>CM035108.1:21321160-22531572 GCA_020205505.1 Panax japonicus | reverse complement strand
TTGATATTGCGCTTCATCCAGTATCTTTTCATGGAAATATTCTTCTGAGCATTCTTGAATTTTACTTTACAAAAGAAGTGTCATGTTGACAATTTGGACATTATTAGTTCCTGGATAAATAAATTCTTGAACTTATTTTATTGAATTATTATGTCATTGTCATCATCCTTATGTTTATATTATGTTGAAAGTCATCTTTGGCTTACGTGCAGATATGAACTTGGTATGATTATGACTAGGGATTATTCGGTATAGTCATGACCATTGATGATTTAATGAACATCTTTGGCCCGTAGTGTAAGGATGATTCGATGATGTGGTTTATTTATTAAGCTGAGTCTTAGCGATAAAAGTGACGAAAAAACCTTTTAAATCATAAAAGTTAGTAGATTTTATTCTCTACTTGACTCTTTAAATGAATTGCTTGTTCTGCTGCAGTTAAACTTGATTTCTATTGTATTTAATCAGTTTAACACTGATGAAGGCTAATGATAATTTATTATGCATTATCTTAGTCATAATATCTCTTACTGGGCTAGTTGAGCTCACCATTCTTTCACTGTTCTCTTCAGGAAATGAGAATATAGCTGTGACGAGTCGGGAAACGGAGTGACAGTCCAGATTATAGCATTAGTAGTCCTCACTATTCTGTGAAATAGTGTGATAATAAATGTAATGAGGACTTAATTTGTGTTTGAATACTGTCTAGAAGACAATATTCGAGTTAAAATTCACAGTATATATTTGTCGTATGTTACATGACAGTTGTATAATTAAGTTTGTATTTGATTTATGTACCATGTAAGTGGCGACCCAAGATGGGTGACGTATACCTAATTTTGGGGGCGTCACACCTACCCCACCCCACCCCACCCCACCCATCCCCACATCCTACCCCCACCTACCCACCCCACCCACCCCACCCCTATCCTACCCACCCTACCCTACCCCACCCCACCCCACCCAAAAAAATAATGTGTACACCACCCCATATTATTTTTTTTGGGAGAGAGTGTTAGGTGGGGGGTGGCTGGGTGGGGATAAAGTGGGTATGGGTGGGTGGGGTGGGGTGGGGTGGGGTGGGTGGGTGGGGTGGGTGGTGTACACATTTTTTTAGGTGGGGTGGATGGGTGGGTGGGTGGGTGGGGTGGGGTGGGGTGGGTGATGTACACATTATTTTTTTTAGGTGGAGGTGGAGGTTGTAGCGCCCCCGAATCACCGCGGATCCGGTTTGCTGTCTCTATAACTGTTTGCGGAAGATATAAACATAAACTATTTATACAGTACACTTTACACACTATTTTCCCAAAATCGAGTAACCTTAACTAATACACAATCATAAACTATCTAACACATAACAATACTATTCAACCATACTTTTACAATTTAGCTGCACATTCTATCCCAAGCTGAACTTGGCATTATCCTTTTCCTGTATTCGGTCGTATTCGCCTTATCTGCAATGTTTATCATGATATAGCAAGAGTGAGCATGAAAGTTGCCCAGCAAGTTTAAAAATAATGTAAAATATATCATGATTGAAAGAGTCTGAATAATAAGCTGGCTATCCTTCACAATGTATTTGTGAATTAGCATGAACAAAACTTTGACTGAACAAGTATTGAACAGGAACAATAATATATCTGGACCAATTGGTAATGAAGGTGATCAGCCTTTCATACCTGACTTATACATGAAAGATGTACAGAGTACAATTCAACATGGCAATCAGAGATGATTAACCATAAGCATATCCGAATGAAACCACTCTTAATAGAGTTAAGTAAAAAAAAACTTGCCTGAACCGTTGATTAACGTAACGCAATATAATAAGCTTCGTCTGGGACCTAATATTAATTATATAGATCTCCAATATTAGAATAATATCATCACATTATAAAATAACCTAAACACGTTATCACATAATCCTATCAGCCTATTATGCACATAAGACATAGCATCAAGTCAAACTATTGCAGTCCGACTTGAAACCGGCACTATTCTATCATCCTGACGGTCTAGTCGGATGATTGACGAGTTTAAGTTTAATTAAACTCTGCCTAAACACTTAACAATATCACAGATAATTTTCTTATCAGTCAAAACATTTTTCCTAGACTTGCAATAATTTTCAGATAATTAATATCATTTATCTCAATTTTTCGATCATTAATAACGTATTTAAATGAATTAAATACCACAAAATTCCTTAATCATTAATATCTATTTATCATAAAATATTAATGAAAAAATCATAACATAACATTATAATATAATTATAATATATCACAGTATTTTTTAATACTTAAAAAATCATATTTATATGATTTTTAAACACTTAAAATCATTATCCGATAATTGATATTAATAATAAAATATTAATATTTTCATGCCAAAATATTAATATGAAACATATTAATTTACACAAAAAAAGCTGCTTGAAACATGGACTTATGATTACATTTTGTCTGTTCTTGTATTTTAAGAGTGAGTTAGTAGGTCATAAAATAATACCATTCATTTAATATGAAGTATTTATGTGAAAATACTAATATTCTAAACTGCCTAATATAACATGCAAACCCTTGAAAAAACATAAAGAAACAGCTGCTTGCATCAAATCATTAGAGGTCCATGGACTGGAAGTGTTTCACTAACCAACCCATACTAAATCCAATTCATGCTACAAATAACTTCTACAAAACATATAAATTAACTGATACCTAGCAATAGGCACAGTGAAGACATCAGAAGTGGAGAGAAAAGACATAACCAATGATCAATCATACAGATAAATTAACAGAATAGAAAACAGATTTGAATTCATATTGACATGTTACACTGAGTTTTGTTGTGGCTGACAGATATTATTGGGTTTTTACTTTCAAATGCCATTAGCTTTCAGAGCAGTTTAGTATATTAATATTTTATCATATTTTGGTTTTGTATTTGTCCCTTCATCGTGTTGATGCAATTTGCACTGTGTATCGGATGCTTCACTTTCTTCATTGTTAGGCATTTTCCAACTTCCTTAGATCTTTCAGAGGCCCCTACCCAATCTGTACTTGGAATCTTGGACATCAGTAGAAGCTTATTTCACTCTAATGTTTTACATTCTAGGGTTGTTATATAAGGTTCTTCCCAGTAATAAGATAGAAGATTTAAGATTTTTACATTGGAATACTCTCTTTCTGGCTCTGTACCTCCCTCCTTCCTACCATCTTTTCTATCAATTTCTAAACATTTTATGCCGCAAAAAAGATAATTAACTTGTATTTCACATATACAAGTTACATCCTATTCCACAAGTCGAACCCATTACTCCATCAATCATTGACATAGCAAATAGAATAACCTTAAAATAGCAAGTCAAAAATTCCACAATGCAAGAACAACATGAAACTCTGCCTTCCTTAGCCTTATTGTTCCACTAAAACCATACTCCTATTCTGCATCTATACAAACCAAAGATGAGCCCCCACCAACTTCTTTAACACACACAACTATCACATAAGAAGTAAAAAATTCAAACGAAGCAGAGGCCACCTATACTTAGGCATGACTCATTTAGTAAAGAAGATAGAAGATTAAAGTTTAGCTAAGGTAGTTTACATGGCTGAAGCCGAACTTCCAATGAGCTTTAAGCCAAAATCACAAGCTCATGGGCTCTCAACATATAAAAGTTTTGAAAATATTAAATGGAATATATTCTTAAGAAATTAACTTTGGCAATGGAAATGCATTAAAATAGCCCAAAAAATATGATATATTTGAAAAGAAAATACTCTACATGTAATAAAATCTTAAATAAATTAGCAAAAAAAAGTCTTAACAAAAAATATGATATATTTGTATAATTATGCATCCTATGTCATTACCTCTCATGACAAATAGAGGGCTATGATGGCAACCTATCAATTGTCACATACTCAATTGGCCATTGAAGCTTTAAACATTTGGCAGAAGATTCCGTAAATTTATGATAATATCAAAATAAAAATAAGCATGGCATTGTCTTTTGATGTTTAAGCATACAAATAAATTTATTCTTACCATCTTTGCCAGTGTCTTTTGATGTTTAAGCATGAATTGTCACTTTGTACATGTCTCTTCTTTCAGGAATTTATGAAGCTGTGGAACTAAGAGATGGAGGATCAGAGTACTCTCTGTTTGTCTAGGCTGTTGTGAATGTTTGTATTTTTGGAATTACAGGACCCCACTGACAAGACCGGAATCGATAACTACGTTTGAATAACACATTCAATTTTGTTGATTAACACTTAACACCTAAATGAGAAACACAATGAAAAAGTAGAAAATCAAACAGAGCATTGTCCTCAATTAATAATTATCCAGATTGATTTCTTTGTCAACCAAGAAAAAAAATTAAAAAATTAACACAATCTGAGATCCGAAGAAGATGAACGTAGACCAAAACAAAACAAAAACAAAACCGAAGAAACCATAAAATCAGCAAATAAAGCTCATAATATTGTGTCAAATTATTGTGTCATATACTGTGATTTAGTATATATAATAGATTAGAGGACCCCGTGTCTCTATAATATTTTATTAAATCAATCCAATAAAAATAGGATAGGATTTTACCCACTGAAATTTGAGATTTCCGGCTGCCGAAGAATGCAGCTCCATTCGACGCTGCCATAAGATAATAATTAAGCTATCCATTACCAAAAAGATAATCATTAAGCTTTTCAACAACAATGTTGAATTGACCTGGAGTAAGCTAAGAAAAAGAAAAGATAAAAGGAAATATGGCTTAATATAAAGCTTAATGGTCAGCAAATATTCATAGCAATTGCACAGCCAGGAATCAGACATAGTAATTCAAGACGAATCAAATTAAATCCGACAAAAATCAAAAACTTAAAAAGTGCAAGTAAATTGCACTCATCTCTTCTTGAGCTGATTGTTGCTACTGTAGCTAAAACTATGGATTTAACATTCTATAAAATATTTGTTTCTGAAAATAAGGAAAAGGTGCAATAAAATTTGAAATACTGAGATGTTCTTCATTCATTCTCCGCATTCTTCTTCTCAGACTTATCAGACTCTTCTGTATACTTCTTCTTATCTTTCGCCTCTTTTGCCTCTTCTGTCTTATCTTTCGCCCATTTTGCCTCAAACTTATCAGACTCTTCTGTATACTTCTTCTTATCTTTCGCCTCTTTTGCCTCTTCTGTCTTATATTTTGCCTCTTTTGTCTTATCCTTCGAATCCTTTTCAACCTCCATCTCCATCTTCTCTATCTTATCTTTGATCAGATAAGTTATCTCACTTAAATCGTCGACCCTATTTTTGATCAGAGGAGTTAGGTTACTTAAAACATCAACCTTATTTTTGATCAGAGGAGTTAGGTCACTTAGAACTTCAACCTTATTCAAGAGTAGTTTCACATTTTCACCGATCTTCCCCTGTTGATATTTATCAGCTGTTAATATGCCAAAGACAGTGGCAAAAATGATTGAACCAAAATTTGTTATCCTGTTGAAGTGATCCATATTTTCCGCCAGATTAGACTTGTAAAACTCCCAACCTCTTACAAAATGGCCCTTAATGAACTTGCCCAGCTTCTCCGGCGGGGGCATCTCCGTTTTAATCGCGAAATAGCGAGGACCGTGGCGGTATGCCGCGGCACGACCGCCGTATTCCGCAGCACGACCGCCTGTATGCCCCAGCACCACGTTTGAAAATAAGTGCATTCATGGCACCACGTTTGAAAAAAGAGCATTCATGGCGGCGAGAGCAGGAGGAGAGGATGAAGTGGTTTTGAAAAAGAGTAACTAGCGTGGGGAAGGGTTTTCTTCTCTCTGTTACTTTTGATAGGGTGAATGACAAACGCGTATCTTTTTAAAAAATATATAAAAACAAATGTAGGGGTAGTACCGTGATTATTTTTTAGGGGCTTAAATATGAATTAGTACCCTAAATTATAGGGCATATTTTAGTTCAGTGATTCACCTTTCAATTTTGTTAATTAAGTTATTAAACTATCAATTTTTTTCAATTACACAAATTGAACACGCCACGTCAGCAATTGCTGACGTGGCTAATTTAAGTGGGGTCTTAACAAGCTTACGTGGCAAATAAATAATTTAATATTCATTACATGCTACACCAAAAATTGGCCTCTAGTGAAGGACAAATCCTTCACTAGATGTCATATATCACTCACAAGTGATTTTCCTTCACACGAGTGCTCGCATTAGACCTCCTCGCAATTGGGTATCATTCGCTAAGTTGTAACTAAATATTTTTTGTGAAGGATATATTGTGAATAACTTTTTTATTCACAAATTGTATTTAGTAATAAAATATTGTTATTTAGTGAGAGATTGATTTCCTTCACAATTAATATTTTAGACTATTTGAAATTAGTGAATAACTTGATTCCCTCACAAATAATATATTGTGAAGAACAAATTTATTTAACGAGAGAATATTTTCCTTCACTAATTATAAATTGAAAATCTTCAAATTAGTGAGAAAAATTCCTTCACAAATTATAAATTTGTAAATAAAAATTAATTGCTAAATAATCAAAATTCATTGAAATTATAATTGATTTTTAAATCATTGATTTCATATTTTTTATTATTATTAATCTCTATAAGAAATATTAAATATATATTTCAAGTAAATATAAATATTGTCATACTTTTTTCAAACTAATTGATAAGCTAATGCATAAAGAGCTAATAAAATTAAAACTTCACATATAAATAGATCATAATATTCGAGTCACAGTAACTACAAAATTTGTTATTGTATCTTAGTCTCCCAAGGACCATAGTACCTATAAAATTTATTAACGAACATAAAAAACTAAAAGAATAACAATGAACTAGAAGGAATAAAGTACGACATGTTAGATCCACTAACGAGAGAGGATAAACTGCTTGGAACACTAGACGAGATCCCATGGTGGAAGGGGTTGTCCAAATATCGACTAATTGGAGCTCCAGTTGAAGACTGTACACCCACAATAGTTCCATCGTCTATACTACAAGATGTTATTTTCCCATGTGAAGTTGTTCCTGCAAAAATATCTTGAAAGGCGTTAGACTTGTTTTATTTTCTTTTGAACTCATTGATAACGAGCAGTATATGTCATTAAAATACTTATACCAGTAAATTATTAGAACTACTCTGTTGCAGATATGGACTCAATTCATCTTGCTCCAGCTCAGAAAATGATTGCATCAAACTGACAAAAACAAAGGGCCAAAAAAAAAACTTGATGGAATGAAAGAGAACTTGAGGAAAATAAAGGTCCATCCCAAAAGGGAAGCAAACCTGATTATAGCATAACAAGGAAGCCATTGAAAGTCGAATATTAACAACATGCCGAAAATCAAAGTACAATGAAACTGGTGTAACAGCTTTAAACTAGTTATAGTTATGTTAATCATATAATCTGGAACTAGACTTCAGGCAGCTTTAAACTGCTGTTGCTTGGAACTACTGCCTTGTTGTTGCAGTTAATTAATTTTTGACAACAAAAAAAATTAATAACTATAAATAAAACCACCACTTCCTAAGAGACAACAAACATATATATTCACGTGCGTGCAAAAATATTCCTTATCATAAGAAGCACATAAGTTTGTGCCCAGAAATGATCAACTTACCATTTAGCCTTCGACTTATGTGCATCAAGAGTAGCAATTCTTTCCAACTGAGGTGAATTTAATTGGCCATAGAGTTTAGGAATCTGTCGGACTGTTGCTCCATATGATTCACCTTTAATAACAAGACAAAACTCATGTATTTAGACGACTGAACATTTACTTAACTGCAGCTACCCTACACAATCTTGAGATGTGATATTCCCTCTGCCCAGATATGAAGTCCACTTTCAAAAGAACATGTAATTTACATAGAGTTGACTTTTCAAATTTAACCTTCGAGCTAATCTAAATAACGACAATAATATCTAGATAAATTATAGACTTCAACAAGTTTAAAATTTAATCATTATATCACTTATAAGTCTGTAGAAAATAGACTCTTATTAAGGTGTATAAAAATGGAGAAATGAGCTCTTATGAAATAGGACATACTAATAGCATATACTTGAGCTTAAACTGCAAAAAAAAAATACCACACTGACTGCAACGACCCCGCCCAAACCAAGCCTATATCAAGTATTGTTTCTAGAGTACCACTGGGTCATCTTAACCAAGTCCACCTGAAAGGTCATGAAGTTGGTACCCTTGGTAATAACCTTAAGTCTTATGTATAAAGTCTAATGTACAAGCTAGCACATCCCACACTTCAGCTAATTACAAACACAGAGAAAACAATTACAATAAAAATGATATTAGACCACTGTTTGTCATTAAGTTGCTTACAATGATGTCTTTATATGGAAAATGATTGAAATTGTTAAATGTATAATTTTTTCAGGTTAGATACCAAGGCCCTTCCACAAAATTCACAAGCAGGCTGGATCATAAGAAAAATACTAAAGTAGTTCAGAAAATAAAAGAAATCAGTTAGGGTGGAAAATTGACATACAAATGGTATCTTAGAGGCTTTGTCATTCCAAACAGCCATTAGTCCAAGTGATGCAAAAAAACTCAAACCGCCACACAACCAAGCCAATGCTTCATACTGAGGGGAAAAGGAATTAATTAGTAAAAATCAAATATTCAAATTAAAATTACAGAACCATTATAAAGCTGGAATCTTTGATTCCCCAATAGAACAAAGATACTTCATACTGAAATCTTTAATTCATACAGAATCTTTGATTCCCCAATTTTCCTAACTCTTCACTATCACAAAAGCCAGGGATTCCTCAGATATACAGAGAAACAAAACAAGTACATATACTAATTTATACAACTCATAATGAGGGAAAGTCTTGGAAATACTCTAGGTTCAGACTTCCACATTGAAATAAGCTATCATCCATGCTATATTTTCTATACAAAAAACCATTTTCCATGAAACTAAAAAAAATCCAAAATATCTCTAGAATAGTAAACCTGTTCAATTAGCATAGCATCCCCTTCAAAACAATGCCTTCATAACATTTATTAAAAAAGGAAAAACAAAGCCTACAAAAATTTTTATTTTTAAAAAAAAAGAAGATTCCAAGAAACAGTCTTCATAAAACAGTGCAACATTTGCCTCTAGTATAGGCCAAAATATGGAAAGTGTGCTTACTTGGGCAGACGAGTGGCTCATATTACCCAGCAGCTCCTCCAGAAGCTTATCATGTAGCTGTCTTTCAGCTGCTGGCATTCTCGGTGGGGATACCTCTATGAGTGCTGCTGAAATGAAAGCGAAACGTTTGGCAACTACAGTTGTAGTTACCATTTGAGGTAACAGTTTTATCAAACAATTCATAATTCTTTGTCTCAGAAGAGGCACTTTTGTTCCGTACTTTCCTTTCCCAGTAACAACATACCGTATACAAGCTGCCCACTCTGGAATAGATTCCACAGATGGTGCAAGAATTATGCTCTGCAATTGGACCATCATCCAGTTGTCCCATGCTTCTGAAAGGCCACTGACATCAGAGTGTAACAATCCAGCCAAAGCCTCAGCAGCAACACACTGTTTAGATCTCTCCTTGGCATTTACAAACGCTTCCAGTGCACCTTTGAGCTCCATTAAAACAGGCATGCCACATTCTTGACTAAGCCGCTTAAATATTAGAGTAAAATTTGGGTAAAAAGTATCACTTCCTAACAAAGATATCATACTAGGAGTACGAGGCCATGAAGCTGAAAAGTCAAAATAGAAACGGGTGATTGATTTGTCTGCCAAACTCTGCATGGAGGAGTTTCCATGACCTCTGGAACTTGTGCTGTTTGTATCAATGATAATATGAACATGAGAAAGGCTACTCAAAGTCTCAGTAAAAAATCCCTCTTCCTGAAAGATGCAACTTAGAGTCCCTTCAAGAGAGGACTTGATATTTCTTTGTAAATCCCCAGAGACAGACTGTTCCTCAGCTGCCAGTTTATAAGATGAATCTTTCAACAGTGTATTTAGAGCAGAGATTGCAAGAATTCTTGTCTGTGGAAGTTGACTTTTCAGATTTTTAAAGAAATGACCTGAAAAATCATAAAGTAAAAATCAAGAAGAGCAATTAAAGGAGATAGTTTTAGTTGATCAATTTAAAGGTTACTAATATAAACTAAATGAATAGAATAAGAAGGCACTGAGTAGTTCAATAACCAAATTCAGTAGAACTTCTGATCTAACCCCACATGCTTTAAATACTAACCGGCAGTTTCAGTCAAAATAATTTGAAGCCGAATTTGGATCATTTCTAGATGCCATAGCCAATAATAGAAGAACTCTGTTAGCCATCAGATTGTACCTGAAAAATGATCATGAAATTTAATCATTGAGCAAATAGTTTTATCTTATATGAAACTCAAAGTCCAGTACATCTATAATCTCTACATTGAACATAGAATAAATAAAATCACCGACACAAGTATACTTATTAAGAGTACAAATGAATCAAAAGATAGAAATCATACCGCCAGTGCAAGTTGGTAGATTCAAAACTCATAGAACCAATCTCAGATACCAAAACCGCAAAATCCTTCCCATCTGAACTGTTGTTGAAACTACTACAGATTCTTCTAGAGACCCCTGTAAAATAGATGTTGTATTTAACAAACAACTGTTGGCATTCCACAAAATTATAAGCACAAAACAGAAAGAAAAAATCATGACCTTTAAATCAGCTTATATGGAAGATCATACCTCGGTGATTGTTTTCTGAGCTTTCAGTGATTCATGATGGGAACTATAAGAAAAACAAAGAAAGTAAGATATAGACAGGATGGCATCATAATAGCGAGTCTGTTAAAAAATCTGAAGCAATGCAGCTATATCAGTTGCATGACGTGAGGTTACCTTGAAAGAATTCCTAGAAGAAATGAAGAAAATGCCTTTGGATCCTGATTTGGAAATAATAAAATAAGTATCAGCAAAAATCTCAACGATTTCGGATAAGCAGTTTTTCTAAGATGCATACCATCGTCAGACGCTTTAGAATAGTTTGAGTACCAAGGACTGCACAAGAACCTAAGACGGTATATTCTGGTGCTTTGGAGTTCCTCAAGTTTTCCATGAGAGTTAGCACACAATTTGAAATTATAGGTGGCCACCATTTCATCATTTTCAAGAGTGATTTTCCAGCAAGACTGGCAGCCATTCAATGAGGCAATGATGTTACAAAAATTACAAATAGACACATGATTATACAGACTAAATATAAATGATGATATTATTATAGACATAATGAAGGATAAAGAAACTCCAGAGTAAGCAAGTCCACCACTAATCGATTTTCAAAGACCTCATTCTTTTAATTTTTCAATTAGTATATATTGTAACACAACTAATTCCAACAGCTTATTAGCCTGAAATGTTTCTGATAAATAATCACCAAGCAAACATCAAATCAGGGTGGAAAAGGTGCACTTCTTCTGAAAATATTGATTTATCCCCAACTTTGTTAAATGTTCTTCATCTCTCCAAGGTAGATGAAGAAAAAAACCTTAGCAGAGGCAGCATGACAAATTATGTTTACAACAAAGTGCAGACTGTATACTTTAGCAGGCAACCATAGTAGATCCATGTAAGACAATAGTCCAATTATACTTGAAACAAACATGTAGATGATTGTTAGAGTACAATATAGATTGTCATTACATCTATGCCATGTATGCTTGTAATATGGAAATTTTTTGAGCTGAGATAGTGCCGTGTATTCAGTTAAAAGGATTATATAACAGTAGAAAACTCACAGACGGACAGTTTCACAGCTATGCAAAGAGAGGTTAAGAAGATCATCCATCAAAAGAGTAGCATGATCTGATGGAGATATATTCCCACTAGTTCAAATCAGATGATAGGATGACTGTGATGATCTCCAGGTACAATGCATGTAAGCTTTGTCAATAAGTGCCCAACTAGGTCTAGGATAAAAGATAAGACCAGAACATAATTAGACGTCATTGCATCAGTCAATAAAACACAGAGGAGCTTATCTAGAGAAGACCATTAACCTTTTCTTTCCTTCAGAACGAGACGAAACAATAAAATTTACTGGAGGTTCTATTATAGAAGCAGATTCATGTTTCCAAGTCTGCCTGTGGTTTGACAATTCATCATATTCTGAACTTCCTCCATGACCATCCTGCACAACCAATTAGAGTATGAAAGATGTAAAAAATAAGTACCAAAGATAGAAATTTCAGATTATCTAGAAGTAGTGTCCACTTCCATAGTTTCCTAAAGCATCCATGATACGAATGACGAGTACCAAAGATAGATATTTTTTGCTCACATTTAGGTAAAAAAAAAGTTAAAGGTCTATGGAATTTCAATCCTTGAAATTGATTTTAAAAAAAATAAAAACTCAACTATATTAAGCATCGTGCAACTACTTGGTATCAGCTAATACAGCTTTCATGCTTAATGGGGAACCCACACAATCTTAATATGACTTACTAAACTATACAAAATAGTATGCAGCTCCAAGAGGTTTGTCACAGAGCTCCTTAAAAGGAAAGCATGCACATCCATTAGCACCTAGAGGAACCTGACCAGAAAAAATGTTTGAGAGAAAAGTGGTAAGCAAAGGAAATGGCTTTACACATGCCTCATTAATGCAGCTAAGGTGAATCTGAAAGGAAATTTTTAGCATATAAACTTGCAATCTCCTTCTCATAACAACTTCTACCTCTTGCGGACCAACTATATGACTACCAATCAACTGTTCAAACTTCTGCTTAAGAAGGCCCGATGATACAAACCTGATGATAATTCACATGGCAATAGATATACAATTTATACAACAAAGAGATGCACAAGCATACAAGAAGTACAAGTGTGGTTCTAAGTCTCCAACTCAAAAGAAGGCCAAAAATAACGACAACAGGCTCATTGATAAACTAGATGCACCATTGAAGGACAGTGGTAACAAAAGACCTCATTACATTAAGTGGTAAATGGAGCCTCTATTCACGATAGGCTTAGGCTTTACCCTGCCCCCAAAACACACACAGAAAATATATATATTTTCAAAATATAATGTCCAGGCGTAACTCACAGAATGATTGTAACTACATTACCAGGCAACAATTAACAACATCAAGATAGGAACCCAGTGTTGGAGTTTTCCATCTCTGAATTTTTTCGTCCAAGCCATTCAGTACCCACAACCGTTATTGTGGAATAAATATACCTATATCTGTTTCAAACTACGAAAAAAGAAAAAGTGCATGAAATTATAAAACTTCCTGTCTATATCTTTTTAACATAGTTTCAAGATGTATCTCTCGAAATCATTGTAATTATATATCGCAACCATGGACACCATCAGAATTGGAACCCAATGCCGCAGTTTTTAATCTCTGTGGTTTCTTCTACAACACATTCAAAAGTATAACCATGGCTATGTATGACATGACATATGGAAAACGGAAAACTACCAAGAAAATTGGAAAAGTTTCTTGTGTTTTGCTTTTTCTCTTACTTCTTGTGCAATTTAGCTTGCATCATTGGCACTTACATCAAACACCTGAATAACCTTGTCAAACGCATACACCATCAAGTTATCAACTAAAAATAACATGGTATACTATTTTAATAAAATTGAAACACCTAATTAGAGAAGTTGGTGATGATATCGTTGGAAGGCATTTTAGATACTTTTTTTTTTGCTTTTTAAGTTTGGGGTATCTGTTATTTGGCCAAAATTTCAAAAGACTTCCACTGCATTTGTGAGTTTTAAAAAGTAGAGAAAGGAACTATGTTTTTGTTACTCCCTTGGAAATTACCTCTTCTTCTCATCTCAACATAGCCATGTGTCAACTCTTCAGCAGCTTCATTAGATAATTGTGGATGTTTATGTTTTCGGGCGTAGCTCACATAAGCTGTTAGACTTGGAAGGTTTATGACATCTTGCTCTGAGTTCTGTAAACACAAGAAGAAGCTTGAAGGTCCAACAAACATAAAATTCCACATGTTTTATCAAAAAAGAGAAGTTACAAAAAATTAAAGACCTCAGGATCTTCGAAATGTAATGCAACAATGTGCTTAGCAAGGCGCCTATCAGTCTGCTCATCAGCCTTGTCCATAATTAAGTAAATTAAATCAAATCGTATAACCATGAGGAGCTCTTTTATATCATTTCCAATATTGGAAACCTTCTATACTAATGTTTTGTGGCAATGCATTTCGAGGATATCTTCTGACCTGGATAACAATGTTGGAGGAAGGTGTATATTGTCAATGAGAGATAAACGAGGATTATATCGTGAGCCACTTGGATTTGCACAAGCTAACACTGAAGTTATTGCATTGAGGGAAGCAATGATCCCTGTTTTTGCTATCAATACAGTTTGTTGTTCCATCACCTAGGAAATTAAAGAATTTTTTTTACAAGCAGTTCAGAAATTTAAATAGATATAAGAATTGGAGGTGATAATTTTAGAAAATAAAAATGTTGTATCTGTATTAGATTTTTAACTTCATATGAAAACTCTAACAGAGTCAAGTTCATCGATGTTTTCCTTTAATTTTTTTTCGTTCCATCACCTAGGAAAATTAAAGAATTTTTTTTACAAGAAGTTTAAAATTTTAAATAGATATAACAATTGGAGGTGATAATTTTAGAAAATTAAAATTTTGCATCTATATTAGATTTTTAACTGCATATGAAAACTCTAACAGGGTCAATTTCATCAATGTTTTCCTTTAATTTGTTTAAAAAACTGAATCAATCAAAATGTAGTGTAAATAGCGAAAAGGGTGAACCTCATGTAACATACTCCTTGCATTTTCTGACATCTTGTCAAATTCATCAATACAAGCAGATGCCTCTGTCACTAAGAACCAAAGCTCCACTCTCCAGAACATACAAGTAGTTTGCGCAGTCAAATTTCCAATTTTCTACGTTGTCAACTTTGGTATTCAACTTTGACAGACATAGAGCGGGTAGAGCAGTCCACTAACACATGACTTTTAACGAACATGTTGCGGGTATCAAACTTCCTAACAGATATCAAATTATTCACATCCTGGATACAAAACCCTAGAGCAGAAATAAAATCTGACAAATCTTGATTCTTTTTGCGCTTGAAACAACATTGATTCTATCTTGCTGGGATAGGTACTGAGCTACCTTAAAAATATCGTGAACTTCAGAGTTGGCCAGAGGGTTTTGAATGTCTAAACTCGAAAGCCCTTCAAAGTCAGAATCATCCGAGCAAACCCTAACATTTGCATCCAAAACATCAGATTCTGCCATCCCAACCATAGATTAACCCAAGCCATTAAGGGGAACATTCGAATTTGAAGGGTTAGAAAACTCAATAACTGGCATACCAACTAGAGGAACAGAAGAATCGGGTAACCCTTCCGAGAGGAGAGAGGGGCTCACCATATGAATTGAGATCAGAGAAACGGATGCGAGGAAAAGAAAAGAAGAATCATAATCAGAAGGAAGGAAAAAAGTAGAGAGAAGGGAGAGCGAAAATCCAAGAGAGAGTCGTCTTCGTATGAAATTTTAAAATTTTAAAAGAAATAATTGATATTATAATTTATTAAAAAGTGTTATTAAAAATAAGTTTATTACTATAAAAAATTAATGGATTTATATTACAATTTATATTTATCACAATTAATTTTAAAAAAATTATTTAAAATAAAACAGTAACCAATTTTATCTCTAGCAAAAAGCGTCGGAACAATAATATATAGTGAGTAATAATTCATTCATTATTAGATTTTTTTTCCTTGCAAATTTATATCATAAATTGGCGCCAAATATGTTTCTACCATCTCAATTTTGCGAAAGAAAAAATATAAATTGTATAGGATGTTTCTTTCGCTAATGACTATATTGTCACTAAAGTTTTTTCCTTCACTGTTCCTTCGCTAAATAACTCCTCATGTGAAGGAATAAATTCATTCACAAAATTTCCTTCGCTATAGGCCATTTTTGGTGTAATCAAATCATTTTATCAGCATGGGCAAAATGGTCAAGATCTTAAAAGCCCTAATTATTTCCGATCGATTAATACAAATTAATACAAAACAAACAAACATGATATCCTTATATCAGAAAATCGATCTAAACCAAATGGATAAAGATCTAAATCCATCAGTCAATCTCTCACTATTTCCGATCATCGAATTTCCGATCATCGTCGTCGCTGGTATCTCAACCCCTTGACGAAAACTGCTACTACTACAACTAAAAACTAGTAACAAATCAGATCCACCACCGAGATCACAGAGATCACTCACAGAGATCACAGCAGCAACAATGGCCGCATCGATGGTTCTAGACCCAAAGCCCATCTCAGACCCACCACCAACAACCCGCCTAAACCTACACATCTCCTCTGAAAACATAAGAATCGATCATCCCTTTCCATTATCCATCCACCAAATCAAAACTGCCACAATTTCAACTTAGGACCTGTTAGATCTCCGGATCTGAGAAAATTAATTCTATCAGAACCATCTCCGACTCCTCCTCTTTGCCGATTGATGGCACTTGGGCCCGCTGTGGCTGTGGCTGTAGCTGTTAGTCCTCGCGACCGTGGCTGTCGACACTGACGGGTTAAGAGCAGATTTTTGGCGAACGAGAGGGTGGTGGTCGTCGGTCAAAGCAGCGGAGAGGCTAGACTTGTCAAGCTGAAATGGAGGGTGTTGGTGGTTTAGGTGGAGGTGGTGATCGATGGTTGTGGCGGCGGAGAGTGGTGGGGGAACTGGAGAGGATGGGAGGAGAGGTTGATCTGGATCTGGATCTAGGATTTGTTTTATTTTAATTAATTAAGGATGGGATGAAATATAAGGATTTGTTTTATTTTAATTAATTATATTAATTTTTGTTTTGACCATTTTGCCCCCTATTAAATCAAACTTATTTATTTTATGATTAATAAATTGTTTTTTTGCCACATAAGCTTGTTAAGACCCCACTTAAATTAGCCACGTCAGCAATTACTGACGTGGCGTGTTCAATTTGTGTAATTAGAAAAAAATTGATAGTTTAATAACCTAATTGACAAAATTGAAATGTGGATCACCGAAGTGGAATATGCACTATAGTTTAGGGTACTAATTCATATTTAAGCCTTTTTTATGCTAATAGTAAAGTAAGTAGCCTCAACTTATGGATAAATCATTTTTTATACCCTTCTTTTTTTCTATTCAAGACATTATGTAAGTGAGCTGTATCAAATTTTTGAAAGAAAAAAAAAACATTTGTTACAGTTACTTGTCAATACTTATCAATACTTATTTTTAACAAATGTCATATTACACAGTGAGCATAAATCTTATTTTTAATTGTAAAAATAACTATAAGTAAACAAAAGTATAATAATTGTTTTGGGACAGTAGAATATGGCATGTTGTATACCAATTACCAACTACATATTTTTTCTTAGACAAATAGGAAATTACACATTCAGCTAATCAAAAGTAATTCTGTGTACTTTGATTAGTAATCTGATTCTTTCATCTCATGGAAGTAACGGCCAGAAGGTGCGCCATCAGGCAACAAAGCCACTATTGTAGGAGCTCTAGCACCTTCCTTTGGGGTCAAGTGTCCTGTCTGAAAAGGGTCATGTCTCCCAAGAAGCTTCAGAGTCTCCTCAAGCATACCAGCACAACAAAATCCATTTATAATGGTGTTATGAGTTACTAAATTAAGCTCAATCTGTGAGACCCTGAATTTTATGAAATAAAAGTATTCAATTTTTCTATTTTAGTAAATGGTTAAATTGATAAAAGGTTAAAGTTAAGGGTGATATGTGAATATTTTTTTTAGTAGACAAGTTGTCATAAAATACCCGGTTACTATTCACTTCTAGTATTATTTACTCGGGTATTTGGAACACTTTTTGTGTCAGAGTACTATTCACGAGTTACTATTCACCCGAACAAAATATTTTATGAAAATAACGACGGAGGTTTTACCGTTAAAACTGTTGAACTACATGGTAGTAAAAGTACTGTAATACGCGTGGTTGCATAGTAGCACACGGTATTGATTATTAATGCTTATATGGGAAGTCACTCAGTTTGATTCAATTATTGTCAATTAATAATGTAAGTTATTATAATGATGATGAAGTTTTGTTTTATTCGTATTATTAACGTAATAAAACAGAAACATCTTTTTATATAAAACAGAATACTTTTATAAAGTTATTCGTTTTATTAGGCTAATAGTAAAATCTTTTTATATAAAACAAAATACTTTTATAAATTTGTTTGTTTTATTAGGCAATAATTAGAATATATTATATTTTATTTAAAAGATTTTGCTTTAAATATGGACCGTCAGATTAAAGTAAATCAATCTGGACCGTTCATGAGTTAGTTACTATGCAGTCCATTTTTCTATATATAGAAGCTCATTCCTTCATTATTTTCTTACGAATTCACTGAAACTCTAGAGAGAGAAAACTATAGAGAGAAAGAGGAAAAGTATTCTGCTACTTCCCTACTCTTATAACCAGTTTCTTTTACGGTAAGGGGTGTTATTCTTTCTTATTCATGAAGAGAACTTCTGTTATTTCATTCTTTATTATTCGGTTAGAATAACCTGTATACGCGGCATACCCTATACATGGTGATCTTCTTTTGTTATTCAATTCTTTATTATTCTATTGGAATAACCTGTATACGTGGCATACCCTATACATGGTGATCTTCTTTTGTTATTCAATTCTTTATTATTCTGTTGGAATAACCTGTTTGCGCGGTTTACCCTATACTTGGTGGAATGACCTGTATATGCGGTTTACCTAATACTTGGTGATCTTCTTTTATTATTCCGCATTTAATATTCTGTCAGAATATCCTGTCGGTGTGAATTTTACCCTGACCTGGTTCCATTATTTATTATTCCGCATTTATTATTCTGTTGAGAATAACCTGTCAGTGCGGTCTCTATCGCATGCATGGTGATGTCTTTTGTTATTCCATTCTTTATTATTTTGTTGGAATAACATGTCCATGTGGATTACCACATGCATGGTGAATGATCCTTTGTATTCATTCCTTATTAAATTGTAAAAATGATCTGTATACGTGGATTACTGCATGGCGGTGAAAATCCATTTGCAGTTCATATATTCTTTATTATACTCAGTTAGTTAGAGTTTTGACTTCTATACTCCATGAAATTAGTGGAATATCCTTGATATTTGCTCTTCATCCAGTATATTTTCATTGATCATTTGGTATAATCGTGAACTGTGATGTTATAAGTGATGTGGTAAAAGTTCTCAGTGGCCTGTAATGCATTGATGGACAATTTTTGGTATGATTATGACCAGGGATTATTCGGTATAGTCATGACCGTTAATGATTTAATGAATATCATTGGTTCGTAGTACAAGGATGATTAGAAGATGTGGTTTATTTATTAAGCTAAGTCTAAGCGATAAAAGTTGATGAAAACATTTTTTAAATCATAGAAGATAGTAAGTTTTATTCTCTACTTGACTCTTCTAATAAATTGGCAGTTAAACTTGATGTTTATTATATTTTATCAGTTTAACATTGTTGAAGACTAATGATAATTTATTCTGCATTATCTTAGTCATAATATTTCTTACTGGGCTAGTTGAGCTCACCTTTTCTTTCACTGTTCTCTTCAGGAAATGAGAATATAGCTGGGACGAGTCGGGGAAAGGAGTGACGGTCCAGATGATAGCATTAGTAGTCCTCACCATTATGTTAAATAGTGTGATAATAAATGTAACGAGGACTTAATTTGAGTTTGTATACTGTCTATGAGGACTCCATTGAGAATGGATATTGTCTAGAAGGCAGTATTCTTGTTTAAACTCTAAGTTTATATTTTGTCGCATTGTACACGACTGCTATATTATTAAGTTGTATTTGATTTATGTACTATGTAAGTGGCAACCCAAGATAGGTGATGTATACCTAATTTTGGGAGTGTCATACAATCTCCCTTTTCTCCATGTCTGTAATAAGCTCAAATGCTACTGTGAAGTTGTTCACTTTGAAGAGACCATTCAATAACTCATTAAAAGAAGTAGCGTTAGGTGAGCATCCATTATTTTCCATCTGATTAAACAATTTCATTGCCCAATCTATTCTTCCTTCAGCACACAAACCTTTAATAAATGTGTTCAACATAACTATATTTGGTGAACAAATTTTCATCAATATATTTTCGAGAAGGCAATAAGCTTGGTCAAACATGAAATTCCTACAAAGAACATCCAACATGGAGGTGTATGCCACAACATTAGGATGGCAAACATGGGTTATCATCTCGTTCCACATCTCAGATGCACCTACCAAGTCCTCAGATTTTGCAAACCCAACAATGAGCACAGCAATAGGTTGTTACATTCGGAGGCCAACCATTTCTCTCCATTTGATTACAAACAGTTTTGGACTAAATTCCTCAGTTTTTACTGTCAAATCATCAAAACAATTGTGATGAAAGCCTTGTGGCATCACCCCACCTAAAAATCTCAATTTGTTGTCAGGCTTCGAGGAATACTGCAAAAGAACAGATGAAAAGAAGTGATAATCTAACACAAAGGTTTAAAAATTCACAAAAGCTAAATATCTGCAAATTAGATATCTACATGATATTGAACACATCACTTTTGATGAATTTCTCCTGAACTCATATGGCTCAAAATTAGTGTAAAAAAATTAAGAGTCAACATCAAGGCCCCTTCCCATGTGAGGAGAATGCCTATTTCAGTATGTTAGTGATAAATTGAAGAGAAATTCCAATATATGGGCATTCTTATTATAAATTAATGATTAGTTTTATATCCCTCCTAAGAATGTAAAACAGTTTTACAAATTAACGAATGACACATTACACATACTGAACCAAAAGGAAATGTTAAAATTTAATTGAAACCAGTTTGGTCTGTACCAAGGGTGAGGATTCCAATCTTGTTGTCCCTCATCTGAGAAAATACACGACACTTGGCCACTGCATAGTTCCTCATTGTCTTGTGCCTTTGTAGATGATTAGTAGTGAGAGTTAACACCACAAACAGGTAACAGAAGAATATGGGAGATAATAAAAGGAAGAACATGAAGGTTAAATAAAGTTGGCAAACATAGACCAGATCCTAAATTGTTTATCCAAAAAATGTAAATTTCAAGATGCAAAGTAAGATCATGAGTTATTGATACCATCTAAAGCAAACTTCATGAAACACTGAAACCATGGTACGATAATATTGCTTGCCAAATCATAATATAACTGTAAGGTCAAAAAGAAACTAATTAGTTGAAGGCCTCACGTATGTTTAAGGAGTTGCCACGAAGAAATAACATCACTTTGTCGACACGTCCAATCTCCAAAACTATCTAAAATATCAGGAAAAAAAGGTTCAAGAGCAATATTCATAAGAATTTGATGTAAATCTGATCTATTCCATGCCCTGACCATAAATTAATAATGTGGTTTGGGTCGTCCACATATTTACGTAACATCGATACGTAAAAAATGTTATGAACACGCGACAGACTTGGCGGTCAAACGAGTCTATAAGCCACAGTTCCTACTCGATCGAGGATTTCAAATGGGCCAATTAAATCGAGGGTTGAGATTTCCTCTCTTCGTCGATTCTTGTTTCTAGAATAACGCCCTCTTGAACCTTCTTCTTCTTCACTTTCATATACTCCGGGTGTGTTGCTTGAGCGGCTTTAACTTTATCGATTAAAGTCGATTCTACTCGTATATTCGTTATCTTCACGTGGGTCCGTATATTCGTACTCGTAAACACATATGATCTTCTACTCAACGCGTCATCTACCACGTTCGCTTTTCCACGATGATATTGAATAATACGATCGTAATCTTCAACAGCTCGAGCCAACATCTTTGGCGCATGTTACGTTCATTTTAAGTGAAGAAATATTTGAGGGTTTAAGAAATGGGTTTTTGTACTGGGGTCAATACAAAATTCGATTTCACGCTCTAGGGTAGGCTAGGAAGTCTTCAAGAATACGTCAGAAAATTTATTAACAATAGAAATATCATTCAAAACTGTGACTCTCACCCCTGACTTGGATAACACGCCACATTGATATCAACTGTGACTCCTATCCCTTAACCTGGATAGTACCTCACAATGATACCTATCAACTTGCCATCTTCATTCACGGTGTCGCCTATAGAAAGTCTGACTTTGGTGCATTCCATATAAGGAAGTCAACAATGAAAGGATCGGGGCTCTTTACTTATGGCTTGATATGACAATGATTGACTTTAGTGGTTTGATTACTTTGAATTCGCATAACAGGTTGGTTAGGAATATAAAAGCTAACAACCTTACAAAAAGCATGATGAGTAGTTAACCAATCGATTCCTAAAATCACATCAAAGGAAAATATTTTCAAAGAGAAAAGATCGACAGGTAACGTAAAAATGTCGATTTGAATCAACAAGATTTATAAATAGTAGAGGTAACGAATGCTCTTACTAATGAAGTTTCAACCAATAAGTCAAAGTCTAACTTCTCCGGAGTCAAATTTAAACGTTGAACGCAAGCAAGAGAGATAAAAGAATGGGTAGAACCGGTATCTAATAAGGTATAGACTTCGCAAGAATTTATAATTAACTAACCCGTGCTAACTTCGTTCGAGTCACTCGCTTTTTGAGAAGTCACGAAAAATGCTCTTCCTAAAACCACCGACTTTGTGTTGTCCGTATCCGCCTTTGGTGCTACCGTCCCAGCTGGACTTGACTTTGGTGCACGAAAAAAATCGGGCTAAATGACCTTCTCTTCTTGAAAATTTCTACTTCTATTATCTTGGCCATGATTACCACCGAAGTGGTTACCATTCTTGGCATGATAATTTCCCCCACGATGGTCATCATTGTTCCGATGATCGTTGCTACCGGTACGATTATTATCGTGTTGTTGGTTGTTACCTTTTGGTTGTGCTAACTCATTATCGCGCTCCAATAATTGAGCCTTATTCACAACATCTGAATATAAACAAAGTTTATGAGAAATGACGTATTGACATATATCGGGTTTCAAACCTCTTAGAAACATTCGCGTCATTCGCTTTTCATTATCGACCAAATGGGATGCAAACCGGGATAACTCCGCAAACTTAGCCTCGTACTGCGATACAGTCATATTATTTTGCTCCATTGCTTATCTCAACATTTTCAGATGCCATTTTCAAACACTGTCACAAAGAAAGGGTTAATTATCATATCACATATTATCCCTATACTCTGATCGACCAATTAAATATCAAATAAACTTAGGTAGGTCATACTAACGAAGGAATTCCCCGTCTCTCCCCTCCTAGTTCTTGTCTCACAACTTAGCCAGGGATCATATCCTTAAGCTTTGATACCAACTGTGACGCCACCAAAATTAGGTATACATCTCCCATCTTGAGTCGCCAAATACATGGTACAAAATTCAAATACAACTAATAATACAGTAGTCGTGTAAAATACGACAGAACATATGCTGTGAGTTTAAATAAAAATACTGTCTTCTAGACAATATGCATTCTCAATTAAGTCCTCCTAGACAGTATACAAACTCAAATTCAGTCCTCGTTACATTTATTATTACACTATTTAACAGAATAGTGAGGACTACTAATACTAACATCTGGACCGTCACTCCATTCCCTGACTAGTCCTGGCTACATTCTCATTTCCTGAAGAGAACAGTGAAAGAAAGGGTGAGCTCAACTAGTCCAGTAAGAAATATTATGACTAAGATAATGCAGAATAAATTATCATTAGCCTTCAACAATGTTAAACTGATAAAATACAATAGACATCAAGTTTAACTGCAGCAGAACAAACAATCCATTAAAAGAGTCAAGTAGAGAATAAATTCTACTATCTTTTATTATTTAAAAAGTTTTTCATCACTTTTATCGCGTGTCTAATACGTACGCGGAGCTAAGTGTATGTTTGCGTGGTGTACGGACGGACAATGCGGGTTTTGGGCTCTTTTTCGTCTTTTTGCCCAAGTGTTAGCAAGTTTTGCAATTTGGACGATAACTCGGTCTCTGTAAGTCAGAATTGAGTACCGTAAGTTGTAACGCATGTCTAATACCTACGTGGTGCTTCGTGTGTCTTTGCGTGGCGTCTGGACGAACGATGCGGGTTTTGGGCTCTTTTTCGGCTTTTTGCCTAAGTGTTACCGAGTTTTGTAATTTGGGCGATAACTCGGTCTTTGTTCGTCAGAATCGAGTCCCGTAATTTGTAACGCGTGTCTAATAGCTACGCGGTGCTACGTGTGTGTTTGCGTGGCGTCCGGACCGACGATAAGGGTTTTTGGGCTCTTTTTCGGCTTTTTGCCTAAGTGTTGGCGAGTTTTGCAATTTGGACGATAACTTGGTCTCCGTACGTCGGAATCGAGTCCCTTAATTTGTGTCTAATACCTATGCGGTGCTACGTGTGTGTTTGCATGGCGTCCGGACGAACGATGCGGGTTTTGGGCTCTTTTTCGGTTTTTTGCCTAAGTGTTGCCGAGTTTTGCAATTTGGACGATAACTCGGTCTCCGTACGTCAGAATCGAGTCTCGTAGGTTGTAACGCGTGTCTAATACCTACGCGGTGCTACGTGTGTGTTTATATGCCATCCGGATGGACGATGCGGGTTTTGGGTTCTTTTTCGGCTTTTTGCCTAAGTGTTGTCGAGCTTTGCAATTTGGGCGATAACTCGGTCTCCGTACGTCGGAATCGAGTCCCGTAGATTGTAACGCGTGTCTAATACCTACACGGTGCTACGTATGTGTTTGCGTGTCGTCCGGACAGACGATGCGGGTTTTGGGTTCTTTTTCGGCCTTTTGCCTAAGTGTTGGTGAGTTTTGCAATTTGGGCGATAACTCGGTCTCCGTAGGTCGGAATCGAGTTCCGTAAGTTGTAACGCGTGTCTAATACCTACGCGGTGCAACATGTATGTTTGCATGGCGTCTGGACGGACGTTGCGGGTTTTGGCCTCTTTTTTGGAATTTTACCTAAGTGTTGCCGAGTTTTGCAATTTGGGCGATAACTCGGTCTCCGTATGTCGGAATCGAGTGTCGTAGGTTGTAACGCGTGTCAAATACCTACGCGATGCTACTTGTGTGTTTGTGTGGCGTCCGGACGGACGATGCGGGTTTTGGGCTCTTTTTCGGCTTTTTGTTTTAGTATTGTCGAGTTCTGCAATTTGGGCGATAACTCGGTCTCCGTACGTCGGAATCGAGTCCCGTAGGCTGTAACGCGTGTCTAATACCTACGCGGTGCTACGTGTGTGTTTATATGCCATCCGGATGGACGATGCGGGTTTTGGGCTCTTTTTCGGTTTTTTGCCTAAGTGTTGCCGAGTTTTGCAATTTGGACGATAACTCGGTCTCCGTACGTCAGAATCGAGTCTCGTAGGTTGTAACGCGTGTCTAATACCTACGCGGTGCTACGTGTGTGTTTATATGCCATCCGGACGGACGATGCGGGTTTTGGGTTCTTTTTCGGCTTTTTGCCTAAGTGTTGTCGAGCTTTGCAATTTGGGCGATAACTCGGTCTCCGTACGTCGGAATCGAGTCCCGTAGATTGTAACGCGTGTCTAATACCTACACGGTGCTACTTATGTGTTTGCGTGCCATCCGGATAGACGATGCGGGTTTTGGGTTCTTTTTCGGCCTTTTGCCTAAGTGTTGGCGAGTTTTGCAATTTGGGCGATAACTCGGTCTCCGTAGGTCGGAATCGAGTTCCGTAAGTTGTAACGCGTGTCTAATACCTACGCGGTGCAACATGTATGTTTGCGTGGCGTCTGGACGGACGTTGCGGGTTTTGGCCTCTTTTTTGGAATTTTGCCTAAGTGTTGCCGAGTTTTGCAATTTGGGCGATAACTCGGTCTCCGTACGTCGGAATCGAGTGTTGTAGGTTGTAACGCGTGTCAAATACCTACGCGATGCTACGTGTGTGTTTGCGTGGCGTCCGGACGGACGATGCAGGTTTTGGGCTCTTTTTCGGCTTTTTGCCTTAGTATTGTCGAGTTTTGAAATTTGGGCGATAACTCGGTCTCCGTACGTCGGAATCGAGTCCCGTAGGTTGTAACGCGTGTCTAATACCTACGCGGTGCTACGTGTGTATTTGTGTGGCGTCCAGACGGACGATGCTGGTTTTGGGCTCTTTTTCGGCTTTTTGCCTAAGTGTTAGCGAGTTTTACAATTTGGGCGATAACTCGGTCTCCGTACGTCGGAATCGAGTCCCGTAGATGTAACGCGTGTCTAAAACCTACGCGGTGCTATGTGTGTGTTTGCGTGGCGTCTGGACAGACGATGCGGGTTTTGGGCTATTTTTCGGCTATTTGCCTAAGTGTTGCCGAGTTTTGTAATTTGGGCGATAACTCGGTCTCCGTACGTCGGAATCGAGTCCCGTAGGTTGTAACGCATGTCTAATACCTACGCGGTGCTACGTGTGTGTTTGCGTGCCGTCCGGACAGACGATGCGGGTTTTGGGTTCTTTTTCGGCCTTTTGCCTAAGTGTTGACGAGTTTTACAATTTGGGCGATAACTCGGTCTCTGTACGTCGGAATCGAGTCCCGTAGGTTGTAACGTGTGTCTAATACCTATGCGGTGCTACGTGTGTGTTTGCGTGTCGTTCGGACAGACGATGCGGGTTTTGGGTTCTTTTTCTGCTTTTTGCCTAAGTGTTGGTGAGTTTTGCAATTTGGGCGATAACTCGGTCTCCGTACGTCGGAATCGAGTCCCGTAAGTTATAACGCGTGTCTAATACATACGCGGTGCTACGTGTGTTTTTGCGTGGCTTCCAGACGGACGTTGCGGGTTTTGGTATTTGATTTTTATAATGATATATCTGGCGACTCAAGATGGGTCGTGTGGACCTATTTTGGGGGCGTTACATGAATGGTCGGAAATTGAACCGTTAGTGCCGTTTGGGGAGATGACGGTTGGGGAGAGAGAAGATCTGTAGTGTAATGGCGAATAGACAGAGCAATTAAATTAAAAATGCCTCAATTGAAATTGGAACTCGCTTTTGGGCTCTTTTTCGTCTTTTTGCCTAAGTGTTGCCGAGCTTTGTAATTTGGGCGATAACTCGGTCTCCGTACGTCGGAATTGAGTCCCGTAAGTTGTAACGCGTGTCTAATACCTACGCGGTTCTACGTGTGTGTTTACGTGGCGTCCGGACGAACGATGCGGGTTTTGGTCTCTTTTTAGGCTTTTTGCCTAAGTTTTGGCGAGTTTTGCAATTTGGGCGATGACTCGGTCTCCGTACGTCGGAATTGAGTCCCGTAAATTGTAACGCATGTGTAATACGTACGCGGTGCTACGTGTGTGTTTGCGTGGCGTCCGGACGGACGATGCGGGTTTGGGGCTCTTTTTCGGCATTTTACCTAAGTGTTGTCGAGTTTTGCAATTTGGCCGATAACTCGGTCTCCGTACGTAGGAATCGAGTCCCATAGGTTGTAACGCGTGTCTAATACCTACGCGGTGCTACATGTGTGTTTGTGTGGCGTCCGGACGGACGATGCTGGTTTTGGGCTCTTTTTCCTAAGTGTTAGCGAGTTTTGCAATTTGGGCGATAACTCGGTCTCCGTACGTCGGAATCGAGTCCCGTAAGTAGTAACACGTGTCTAATAACTACGCGGTGCTACGTGTGTGTTTGCGTGGCATTCGGACTGTAGATGCTGGTTTTGGGCTCTTTTTCGGCTTTTTGCCTAAGTGTTGCCGAGTTTTGTAATTTGGGCGATAACTCGGTATCCGTACGTCGTAATCGAGTCCCGTAAGTTGTAAGGCGTGTCTAATACCTACGCGGTGCTACGTGCGTGTTTGCGTGGCATCCGAACCGACGATGCGGGTTTTGGGCTCTTTTTCGGCTTTTTGCCTAAGTATTGGCGAGTTTTGCAGTTTGGGCGATAACTCGGTCTCCGTACGTCTGAATTGAGTCCCGAAAGTTGTAACGCGTGTCTAATACCTACGCGGTACTACGTGTGTGTTTGCGTTAAGTCCGGACAGACGATAAGGGTTTTGGGCTCTTTTTCGACTTGTTGCCTAAATGTTGGCGAGTTTTGCAATTTAGGCCATAACTCGGTCTCCGTACGTCGGAATCGAGTCCCGTAAGTTGTAACGCGTGTCTAATACATACGCGGTGCTACGTGTGTGTTTGCGTGGCGTCTGGACGGACGATGCGGGTTTTGGGCTTTTTTCGGCATTTTGCCTAAGTGTTGCCGAGTTTTGCAATTTGGGCGATACCTCGGTCTCCGTACATCGGAATCGAGTCTCGTAGGTTGTAACGCGTGTCTAATACCTACGCGGTACTACGTGTGTGTTTGCGTGGCGACCGGACGGACGATGCGAGTTTTGGGCTTTTTTTTGGCTTTTTGCCTAAGTGTTGCCGTGTTTTGCAATTTGGGCGATAACTCGGTCTCCGTACGTCGGAATCGAGTCCCGTAAGTTCTGTCTAATACCTACGCGGTGCTACGTGTGTGTTTGCGTGGGGTCCGGACGAACGATGCGGGTTTTGGGCTCTTTTTCAGCTTTTTGCCTAAGTGTTGTCGAGTTTTGTAATTTGGACGGTAACTCGGTCTTCGTACGTCAGAATCGAGTCTCGTAGGTTGTAACGCGTGTCTAATACCTACGCGGTGCTACGTGTGTGTTTGTGTGGCGTCCGGACGGACGATAAGGGTTTTGGGCTCTTTTTCGGCTTTTTGCTTAAGTGTTGGCGAGTTTTGCAATTTGGGCGATAACTCGGTCTCCGTACGTCAGAATCGAGTCCCGTAGGTTGTAACGCATGTCTAATACCTACGCGGATCTACGTGTGTGTTTGCGTGGCGTCCGGACAGACGATGCACGATTTGGGCTCTTTTTCGGCTTTTTGCCTAAGCGTTGCCGAGTTTTGCAATTTTGGCGATAACTCGGTCTCCGTACGTCGGAATCGAGTCCCGTAATTTGTCGCGCGTGTCTAACAACTACGCGGTGCTACGTGTGTGTTTGCGTGGCATCCGGACCGACGATAAGGGTTTTGGACTCTTTTTTGGCTTTTCGCATAAGTGTTGGCGAGTTTTGCAATTTGGGCGGTAACTCAGTCTTCGTACGTCAGAATCGAGTCCCGTAATTTGTCACGTGTGTCTAATACCTACGCGGTGCTACGTGTGTGTTTGCGTGGGGTCCGGACGAACGATGCGGGTTTTGGGCTCTTTTTCAGCTTTTTGCCTAAGTGTTGTCGAGTTTTGTAATTTGGACGATAACTCGGTCTTCGTACGTCAGAATCGAGTCTCGTAGGTTGTAACGCGTGTCTAATACCTACGCGGTGCTACGTGTGTGTTTGTGTGGCGTCCGGACGGACGATAAGGGTTTTGGGCTCTTTTTCGGCTTTTTGCTTAAGTGTTGGCGAGTTTTGCAATTTGGGCGATAACTCGGTCTCCGTACGTCCGAATCGAGTCCCGTAGGTTGTAACGCGTGTCTAATACCTACGCGGATCTACGTGTGTGTTTGCGTGGCGTCCGGACAGACGATGCACGATTTGGGCTCTTTTTCGGCTTTTTGCCTAAGCGTTGCCGAGTTTTGCAATTTTGGCGATAACTCGGTCTCCGTACGTCGGAATCGAGTCCCGTAATTTGTCGCGCGTGTCTAACAACTACGCGGTGCTACGTGTGTGTTTGCGTGGCATCCGGACCGACGATAAGGGTTTTGGACTCTTTTTTGGCTTTTCGCATAAGTGTTGGCGAGTTTTGCAATTTGGGCGGTAACTCAGTCTTCGTACGTCAGAATCGAGTCCCGTAATTTGTCACGTGTGTCTAATAACTACGCGGTACTACGTGTGTGTTTGCGTGGCGTCCGGACCGACGATGCGGGTTTTGGGCTCTTTTTTGGCCTTTTGCCTAAGTGTTGCCGAGTTTTGCAATTTGGGCGATAACTCGGTCTCCGTATGTCGGAATCGAGTCCCATAAGTTGTAACGCGTGTCTAATACCTACGCGGTGCTACGTGTGTGTTTGCGAGGCATCCGGACGGAGGATGCGGGTTTTGGGCTCTTTTTCGGCTTTTTGCCTAAGTGTTGCCGAGTTTTGCAATTTGGGCGATAACTCGGTCTCCGTACGTCGGAATCGAGTCCCGTAAGTTGTAACACGTGTCTAATACCTACGCGGTAATACGTGTGTGTTTGCGTGGCGTACGGACAAACGATGCGGGTTTTGGGCTCTTTTTCTGCTTTTTGTCTAAGTGTTGTCGTGTGTTACAATTTGGGCGATAACTCGGTCTTCGTACGTAGGAATTGAGTCCCGTCGATTGTAATGCGTGTATAATAATTACGCGGTGCTACGTTTGGGTTTGCGTGGCGTCCGGACGGACGATGCTGGTTTTGGGCTATTTTTCGGCTTTTTGCCTAAGTGTAGCCAAGTTTTGCAATTTGGGCGATAACTCGGTCTCCGTACGTCAGAATCGAGTCCCGTAAGTTGTAACGCGTGTCTAATATGTACACGGAGCTAAGTGTGTGTTTGCGTGGTGTCCGGATGGACGATGCGGGTTTTGGGCTCTTTTTCGTCTTTTTGCCCAAGTGTTGGCAAGTTTTGCAATTTGGACGATAACTCGGTCTCTGTAAGTCGGAATTGAGTATCGTAAGTTGTAACGCATGTCTAATACCTACGCGGTGCTTCGTGTGTCTTTGCGCGGCGTCTGGACGAACGATGCGGGTTTTGGGCTCTTTTTCGGTTTTTTGCCTAAGTGTTACCGAGTTTTGCAATTTGGGAGATAACTCGGTCTCCGTGCGTCGGAATCGAGTCCCGTAAGTTGTAACGCGTGTCTAATAGCTACGCGGTGCTACATGTGTGTTTGCGTGGCATCCGGGCCGACGATAAGGGTTTTGGGCTCTTTTTCGCCTTTTTACCTAAGTGTTGACGAGTTTTGCAATTTGGTTAATAACTCGGTCTCCGTACGATGGAATCGAGTCCTGTAAGTTGTAACGCATTTCTAATACCTACGCGTTTCTACGTGTGTGTTCGCGTGGCGTCCGGACGGACGATGCGGGTTTTGGGCTTTTTTCGACTTTTTGCCTAAGTGTTGGCGAATTTTGCAATTTGGGCGATAACTCGGTCTCCGTACGTCGGAATCGAGTCCTGTAGGTTGTAACGCGTGTCTAATACCTACGCGGTGCAACGTTTGTGTTTGCGTGGCATCCGGACGGACGATGCTGGTATTGGGCTCTTTTTCGTCTTTTTGCCTAAGAATTGGCGAGTTTTGCAATTTGGGCGATAACTCGGTCTTCGTACGTAGGAATCGAGTCCTGTAAGTTGTAACGCGTGCCTAATACCTACGCGGTGCTACGTGTGTATTTGTGCGGCGTTCGGACGGACGATGCGGGTTTTGGGCTCTTTTTCGGCTTGTTGCCTAAGTGTTGGCGAGTTTTGCAATTTGGGCGATAACTCGGTCTCCGTACGTTTGAATCGAGTCCCGTAAGTTGTAACGCGTGTCTAACACCTACGCGGTGCTACGTGTGTGTTTTCGTGGCGTCCGGACAGACGATGCGTGTTTTGGTCTCTTTTTCAGCTTTTTGCCTAAATGTTGTCGAGTTTTGCAATTTGGGAGATAACTCGGTCTCCGTACGTCGAAATCGAGTCCCGTTATTTGTAACGCGTGTCTAACACCTACGCGATGATACGTGTGTGTTTGCGAGGCGTCCGAACCGACGATAAGGGTTTTAGGCTTTTTTTCGGCTTTTCGCCCAAGTGTTGGCGAGTTTTGCAATTTGGGCGATAACTCGGTCTCCGTACGTCGGAATCGATTCCCATAAGTTTTAACGCATGTCTAATACGTACGCGGTGCTACGTGTGTGTTTGCGTGGCATCCGGACGGACGATGCGCGTTTTGGGCTCTTTTTCGGCTATTTGCCTAAGCGTTGACGACTTTTGCAATTTGGGCGATAACTCAGTCTCCGTACGTCGGAATCGAGTCCCGTAAGTTGTAACGCGTGTCTAATACCTACGCGGTGCTACGTGTGTGTTTGTGTGGCGTCTGGACGGACGATGCGGGTTTTGGGCTCTTTTTCGGCTTTTTGCCTAAGTGTTGCTGAGTTTTGTAATTTGGTCGATAACTCGGTCTCCGTACGTCGGAATCGAGTCCCGTAAGTTATAACGCGTGTCTAATACCTACGCGGTGCTACGTGTGTGTTTGTGTGGCGTCCGGTGTTGGGTAAAATCTATATACGCACAACACGCAAGTATACGTGGTCAACAAGTAATAAAGTGATAAGTTGAGTATCGTTCCCACAGAGAATTATTTAATAAAAATCACTAAATTCTAACCCGTAACCAACTCAATCTTATTTAAACGAATGAATTACAAAGTATATAAATTAACTACTATTCCACTAATTAAATTAAGACTATGGAGATTTAAGATCACAACTTCACTTATTGCTTCATTTAAGTTAACACACTTCTCATCAATTATTCTCTATCCCGAATTGTTAATCAAGAACACGAAAGTAGTATTAACCACCTCTCGGTGCACTAATACCGTATTAACGTCAATCCACAATTAAGATAGAAATCCGTTAAACACCTTAATTAACTAATCCACTATATCTCTATGTAAATTACAATTGAAAAAGATTTAAGAGCAAGTTCTCTATAAGATTACATACGGCGTCAAACGTATCTCTACCTTAACACTCATCAAGTTTAAGCTACTAACAAAATCCTGAACACATGCTATCATGATTAGATCTAAATCAATACTTCATCTCTCGAGTTCATATAGATTATCACGGTAATTGATGGCCAATCAATTAAACAATTAATTCCAAATCACAATAGACAATCCTCACAATAGAATATACTAATTAATAACGAAGCATATTAAAATAAACTACACAAAAAGATCCATTGTAATTTCAAACAAAGAATTAGTTCATGATTATTGAATTAAAGCTAAGAATCCACAATTGAATAATCATTAAAAGACAAAAATAGAAGAAGATGAGAAGATATAATCTATTGTCTGTAAATTTGACGCTACCTCCTTGCTCCTACTTTGAATCTTCAATGGTCTCCAAGTTGCTTCAATCTCCAAATCTAATTAGAACTAGTGTTTTTCTCTAATTACTCTAATCTAATTTAATAGAATGCTCTCTAATATCCTAATATTCTATTCTAATCTGTATTATTTTCCTCCTTTTATAAGCCTTTGTACATGTCTTTAAGTCCTCTTGGAAGTCCTTGAATCAAACAACTCGAAAAAAATCCTTTTCGGACTCAAATTCGGACAAAATCTACACTTTTTTGCATAGGCTGGCCTTTTCCTTTGTAAAAACCCAGCCCCAGCTTGCTAGGCTACTGATATCACGCCCAGGACACCCAGCCCCGGCTGGATTCTAAGGCTAAAAACGTCCAGCCCTGGCGAAGGAGCAAACTGCCAATTAATTTTCTGCTGGAACCTCATCTGCTAAAACTGCTATAACTTTTACACCGAGAGGATTTATGGGGCCCTCAACCTATCAAATCGAAGATATCGACGAGATATACAACTTTGATTCTTTGAGCATTCAGAAATAATAAACGTATGATGGTCGAAATTGGACTGGAAGTGACTGCTATGCAAATGACCACCCAAAACGGTGAAGTTCAACATCCGTTGGTAGAAATGTCATAACTCTTTCATCCGAACTCCGATTTGAATGATTCAAGATGTTCCGGAAATCTGAGAAAACGCTCTACAATATAGTCCAAGCTCCAAGCCAAGAACATGAATTGAACATGAAAGCATAAACGATGTCCGGATTGCTTTTTCCTTGCATTTTCCTTGCTTTTCCTTACCAATAGTCGCTCACACCGCTTCCAAACGTATAACCTACAAAATGAACATGAAATGCATGAAAAGTAACCAAGACACATGAATAAAAGCAACTAATTCAAGTTATAGATACCGGATAAGTAGGTATAAAACCTACTTATCATCCGGACCGACGATGCGGGTTTAGGGCTCTTTTTCGGCTTTTTGCCTAAGTGTTGCCGAGTTTTGCAATTTGGGCGATAACTAAGTCTCCGTACGTCGGAATCGAGTCCCGTAAGTTGTAACGCATGTCTAATACCTACGCGGTGCTACGTGTGTGTTTGCGTGGCGTCCGGACGGACAATGCGGGTTTTGGGCTCTTTTTCGGCTTTTTGCCTAAGCGTTGGCGACTTTTGAAATTTGGGCGATAACTCGATCTCCCCGTACGTCGGAATCGAGTCCCGTAAGTTGTAACGCGTGTCTAATACCTACGCGGTGCTACGTATGTGTTTGCGTGGCGTCCGAACGGACGATGCGGGTTTTGGGCTCTTTTTCGGCTTTTTGCCTAATTGTTGCCGAGTTTTACAATTTAGGCGATAACTCGGTCTCCGTACGTCGGAATCAAGTCCCGTAGGTTGTAACGCGTGTCTAATACCTACGCGGTGCTACGTGTGTGTTTGTGTGGCGTCCGGACGGACGATGCTGGTTTTGGGCTCTTTTTCGGCCTTTTGCCTAAGTGTTGCCAAGTTTTGCAATTTGGGCGATAACTCGGTCTCCGTACGTCGTAATCGAGTCCCATAAGTTGTAACGCGTGTCTAATTCCTACGCGGTGCTACGTGTGTGTTTGCGTGGCGTCCGGACGGACGATGCAGGTTTTGGGCTCTTTTTGAGCTTTTTGCCTAAGTGTTAGCGAGTTTTGCAATTTGGGCGATAACTTGGTCTCCGTACGTCGGAATCGAGTCCCGTAAGTTATAACTCGTGTCTAATACTTGCGCGGTGCTACTTGTGTGTTTGCGTGGCGTCCGGACTGACGATGCAGGTTTTGGACTCTTTTTCGTCTTTATGCCCAAGTGTTGCCGAGTTTTGCAATTTGGGCAATAACTCGGTCTCCGTACGTCGGAATCGAGTCCCGTAAGTTGTAATGCATGTATAATACGTACTCGGAGCTACGTGTGTGTTTGCGTGGCGTCCCGACGGACGATGCGAGTTTTGGGCTCTTTTTCGGCTTTTTGCCTAAGCGTTGGCGACTTTTGCAATTTGGGCGATAACTCAGTCTCCGTACGTCGGAATCGAGTCCCGTATGTTGTAGCGCGTGTCTAATACCTACCCGGTGCTACGTGTGTGTTTGCGTTGCGTCCGGACGGACGATGCGGGTTTTGGCCTCTTTTTCGGGTTTTTGACTAAGTGTTGTCGAGTTTTGCAATTTGGGCGATAACTCGGTCTACGTACGTCGAAATCTAGTCCCGTAAGTTGTAACGCGTGTCTAATACTTACGCGGAGAAGCGTGTGTGTTGGTGTGGCGTTCGGCCGGACAATGCGGGTTTTGGGCTCTTTTTCGGCTTTTTGCCTAAGCGTTGTCGAGTTTTTCAATTTGGGCGATAACTCGTTCTCTGTACGTCGGAATCGAGTCCCGTAAGTTGTAACGCGTGTCCAATACCTACGCGGTGCTACGTATGTGTTTGCGTGGCGTCCGGACGGACGATAAGGGTTTTGGGCTCTTTTTCGGCTTTTTACCTAAGTGTTGGCGAGTTTTGCAATTTGGGCGATAACTCGGTCTCCGTACCTCTGAATCGAGTTCCGTAAGTTGTAACGCGTGTCTAATACCTACGCGGTTCTACGTGCATGTTTACGGGGCGTCCGGACGGACGATGCGGGTTTTGGGCTCTTTTTTGGCTTTTTACCTTCGTGTTAGCGAGTTTTGCAATATGGGCGATAACTCGGTCTCCGTACGTCGGAATCGAGTTCCATAAGTTGTAACGCGTGTCTAATACCAACGCGATGCTACGTGTGTGTTTGTGTGGCGTCCGAATGGACGATAAGGGTTTTGGGCTCTTTTTCGGATTTTTGTCTAAGTGTTACCGAGTTTTACAATTTGGACGATAACTCGGTCTCCGTACTACGGAATCGAGTCCCCTAAGTTGTAACGCGTGTCTAATATCTACGCGGTGCAAAGTGTGTTTTTGCGTGGCGTCCGGACGGACGATGCTGGTTTTGGGCTCTGTTTCGGCTTTTTACCTTAGTGTTGGCGAGTTTTGCAATATGGGCGATAAATCGGTCTCCGTACGTTGGAATCGAGTTCCGTAAGTTGTAACGCGTGTCTAATACCAACGCGGTGCTACGTGTGTGTTTGTGTGGCTTCCGGACGGACGATAAGGGTTTTGGGCTCTTTTTCGGCTTTTTGTCTAAGTGTTACCAAATTTTGCAATTTGGGAGATAACTTGGTCTCCGTACGTCGGAATCGAGTCCCCTAAGTTGTAACGCGTGTCTAATACCTACGCGGTGCAACGTGTGTGTTTGCGTGGCGTCCGGACGGACGATGCTGATTTTGGGCTCTTTTTCGGCTTTTTGCCAAAGTGTTGGCGAGTTTTGCAATTTGGGCGATAACTCGGTCTCCGTACGTCGGAATCGAGTCCCGTAATTTGTCACGCGTGTCTAACACCTACGCGGTGCTACGTGTGTGTTTGCGTGGCATCTGGACCGACGATAAGGGTTTTGGACTCTTTTTTGGCTTTTTGCATAAGTGTTGGCGAGTTTTGCAATTTGGGCGATAACTCAGTCTTCGTACGTCGGAATCGAGTCCCGTAATTTGTCATGTGTGTCTAATACCTACGCGGTACTACGTGTGTGTTTGCGTGGCGTCCAGACCGACGATGCGGGTTTTGGGCTCATTTTTGGCCTTTTGCCTAAGTGTTGCCGAGTTTTGCAATTTGGGCGATAACTCGGTCTCCGTATGTCGGAATCGAGTCCCATAAGTTGTAACGCGTGTCTAATACCTACGCGGTGCTACGTGTGTGTTTACGAGGCATCCGGACGGAGGATGCGGGTTTTGGGCTCTTTTTCGGCTTTTTGCCTAAGTGTTGCCGAGTTTTGCAATTTGGGCGATAACTCGGTCTCCGTACGTCGGAATCGATTCCCATAAGTTTTAACGCATGTCTAATACGTACGCGGTGCTACGTGTGTGTTTGCGTCGCATCCGGACGGGCGATGCGCGTTTTGGGCTCTTTTTCGGCTTTTTGCCTAAGCGTTGACGACTTTTGCAATTTGGGCGATAACTCAGTCTCCGTACGTCGGAATCGAGTCCCGTAAGTTGTAACGCGTGTCTAATACCTACGCGGTGCTACGTGTGTGTTTGTGTGGCGTCTGGACGGACGATGCGGGTTTTGGGCTCTTTTTCGGCTTTTTGCCTAAGTGTTGCTGAGTTTTGTAATTTGGTCGATAACTCGGTCTCCGTACGTCGGAATCGAGTCCCGTAAGTTATAACGCGTGTCTAATACCTACGCGGTGCTACGTGTGTGTTTGTGTGGCGTCCGGTGTTGGGTAAAATCTATATACGCACAACACGCAAGTATACGTGGTCAACAAGTAATAAAGTGATAAGTTGAGTATCGTTCCCACAGAGAATTATTTAATAAAAATCACTAAATTCTAACCCGTAACCAACTCAATCTTATTTAAACGAATGAATTACAAAGTATATAAATTAACTACTATTCCACTAATTAAATTAAGACTATGGAGATTTAAGATCACAACTTCACTTATTGCTTCATTTAAGTTAACACACTTCTCATCAATTATTCTCTATCCCGAATTGTTAATCAAGAACACGAAAGTAGTATTAACCACCTCTCGGTGCACTAATACCGTATTAACGTCAATCCACAATTAAGATAGAAATCCGTTAAACACCTTAATTAACTAATCCACTATATCTCTATGTAAATTACAATTGAAAAAGATTTAAGAGCAAGTTCTCTATAAGATTACATACGGCGTCAAACGTATCTCTACCTTAACACTCATCAAGTTTAAGCTACTAACAAAATCCTGAACACATGCTATCATGATTAGATCTAAATCAATACTTCATCTCTCGAGTTCATATAGATTATCACGGTAATTGATGGCCAATCAATTAAACAATTAATTCCAAATCACAATAGACAATCCTCACAATAGAATATACTAATTAATAACGAAGCATATTAAAATAAACTACACAAAAAGATCCATTGTAATTTCAAACAAAGAATTAGTTCATGATTATTGAATTAAAGCTAAGAATCCACAATTGAATAATCATTAAAAGACAAAAATAGAAGAAGATGAGAAGATATAATCTATTGTCTGTAAATTTGACGCTACCTCCTTGCTCCTACTTTGAATCTTCAATGGTCTCCAAGTTGCTTCAATCTCCAAATCTAATTAGAACTAGTGTTTTTCTCTAATTACTCTAATCTAATTTAATAGAATGCTCTCTAATATCCTAATATTCTATTCTAATCTGTATTATTTTCCTCCTTTTATAAGCCTTTGTACATGTCTTTAAGTCCTCTTGGAAGTCCTTGAATCAAACAACTCGAAAAAATCCTTTTCGGACTCAAATTCGGACAAAATCTACACTTTTTTGCATAGGCTGGCCTTTTCCTTTGTAAAAACCCAGCCCCAGCTTGCTAGGCTACTGATATCACGCCCAGGACACCCAGCCCCGGCTGGATTCTAAGGCTAAAAACGTCCAGCCCTGGCGAAGGAGCAAACTGCCAATTAATTTTCTGCTGGAACCTCATCTGCTAAAACTGCTATAACTTTTACACCGAGAGGATTTATGGGGCCCTCAACCTATCAAATCGAAGATATCGACGAGATATACAACTTTGATTCTTTGAGCATTCAGAAATAATAAACGTATGATGGTCGAAATTGGACTGGAAGTGACTGCTATGCAAATGACCACCCAAAACGGTGAAGTTCAACATCCGTTGGTAGAAATGTCATAACTCTTTCATCCGAACTCCGATTTGAATGATTCAAGATGTTCCGGAAATCTGAGAAAACGCTCTACAATATAGTCCAAGCTCCAAGCCAAGAACATGAATTGAACATGAAAGCATAAACGATGTCTGGATTGCTTTTTCCTTGCATTTTCCTTGCTTTTCCTTACCAATAGTCGCTCACACCGCTTCCAAACGTATAACCTACAAAATGAACATGAAATGCATGAAAAGTAACCAAGACACATGAATAAAAGCAACTAATTCAAGTTATAGATACCGGATAAGTAGGTATAAAACCTACTTATCATCCGGACCGACGATGCGGGTTTAGGGCTCTTTTTCGGCTTTTTGCCTAAGTGTTGCCGAGTTTTGCAATTTGGGCGATAACTAAGTCTCCGTACGTCGGAATCGAGTCCCGTAAGTTGTAACGCATGTCTAATACCTACGCGGTGCTACGTGTGTGTTTGCGTGGCGTCCGGACGGACAATGCGGGTTTTGGGCTCTTTTTCGGCTTTTTGCCTAAGCGTTGGCGACTTTTGAAATTTGGGCGATAACTCGATCTCCCCGTACGTCGGAATCGAGTCCCGTAAGTTGTAACGCGTGTCTAATACCTACGCGGTGCTACGTATGTGTTTGCGTGGCGTCCGAACGGACGATGCGGGTTTTGGGCTCTTTTTCGGCTTTTTGCCTAATTGTTGCCGAGTTTTACAATTTAGGCGATAACTCGGTCTCCGTACGTCGGAATCAAGTCCCGTAGGTTGTAACGCGTGTCTAATACCTACGCGGTGCTACGTGTGTGTTTGTGTGGCGTCCGGACGGACGATGCTGGTTTTGGGCTCTTTTTCGGCCTTTTGCCTAAGTGTTGCCAAGTTTTGCAATTTGGGCGATAACTCGGTCTCCGTACGTCGTAATCGAGTCCCATAAGTTGTAACGCGTGTCTAATTCCTACGCGGTGCTACGTGTGTGTTTGCGTGGCGTCCGGACGGACGATGCAGGTTTTGGGCTCTTTTTGAGCTTTTTGCCTAAGTGTTGGCGAGTTTTGCAATTTGGGCGATAACTTGGTCTCCGTACGTCGGAATCGAGTCCCGTAAGTTATAACTCGTGTCTAATACTTGCGCGGTGCTACTTGTGTGTTTGCGTGGCGTCCGGACTGACGATGCAGGTTTTGGACTCTTTTTCGTCTTTATGCCCAAGTGTTGCCGAGTTTTGCAATTTGGGCAATAACTCGGTCTCCGTACGTCGGAATCGAGTCCCGTAAGTTGTAATGCATGTATAATACGTACTCGGAGCTACGTGTGTGTTTGCGTGGCGTCCCAACGGACGATGCGAGTTTTGGGCTCTTTTTCGGCTTTTTGCCTAAGCGTTGGCGACTTTTGCAATTTGGGCGATAACTCGGTCTCCGTACGTCGGAATCGAGTCCCGTAAGTTGTAACGCGTGTCTAATACCTACCCGGTGCTACGTGTGTGTTTGCGTTGCGTCCGGACGGACGATGCGGGTTTTGGCCTCTTTTTCGGGTTTTTGACTAAGTGTTGTCGAGTTTTGCAATTTGGGCGATAACTCGGTCTACGTACGTCGAAATCTAGTCCCGTAAGTTGTAACGCGTGTCTAATACTTACGCGGAGAAGCGTGTGTGTTGGTGTGGCGTTCGGCCGGACAATGCGGGTTTTGGGCTCTTTTTCGGCTTTTTGCCTAAGCGTTGTCGAGTTTTTCAATTTGGGCGATAACTCGTTCTCTGTACGTCGGAATCGAGTCCCGTAAGTTGTAACGCGTGTCCAATACCTACGCGGTGCTACGTATGTGTTTGCGTGGCGTCCGGATGGACGATAAGGGTTTTGGGCTCTTTTTCGGCTTTTTACCTAAGTGTTGGCGAGTTTTGCAATTTGGGCGATAACTCGGTCTCCGTACCTCTGAATCGAGTTCCGTAAGTTGTAACGCGTGTCTAATACCTACGCGGTTCTACGTGCATGTTTACGGGGCGTCCGGACGGACGATGCGGGTTTTGGGCTCTTTTTTGGCTTTTTACCTTCGTGTTAGCGAGTTTTGCAATATGGGCGATAACTCGGTCTCCGTACGTCGGAATCGAGTTCCATAAGTTGTAACGCGTGTCTAATACCAACGCGATGCTACGTGTGTGTTTGTGTGGCGTCCGAATGGACGATAAGGGTTTTGGGCTCTTTTTCGGATTTTTGTCTAAGTGTTACCGAGTTTTACAATTTGGGCGATAACTCGGTCTCCGTACTACGGAATCGAGTCCCCTAAGTTGTAACGCGTGTCTAATATCTACGCGGTACAAAGTGTGTTTTTGCGTGGCGTCCGGACGGACGATGCTGGTTTTGGGCTCTGTTTCGGCTTTTTACCTTAGTGTTGGCGAGTTTTGCAATATGGGCGATAAATCGGTCTCCGTACGTTGGAATCGAGTTCCGTAAGTTGTAACGCGTGTCTAATACCAACGCGGTGCTACGTGTGTGTTTGTGTGGCTTCCGGACGGACGATAAGGGTTTTGGGCTCTTTTTCGGCTTTTTGTCTAAGTGTTACCAAATTTTGCAATTTGGGAGATAACTTGGTCTCCGTACGTCGGAATCGAGTCCCCTAAGTTGTAACGCGTGTCTAATACCTACGCGGTGCAACGTGTGTGTTTGCGTGGCGTCCGGACGGACGATGCTGATTTTGGGCTCTTTTTCGGCTTTTTGCCAAAGTGTTGGCGAGTTTTGCAATTTGGGCGATAACTCGGTCTCCGTACGTCGGAATCGAGTCCCGTAATTTGTCACGCGTGTCTAACACCTACGCGGTGCTACGTGTGTGTTTGCGTGGCATCCGGACCGACGATAAGGGTTTTGGACTCTTTTTTGGCTTTTCGTATAAGTGTTGGCGAGTTTTGCAATTTGGGCGATAACTCAGTCTTCGTACGTCGGAATCGAGTCCCGTAATTTGTCATGTGTGTCTAATACCTACGCGGTACTACGTGTGTGTTTGCGTGGCGTCCAGACCGACGATGCGGGTTTTGGGCTCATTTTTGGCCTTTTGCCTAAGTGTTGCCGAGTTTTGCAATTTGGGCGATAACTCGGTCTCCGTATGTCGGAATCGAGTCCCATAAGTTGTAACGCGTGTCTAATACCTACGCGGTGCTACGTGTGTGTTTACGAGGCATCCGGACGGAGGATGCGGGTTTTGGGCTCTTTTTCGGCTTTTTGCCTAAGTGTTGCCGAGTTTTGCAATTTGGGCGATAACTCGGTCTCCGTACGTCGGAATCGATTCCCATAAGTTTTAACGCATGTCTAATACGTACGCGGTGCTACGTGTGTGTTTGCGTCGCATCCGGACGGGCGATGCGCGTTTTGGGCTCTTTTTCGGCTTTTTGCCTAAGCGTTGACGACTTTTGCAATTTGGGCGATAACTCAGTCTCCGTACGTCGGAATCGAGTCCCGTAAGTTGTAACGCGTGTCTAATACCTACGCGGTGCTACGTGTGTGTTTGTGTGGCGTCTGGACGGACGATGCGGGTTTTGGGCTCTTTTTCGGCTTTTTGCCTAAGTGTTGCTGAGTTTTGTAATTTGGTCGATAACTCGGTCTCCGTACGTCGGAATCGAGTCCCGTAAGTTATAACGCGTGTCTAATACCTACGCGGTGCTACGTGTGTGTTTGTGTGGCGTCCGGTGTTGGGTAAAATCTATATACGCACAACACGCAAGTATACGTGGTCAACAAGTAATAAAGTGATAAGTTGAGTATCGTTCCCACAGAGAATTATTTAATAAAAATCACTAAATTCTAACCCGTAACCAACTCAATCTTATTTAAACGAATGAATTACAAAGTATATAAATTAACTACTATTCCACTAATTAAATTAAGACTATGGAGATTTAAGATCACAACTTCACTTATTGCTTCATTTAAGTTAACACACTTCTCATCAATTATTCTCTATCCCGAATTGTTAATCAAGAACACGAAAGTAGTATTAACCACCTCTCGGTGCACTAATACCGTATTAACGTCAATCCACAATTAAGATAGAAATCCGTTAAACACCTTAATTAACTAATCCACTATATCTCTATGTAAATTACAATTGAAAAAGATTTAAGAGCAAGTTCTCTATAAGATTACATACGGCGTCAAACGTATCTCTACCTTAACACTCATCAAGTTTAAGCTACTAACAAAATCCTGAACACATGCTATCATGATTAGATCTAAATCAATACTTCATCTCTCGAGTTCATATAGATTATCACGGTAATTGATGGCCAATCAATTAAACAATTAATTCCAAATCACAATAGACAATCCTCACAATAGAATATACTAATTAATAACGAAGCATATTAAAATAAACTACACAAAAAGATCCATTGTAATTTCAAACAAAGAATTAGTTCATGATTATTGAATTAAAGCTAAGAATCCACAATTGAATAATCATTAAAAGACAAAAATAGAAGAAGATGAGAAGATATAATCTATTGTCTGTAAATTTGACGCTACCTCCTTGCTCCTACTTTGAATCTTCAATGGTCTCCAAGTTGCTTCAATCTCCAAATCTAATTAGAACTAGTGTTTTTCTCTAATTACTCTAATCTAATTTAATAGAATGCTCTCTAATATCCTAATATTCTATTCTAATCTGTATTATTTTCCTCCTTTTATAAGCCTTTGTACATGTCTTTAAGTCCTCTTGGAAGTCCTTGAATCAAACAACTCGAAAAAAATCCTTTTCGGACTCAAATTCGGACAAAATCTACACTTTTTTGCATAGGCTGGCCTTTTCCTTTGTAAAAACCCAGCCCCAGCTTGCTAGGCTACTGATATCACGCCCAGGACACCCAGCCCCGGCTTGATTCTAAGGCTAAAAACGTCCAGCCCTGGCGAAGGAGCAAACTGCCAATTAATTTTCTGCTGGAACCTCATCTGCTAAAACTGCTATAACTTTTACACCGAGAGGATTTATGGGGCCCTCAACCTATCAAATCGAAGATATCGACGAGATCTACAACTTTGATTCTTTGAGCATTCAGAAATAATAAACGTATGATGGTCGAAATTGGACTGGAAGTGACTGCTATGCAAATGACCACCCAAAACGGTGAAGTTCAACATCCGTTGGTAGAAATGTCATAACTCTTTCATCCGAACTCCGATTTGAATGATTCAAGATGTTCCGGAAATCTGAGAAAACGCTCTACAATATAGTCCAAGCTCCAAGCCAAGAACATGAATTGAACATGAAAGCATAAACGATGTCCGGATTGCTTTTTCCTTGCATTTTCCTTGCTTTTTCTTACCAATAGTCGCTCACACCGCTTCCAAACGTATAACCTACAAAATGAACATGAAATGCATGAAAAGTAACCAAGACACATGAATAAAAGCAACTAATTCAAGTTATAGATACCGGATAAGTAGGTATAAAACCTACTTATCATCCGGACCGACGATGCGGGTTTAGGGCTCTTTTTCGGCTTTTTGCCTAAGTGTTGCCGAGTTTTGCAATTTGGGCGATAACTAAGTCTCCGTACGTCGGAATCGAGTCCCGTAAGTTGTAACGCATGTCTAATACCTACGCGGTGCTACGTGTGTGTTTGCGTGGCGTCCGGACGGACAATGCGGGTTTTGGGCTCTTTTTCGGCTTTTTGCCTAAGCGTTGGCGACTTTTGAAATTTGGGCGATAACTCGATCTCCCCGTACGTCGGAATCGAGTCCCGTAAGTTGTAACGCGTGTCTAATACCTACGCGGTGCTACGTATGTGTTTGCGTGGCGTCCGAACGGACGATGCGGGTTTTGGGCTCTTTTTCGGCTTTTTGCCTAATTGTTGCCGAGTTTTACAATTTAGGCGATAACTCGGTCTCCGTACGTCGGAATCAAGTCCCGTAGGTTGTAACGCGTGTCTAATACCTACGCGGTGCTACGTGTGTGTTTGTGTGGCGTCCGGACGGACGATGCTGGTTTTGGGCTCTTTTTCGGCCTTTTGCCTAAGTGTTGCCAAGTTTTGCAATTTGGGCGATAACTCGGTCTCCGTACGTCGTAATCGAGTCCCATAAGTTGTAACGCGTGTCTAATTCCTACGCGGTGCTACGTGTGTGTTTGCGTGGCGTCCGGACGGACGATGCAGGTTTTGGGCTCTTTTTGAGCTTTTTGCCTAAGTGTTGGCGAGTTTTGCAATTTGGGCGATAACTTGGTCTCCGTACGTCGGAATCGAGTCCCGTAAGTTATAACTCGTGTCTAATACTTGCGCGGTGCTACTTGTGTGTTTGCGTGGCGTCCGGACTGACGATGCAGGTTTTGGACTCTTTTTCGTCTTTATGCCCAAGTGTTGCCGAGTTTTGCAATTTGGGCAATAACTCGGTCTCCGTACGTCGGAATCGAGTCCCGTAAGTTGTAATGCATGTATAATACGTACTCGGAGCTACGTGTGTGTTTGCGTGGCGTCCCGACGGACGATGCGCGTTTTGGGCTCTTTTTCGGCTTTTTGCCTAAGCGTTGGCGACTTTTGCAATTTGGGCGATAACTCGGTCTCCGTACGTCGGAATCGAGTCCCGTAAGTTGTAACGCGTGTCTAATACCTACCCGGTGCTACGTGTGTGTTTGCGTTGCGTCCGGACGGACGATGCGGGTTTTGGCCTCTTTTTCGGGTTTTTGACTAAGTGTTGTCGAGTTTTGCAATTTGGGCGATAACTCGGTCTACGTACGTCGGAATCTAGTCCCGTAAGTTGTAACGCGTGTCTAATACTTACGCGGAGAAGCGTGTGTGTTGGTGTGGCGTTCGGCCGGACAATGCGGGTTTTGGGCTCTTTTTCGGCTTTTTGCCTAAGCGTTGTCGAGTTTTGCAATTTGGGCGATAACTCCTTCTCTGTATGTCGGAATCGAGTCCCGTAAGTTGTAACGCGTGTCCAATACCTACGCGGTGCTACGTATGTGTTTGTGTGGCGTCCGGACGGACGATAAGGGTTTTGGGCTCTTTTTCGGCTTTTTACCTAAGTGTTGGCGAGTTTTGTAATTTGGGCGATAACTCGGTCTCCGTACCTCTGAATCGAGTTCCGTAAGTTGTAACGCGTGTCTAATACCTACGCGGTTCTACGTGCATGTTTATGGGGCGTCCGGACGGACGATGCGGGTTTTGGGCTCTTTTTTGGCTTTTTACCTTAGTGTTAGCGAGTTTTGCAATATGGGCGATAACTCGGTCTCCGTACGTCGGAATCGAGTTCCATAAGTTGTAACGCGTGTCTAATACCAACGCGATGCTACGTGTGTGTTTGTGTGGCGTCCGGATGGACGATAAGGGTTTTGGGCTCTTTTTCGGATTTTTGTCTAAGTGTTACCGAGTTTTACAATTTGGGCGATAACTCGGTCTCCGTACGACGGAATCGAGTCCCCTAAGTTGTAACGCGTGTCTAATATCTACGCGGTGCAAAGTGTGTTTTTGCGTGGCGTCCGGACGGACGATGCTGGTTTTGGGCTCTGTTTCGGCTTTTTACCTTAGTGTTGGCGAGTTTTGCAATATGGGCGATAAATCGGTCTCCGTACGTTGGAATCGAGTTCCGTAAGTTGTAACGCGTGTCTAATACCAACGCGGTGCTACGTGTGTGTTTGTGTGGCTTCCGGACGGACGATAAGGGTTTTGGGCTCTTTTTCGGCTTTTTGTCTAAGTGTTACCAAATTTTGTAATTTGGGAGATAACTTGGTCTCCGTACGTCGGAATCGAGTCCCCTAAGTTGTAACGCGTGTCTAATACCTACGCGGTGCAACGTGTGTGTTTGCGTGGCGTCCGGACGGACGATGCTGATTTTGGGCTCTTTTTCGGCTTTTTGCCAAAGTGTTGGCGAGTTTTGCAATTTGGGCGATAACTCGGTCTCCGTACGTCGGAATCGAGTCCCGTAATTTGTCACGCGTGTCTAACACCTACGCGGTGCTACGTGTGTGTTTGCGTGGCATCCGGACCGACGATAAGGGTTTTGGACTCTTTTTTGGCTTTTCGCATAAGTGTTGGCGAGTTTTGCAATTTGGGCGATAACTCAGTCTTCGTACGTCGGAATCGAGTCCCGTAATTTGTCATGTGTGTCTAATACCTACGCGGTACTACGTGTGTGTTTGCGTGGCGTCCGGACCGACGATGCTGGTTTTGGGCTCATTTTTGGCCTTTTGCCTAAGTGTTGCCGAGTTTTGCAATTTGGGCGATAACTCGGTCTCCGTATGTCGGAATCGAGTCCCATAAGTTGTAACGCGTGTCTAATACCTACGCGGTGCTACGTGTGTGTTTGCGAGGCATCCGGACGGAGGATGCGGGTTTTGGGATCTTTTTCGGCTTTTTGCCTAAGTGTTGCCGAGTTTTGCAATTTGGGCGATAACTCGGTCTCCGTACGTCAGAATCGAGTCCCGTAAGTTATAACGTGTGTCTAATACCTACGCGGTAATACATGTGTGTTTGCGTGGCGTACAGACAAACGATGCGGGTTTTGGGCTCTTTTTCTGCTTTTTGCCTAAGTGTTGCCGAGTTTTGCAATTTGGGCGATAACTCGGTCTCCGTACGTCGGAATCGAGTCCCGTAAGTAGTAACGCGTGTTAAATTACTACGCGGTGCTACGTGTGTTTTGGCGTGGCATTCGGACGGTAGATGCGGGTTTTGGGCTCTTTTTCGGCTTTTTGCTTAAGTGTTGCTGAGTTTTGTAATTTGGGCGATAACTCGGTCTCCGTACGTCGTAATCGAGTCCCGTACGTTGTAACGCGTGACTAATACCTACGCGGTGCTACGTGCGTGTTTGTGTGGCGTCCGAACGGACGATGCGGATTTTGGGCTCTTTTTCGGCTTTTTGCCTAAGTGTTGGCGAGTTTTGCAATTTGGGCGATAACTCGGTCTCCGTACGTCGGAATTGAGTCCCGTAAGTTGTAACACGAGTCTAATACATACGCGGTGCTACGTGTGTGTCTGCGTGCCGTTCAGACGGACGATGCGGGTTTTTGAATTTGATTTTTATAATGATATATGTGGCGACTCAAGATGGGTCGTGTGGACTCAAGTGTTGCCGAGTTTTGTAATTTGGGCGATAACTCGGTCTCCGTACGTCGGAATCGAGTCCCGAAAGTTGTAACGCGTGTCTAATACCTACGCGGTGCTACGTTTGTGTTTGCGTTAAGTCCGGACAGACGATAAGGGTTTTGGGCACTTTGTCGGCTTTTTGCCTAAATGTTGGCGAGTTTTGCAATTTAAGCGATAACTCGGTCTCCGTACGTCGGAATCGAGTCCCGTAAGTTGTAACGCGTGTCTAATACCTACGCGGTGCTACGTGTGTGTTTGCGTGGCGTCTGGATGGACGATGCGGGTTTTGAGATCTTTTTCGGCTTTTTGCCTAAGTGTTGCCGAGTTTTGCAATTTGGGCTCTTTTCGGCTTTTTGCCTAAGCGTTGGCGACTTTTGAAATTTGGGCGATAACTCGGTCTCTGTACGTCGGAATCTAGTCCCGTAATTTGTCACGCGTGTCTAACGCCTACGCGGTGCTACGTGTGTGTTTGCGTGGCATCCGGACCGACGATAAGGGTTTTGGACTCTTTTTTGGCTTTTCACATAAGTGTTGGCGAGTTTTGCAATTTGGGCGATAACTCAGTCTTCGTACGTCGGAATCGAGTCCCGTAATTTGTCATGTGTGTCTAATACCTACGCGGTGTGTGTTTACGTGGCGTCCGGACCGACGATGCGGGTTTTGGGCTCTTTTTTGGCCTTTTGCCTAAGTGTTGCCGAGATTTACAATTTGGGCGATAACTCGGTATCCGTATGTCGGAATCGAGTCCCATAAGTTGTAACGCGTGTCTAATACCTACGCGGTGCTACGTGTGTGTTTGCGAGGCATCCGGACGGAGGATGCGAGTTTTGGGCTCTTTTTCGGTTTTTTGCCTAAGTGTTGCCGAGTTTTGCAATTTGGGCGATAACTCGGTCTCCGTACGTCGGAATCGAGTCCCGTAAGTTATAACGCGTGTCTAATACCTACGCGGTAATACGTGTGTGTTTGCATGGCGTACGGACAAACGATGCGGGTTTTGGGCTCTTTTTCTACTTTTTGCCTAAGTGTTGCCGAGTTTTGCAATTTGGGCGATAACTCGGTCTCCGTACGTCGGAATCGAGTCCCGTAAGTAGTAACGCGTGTTAAATAACTACGCGGTGCTACGTGTGTTTTGGCGTGGCATTCGGACGGTAGATACGGGTTTTGGGCTCTTTTTCGGCTTTTTGCTTAAGTGTTGCCGAGTTTTGTAATTTGGGCGATAACTCGGTCTCCGTACGTCGTAATCGAGTCCCGTACGTTGTAACGCGTGACTAATACCTACGCGGTGCTACGTGCGTGTTTGCATGGCGTCCGAACGGACGATGCGGGTTTTGGGCTCTTTTTCGGCTTTTTGCCTAAGTGTTGGCGAGTTTTGCAATTTGGGCGATAACTCGGTCTTCGTACGTCGGAATCGAGTCCCGTAAGTTGTAACGCGAGTCTAATACATACGCGGTGCTACGTGTGTGTTTGCGTGCCGTCCAGACGGACGATGCGGGTTTTTGTATTTGATTTTTATAATAATATATCTGGCGACTCAAGATGGGTCGTGTGGACTCAAGTGTTGCCGAGTTTTGTAATTTGGGCGATAACTCGGTCTTCGTACGTCGGAATCGAGTCTCGAAAGTTGTAACGCGTGTCTAATACCTACGCAGTGCTACGTGTGTGTTTGCGTTAAGTCCGGACGGACGATAAGGGTTTTGGGCTCTTTGTCGGCTTTTTGCCTAAATGTTGGCGAGTTTTGCAATTTAGGCGATAACTCGGTCTCCGTACGTCGGAATCGAGTCCTGTAAGTTGTAACGCGTGTCTAATACCTACGCGATGCTACGTGTGTGTTTGCGTGGCGTCTGGTCGGACGATGCGGGTTTTGAGCTCTTTTTCGACTTTTTGCCTAAGTGTTGCCGAGTTTTGCAATTTGGGCGATAACTCAGTCTCCGTACGTCGGAATCGAGTGTCGTAGGTTGTAACGCATGTCTAATACCTACGCGGTGCTACGTGTGTGTTTGTGTGGAGTCCGGACGGACGATGCTAGTTTTGGGCTCCTTTTCGGCTTTTTCCTAAGTGTTAGCGAGTTTTGCAATTTGGGCGATAACTCGGTCTCCGTACGTCGGAATCGAGTCCCGTAAGTAGTAACGCGTGTCTAATAACTACGCGGTGCTATGTGTGTGTTTGCGTGGCATTCGGACGGTAGATGCTGGTTTTGGGCTCTTTTTCGGCTTTTTGCCTAAGTGTTGCCGAGTTTTGTAATTTGGGCGTTAATACGGTCTCCATACGTCGTAATCGAGTCGCGTAAGTTGTAACGCGTGTCTAATACCTACGCGGTACTACGTACGTGTTTGCGTGGCGTCCGGACGAACGATGCTAGTTTTGGGCTCTTTTTCGGCTTTTTGCCAAAGTGTTGGCGAGTTTTGCAATTTGGGCGATAACTCGGTCTCCGTATGTCGTAATCGAGTCCCGTAAGTTGTAACGCGTGTATAATACCTACGCGGCGCTACATGTGTGTTTTTGTGGCGTCCGGACGGACGATGCGGGTTTTGGGCTCTTTTTCGTCTTTTTGCCCAAATGTTGCCGAGTTTTGCAATTTGGGCGATAACACGGTCTCCGTACCTCGGAATCGATTCCCGTAACTTGTAACGCTTGTCTAATACTTACGCGGTGATACGTTTGTGTTTGCGTGGCGTCCGGACGGACGATGCTGGTTTTGGGCTCTTTTCGGCTTTTTGCCTAAGTGTTGGCGACTTTTGCAATTTGGGCGATAACTCGGTCTCCGTACGTCGGAATCTAGTCCCGTAATTTGTCACGCGTGTCTAACACCTACGCGGTGCTACGTGTGTGTTTGCGTGGCATCCGGACCGACGATAAGGATTTTGGACTCTTTTTTGGCTTTTCGCATAAGTGTTGGCGAGTTTTGCAATTTGGGCGATAACTCAGTCTTCGTACGTCGGAATCGAGTCCCGTAATTTGTCATGTGTGTCTAATACCTACGCGGTACTACGTGTGTGTTTGCGTGGCGTTCGGACCGACGATGCGGGTTTTGGGCTCTTTTTTGGCCTTTTGCCTAAGTGTTGCCGAGTTTTGCAATTTGGGTGATAACTCGGTCTCCGTATGTTGGAATCGAGTCCCATAAGTTGTAACACGTGTCTAATACCTACGCGGTGCTACGTGTGTGTTTGCGAGGCATCCGGACGGAGGATGCGGGTTTTGGGCTCTTTTTCGGCTTTTTGTCTAACTGTTGCCGAGTTTTGCAATTTGGGCGATAACTCGGTCTCCGTACGTCGGAATCGAGTCCCGTAAGTTATAACGCGTGTCTAATACCTACGCGGTAATACGTGTGTGTTTACGTGGCGTACGGACAAACGATGCGGGTTTTGGGCTCTTTTTCTGCTTTTTGCCTAAGTGTTGCCGAGTTTTGGAATTTGGGCGATAACTCGGTCTCCGTACGTCGGAATCGAGTCCCGTAAGTAGTAACGCGTGTTAAATAACTACGCGGTGCTACGTGTGTTTTGGCGTGGCATTCGGACGGTAGATGCGGGTTTTAGGCTCTTTTTCGGCTTTTTGCTTAAGTGCTGCCGAGTTTTGTAATTTGGGCGATAAATCGGTCTCCGTACGTCGTAATCGAGTCCCGTACGTTGTAACGCGTGACTAATACCTACGCGGTGCTACGTGCGTGTTTGCGTGGCGTCCGAACAGACGATGCGGGTTTTGGGTTCTTTTTCGGCTTTTTGCCTAAGTGTTGGCGAGTTTTGCAATTTAGGCGATAACTCGGTCTCCGTACGTCGGAATCGAGTCCCGTAAGTTGTAACGCGAGTCTAATACATACGCGGTACTACGTGTGTGTTTGCGTGCCATCCAGACGGACGATGCGGGTTTTTGTATTTGATTTTTATAATAATATATCTGGCGACTCAAGATGGGTCGTGTGGACTAAAGTGTTGCCGAGTTTTGTAATTTGGGCGATAACTCGGTCTTCGTACGTCGGAATCGAGTCCCAAAAGTTGTAACGCGTGTCTAATACCTACGCGGTGCTACATGTGTGTTTGCGTTAAGTCCGGACGGACAATAAGGGTTTTGGGCTCTTTGTCGGCTTTTTGCCTAAATGTTGGCGAGTTTTGCAATTTAGGCGATAACTCGGTCTCCGTACGTCGGAATCGAGTCCTGTAAGTTGTAACGCGTGTCTAATACCTACGCGATGCTACGTGTGTGTTTGCGTGGCGTCTGGACGGACGATGCGGATTTTGAGCTCTTTTTCGGCTTTTTGCCTAAGTGTTGCCGAGTTTTGCAATTTGGGCGATAACTCGGTCTCCGTACGTCGGAATCGAGTGTCGTAGGTTGTAACACGTGTCTAATACCTACGCGGTGCTACGTGTGTGTTTGCGTGGCGTCCGGACGGACGATGCGGGTTTTGGGGTCTTTTTCGGCTTTTTGCCTTAGTGTTGTCAAGTTTTGCAATTTGGGCGATAACTCGGTCTCCATACGTCGGAATCGAGTCCCGTAGGTTGTAACACGTGTCTAATACCTACGCGGTGCTACGTGTGTGTTTGTGTGGCGACCGGACCGACGATAAGAATTTTGGGCTCTTTTCGGTTTTTTGCAAAAGTGTTGACTAGTTTTGCAATTTGGGCGATAACTCGGTCTCCGTACATCGGAATCGAGTCTCGTAGGTTGTAACGCGTGTCTAATACCTACGCGGTACTACGTGTGTGTTTGTGTGGCGTCCGAACGGACGATGCTGGTTTTGGTCTCTTTTTCGGCTTTTTCCTAAGTGTTAGCGTGTTTTTCAATTTGGGGCGATAACTCAGTCTCCGTACGTCGGAATCGAGTCCCGTAAGTAGTAACGCGTGTTAAATAACTACGCGGTGCTACGTGTGTTTTGGCGTGGCATTCGGACGGTAGATGCGGGTTTTGGGCTCTTTTTCGGCTTTTTGCTTAAGTGTTGCCGAGTTTTGTAATTTGGGCGATAACTCGATCTCCGTACGTCATTATCGAGTCCCGTACGTTGTAACGCATGACTAATACCTACGCGGTGCTACGTGCGTGTTTGCGTGGCTTCCGAACGGACGATGCGGGTTTTGGGCTCTTTTTCGGCTTTTTGCCTAAGTGTTGGCGAGTTTTGCAATTTGGGCGATAACTCGGTCTCCGTACGTCGGAATCGAGTCCTGTAAGTTGTAACGCGTGTATAATACCTACGCGGTGCTACATGTGTGTTTTTGTGGCGTCCGGACGGACGATGCGGGTTTTGGGCTCTTTTTCGTCTTTTTGCCCAAATATTGCCGAGTTTTGCAATTTGGGCGATAACACGGTCTCCGTACCTCGGAATCGATTCCCGTAACTTGTAACGCTTGTCTAATACTTACGCGGTGATACGTTTGTGTTTGCGTGGCGTCCGGACGGACGATGCTGGTTTTGGGCTCTTTTCGGCTTTTTGCCTAAGTGTTGGCGACTTTTGCAATTTGGGCGATAACTCGGTCTCCGTACGTCGGAATCTAGTCCCGTAATTTGTCACGCGTGTCTAACACCTACGCGGTGCTACGTGTGTGTTTGCGTGGCATCCGGACCGACGATAAGGATTTTGGACTCTTTTTTGGCTTTTCGCATAAGTGTTGGCGAGTTTTGCAATTTGGGCGATAACTCAGTCTTCGTACGTCGGAATCGAGTCCCGTAATTTGTCATGTGTGTCTAATACCTACGCGGTACTACGTGTGTGTTTGCGTGGCGTTCGGACCGACGATGCGGGTTTTGGGCTCTTTTTTGGCCTTTTGCCTAAGTGTTGCCGAGTTTTGCAATTTGGGTGATAACTCGGTCTCCGTATGTCGGAATCGAGTGTCGTAGGTTGTAACGCGTGTCTAATACCTACGCGGTGCTACGTGTGTGTTTGTGTGGCGTCCGAACGGACGATGCTGGTTTTGGTCTCTTTTTCGGCTTTTTCCTAAGTGTTAGCGAGTTTTTCAATTTGGGCGATAACTCAGTCTCCGTACGTCGGAATCGAGTCCCGTAAGTAGTAACGCGTGTTAAATAACTACGCGGTGCTACGTGTGTTTTGGCGTGGCATTCGGACGGTAGATGCGGGTTTTGGGCTCTTTTTCGGCTTTCTGCTTAAGTGTTGCCGAGTTTTGTAATTTGGGCGATAACTCGATCTCCGTACGTCATAATCGAATCCCTTAAGTTGTAACGCTTGTATAATACCTACGCGGTGCTACATGTGTGTTTGTGTGGCGTCCGGACGGACGATGCGGGTTTTGGGCTCTTTTTCGTCTTTTTGCCCAAATGTTGCCGAGTTTTGCAATTTGGGCGATAACACGGTCTCCGTACCTTGGAATCGATTCCCGTAACTTCTAACGCTTGTCTAATACTTACGCGGTGATACGTTTGTGTTTGCGTGGCGTTCGGACCGACGATGCGGGTTTTGGGCTCTTTTTCGGCTTTTTGCCTAAGTGTTGCCGAGTTTTGCAATTTGGGCGATAACTCGGTCTCCGTACTTCGGAATCGAGTGTCGTAGGTTGTAACGCGTGTCTAATACCTACGCGGTGCTACGTGTGTGTTTGTGTGGCGTCCGAACGGACGATGCTGGTTTTGGTCTCTTTTTCGGCTTTTTCCTAAGTGTTAGCGAGTTTTTCAATTTGGGCGATAACTCAGTCTCCGTACGTCGGAATCGAGTCCCGTAAGTAGTAACGCGTGTTAAATAACTACGCGGTGCTACGTGTGTTTTGGCGTGGCATTCGGACGGTAGATGCGGGTTTTGGGCTCTTTTTCGGCTTTCTGCTTAAGTGTTGCCGAGTTTTGTAATTTGGGCGATAACTCGATCTCCGTACGTCATAATCGAATCCCTTAAGTTGGAACGCGTGTATAATACCTACGCGGTGCTACATGTGTGTTTGTGTGGCGTCCGGACGGACGATGCGGGTTTTGGGCTCTTTTTCGTCTTTTTGCCCAAATGTTGCCGAGTTTTGCAATTTGGGCGATAACACGGTCTCCGTACCTTGGAATCGATTCCCGTAACTTCTAACGCTTGTCTAATACTTACGCGGTGATACGTTTGTGTTTGCGTGGCGTCCGGACGGACGATGCTGGTTTTGGGCTCTTTTCGGATTTTTGCCTAAGTGTTGGCGACTTTTGTAATTTGGGCGATAACTCGGTCTCCGTACGTCGGAATCTAGTCCCGTAATTTGTCACGCGTGTCTAACACCCACGCGGTGCTACGTGTGTGTTTGCGTGGCATCCGGACCGACGATAAGGGGTTTGGACTCTTTTTTGGCTTTTCGCATAAGTGTTGGCGAGTTTTGCAATTTGGGCGATAACTCAGTCTTCGTACGTCGGAATCGAGTCCCGTAATTTGTCATCTGTGTCTAATACCTACGCGGTACTACGTGTGTGTTTGCGTGGCGTCCGGACCGACGATGCGAGTTTTGGGCTCTTTTTTGGCCTTTTGCCTAAATGTTGCCGAGTTTTGCAATTTGGGCGATAACTCGGTATCCGTATGTCAGAATCGAGTCCCATAAGTTGTAACGCGTGTCTAATACCTACGCGGTGCTACGTGTGTGTTTGCGAGGCATCCGGACGGAGGATGCGGGTTTTGGGCTCTTTTTCGGCTTTTTGCCTAAGTGTTGCCGAGTTTTGCAATTTGGGCGATAACTCGGTCTCCGTACGTCGGAATCGAGTCCCGTAAGTTATAACACGTGTCTAATACCTACGCGGTAATACGTGTGTGTTTGCGTGGCGTACGGACAAACGATGTGGGTTTTGGGCTCTTTTTCTGCTTTTTGCCTAAGTGTTGCCGAGTTTTGCAATTTGGGCGATAACTCGGTCTCCATACGTCGGAATCGAGTCCCGTAAGTAGTAACGCGTGTTAAATTACTACACGGTGCTACGTGTGTTTTGGCGTGGCATTCGGACGGTAGATGCGGGTTTTGGGCTCTTTTTCGGCTTTTTGCTTAAGTGTTGCCGAGTTTTGTAATTTGGGCGATAACTCGGTCTCCGTACGTCGTAATCGAGTCCCGTACGTTGTAACGCGTGACTAATACCTACGCGGTGCTACGTGCGTGTTTGTGTGGCGTCCGAACGGACGATGCGGGTTTTGGGCTCTTTTTCGGCTTTTTGCCTAAGTGTTGGCGAGTTTTGCAATTTGGGCGATAACTCGGTCTCCGTACGTCGGAATCGAGTCCCGTAAGTTGTAACGCGAGTCTAATACATACGCGGTGCTACGTGTGTGTTTGCGTGCCGTCCAGACGGACGATGCGGGTTTTTGTATTTGATTTTTATAATAATATATCTGGCGACTCAAGATGGGTCGTGTGGACTCAAGTGTTGCCGAGTTTTGTAATTTGGGCGATAATTCGGTCTTCGTACGTCGGAATCGAGTCCCGAAAGTTGTAACGCGTGTCTAATACCTACGCGGTGCAACGTGTGTGTTTGCGTTAAGTCCGAACGGACGATAAGGGTTTTGGGCTCTTTGTCGGCTTTTTGCCTAAATGTTGGCGAGTTTTGCAATTTAGGCGATAACTCGGTCTCCGTACGTCGGAATCGAGTCCTGTAAGTTGTAACGCGTGTCTAATACCTACGCGGTGCTACGTGTGTGTTTGCGTGGCGTCTGGACGGACGATGCGGGTTTTGAGCTCTTTTTCGGCTTTTTACCTAAGTGTTGTCGAGTTTTGCAATTTGGGCGATAACTCGGTCTCCGTTCGTCGGAATCGAGTGTCGTAGGTTGTAACGCGTGTCTAATACCTACGCGGTGCTACGTGTGTGTTTGCGTGGCGTCCGGACAGACGATGCGGGTTTTGGGGTCTTTTTCGGCTTTTTGCCTTAGTGTTGTCAAGTTTTGTAATTTGGGCGATAACTCGGTCTCCGTACGTCGGAATCGAGTCCCGTAGGTTGTAACACGTGTCTAATACCTACGCGGTGCTACGTGTGTGTTTGTGTGGCGACCGGACCGACGATAAGAGTTTTGGGCTCTTTTCGGTTTTTTGCAAAATTGTTGACGAGTTTTGCAATTTGGGCGATAACTCGGTCTCCGTACATCGGAATCGAGTCTCGTAGGTTGTAACGCGTGTCTAATACCTACACGGTGCTACGTGTGTGTTTGTGTGGCGTCCGGACGGACGATGCTGGTTTTGGTCTCTTTTTCGGCTTTTTCCTAAGTGTTAGCGAGTTTTGCAATTTGGGCGATAACTCGGTCTCCGTACGTCGGAATTGAGTCCCGTAAGTAGTAACGCGTGTCTAGTAACTACGCGGTGCTACGTGTGTGTTTGCGTGGCGTCCGGACGGACGATGCTGGTTTTGGGCTCTTTTTCGGCTTTTTGCCAAAGTGTTGGCGAGTTTTGCAATTTGGGCGATAACTCGGTCTCCGTACGTCGGAATCGAATCCCGTAAGTTTTAACGCGTGTATAATACCTACGCGGTGCTACGTTTGTGTTTGTGTGGCGTCCGGACGGACGATGCGGGTTTTGGGCTCTTTTTCGTCTTTTTGCCCAAATGTTGTCGAGTTTTGCAATTTGGGCGATAACACGGTCTCTGTACCTCGGAATCAATTCCCGTAAATTTTAACGCTTGTCTAATACTTACGCGGTGATACGTTTGTGTTTGCGTGGCGTCCGGACGGACGATGTTGGTTTTGGGCACTTTTCGGCTTTTTGCCTAAGTGTTGGAGACTTTTGCAATTTGGGCGATAACTCGGTCTCCGTACGTCGGAATCGAGTCCCGTAATTTGTCACGCGTGTCTAACACCTACGCGGTGCTACGTGTGTGTTTGCGTGGCATCCGGACCGATGATAAGGGTTTTGGACTCTTTTTTGGCTTTTCGCATAAGTGTTGGCGAGTTTTGCAATTTGGGCGATAACTCAATCTTCGTACGTCGGAATCGAGTCCCGTAATTTGTCATGTGTGTCTAATACCTACGCGGTACTACGTGTGTGTTTGCGTGGCGTCCGGACCGACGATGCGGGTTTTGGGCTCTTTTTTGGCCTTTTGCCTAAGTGTTGCCGAGTTTTGTAATTTGGGCGATAACTCGCTCTCCGTATGTCGGAATCAAGTCCCATAAGTTGTAACGCGTGTCTAATACCTACGCGGTGCTACGTGTGTGTTTGCGAGGCATCCGGACGGAGGATGCGGGTTTTGGGCTCTTTTTCGGCTTTTTGCCTAAGTGTTGCCGAGTTTTGCAATTTGGGCGATAACTCGGTCTCCGTACGTCGGAATCGAGTCCCATAAGTTATAACGCGTGTCTAATACCTACGCTGTAATACGTGTGTGTTTGCGTGGCGTACAGACAAACGATGCTGGTTTTGGGCTCTTTTTCTGCTTTTTGTCCGTGTTTTGCAATTTGGGCGATAACTCGGTCTTCGTACGTAGGAATTTAATCCCGTAGATTGTAATGCGTGTATAATACCTACGCGGTGCTACGTTTGAGTTTGCGTGGCGTCCGGACGGACGACGCTGGTTTTTGGGCTATTTTTCGGCTTTTTGCCTAAGTGTTGCCGAGTTTTGCAATTTGGGCGATAACTCGGTCTCCGTACGTCGGAATCGAGTCCCGTAAGTTATAACGTGTGTCTAATATCTACGCGGTAATACGTGTGTGTTTGCGTGGCGTACGGACAAACGATGTGGGTATTGGGCTCTTTTTCTGCTTTTTGTCTAAGTGCTGCCGTGTTTTGCAATTTGGGCGATAACTCGGTCTTCGTACGTAGGAATTGAGTCCCGTAGATTTTAATGCGTGTATAATACCTACGCGGTGCTACGTTTGAGTTTGCGTGGCGTCCGGACGGACGATGCTTGTTTTTGGGCTATTTTTCGGCTTTTTGCCTAAGTGTTGCCGAGTTTTGCAATTTGGGCGATAACTCGGTCTCCGTACGTCGGAATCGAGTCCCGTAAGTTATAACGCGTGTCTAATACCTACGCGGTAATACGTGTGTGTTTGCGTGGCGTACGGACAAACGATGCGGGTTTTGGGCTCTTTTTCTGCTTTTTGTCTAAGTGTTGCCGTGTTTTGTAATTTGGGCGATAACTCGGTCTTCGTACGTAGGAATTGAGTCCCGTAGATTGTAAGGCGTGTATAATACCTACGCGGTGCTACGTTTGAGTTTGCGTGGCGTCCGGACGGACGATGCTGGTTTTTGGGCTATTTTTCGGCTTTTTGCCTAAGTGTAGCCAAGTTTTGTAATTTGGGCGATAACTCGGTCTCCGTACGTCAGAATCGAGTCCCGTAAGTTGTAACGCGTGTCTAATACGTACGCGGAGCTAAGTGTGTGTTTGCGTGGTGTACGGACAGACGATGCGGGTTTTGGGCTCTTTTTGTCTTTTTGCCCAAGTGTTAGTAAGTTTTGCAATTTGGACGATAACTCGGTCTCTGTAAGTCGGAATTGAGTACCGTAAGTTGTAACGCATGTCTAATACCTACGCGGTGCTTCGTGTGTCTTTGCGCGGCGTCTGGACGAACGATGCGGGTTTTGGGCTCTTTTTCGGCATTTTGCCTAAGTGTTACCGAGTTTTGCAATTTGGGCGATAACTCGGTCTCCGTGCATCGTAATCGAGTCCCGTAAGTTGTAACGCGTGTCTAATAGCTACGCGGTGCTACGTGTGTGTTTGCGTGGCGTCCGGACCGACGATAAGGGTTTTGGGCTCTTTTTTCGGTTTTTTGCCTAAGTGTTGGCGAGTTTTACAATTTGGTCGATAACTCGGTCTCCGTACGTTGGAATCGAGTCCTATAAGTTGTAACACATTTCTAATACCTACGCGGTGCTACGTGTGTGTTTGCGTGGCGACCGGACGGACAATGCGGGTTTTGGGCTTTTTTCGGCTTTTTGCCTAAGTGTTGGCGAGTTTTGTAATTTGGGCGATAACTCAGTCTCCGTACGTCGGAATCGAGTCCCGTAGGTTGTAACGCGTGTCTAATACCTACGCGGTGCTACGTTTGTGTTTGTGTGGCATCCGGATGGACGATGCTGGTATTGGGCTCTTTTTCGGCTTTTTGCCTAAGTGTTGGCGAGTTTTGCAATTTGGGCGATAACTCGGTCTTCGTACGTAGGAATCGAGTCCCGTAAGTTGTAACGCGTGCCTAATACCTACGCGGTGCTACGTGTGTGTTTGTGCGGCGTCCCGACGTAGGATGCGGTTTTTTGGCTCTTTTTCGGCTTGTTGCCTATGTGTTGGCGAGTTTTGCAATTTGGGCGATAACTCGGTCTTCGTACGTTTGAATCGAATCCCGTAAGTTGTAACGCGTGTCTAATACCTACGTGTTGCTACGTGTGTGTTTGCGTGTCGTCCGGACGCACGATACGGGTTTTGGGCTCTTTTTTGGCTTTTTGCCTAAGTGTTGTCGAGTTTTGCAATTTGGGCGATAACTCGGTCTCCGTACGTCGGAATAGAGTCCCGTAAGTTGTAACACGTGTCTAATACCTACACGGTGCTACGTGTGTATTTTCGTGGCGTCCGGACGGACTATGCGTGTTTTGGGCTCTTTTTCAGGTTTTTGCCTAAATGTTGTCGAGTTTTGCAATTTGGGCGATAACTCGGTCTCCGTACGTCGAAATCGAGTCCTGTAATTTGTAACGCGTGTCTAACACCTACGCGGTGATACGTGTGTGTTTGCGTGGCGTCCGAACCGACGATAATGGTTTTAGGCTTTTTTTCGGCTTTTCGCCCAAGTGTTGGCGAGTTTTGCAATTTGGGCGATAACTCGGTCTCCGTACATCGGAATTGATTCCCATAAGTTGTAACGCATGTCTAATACGTACGCGGTGCTACGTGTGTGTTTGCGTGGCGTCCGGACGGACAATGCGCGTTTTGGGCTCATTTTCGGCTGTTTGCCTAAGCGTTGACGACTTTTGCAATTTGGGCGATAACTCGGTCTCCGTACGTCGGAATCGAGTCCCGTAAGTTGTAACGCATGTCTAATACCTATGCGGTGCTACGTGTGTGTTTGTGTGGCGTCCGGACAGACGATGCGGGTTTTGGGCTCTTTTTCGGCTTTTTGCTTAAGTGTTGCCGAGTTTTGTAATTTGGGCGATAACTCGGTCTTCGTACGTCGGAATCGAGTCCCGAAAGTTGTAACGCGTGTCTAATACCTACGCGGTGCTACGTGTGTGTTTGCGTTAAGTCCGGACAGACGATAAGGGTTTTGGGCTCTTTGTCGGCTTTTTGCCTAAATGTTGGCGAGTTTTGCAATTTAGGCGATAACTCGGTCTCCGTACGTCGGTATCGAGTCCTGTATGTTGTAACGCGTGTCTAATACCTACGCGGTGCTACGTGTGTGTTTGCGTGGCGTCTGGACGGACGATGCGGGTTTTGAGCTCTTTTTCGGCTTTTTGCCTAAGTGTTGCCGAGTTTTGCAATTTGGGTGATAACTCGGTCTCCGTACGTCGGAATCGAGTGTCGTAGGTTGTAACGCATGTCTAATACCTACGCGGTGCTACGTGTGTGTTTGCGTGGCGTCCGGACGGACTATGCGGGTTTTGGGGTCTTTTTCGGCTTTTTACCTTAGTGTTGTCAAGTTTTGCAATTTGGGCGATAACTCGGTCTCCGTACGTCGGAATCGAGTCCCGTAGATTGTAACACGTGTTTAATACCTACGCGGTGCTACGTGTATGTTTGTGTGGCGACCGGACCGACGATAAGAGTTTTGGGCTCTTTTCGGTTTTTTGCAAAAGTGTTGACGAGTTTTGCAATTTGGGCGATAACTCGGTCTCCGTACGTCGGAATCGAGTCCCGTAAGTAGTAACGCGTGTCTAATAACTACGTGGTGCTACGTGTGTGTTTGCGTGGCATTCGGACGGTAGATGCTGGTTTGGGCTCTTTTTCGGCTTTTTGCCTAAGTGTTACCGAGTTTTGTAATTTGGCGATAATTCGGTCTCCATACGTCGTAATCGAGTCCCATAAGTTGTAACGCGTGTCTAATACTTACGCGGTGCTACGTGCGTGTTTGCGTGGCGTCCGGACGGACGATGCTGGTTTTGGGCTCTTTTTCGGCTTTTTGCCAAAGTGTTGGCGAGTTTTGCAATTTGTGCGATAACTCGGTCTCCGTACGTCGGAATCGAATCCCTTAAGTTGTAACGCGTGTATAATACCTACGCGGTGCTACGTGTGTGTTTGTGTGGCGTCCGGACGGACGATGCGGGTTTTGGGCTCTTTTTCGTCTTTTTGCCCAAATGTTGCCGAGTTTTGCAATTTGGGCGATAACACGGTCTCCGTACCTTGGAATCGATTCCCGTAACTTCTAACGCTTGTCTAATACTTACGCGGTGATACGTTTGTGTTTGCGTGGCGTCCGGACGGACGATGCTGGTTTTGGGCTCTTTTCGGCTTTTTGCCTAAGTGTTGGCGACTTTTGTAATTTGGGCGATAACTCGGTCTCCGTACGTCGGAATCTAGTCCCGTAATTTGTCACGCGTGTCTAACACCCACGCGGTGCTACGTGTGTGTTTGCGTGGCATCCGGACCGACGATAAGGGGTTTGGACTCTTTTTTGGCTTTTCGCATAAGTGTTGGCGAGTTTTGCAATTTGGGCGATAACTCAGTCTTCGTACGTCGGAATCGAGTCCCGTAATTTGTCATATGTGTCTAATACCTACGCGGTACTACGTGTGTGTTTGCGTGGCGTCCGGACCGACGATGCGGGTTTTGGGCTCTTTTTTGGCCTTTTGCCTAAATGTTGCCGAGTTTTGCAATTAGGGCGATAACTCGGTATCCGTATGTCGGAATCGAGTCCCATAAGTTGTAACGCGTGTCTAATACCTACGCGGTGCTACGTGTGTGTTTGCGAGGCATCCGGACGGAGGATGCGGGTTTTGGGCTCTTTTTCGGCTTTTTGCCTAAGTGTTGCCGAGTTTTGCAATTTGGGCGATAACTCGGTCTCCGTACGTCGGAATCGAGTCCCGTAAGTTATAACGCGTGTCTAATACCTACGCGGTAATACGTGTGTGTTTGCGTGGCGTACGGACAAACGATGTGGGTTTTGGGCTCTTTTTCTGCTTTTTGCCTAAGTGTTGCCGAGTTTTGCAATTTGGGCGATAACTCGGTCTCCATACGTCGGAATCGAGTCCCGTAAGTAGTAACGCGTGTTAAATTACTACACGGTGCTACGTGTGTTTTGGCGTGGCATTCGGACGGTAGATGCGGGTTTTGGGCTCTTTTTCGGCTTTTTGCCTAAGTGTTGGCGAGTTTTGCAATTTGGGCGATAACTCGGTCTCCGTACGTCGGAATCGAGTCCCGTAAGTTGTAACGCGAGTCTAATACATACGCGGTGCTACGTGTGTGTTTGCGTGGCGTCCAGACGGACGATGCGGGTTTTTGTATTTGATTTTTATAATAATATATCTGGCGACTCAAGATGGGTCTTGTGGACTCAAGTGTTGCCGAGTTTTGTAATTTGGGCGATAACTCGGTCTTCGTACGTCGGAATCGAGTCCCGAAAGTTGTAACGCGTGTCTAATACCTACGCGGTGCAACGTGTGTGTTTGCGTTAAGTCCGAACGGACGATAAGGGTTTTGGGCTCTTTGTCGGCTTTTTGCCTAAATGTTGGCGAGTTTTGCAATTTAGGCGATAACTCAGTCTCCGTACGTCGGAATCGAGTCCTTTAAGTTGTAACGCGTGTCTAATACCTACGCGGTGCTACGTGTGTGTTTGCGTGGCGTCTGGACGGACGATGCTGGTTTTGAGCTCTTTTTCGGCTTTTTGCCTAAGTGTTGTCGAGTTTTGCAATTTGGGCGATAACTCGGTCTCCGTACGTCGGAATCGAGTGTCGTAGGTTGTAACGCGTGTCTAATACCTACGCGGTGCTACGTGTGTGTTTGCGTGGCGTCCGAACGGACGATGCGGGTTTTGGGGTCTTTTTCGGCTTTTTTCCTTAGTGTTGTCAAGTTTTGTAATTTGGGCGATAACTCGGTCTCCGTACGTCGGAATCGAGTCCCGTAGGTTGTAACACGTGTCTAATACCTACGCGGTGCTACGTGTGTGTTTGTGTGGCGACCGGACCGACGATAAGAGTTTTGGGCTCTTTTCGGTTTTTTGCAAAATTGTTAACGAGTTTTGCAATTTGGGCGATAACTCGGTCTCCGTACATCGAAATCGAGTCTCGTAGGTTGTAACGCGTGTCTAATACCTACACGGTGCTACGTGTGTGTTTGTGTGGCGTCCGGACGGACGATGCTGGTTTTGGTCTCTTTTTCGGCTTTTTCCTAAGTGTTAGCGAGTTTTGCAATTTGGGCGATAACTCGGTCTCCGTACGTCGGAATTGAGTCCCGTAAGTAGTAACGCGTGTCTAGTAACTACGCGGTGCTACGTGTGTGTTTGCGTGGCGTCCGGACGGACGATGCTGGTTTTGGGCTCTTTTTCGGCTTTTTGCCAAAGTGTTGGCGAGTTTTGCAATTTGGGCGATAACTCGGTCTCCGTACGTCGGAATCGAATCCCGTAAGTTTTAACGCGTGTATAATACCTACGCGGTGCTACGTTTGTGTTTGTGTGGCGTCCGGACGGACGATGCGGGTTTTGGGCTCTTTTTCGTCTTTTTGCCCAAATGTTGTCGAGTTTTGCAATTTGGGCGATAACACGGTCTCTGTACCTCGGAATCAATTCCCGTAACTTTTAACGCTTGTCTAATACTTACGCGGTGATACGTTTGTGTTTGCGTGGCGTCCGGACGGACGATGTTGGTTTTGGGCACTTTTCGGCTTTTTGCCTAAGTGTTGGCGACTTTTGCAATTTGGGCGATAACTCGGTCTCCGTACGTCGAAATCGAGTCCCGTAATTTGTCACGCGTGTCTAACACCTACGCGGTGCTACGTGTGTGTTTGCGTGGCATCCGGACCGATGATAAGGGTTTTGGACTCTTTTTTGGCTTTTCGCATAAGTGTTGGCGAGTTTTGCAATTTGGGCGATAACTCAATCTTCGTACGTCGGAATCGAGTCCCGTAATTTGTCATGTGTGTCTAATACCTACGCGGTACTACGTGTGTGTTTGCGTGGCGTCCGGACCGACGATGCGGGTTTTGGGCTCTTTTTTGGCCTTTTGCCTAAGTGTTGCCGAGTTTTGTAATTTGGGCGATAACTCGGTCTCCGTATGTCGGAATCAAGTCCCATAAGTTGTAACGCGTGTCTAATACCTACGCGGTGCTACGTGTGTGTTTGCGAGGCATCCGGACGGAGGATGCGGGTTTTGGGCTCTTTTTCGGCTTTTTGCCTAAGTGTTGCCGAGTTTTGCAATTTGGGCGATAACTCGGTCTCCGTACGTCGGAATCGAGTCCCATAAGTTATAACGCGTGTCTAATACCTACGCTGTAATACGTGTGTGTTTGCGTGGCGTACAGACAAACGATGCTGGTTTTGGGCTCTTTTTCTGCTTTTTGTCCGTGTTTTGCAATTTGGGCGATAACTCGGTCTTCGTACGTAAGAATTTAATCCCGTAGATTGTAATGCGTGTATAATACCTACGCGGTGCTACGTTTGAGTTTGCGTGGCGTCCGGACGGACGATGCTGGTTTTTGGGCTATTTTTCGGCTTTTTGCCTAAGTGTTGCCGAGTTTTGCAATTTGGGCGATAACTCGGTCTCCGTACGTCGGAATCGAGTCCCGTAAGTTATAACGTGTGTCTAATACCTACGCGGTAATACGTGTGTGTTTGTGTGGCGTACGGACAAACGATGTGGGTTTTGGGCTCTTTTTCTGCTTTTTGTCTAAGTGCTGCCGTGTTTTGCAATTTGGGCGATAACTCGGTCTTCGTACGTAGGAATTGAGTCCCGTAGATTTTAATGCGTGTATAATACCTACGCGGTGCTACGTTTGAGTTTGCGTGGCGTCCGGACGGACGATGCTTGTTTTTGGGCTATTTTTCGGCTTTTTGCCTAAGTGTTGCCGAGTTTTGCAATTTGGGCGATAACTCGGTCTCCGTACGTCGGAATCGAGTCCCGTAAGTTATAACGCGTGTCTAATACCTACGCGGTAATACGTGTGTGTTTGCGTGGCGTACGGACAAACGATGCGGGTTTTGGGCTCTTTTTCTGCTTTTTGTCTAAGTGTTGCCGTGTTTTGCAATTTGGGCGATAACTCGGTCTTCGTACGTAGGAATTGAGTCCGTAGATTGTAAGGCGTGTATAATACCTACGCGGTGCTACGTTTGAGTTTGCGTGGCGTCCGGACGGACGATGCTGGTTTTTGGGCTATTTTTCGGCTTTTTGCCTAAGTGTAGCCATGTTTTGTAATTTGGGCGATAACTCGGTCTCCGTACGTCAGAATCGAGTCCCGTAAGTTGTAACGCGTGTCTAATACGTACGCGGAGCTAAGTGTGTGTTTGCGTGGTGTACGGACAGACGATGCGGGTTTTGGGCTCTTTTTGTCTTTTTGCCCAAGTGTTAGTAAGTTTTGCAATTTGGACGATAACTCGGTCTCTGTAAGTCGGAATTGAGTACCGTAAGTTGTAACGCATGTCTAATACCTACGCAGGTGCTTCGTGTGTCTTTGCGCGGCGTCTGGACGAACGATGCGGGTTTTGGGCTCTTTTTCGGGCATTTTGCCTAAGTGTTACCGAGTTTTGCAATTTGGGCGATAACTCGGTCTCCGTGCGTCGTAATCGAGTCCCGTAAGTTGTAACGCATGTCTAATAGCTACGCGGTGCTACGTGTGTGTTTGCGTGGCGTCCGGACCGACGATAAGGGTTTTGGGCTCTTTTTCGGTTTTTTTGCCTAAGTGTTGGCGAGTTTTACAATTTGGTCGATAACTCGGTCTCCGTACGTTGGAATCGAGTCCTATAAGTTGTAACACATTTCTAATACCTACGCGGTGCTACGTGTGTGTTTGCGTGGCGACCGGACGGACAATGCGGGTTTTGGGCTTTTTTTCGGCTTTTTGCCTAAGTGTTGGCGAGTTTTGTAATTTGGGCGATAACTCGGTCTCCGTACGTCGGAATCGAGTCCCGTAGGTTGTAACGCGTGTCTAATACCTACGCGGTGCTACGTTTGTGTTTGTGTGGCATCCGGATGGACGATGCTGGTATTGGGCTCTTTTTCGGCTTTTTGCCTAAGTGTTGGCGAGTTTTGCAATTTGGGCGATAACTCGGTCTTCGTACGTAAGAATCGAGTCCCGTAAGTTGTAACGCGTGCCTAATACCTACGCGGTGCTACGTGTGTGTTTGCGCGGCGTCCCGACGGAGGATGCGGTTTTTTGGCTCTTTTTCGGCTTGTTGCCTATGTGTTGGCGAGTTTTGCAATTTGGGCGATAACTCGGTCTTCGTACGTTTGAATCGAATCTCGTAAGTTGTAACGCGTGTTTAATACCTACGTGTTGCTACGTGTGTGTTTGCGTGTCGTCCGGACGCACGATACGGGTTTTGGGCTCTTTTTTGGCTTTTTGCCTAAGTGTTGCCGAGTTTTGCAATTTGGGCGATAACTCGGTCTCCGTACGTCGGAATAGAGTCCCGTAAGTTGTAACACGTGTCTAATACCTACACGGTGTTACGTGTGTGTTTTCGTGGCGTCCGGACGGACTATGCGTGTTTTGGGCTCTTTTTCAGCTTTTTGCCTAAATGTTGTCGAGTTTTGCAATTTGGGCGATAACTCGGTCTCCGTACGTCGAAATCGAGTCCCGTAATTTGTAACGCGTGTCTAACACCTACGTGGTGATACGTGTGTGTTTGCGTGGCGTCCGAACCGACGCTAATGGTTTTAGGCTTTTTTTCGGCTTTTCGCCCAAGTGTTGGCGAGTTTTGCAATTTGGGCGATAAACCGGTCTCCGTACGTCGGAATTGATTCCATAAGTTGTAACGCATGTCTAATACGTACGCGGTGCTACGTGTGTGTTTGTGTGGCGACCGGACCGGCGATAAGAGTTTTGGGCTCTTTTCGGTTTTTTGCAAAAGTGTTGACGAGTTTTGCAATTTGGGCGATAACTCGGTCTCCGTACATCGGAATCGATTCTCGTAGGTTGTAACGCGTGTCTAATACCTACGCGGTTCTACGTGTGTGTTTGTGTGGCGTCCGGACGGACGATGCTGGTTTTGGTCTCTTTTTCGGCTTTTTCCTAAGTGTTAGCGAGTTTTGCAATTTGGGCGATAACTCGGTCTCCGTACGTCGGAATCGAGTCCCGTAAGTAGTAACGCGTGTCTAATAACTACGCGGTGCTACGTGTGTGTTTGCGTGGCATTCGGACGGTAGATGCTGGTTTGGGCTCTTTTTCGGCTTTTTGCCTAAGTGTTACCGAGTTTTGTAATTTGGCGATAACTCGGTCTCCATACGTCGTAATCGAGTCCCATAAGTTGTAACGCGTGACTAATACCTACGCGATGCTACGTGCATGTTTGCGTGGCTTCCGAACGGACGATGCTGGTTTTGGGCTCTTTTTCGGCTTTTTGCCAAAGTGTTGGCGAGTTTTGCAATTTGTGCGATAACTCGGTCTCCGTACGTCAGAATCAAATCCCGTAAGTTGTAATGCGTGTATAATACCTACGCGGTGCTACGTGTGTGTTTGTGTGGCGTCCGGACGGACGATGCGGGTTTTGGGCTCTTTTTCGTCTTTTTGCCCAAATGTTGCCGAGTTTTGCAATTTGGGTGATAACACGGTCTCCGTACCTCGGAATCGATTCCCGTAACTTGTAACGCTTGTCTAATACTTACGCGGTGATACGTTTGTGTTTGCGTGGCGTCCGGACGGACGATGCTGGTTTTGGGCTCTTTTCGGCTTTTTGCCTAAGTGTTGGCAACTTTTGCAATTTGGGCGATAACTCGGTCTCCGTACGTCGGAATCTAGTCCCGTAATTTGTCACGCGTGTCTAACACCTACGCGGTGTTACGTGTGTGTTTGCGTGGCATCCGGACCGATGATAAGGGTTTTGGACTCTTTTTTGGCTTTTCGCATAAGTGTTGGCGAGTTTTGCAATTTGGGCGATAACTCAGTCTTCGTACGTCGGAATCGAGTCCCGTAATTTGTCATGTGTGTCTAATACCTACGCGGTACTACGTGTGTGTTTGCGTGGCGTCCGGACCGACGATGCGGGTTTTGGGCTCTTTTTTGGCCTTTTGCCTAAGTGTTGCCGAGTTTTGCAATTTGGGCGATAACTCGGTATCCGTATGTCGGAATCGAGTCCCATAAGTTGTAACACGTGTCTAATACCTACGCGGTGCTACGTGTGTGTTTGCGAGGCATCCGGACGGAGGATGCGGGTTTTGGGCTCTTTTTCGGTTTTTTAACTAAGTGTTGCCGAGTTTTGCAATTTGGGCGATAACTCGGTCTCTGTACGTCGGAATCGAGTCCCGTAAGTTATAACGCGTGTCTAATACCTACGCGGTAATACGTGTGTGTTTGCGTGGCGTACGGACAAACGATGCGGGTTTTGGGCTCTTTTTCTGCTTTTTGCCTAAGTGTTGCCGAGTTTTACAATTTGGGCGATAACTCGGTCTCCGTACGTCGGAATCGAGTCCAGTAAATAGTAACGCGTGTTAAATAACTACGCGGTGCTACGTGTGTTTTGGCGTGGCATTCGGACGGTAGATGCGGGTTTTGGGCTCTTTTTCTGCTTTTTGCTTAAGTGTTGCCGAGTTTTGTAATTTGGGCGATAACTCGGTCTCCGTACGTCGTAATCGAGTCCCGTACGTTGTAACGCGTGACTAATACCTACGCGGTGCTACGTGCGTGTTTGCGTGGCGTCCGAACGGACGATGCGGGTTTTGGGCTCTTTTTCGGCTTTTTGCCTAAGTGTTGGCGAGTTTTGCAATTTGGGCGATAACTCGGTCTCCGTACGTCGGAATCGAGTCCCGTAAGTTGTAACGCGAGTCTAATACATACGCGGTGCTACGTGTGTGTTTGTGTGCAGTCCAGACGGACGATGCGGGTTTTTGTATTTGATTTTTATAATAATATATCTGGCGACTCAAGATGGGTCGTGTGGACTCAAGTGTTGCCGAGTTTTGTAATTTGGGCGATAACTCGGTCTTCGTACGTCGGAATCGAGTCCCGAAAGTTGTAACACGAGTCTAATACATACGCGGTGCTACGTGTGTGTCTGCGTGCGTCGGAATCGAGTCCCGAAAGTTGTAACGCGTGTCTAATACCTACGCGGTGCTACGTGTGTGTTTGCGTTAAGTCCGGACGGACGATAAGGGTTTTGGGCTCTTTGTCGGCTTTTTGCCTAAATGTTGGCGAGTTTTGCAATTTAGGCGATAACTCGGTCTCCGTACGTCGAAATCGAGTCATGTAAGTTGTAACGCGTGTCTAATACCTACGCGGTGCTACGTGTGTGTTTGCGTGGCGTCTGGACGGACGATGCGGGTTTTGAGCTCTTTTTCTGCTTTTTGCCTAAGTGTTGCCCAGTTTTGCAATTTGGGCGATAACTCGGTCTCCGTACGTCGGAATCGAGTGTCGTAGGTTATAACGCGTGTCTAATACCTACGCGGTGTTTGCGTGGCGTCCGGACGGACGATGCGGGTTTTGGGGTCTTTTTCGGCTTTTTGCCTTAGTGTTGTCAAGTTTTGCAATTTGGGCGATAACTCGGTCTCCGCACGTCGGAATCGAGTCCCGTAGGTTGTAACACGTGTCTAATACCTACGCGGTGCTACGTGTGTGTTTGTGTGGCGACCGGACCGACGATAAGAGTTTTGGGCTCTTTTCGGTTTTTTGCAAAAGTGTTGACGAGTTTTGCAATTTAGGCGATAACTCGGTCTCCGTACATCAGAATCGAGTCTCGTAGGTTGTAACGCGTGTCTAATACCTACGCGGTGCTACGTGTGTGTTTGTGTGGCGTCCGGACGGACGATGCTGGTTTTGGTCTCTTTTTCGGCTTTTTCCTAAGTATTAGCGAGTTTTTCAATTTGGGCGATAACTCAGTCTCCGTACGTCGTAATCGAGTCCCGTAAGTTGTAACGCGTGTCTAATACCTAAGCGGTGCTACGTGCGTGTTTGCGTGGCGTCCGGACGGACGATGCTGGTTTTGGGCTCTTTTTCGGCTTTTTGCCAAAGTGTTGGCGAGTTTTGCAATTTGTGCGATAACTCGGTCTCCGTACTTCGGAATCGAATCCCGTAAGTTGTAACGCGTGTATAATACCTACGCGGTGCTACGTGTGTGTTTGTGTGGCGTCCGGACGGACGATGCGGGTTTTGGGCTCTTTTTCGTCTTTTTGCCCAAATGTTGCCGAGTTTTGCAATTTGGGTGGTAACTCAGTCTTCGTACGTCGGAATCGAGTCCCGTAAGTAGTAACGCGTGTCTAATAACTACGCGGTGCTACGTGTGTGTTTGCGTGACGTCCGGATGGACGATGCTGGTTTTGGGCTCTTTTTCGGCTTTTTGCCAAATGTTGTCGAGTTTTGCAATTTGGGCGATAACTCGGTCTCTGTACCTCGGAATCGAATCCCGTAAGTTTTAACGCATGTATAATACCTACGCGGTGATACGTTTGTGTTTGCGTGGCGTCCGGACGGACGATGCTGGTTTTGGGCACTTTTCGGCTTTTTGCCTAAGTGTTGGCGACTTTTGCAATTTGGGCGATAACTCGGTCTCCGTACGTCGGAATCGAGTCCCGTAATTTGTCATGTGTGTCTAATACCTACGCGGTACTACGTGTGTGTTTGCGTGGCGTCCGGACCGACGATGCGGGTTTTGGGCTCTTTTTTGGCCTTTTGCCTAAGTGTTGCCGAGTTTTGCAATTTGGGCGATAACTCGGTCTCCGTATGTCGGAATCGAGTCCCATAAGTTGTAACGCGTGTCTAATACCTACGTGGTGCTACGTGTGTGTTTGCGACGCATCCGGACGGAGGATGCGGGTTTTGGGCTCTTTTTCGGCTTTTTGCCTAAGTGTTGCCGAGTTTTGCAATTTGGGCGATAACTCGGTCTCCGTACGTCGGAATCGAGTCCCGTAAGTTATAACGCGTGTCTAATACCTACGCTGTAATACGTGTGTGTTTGCGTGGCGTACGGACAAACGATGCTGGTTTTGGGCTCTTTTTCTGCTTTTTGTCCGTGTTTTACAATTTGGGCGATAACTCGGTCTTCGTACGTAGGAATTTAATCCCGTAGATTGTAATGCGTGTATAATACCTACGCGGTGCTACGTTTGAGTTTGCGTGGCGTCCGGACGGACGATGCTGGTTTTTGGGCTATTTTTCGGCTTTTTGCCTAAGTGTTGCCGAGTTTTGCAATTTGGGCGATAACTCGATCTCCGTACGTCGGAATCGAGTCCCGTAAGTTATAACGCGTGTCTAATACCTACCCGGTAATACGTGTGTGTTTGCGTGGCGTACGGACAAACGATGTGGGTTTTGGGCTCTTTTTCTGCTTTTTGTGTAAGTGTTGCCGTGTTTTGCAATTTGGGCGATAACTCGGTCTTCGTACGTAGGAATTGAGTCCCGTAGATTGTAATGCGTGTATAATACCTACGCGGTGCTACGTTTGAGTTTGCGTGGCGTTCGGACGGACGATGCTGGTTTTTGGGCTATTTTTCGGCTTTTTGCCTAAGTGTAGCCAAGTTTTACAATTTGGGCGATAACTCGGTCTCCGTACGTCAGAATCGAGTCCCGTAAGTTGTAACGCGTGTCTAATACGTACGCGGAGCTAAGTGTGTGTTTGCGTGGTGTACGGACGGACGATGCGGGTTTTGGGCTCTTTTTGTCTTTTTGCCCAAGTGTTAGTAAGTTTTGCAATTTGGACGATAACTCGGTCTCTGTAAGTCGGAATTGAGTACCGTAAGTTGTAACACATGTCTAATACCTACGCGGTGCTTCGTGTGTCTTTGCGCGGCGTCTGGACGAACGATGCGGGTTTTGGGCTCTTTTTCGTCTTTTTGCCTAAGTGTTACCGAGTTTTGCAATTTGGGCGATAACTCGGTCTCCGTGCGTCGTAATCGAGTCCCGTAAGTTGTAACGCGAGTCTAATAGCTACGCGGTGCTACGTGTGTGTTTGCGTGGCGTCCGGACCGACGATAAGGGTTTTGGGCTCTTTTTCGGTTTTTTGCCTAAGTGTTGGCGAGTTTTACAATTTGGTCGATAACTCGGTCTTCGTACGTTGGAATCGAGTCCTGTAAGTTGTAACACATTTCTAATACCTACGCGGTGCTACGTGTGTGTTTGCGTGGCGACCGGACGGACGATGCGGGTTTTGGGCTTTTTTCGGCTTTTTGCCTAAGTGTTGGCGAGTTTTGTAATTTGGGCGATAACTCGGTCTCCGTACGTCAGAATCGAGTCCCGTAGGTTGTAACGCGTGTCTAATACCTACGCGGTGCTACGTTTGTGTTTGTGTGGCATCCGGATGGACGATGCTGGTATTGGGCTCTTTTTCGGCTTTTTGCCTAAGTGTTGGCGAGTTTTGCAATTTGGGAGATAACTCGGTCTTCGTACGTAGGAATCGAGTCCCGTAAGCTGTAACGCGTGCCTAATACCTACGCGGTGCTACGTGTGTGTTTGCGCGGCGTCCCGACGGACGATACGGTTTTTGGGCTCTTTTTCGGCTTGTTGCCTAAGTGTTGGCGAGTTTTGCAATTTGGGCGATAACTCGGTCTTCGTACGTTTGAATCGAATCCCGTAAGTTGTAACGCGTGTCTAATACCTACGCGTTGCTACGTGTGTGTTTGCGTGGCGTCCGAACGCACGATACGGGTTTTGGGCTCTTTTTTGGCCTTTTGCCTAAGTGTTGCCGAGTTTTGCAATTTGGGAGATAACTCGGTATCCGTATGTCGGAATCGAGTCCCATAAGTTGTAACGCGTGTTTAATACCTACGCGGTACTACGTGTGTGTTTGCGTGGCGTCCGGACCGACGATGCGGGTTTTGGGCTCTTTTTCGGCTTTTTGCCTAAGTGTTGCCGAGTTTTGCAATTTGGGCGATAACTCGGTCTCCGTACGTCGGAATCGAGTCCCGTAAGTTATAACGCGTGTCTAATACCTACGCGGTAATACGTGTGTGTTTGCGTGGCGTACGGACAAACGATGCGGGTTTTGGGCTCTTTTTCTGCTTTTTGCCTAAGTGTTGCCGAGTTTTGCAATTTGGGCGATAACTCGGTCTCCGTACGTCGGAATCGAGTCCCGTAAGTAGTAACGCGTGTTAAATTACTACGCGGTGCTACGTGTGTTTTGGCGTGGCATTCGGACGGTAGATGCTGGTTTTGGGCTCTTTTTCGGATTTTTGCTTAAGTGTTGCCGAGTTTTGTAATTTGGGCGATAACTCGGTCTCCGTACGTCGTAATCGAGTCCCGTACGTTGTAACGCGTGACTAATACCTACGCGGTGCTACGTGCGTGTTTGCGTGGCGTCCGAACGAACGATGCGGGTTTTGGTCTCTTTTTCGGCTTTTTGCCTAAGTGTTGGCGAGTTTTGCAATTTGGGCGATAACTCGGTCTCCGTACGTCGGAATCGAGTCCCGTAAGTTGTAACGCGAGTCTAATACATACGCGGTGCTACGTGTGTGTTTGCGTGCCGTCCAGACGGACGATGCGGATTTTTGTATTTGATTTTTATAATAATATATCTGGCGACTCAAGATGGGTCGTGTGGACTCAAGTGTTGCCGAGTTTTGTAATTTGGGCTATAACTCGGTCTTCGTACGTCGGAATCGAGTCCCGAAAGTTGTAATGCGTGCCTAATACCTACGCGGTGCTACGTGTGTGTTTGCGTTAAGTCCGGACGGACGATAAGGGTTTTGGGCTCTTTGTCGGCTTTTTGCCTAAATGTTGGCGAGTTTTGCAACTTAGGCGATAACTCGGTCTCCGTACGTCGGAATCGAGTCCTGTAAGTTGTAACGCGTGTCTAATACCTACGCGGTGCTACGTGTGTGTTTGAGTGGCGTCTGGACGGACGATGCGGGTTTTGAGCTCTTTTTCGGCTTTTTGCCTAAGTGTTGCCGAGTTTTGAAATTTGGGCGATAACTCGGTCTCCGTACGTCGGAATCGAGTGTCATAGGTTGTAACGCGTGTCTAATACCTACGCGGTGCTACGTGTGTGTTTGTGTGGCGTCCGGACGGACGATGCTGGTTTTGGGCTCTTTTTCGGGTTTTTCCTAAGTGTTAGCGAGTTTTGCAATTTGGGCGATAACTCGGTCTCCGTACGTCGGAATCGAGTCCTGTAAGTAGTAACGCGTGTCTAATAACTACGCGGTGCTATGTGTGTGTTTGCGTGGCATTCGGACGGTAGATGCGGGTTTTGGGCTCTTTTTCGGCTTTTTGCTTAAGTGTTGCCGAGTTTTGTAATTTGGGCGATAACTCGGTCTCCGTACGTCGTAATCGAGTCTCATACGTTGTAACGCGTGACTAATACCTACGCGGTGCTACGTGCGTGTTTGCGTGGCGTCCTAACGGACGATGCGGGTTTTGGGCTCTTTTTTGGCTTTTTGCCTAAGTGTTGGCGAGTTTTGCAATTTGGGCGATAACTCGGTCTCCGTACGCCAGAATCGAGTCCCGTAAGTTGTAACGCGAGTCTAATACATACGCGGTGCTACGTGTGTGTTTGTGTGCCGTCTAGACGGACGATGCGGGTTTTTGTATTTGATTTTTATAATAATATATCTGGCGACTCAAGATGGGTCGTGTGGACTCAAGTGTTGCCGAGTTTTGTAATTTGGGCGATAACTCGGTCTTCGTACGTCGGAATCGAGTCCCGAAAGTTGTAACGCGTGTCTAATACCTACGCGGCGCAACGTGTGTGTTTGCGTTAAGTCCGGACGGATGATAAGGGTTTTGGGCTCTTTGTCGGCTTTTTGCCTAAATGTTGGCGAGTTTTGCAATTTAGGCGATAACTCGGTCTCCGTACGTCGGAATCGAGTCCTATAAGTTGTAACGCGTGTCTAATACCTACGCGGTGCTACGTGTGTGTTTGCGTGGCGTCTGGACGGACGATGCGGGTTTTGAGTTCTTTTTCGGCTTTTTGCCTAAGTGTTGCCGAGTTTTGCAATTTGGGCGATAACTCGGTCTCCGTACGTCAGAATCGAGTGTCGTAGGTTGTAACGCGTGTCTAATACCTACGCGGTGCTACGTGTGTGTTTGCGTGGCGTCCGGACGGACGATGCGGGTTTTGGGGTCTTTTTCGGCTTTTTGCCTTAGTGTTGTCAAGTTTTGTAATTTGGGCGATAACTCGGTCTCCGTACGTCGAAATCGAGTCCCGTAGGTTGTAACACGTGTCTAATACCTACGCGGTGCTCAGTGTGTATTTGTGTGGCGACCGGACCGACGATAAGAGTTTTGGGCTCTTTTCGGTTTTTTGCAAAAGTGTTGACGAGTTTTGCAATTTGGGCGATAACTCGGTCTCCGTACATCGGAATCGAGTCTCGTAGGTTGTAACGCGTGTCTAATACCTACGCGGTGCTACGTGTGTGTTTGTGTGGCGTCCGGACGGACGATGCTGGTTTTGGTCTCTTTTTCGGCTTTTTCCTAAGTGTTAGTGAGTTTTGCAATTTGGGCGATAACTCGGTCTCCGTATGTCGGAATCGAGTCCCGTAAGTAGTAACGCGTGTCTAATAACTACGCGGTGCTACGTGTGTGTTTGTGTGGCATTCGGACGGTAGATGCTGGTTTGGGCTCTTTTTCGGCTTTTTGCCTAAGTGTTACCGAGTTTTGTAATTTGGGCGATAACTCGGACTCCATACGTCGTAATCGAGTCCCGTAAATTGTAACGCGTGTCTAATACATACGCGGTGCTACGTGCGTGTTTGCGTGGCGTCCGAACGGACGATGCTGGTTTTGGGCTCTTTTTCGGCTTTTTGCCAAAGTGTTGGCGAGTTTTGCAATTTGGGCGATAACTCGGTCTCCGTACGTCGGAATCGAATCCCGTATGTTGTAACGCGTGTATAATACCTACGCGGTGCTACGTGTGTGTTTGTGTGGCGTCCGGACGGACGATGCGGGTTTTGGGCTCTTTTTCGTCTTTTTGCCCAAATGTTGCCGAGTTTTGCAATTTGGGCGATAACACGGTCTCTGTACCTCGGAATCGATTCCCGTAACTTGTAACGCTTGTCTAATACTTACGCGGTGATACGTTTGTGTTTGCGTGGCGTCCGGACGGACGATGCTGGTTTTGGGCACTTTTCGGCTTTTTGCCTAAGTGTTGGCGACTTTTGCAATTTGGGCGATAACTCGGTCTCCGTACGTCGGAATCGAGTCCCGTAATTTGTCACGCGTGTCTAACACCTACGCGGTGCTATGTGTGTGTTTGCGTGGCATCCGGACCGACGATAAGGGTTTTGGACTCTTTTTTGGCTTTTCGCATAAATGTTGGCGAGTTTTGTAATTTGGGCGATAACTCAGTCTTCGTACATCGGAATCGAGTCCCGTAATTTGTCATGTGTGTCTAATACCTACGCGGTACTACGTGTGTGTTTGCGTGGCGTCCGGACCGACGATGCGGGTTTTGGGCTCTTTTTTGGCCTTTTGCCTAAGTGTTGCCGAGTTTTGCAATTTGGGCGATAACTCGGTCTCCGTATGTCGGAATCGAGTCCCATAAGTTCTAACGCATGTCTAATACCTACGCGGTGCTACGTGTGTGTTTGCGAGGCATCCGGACGGAGGATGCGGGTTTTGGGCTCTTTTTCGGCTTTTTGCCTAAGTGTTGCCGAGTTTTGCAATTTGGGCGATAACTCGGTCTCCGTACGTCGGAATCGAGTCCCGTAAGTTATAACTCGTGTCTAATACTTACACGGTAATACGTGTGTGTTTGTGTGGCGTACGGACAAACGATGCGGGTTTTGGGCTCTTTTTCTGCTTTTTGTCTAAGTGCTGCCGTGTTTTGCAATTTGGGCGATAACTCGGTCTTCGTACGTAGGAATTGAGTCCCGTAGATTTTAATGCGTGTATAATACCTACGCGGTGCTACGTTTGAGTTTGCGTGGCGTCCGGACGGACGATGCTGGTTTTTGGGCTATTTTTCGGCTTTTTGCCTAAGTGTTGCCGAGTTTTGCAATTTGGGCGATAACTCGGTCTCCGTACGTCGGAATCGAGTCCCGTAAGTTATAACGCGTGTCTAATACCTACGCGGTAATACGTGTGTGTTTGCGTGGCGTACGGACAAACGATGCGGGTTTTGGGCTCTTTTTCTGCTTTTTGTCTAAGTGTTGCCGTGTTTTGTAATTTGGGCGATAACTCGGTCTTCGTACGTAGGAATTGAGTCCCGTAGATTGTAATGCGTGTATAATACCTACGCGGTGCTACGTTTGAGTTTGCGTGGCGTCCGGACGGACGATGCTGGTTTTTGGGCTATTTTTCGGCTTTTTGCCTAAGTGTAGCCAAGTTTTGTAATTTGGGCGATAACTCGGTCTCCGTACGTCAGAATCGAGTCCCGTAAGTTGTAACGCCTGTCTAATACGTACGCGGAGCTAAGTGTGTGTTTGCGTGGTGTACGGACAGACGATGCGGGTTTTGGGCTCTTTTTGTCTTTTTGCCCAAGTGTTAGTAAGTTTTGCAATTTGGACGATAACTCGGTCTCTGTAAGTCGGAATTGAGTACCGTAAGTTGTAACGCATGTCTAATACCTACGCAGTGCTTCGTGTGTCTTTGCGCGGCGTCTGGACGAACGATGCGGGTTTTGGGCTCTTTTTCGGGGTTTTGCCTAAGTGTTACCGAGTTTTGCAATTTGGGCGATAACTCGGTCTCCGTGCGTCGTAATCGAGTCCCGTAAGTTGTAACGCGTGTCAAATAGCTACGCGGTGCTACGTGTGTGTTTGCGTGGCGTCCGGACCGACGATAAGGGTTTTGGGCTCTTTTTCGGTTTTTTGCCTAAGTGTTGGCGAGTTTTACAATTTGGTCGATAACTCAGTCTCCGTACGTTGGAATCGAGTCCTATAAGTTGTAACACATTTCTAATACCTACGCGGTGCTACGTGTGTGTTTGCGTGGCGACCGGACGGACAATGCGGGTTTTGGGCTTTTTTCGGCTTTTTGCCTAAGTGTTGGCGAGTTTTGTAATTTGGGCGATAACTCGGTCTCCGTACGTCGGAATCGAGTCCCGTAGGTTGTAACGCGTGTCTAATACCTACGCGGTGCTACGTTTGTGTTTGTGTGGCATCCGGATGGACGATGCTGGTATTGGGCTCTTTTTCGGCTTTTTGCCTAAGTGTTGGCGAGTTTTGCAATTTGGGCGATAACTCGGTCTTCGTACGTAGGAATCGAGTCCCGTAAGTTGTAACGCGTGCCTAATACCTACGCGGTGCTACGTGTGTGTTTGCGCGGAATCCCGACGGAGGATGCGGTTTTTTGGCTCTTTTTCGGCTTGTTGCCTATGTGTTGGCGAGTTTTGCAATTTGGGCGATAACTCGGTCTTCGTACGTTTGAATCGAATCCCGTAAGTTGTAACGCGTGTCTAATACCTACGTGTTGCTACGTGTGTGTTTGCGTGTCGTCCGGACGCACGATACGGGTTTTGGGCTCTTTTTTGGCTTTTTGCCTAAGTGTTGCCGAGTTTTGCAATTTGGGCGATAACTCGGTCTCCGTACGTCGGAATAGAGTCCCGTAAGTTGTAACACGTGTCTAATACCTACACGGTGCTACGTGTGTATTTTCGTGGCGTCCGGACGGACTATGCGTGTTTTGGGCTCTTTTTCAGGTTTTTGCCTAAATGTTGTCGAGTTTTGCAATTTGGGCGATAACTCGGTCTCCGTACGTCGAAATCGAGTCCCGTAATTTGTAACGCGTGTCTAACACCTACGCGGTGATACGTGTGTGTTTGCGTGGCGTCCGAACCGACGATAATGGTTTTAGGCTTTTTTTCGGCTTTTCGCCCAAGTGTTGGCGAGTTTTGCAATTTGGGCGATAACTCGGTCTCCGTACATCGGAATTGATTCCCATAAGTTGTAACGCATGTCTAATACGTACGCGGTGCTACGTGTGTGTTTGCGTGGCGTCCGGACGGACAATGCGCGTTTTGGGCTCATTTTCGGCTGTTTGCCTAAGCGTTGACGACTTTTGCAATTTGGGCGATAACTCGGTCTCCGTACGTCGGAATCGAGTCCCGTAAGTTGTAACGCATGTCTAATACCTATGCGGTGCTACGTGTGTGTTTGTGTGGCGTCCGGACAGACGATGCGGGTTTTGGGCTCTTTTTCGGCTTTTTGCTTAAGTGTTGCCGAGTTTTGTAATTTGGGCGATAACTCGGTCTTCGTACGTCGGAATCGAGTCCCGAAAGTTGTAACGCGTGTCTAATACCTACGCGGTGCTACGTGTGTGTTTGCGTTAAGTCCGGACAGACGATAAGGGTTTTGGGCTCTTTGTCGGCTTTTTGCCTAAATGTTGGCGAGTTTTGCAATTTAGGCGATAACTCGGTCTCCGTACGTCGGTATCGAGTCCTGTATGTTGTAACGCGTGTCTAATACCTACGCGGTGCTACGTGTGTGTTTGCGTGGCGTCTGGACGGACGATGCGGGTTTTGAGCTCTTTTTCGGCTTTTTGCCTAAGTGTTGCCGAGTTTTGCAATTTGGGTGATAACTCGGTCTCCGTACGTCGGAATCGAGTGTCGTAGGTTGTAACGCATGTCTAATACCTACGCGGTGCTACGTGTGTGTTTGCGTGGCGTCCGGACGGACTATGCGGGTTTTGGGGTCTTTTTCGGCTTTTTACCTTAGTGTTGTCAAGTTTTGCAATTTGGGCGATAACTCGGTCTCCGTACGTCGGAATCGAGTCCCGTAGATTGTAACACGTGTCTAATACCTACGCGGTGCTACGTGTATGTTTGTGTGGCGACCGGACCGACGATAAGAGTTTTGGGCTCTTTTCGGTTTTTTGCAAAAGTGTTGACGAGTTTTGCAATTTGGGCGATAACTCGGTCTCCGTACGTCGGAATCGAGTCCCGTAAGTAGTAACGCGTGTCTAATAACTACGTGGTGCTACGTGTGTGTTTGCGTGGCATTCGGACGGTAGATGCTGGTTTGGGCTCTTTTTCGGCTTTTTGCCTAAGTGTTACCGAGTTTTGTAATTTGGCGATAATTCGGTCTCCATACATCGTAATCGAGTCCCATAAGTTGTAACGCGTGTCTAATACCTACGCGGTGCTACGTGCGTGTTTGCGTGGCGTCCGGACGGACGATGCTGGTTTTGGGCTTTTTTTCGGCTTTTTGCCAAAGTGTTGGCGAGTTTTGCAATTTGTGCGATAACTCGGTCTCCGTACGTCGGAATCGAATCCCTTAAGTTGTAACGCGTGTATAATACCTACGCGGTGCTACGTGTGTGTTTGTGTGGCGTCCGGACGGACGATGCGGGTTTTGGGCTCTTTTTCGTCTTTTTGCCCAAATGTTGCCGAGTTTTGCAATTTGGGCGATAACACGGTCTCCGTACCTTGGAATCGATTCCCGTAACTTCTAACGCTTGTCTAATACTTACGCGGTGATACGTTTGTGTTTGCGTGGCGTCCGGACGGACGATGCTGGTTTTGGCCTCTTTTCGGATTTTTGCCTAAGTGTTGGCGACTTTTGTAATTTGGGCAATAACTCGGTCTCCGTACGTCGGAATCTAGTCCCATAATTTGTCACGCGTGTCTAACACCCACGCGGTGCTACGTGTGTGTTTGCGTGGCATCCGGACCGACGATAAGGGGTTTGGACTCTTTTTTGGCTTTTCGCATAAGTGTTGGCGAGTTTTGCAATTTGGGCGATAACTCAGTCTTCGTACGTCGGAATCGAGTCCCGTAATTTGTCATATGTGTCTAATACCTACGCGGTACTACGTGTGTGTTTGCGTGGCGTCCGGACCGACGATGCGAGTTTTGGGCTCTTTTTTGGCCTTTTGCCTAAATGTTGCCGAGTTTTGCAATTTGGGCGATAACTCGGTATCCGTATGTCGGAATCGAGTCCCATAAGTTGTAACGCGTGTCTAATACCTACGCGGTGCTACGTGTGTGTTTGCGAGGCATCCGGACGGAGGATGCGGGTTTTGGGCTCTTTTTCGGCTTTTTGCCTAAGTGTTGCCGAGTTTTGCAATTTGGGCGATAACTCGGTCTCCGTACGTCGGAATCGAGTCCCGTAAGTTATAACACGTGTCTAATACCTACGCGGTAATACGTGTGTGTTTGCGTGGCGTACGGACAAACGATGTGGGTTTTGGGCTCTTTTTCTGCTTTTTGCCTAAGTGTTGCCGAGTTTTGCAATTTGGGCGATAACTCGGTCTCCATACGTCGGAATCGAGTCCCGTAAGTAGTAACGCGTGTTAAATTACTACACGGTGCTACGTGTGTTTTGGCGTGGCATTCGGACGGTAGATGCGGGTTTTGGGCTCTTTTTCGGCTTTTTGCTTAAGTGTTGCCGAGTTTTGTAATTTGGGCGATAACTCGGTCTCCGTACGTCGTAATCGAGTCTCGTACGTTGTAACGCGTGACTAATACCTACGCGGTGCTACGTGCGTGTTTGTGTGGCGTCCGAACGGACGATGCGGGTTTTGGGCTCTTTTTCGGCTTTTTGCCTAAGTGTTGGCGAGTTTTGCAATTTGGGCGATAACTCGGTCTCCGTACGTCGGAATCGAGTCCCGTAAGTTGTAACGCGAGTCTAATACATACGCGGTGCTACGTGTGTGTTTGCGTGCCGTCCAGACGGACGATGCGGGTTTTTGTATTTGATTTTTATAATAATATATCTGGCGACTCAAGATGGGTCGTGTGGACTCAAGTGTTGCCGAGTTTTGTAATTTGGGCGATAACTCGGTCTTCGTACGTCGGAATCGAGTCCCGAAAGTTGTAACGCGTGTCTAATACCTACGCGGTGCAACGTGTGTGTTTGCGTTAAGTCCGAACGGACGATAAGGGTTTTGGGCTCTTTGTCGGCTTTTTGCCTAAATGTTGGCGAGTTTTGCAATTTAGGCGATAACTCGGTCTCCGTACGTCGGAATCGAGTCCTGTAAGTTGTAACGCGTGTCTAATACCTACGCGGTGCTACGTGTGTGTTTGCGTGGCGTCTGGACGGACGATGCGGGTTTTGAGCTCTTTTTCGGCTTTTTGCCTAAGTGTTGTCGAGTTTTGCAATTTGGGCGATAACTCGGTCTCCGTTCGTCGCAATCGAGTGTCGTAGGTTGTAACGCGTGTCTAATACCTACGCGGTGCTACGTGTGTGTTTGCGTGGCGTCCGGACGGACGATGCGGGTTTTGGGGTCTTTTTCGGCTTTTTGCCTTAGTGTTGTCAAGTTTTGTAATTTGGGCGATAACTCGGTCTCCGTACGTCGGAATCGAGTCCCGTAGGTTGTAACACGTGTCTAATACCTACGTGGTGCTACGTGTGTGTTTGTGTGGCGACCGGACCGACGATAAGAGTTTTGGGCTCTTTTCGATTTTTTGCAAAATTGTTGACGAGTTTTGCAATTTGGGCGATAACTCGGTCTCCGTACATCGGAATAGAGTCTCGTAGGTTGTAACGCGTGTCTAATACCTACACGGTGCTACGTGTGTGTTTGTGTGGCGTCCGGACGGACGATGCTGGTTTTGGTCTCTTTTTCGGCTTTTTCCTAAGTGTTAGCGAGTTTTGCAATTTGGGCGATAACTCGGTCTCCGTACGTCGGAATTGAGTCCCGTAAGTAGTAACGCGTGTCTAGTAACTACGCGGTGCTACGTGTGTGTTTGCGTGGCGTCCGGACGGACGATGCTGGTTTTGGGCTCTTTTTCGGCTTTTTGCCAAAGTGTTGGCGAGTTTTGCAATTTGGGCGATAACTCGGTCTCCGTACGTCGGAATCGAGTCCCGTAATTTGTCACGCGTGTCTAACACCTACGCGGTGCTACGTGTGTGTTTGCGTGGCATCCGGACCGATGATAAGGGTTTTGGACTCTTTTTTGGCTTTTCGCATAAGTGTTGGCGAGTTTTGCAATTTGGGCGATAACTCAATCTTCGTACGTCGGAATCGAGTCCCGTAATTTGTCATGTGTGTCTAATACCTACGCGGTACTACGTGTGTGTTTGCGTGGCGTCCGGACCGACGATGCGGGTTTTGGGCTCTTTTTTGGCCTTTTGCCTAAGTGTTGCCGAGTTTTGTAATTTGGGCGATAACTCGGTCTCCGTATGTCGGAATCAAGTCCCATAAGTTGTAACGCGTGTCTAATACCTACGCGGTGCTACGTGTGTGTTTGCGAGGCATCCGGACGGAGGATGCGGGTTTTGGGCTCTTTTTCGGCTTTTTGCCTAAGTGTTGCCGAGTTTTGCAATTTGGGCGATAACTCGGTCTCCGTACGTCGGAATCGAGTCCCATAAGTTATAACGCGTGTCTAATACCTACGCTGTAATACGTGTGTGTTTGCGTGGCGTACAGACAAACGATGCTGGTTTTGGGCTCTTTTTCTGCTTTTTGTCCGTGTTTTGCAATTTGGGCGATAACTCGGTCTTCGTACGTAGGAATTTAATCCCGTAGATTGTAATGCGTGTATAATACCTACGCGGTGCTACGTTTGAGTTTGCGTGGCGTCCGGACGGACGACGCTGGTTTTTGGGCTATTTTTCGGCTTTTTGCCTAAGTGTTGCCGAGTTTTGCAATTTGGGCGATAACTCGGTCTCCGTACGTCGGAATCGAGTCCCGTAAGTTATAACGTGTGTCTAATACCTACGCGGTAATACGTGTGTGTTTGTGTGGCGTACGGACAAACGATGTGGGTTTTGGGCTCTTTTTCTGCTTTTTGTCTAAGTGCTGCCGTGTTTTGCAATTTGGGCGATAACTCGGTCTTCGTACGTAGGAATTGAGTCCCGTAGATTTTAATGCGTGTATAATACCTACGCGGTGCTACGTTTGAGTTTGCGTGGCGTCCGGACGGACGATGCTTGTTTTTGGGCTATTTTTCGGCTTTTTGCCTAAGTGTTGCCGAGTTTTGCAATTTGGGCGATAACTCGGTCTCCGTACGTCGGAATCGAGTCCCGTAAGTTATAACGCGTGTCTAATACCTACGCGGTAATACGTGTGTGTTTGCGTGGCGTACGGACAAACGATGCGGGTTTTGGGCTCTTTTTCTGCTTTTTGTCTAAGTGTTGCCGTGTTTTGTAATTTGGGCGATAACTCGGTCTTCGTACGTAGGAATTGAGTCCCGTAGATTGTAAGGCGTGTATAATACCTACGCGGTGCTACGTTTGAGTTTGCGTGGCGTCCGGACGGACGATGCTGGTTTTTGGGCTATTTTTCGGCTTTTTGCCTAAGTGTAGCCAAGTTTTGTAATTTGGGCGATAACTCGGTCTCCGTACGTCAGAATCGAGTCCCGTAAGTTGTAACGCGTGTCTAATACGTACGCGGAGCTAAGTGTGTGTTTGCGTGGTGTACGGACAGACGATGCGGGTTTTGGGCTCTTTTTGTCTTTTTGCCCAAGTGTTAGTAAGTTTTGCAATTTGGACGATAACTCGGTCTCTGTAAGTCGGAATTGAGTACCGTAAGTTGTAACGCATGTCTAATACCTACGCGGTGCTTCGTGTGTCTTTGCGCGGCGTCTGGACGAACGATGCGGGTTTTGGGCTCTTTTTCGGCATTTTGCCTAAGTGTTACCGAGTTTTGCAATTTGGGCGATAACTCGGTCTCCGTGCGTCGTAATCGAGTCCCGTAAGTTGTAACGCGTGTCTAATAGCTACGCGGTGCTACGTGTGTGTTTGCATGGCGTCCGGACCGACGATAAGGGTTTTGGGCTCTTTTTCGATTTTTTGCCTAAGTGTTGGCGAGTTTTACAATTTGGTCGATAACTCGGTCTCCGTACGTTGGAATCGAGTCCTATAAGTTGTAACACATTTCTAATACCTACGCGGTGCTACGTGTGTGTTTGCGTGGCGACCGGACGGACAATGCGGGTTTTGGGCTTTTTTTCGGCTTTTTGCCTAAGTGTTGGCGAGTTTTGTAATTTGGGCGATAACTCGGTCTCCGTACGTCGGAATCGAGTCCCGTAGGTTGTAACGCGTGTCTAATACCTACGCGGTGCTACGTTTGTGTTTGTGTGGCATCCGGATGGACGATGCTGGTATTGGGCTCTTTTTCGGCTTTTTGCCTAAGTGTTGGCGAGTTTTGCAATTTGGGCGATAACTCGGTCTTCGTACGTAGGAATCGAGTCCCGTAAGTTGTAACGCGTGCCTAATACCTACGCGGTGCTACGTGTGTGTTTGCGCGGCGTCCCGACGGAGGATGCGGTTTTTTGGCTCTTTTTCGGCTTGTTGCCTATGTGTTGGCGAGTTTTGCAATTTGGGCGATAACTCGGTCTTCGTACGTTTGAATCGAATCCCATAAGTTGTAACGCGTGTCTAATACCTACGTGTTGCTACGTGTGTGTTTGCGTGTCGTCCGGACGCACGATACGGGTTTTGGGCTCTTTTTTGGCTTTTTGCCTAAGTGTTGCCGAGTTTTGCAATTTGGGCGATAACTCGGTCTCCGTACGTCGGAATAGAGTCCCGTAAGTTGTAACACGTGTCTAATACCTACACGGTGCTACGTGTGTATTTTCGTGGCGTCCGGACGGACTATGCGTGTTTTGGGCTCTTTTTCAGGTTTTTGCCTAAATGTTGTCGAGTTTTGCAATTTGGGCGATAACTCGGTCTCCGTACGTCGAAATCGAGTCCCGTAATTTGTAACGCGTGTCTAACACCTACGCGGTGATACGTGTGTGTTTGCGTGGCGTCCGAACCGACGATAATGGTTTTAGGCTTTTTTTCGGCTTTTCGCCCAAGTGTTGGCGAGTTTTGCAATTTGGGCGATAACTCGGTCTCCGTACATCGGAATTGATTCCCATAAGTTGTAACGCATGTCTAATACGTACGCGGTGCTACGTGTGTGTTTGCGTGGCGTCCGGACGGACAATGCGCGTTTTGGGCTCATTTTCGGCTGTTTGCCTAAGCGTTGACGACTTTTGCAATTTGGGCGATAACTCGGTCTCCGTACGTCGGAATCGAGTCCCGTAAGTTGTAACGCATGTCTAATACCTATGCGGTGCTACGTGTGTGTTTGTGTGGCGTCCGGACAGACGATGCGGGTTTTGGGCTCTTTTTCGGCTTTTTGCTTAAGTGTTGCCGAGTTTTGTAATTTGGGCGATAACTCGGTCTTCGTACGTCGGAATCGAGTCCCGAAAGTTGTAACGCGTGTCTAATACCTACGCGGTGCTACGTGTGTGTTTGCGTTAAGTCCGGACAGACGATAAGGGTTTTGGGCTCTTTGTCGGCTTTTTGCCTAAATGTTGGCGAGTTTTGCAATTTAGGCGATAACTCGGTCTCCGTACGTCGGTATCGAGTCCTGTATGTTGTAACGCGTGTCTAATACCTACGCGGTGCTACGTGTGTGTTTGCGTGGCGTCTGGACGGACGATGCGGGTTTTGAGCTCTTTTTCGGCTTTTTGCCTAAGTGTTGCCGAGTTTTGCAATTTGGGTGATAACTCGGTCTCCGTACGTCGGAATCGAGTGTCGTAGGTTGTAACGCATGTCTAATACCTACGCGGTGCTACGTGTGTGTTTGCGTGGCGTCCGGACGGACTATGCGGGTTTTGGGGTCTTTTTCGGCTTTTTACCTTAGTGTTGTCAAGTTTTGCAATTTGGGCGATAACTCGGTCTCCGTACGTCGGAATCGAGTCTCGTAGATTGTAACACGTGTCTAATACCTACGCGGTGCTACGTGTATGTTTGTGTGGCGACCGGACCGACGATAAGAGTTTTGGGCTCTTTTCGGTTTTTTGCAAAAGTGTTGACGAGTTTTGCAATTTGGACGATAACTCGGTCTCCGTACGTCGGAATCGAGTCCCGTAAGTAGTAACGCGTGTCTAATAACTACATGGTGCTACGTGTGTGTTTGCGTGGCATTCGGACGGTAGATGCTGGTTTGGGCTCTTTTTCGGCTTTTTGCCTAAGTGTTACCGAGTTTTGTAATTTGGCGATAATTCGGTCTCCATACGTCGTAATCGAGTCCCATAAGTTGTAACGCGTGTCTAATACCTACGCGGTGCTACGTGCGTGTTTGCGTGGCGTCCGGACGGACGATGCTGGTTTTGGGCTCTTTTTCGGCTTTTTGCCAAAGTGTTGGCGAGTTTTGCAATTTGTGCGATAACTCGGTCTCCGTACGTCGGAATCGAATCCCTTAAGTTGTAACGCGTGTATAATACCTACGCGGTGCTACGTGTGTGTTTGTGTGGCGTCCGGACGGACGATGCGGGTTTTGGGCTCTTTTTCGTCTTTTTGCCCAAATGTTGCCGAGTTTTGCAATTTGGGCGATAACACGGTCTCCGTACCTTGGAATCGATTCCCGTAACTTCTAACGCTTGTCTAATACTTACGCGGTGATACGTTTGTGTTTGCGTGGCGTCCGGACGGACGATGCTGGTTTTGGGCTCTTTTCGGCTTTTTGCCTAAGTGTTGGCGACTTTTGTAATTTGGGCGATAACTCGGTCTCCGTACGTCGGAATCTAGTCCCGTAATTTGTCACGCGTGTCTAACACCCACGCGGTGCTACGTGTGTGTTTGCGTGGCATCCGGACCGATGATAAGGGGTTTGGACTCTTTTTTGGCTTTTCGCATAAGTGTTGGCGAGTTTTGCAATTTGGGCGATAACTCAGTCTTCGTACGTCGGAATCGAGTCCCGTAATTTGTCATATGTGTCTAATACCTACGCGGTACTACGTGTGTGTTTGCGTGGCGTCCGGACCGACGATGCGGGTTTTGGGCTCTTTTTTGGCCTTTTGCCTAAATGTTGCCGAGTTTTGCAATTAGGGCGATAACTCGGTATCCGTATGTCGGAATCGAGTCCCATAAGTTGTAACGCGTGTCTAATACCTACGCGGTGCTACGTGTGTGTTTGCGAGGCATCCGGACGGAGGATGCGGGTTTTGGGCTCTTTTTCGGCTTTTTGCCTAAGTGTTGCCGAGTTTTGCAATTTGGGCGATAACTCGGTCTCCGTACGTCGGAATCGAGTCCCGTAAGTTATAACGCGTGTCTAATACCTACGCGGTAATACGTGTGTGTTTGCGTGGCGTACGGACAAACGATGTGGGTTTTGGGCTCTTTTTCTGCTTTTTGCCTAAGTGTTGCCGAGTTTTGCAATTTGGGCGATAACTCGGTCTCCATACGTCAGAATCGAGTCCCGTAAGTAGTAACGCGTGTTAAATTACTACACGGTGCTACGTGTGTTTTGGCGTGGCATTCGGACGGTAGATGCGGGTTTTGGGCTCTTTTTCGGCTTTTTGCCTAAGTGTTGGCGAGTTTTGCAATTTAGGCGATAACTCGGTCTCCGTACGTCGGAATCGAGTCCCGTAAGTTGTAACGCGAGTCTAATACATACGCGGTGCTACGTGTGTGTTTGCGTGGCGTCCAGACGGACGATGCGGGTTTTTGTATTTGATTTTTATAATAATATATCTGGCGACTCAAGATGGGTCGTGTGGACTCAAGTGTTGCCGAGTTTTGTAATTTGGGCGATAACTCGGTCTTCGTACGTCGGAATCGAGTCCCGAAAGTTGTAACGCGTGTCTAATACCTACGCGGTGCAACGTGTGTGTTTGCGTTAAGTCCGAACGGACGATAAGGATTTTGGGCTCTTTGTCGGCTTTTTGCCTAAATGTTGGCGAGTTTTGCAATTTAGGCGATAACTCGGTCTCCGTACGTCGGAATCGAGTCCTTTAAGTTGTAACGCGTGTCTAATACCTACGCGGTGCTACGTGTGTGTTTGCGTGGCGTCTGGACGGACGATGCGGGTTTTGAGCTCTTTTTCGGCTTTTTGCCTAAGTGTTGTCGAGTTTTGCAATTTGGGCGATAACTCGGTCTCCGTACGTCGGAATCGAGTGTCGTAGGTTGTAACGCGTGTCTAATACCTACGCGGTGCTACGTGTGTGTTTGCGTGGCGTCCGGACGGACGATGCGGGTTTTGGGGTCTTTTTCGGCTTTTTTCCTTAGTGTTGTCAAGTTTTGTAATTTGGGCGATAACTCGGTCTCCGTACGTCGGAATCGAGTCCCGTAGGTTGTAACACGTGTCTAATACCTACGCGGTGCTACGTGTGTGTTTGTGTGGCGACCGGACCGACGATAAGAGTTTTGGGCTCTTTTCGGTTTTTTGCAAAATTGTTGACGAGTTTTGCAATTTGGGCGATAACTCGGTCTCCGTACATCGAAATCGAGTCTCGTAGGTTGTAACGCGTGTCTAATACCTACACGGTGCTACGTGTGTGTTTGTGTGGCGTCCGGACGGACGATGCTGGTTTTGGTCTCTTTTTCGGCTTTTTCCTAAGTGTTAGCGAGTTTTGCAATTTGGGCGATAACTCGGTCTCCGTACGTCGGAATTGAGTCCCGTAAGTAGTAACGCGTGTCTAGTAACTACGCGGTGCTACGTGTGTGTTTGCGTGGCGTCCGGACGGACGATGCTGGTTTTGGGCTCTTTTTTCGGCTTTTTGCCAAAGTGTTGGCGAGTTTTGCAATTTGGGCGATAACTCGGTCTCCGTACGTCGGAATCGAATCCCGTAAGTTTTAACGCGTGTATAATACCTACGCGGTGCTACGTTTGTGTTTGTGTGGCGTCCGGACGGACGATGCGGGTTTTGGGCTCTTTTTCGTCTTTTTGCCCAAATGTTGTCGAGTTTTGCAATTTGGGCGATAACACGGTCTCTGTACCTCGGAATCAATTCCCGTAACTTTTAACGCTTGTCTAATACTTACGCGGTGATACGTTTGTGTTTGCGTGGCGTCCGGACGGACGATGTTGGTTTTGGGCACTTTTCGGCTTTTTGCCTAAGTGTTGGCGACTTTTGCAATTTGGGCGATAACTCGGTCTCCGTACGTCGGAATCGAGTCCCGTAATTTGTCACGCGTGTCTAACACCTACGCGGTGCTACGTGTGTGTTTGTGTGGCATCCGGACCGATGATAAGGGTTTTGGACTCTTTTTTGGCTTTTCGCATAAGTGTTGGCGAGTTTTGCAATTTGGGCGATAACTCAATCTTCGTACGTCGGAATCGAGTCCCGTAATTTGTCATGTGTGTCTAATACCTACGCGGTACTACGTGTGTGTTTGCGTGGCGTCCGGACCGACGATGCGGGTTTTGGGCTCTTTTTTGGCCTTTTGCCTAAGTGTTGCCGAGTTTTGTAATTTGGGCGATAACTCGGTCTCCGTATGTCGGAATCAAGTCCCATAAGTTGTAACGCGTGTCTAATACCTACGCGGTGCTACGTGTGTGTTTGCGAGGCATCCGGACGGAGGATGCGGGTTTTGGGCTCTTTTTCGGCTTTTTGCCTAAGTGTTGCCGAGTTTTGCAATTTGGGCGATAACTCGGTCTCCGTACGTCGGAATCGAGTCCCATAAGTTATAACGCGTGTCTAATACCTACGCTGTAATACGTGTGTGTTTGCGTGGCGTACAGACAAACGATGCTGGTTTTGGGCTCTTTTTCTGCTTTTTGTCCGTGTTTTGCAATTTGGGCGATAACTCGGTCTTCGTACGTAGGAATTTAATCCCGTAGATTGTAATGCGTGTATAATACCTACGCGGTGCTACGTTTGAGTTTGCGTGGCGTCCGGACGGACGATGCTGGTTTTTGGGCTATTTTTCGGCTTTTTGCCTAAGTGTTGCCGAGTTTTGCAATTTGGGCGATAACTCGGTCTCCGTACGTCGGAATCGAGTCCCGTAAGTTATAACGTGTGTCTAATACCTACGCGGTAATACGTGTGTGTTTGTGTGGCGTACGGACAAACGATGTGGGTTTTGGGCTCTTTTTCTGCTTTTTGTCTAAGTGCTGCCGTGTTTTGCAATTTGGGCGATAACTCGGTCTTCGTACGTAGGAATTGAGTCCCGTAGATTTTAATGCGTGTATAATACCTACGCGGTGCTACGTTTGAGTTTGCGTGGCGTCCGGACGGACGATGCTTGTTTTTGGGCTATTTTTCGGCTTTTTGCCTAAGTGTTGCCGAGTTTTGCAATTTGGGCGATAACTCGGTCTCCGTACGTCGGAATCGAGTCCCGTAAGTTATAACGCGTGTCTAATACCTACGCGGTAATACGTGTGTGTTTGCGTGGCGTACGGACAAACGATGCGGGTTTTGGGCTCTTTTTCTGCTTTTTGTCTAAGTGTTGCCGTGTTTTGCAATTTGGGCGATAACTCGGTCTTCGTACGTAGGAATTGAGTCCCGTAGATTGTAAGGCGTGTATAATACCTACGCGGTGCTACGTTTGAGTTTGCGTGGCGTCCGGACGGACGATGCTGGTTTTTGGGCTATTTTTCGGCTTTTTGCCTAAGTGTAGCCAAGTTTTGTAATTTGGGCGATAACTCGGTCTCCGTACGTCAGAATCGAGTCCCGTAAGTTGTAACGCGTGTCTAATACGTACGCGGAGCTAAGTGTGTGTTTGCGTGGTGTACGGACAGACGATGCGGGTTTTGGGCTCTTTTTGTCTTTTTGCCCAACTGTTAGTAAGTTTTGCAATTTGGACGATAACTCGGTCTCTGTAAGTCGGAATTGAGTACCGTAAGTTGTAACGCATGTCTAATACCTACGCGGTGCTTCGTGTGTCTTTGCGCGGCGTCTGGACGAACGATGCGGGTTTTGGGCTCTTTTTCGGCATTTTGCCTAAGTGTTACCGAGTTTTGCAATTTGGGCGATAACTCGGTCTCCGTGCGTCGTAATCGAGTCCCGTAAGTTGTAACGCGTGTCTAATAGCTACGCGGTGCTACGTGTGTGTTTGCGTGGCGTCCGGACCGACGATAAGGGTTTTGGGCTCTTTTTCGGTTTTTTGCCTAAGTGTTGGCGAGTTTTACAATTTGGTCGATAACTCGGTCTCCGTACGTTGGAATCGAGTCCTATAAGTTGTAACACATTTCTAATACCTACGCGGTGCTACGTGTGTGTTTGCGTGGCGACCGGACGGACAATGCGGGTTTTGGGCTTTTTTCGGCTTTTTGCCTAAGTGTTGGCGAGTTTTGTAATTTGGGCGATAACTCGGTCTCCGTACGTCGGAATCGAGTCCCGTAGTTTGTAACGCGTGTCTAATACCTACGCGGTGCTACGTTTGTGTTTGTGTGGCATCCGGATGGACGATGCTGGTATTGGGCTCTTTTTCGGCTTTTTGCCTAAGTGTTGGCGAGTTTTGCAATTTGGGCGATAACTCGGTCTTCGTACGTAAGAATCGAGTCCCGTAAGTTGTAACGCGTGCCTAATACCTACGCGGTGCTACGTGTGTGTTTGCGCGGCGTCCCGACGGAGGATGCGGTTTTTTGGCTCTTTTTCGGCTTGTTGCCTATGTGTTGGCGAGTTTTGCAATTTGGGCTATAACTCGGTCTTCGTACGTTTGAATCGAATCCCGTAAGTTGTAACGCGTGTTTAATACCTACGTGTTGCTACGTGTGTGTTTGCGTGTCGTCCGGACGCACGATACGGGTTTTGGGCTCTTTTTTGGCTTTTTGCCTAAGTGTTGCCGAGTTTTGCAATTTGGGCGATAACTCGGTCTCCGTACGTCGGAATAGAGTCCCGTAAGTTGTAACACGTGTCTAATACCTACACGGTGTTACGTGTGTGTTTTCGTGGCGTCCGGACGGACTATGCGTGTTTTGGGCTCTTTTTCAGCTTTTTGCCTAAATGTTGTCGAGTTTTGCAATTTGGGCGATAACTCGGTCTCCGTACGTCGAAATCGAGTCCCGTAATTTGTAACGCGTGTCTAACACCTACGTGGTGATACGTGTGTGTTTGCGTGGCGTCCGAACCGACGCTAATGGTTTTAGGCTTTTTTTCGGCTTTTCGCCCAAGTGTTGGCGAGTTTTGCAATTTGGGCGATAAACCGGTCTCCGTACGTCGGAATTGATTCCCATAAGTTGTAACGCATGTCTAATACGTACGCGGTGCTACGTGTGTGTTTGCGTGGCGTACGGACAAACGATGCGGGTTTTGGGCTCTTTTTCTGCTTTTTGTCTAAGTGTTGCCGTGTTTTACAATTTGGGCGATAACTCGGTCTTCGTACGTAGGAATTGAGTCCCGTAGATTGTAATGCGTGTATAATACCTACGCGGTACTACGTTTGAGTTTGCGTGGCGTCCGGACGGACGATGCTGGTTTTTGGGCTATTTTTCGGCTTTTTGCCTAAGTGTAGCCAAGTTTTGTAATTTGGGCGATAACTCGGTCTCCGTACGTCAGAATCGAGTCCCGTAAGTTGTAACGCGTGTCTAATACGTACGCGGAGCTAAGTGTGTGTTTGCGTGGTGTACGGACAGACGATGCGGGTTTTGGGCTCTTTTTATCTTTTTGCCCAACTGTTAGTAAGTTTTGCAATTTGGACGATAACTCGGTCTCTGTAAGTCGGAATTGAGTACCGTAAGTTGTAACGCATGTCTAATACCTACGCGGTGCTTCGTGTGTCTTTGCGCGGCGTCTGGACGAACGATGCGGGTTTTGGGCTCTTTTTCGGCATTTTGCCTAAGTGTTACCGAGTTTTGCAATTTGGGCGATAACTCGGTCTCCGTGCGTCGTAATCGAGTCCCGTAAGTTGTAACGCGTGTCTAATAGCTACGCGGTGCTACGTGTGTGTTTGCGTGGCGTCCGGACCGACGATAAGGGTTTTGGGCTCTTTTTCGGTTTTTTGCCTAAGTGTTGGCGAGTTTTACAATTTGGCCGATAACTCGGTCTCCGTACGTTGGAATCGAGTCCTATAAGTTGTAACACATTTCTAATACCTACGCGGTGCTACGTGTGTGTTTGCGTGGCGACCGGACGGACAATGCGGGTTTTGGGCTTTTTTCGGCTTTTTGCCTAAGTGTTGGCGAGTTTTGTAATTTGGGCGATAACTCGGTCTCCGTACGTCGGAATCGAGTCCCGTAGGTTGTAACGCGTGTTTAATACCTACGCGGTGCTACGTTTGTGTTTGTGTGGCATCCGGATGGACGATGCTGGTATTGGGCTCTTTTTCGGCTTTTTGCCTAAGTGTTGGCGAGTTTTGCAATTTGGGCGATAACTCGGTCTTCGTACGTAGGAATCGAGTCCCGTAAGTTGTAACGCGTGCCTAATACCTACGCGGTGCTACGTGTGTGTTTGCGCGGCGTCCCGACGGAGGATGCGGTTTTTTGGCTCTTTTTCTGCTTGTTGCCTATGTGTTGCCGAGTTTTGCAATTTGGGCGATAACTCGGTCTCCGTACGTCGGAATAGAGTCCCGTAAGTTGTAACACGTGTCTAATACCTACACGGTGCTACGTGTGTGTTTTCGTGGCGTCCGGACGGACTATGCGTGTTTTGGGCTCATTTTCGGCTTTTTGCCTAAGCGTTGACGACTTTTGCAATTTGGGCAATAACTCGGTCTCCGTACGTCGGAATCGAGTCCCGTAAGTTGTAACGCATGTCTAATACCTATGCGGTGCTACGTGTGTGTTTGTGTGGCGTCCGGACGGATGATGTGGGTTTTGGACTCTTTTTCGGCTTTTTGCTTAAGTGTTGCCGAGTTTTGTAATTTGGACGATAACTAGGTCTTCGTACGTCGGAATCGAGTCCCGAAAGTTGTAACGCGTGTCTAATACCTACGCGATGCTACGTGTGTGTTTGCGTTAAGTCCGGACGGACGATAAGGGTTTTGGGCTCTTTGTCGGCTTTTTGCCTAAATGTTGGCGAGTTTTGCAATTTAGGCGATAACTCGGTCTCCGTACGTCGGTATCGAGTCCTGTATGTTGTAACGCGTGTCTAATACCTACGCGGTGCTACGTGTGTGTTTGCGTGGCGTCTGGACGGACGATGCGGGTTTTGAGCTCTTTTTCGGCTTTTTGCCTAAGTGTTGCCGAGTTTTGCAATTTGGGTGATAACTCGGTCTCCGTACGTCGGAATCGAGTGTCGTAGGTTGTAACGCATGTCTAATACCTACGCGGTGCTACGTGTGTGTTTGCGTGGCGTCCGGACGGACTATGCGGGTTTTGGGGTCTTTTTCGGCTTTTTGCCTTAGGGTTGTCAAGTTTTGCAATTTGGGCGATAACTCGGTCTCCGTACGTCGGAATCGAGTCCCGTAGATTGTAACACGTGTCTAATACCTACGCGGTGCTACGTGTATGTTTGTGTGGCGACCGGACCGACGATAAGAGTTTTGGGCTCTTTTCGGTTTTTTGCAAAAGTGTTGACGAGTTTTGCAATTTGGGCGATAACTCGGTCTCCGTACATCGGAATCGAGTCTCGTAGGTTGTAACGCGTGTCTAATACCTACGCGGTGCTACGTGTGTGTTTGTGTGGCGTCCGGACGGACGATGCTGGTTTTGGTCTCTTTTTCGGCTTTTTCCTAAGTGTTAGCGAGTTTTGCAATTTGGGCGATAACTCGGTCTCCGTACGTCGGAATCGAGTCCCGTAAGTAGTAACGCGTGTCTAATAACTACGTGGTGCTACGTGTGTGTTTGCGTGGCATTCGGACGGTAGATGCTGGTTTGGGCTCTTTTTCGGCTTTTTGCCTAAGTGTTACCGAGTTTTGTAATTTGGCGATAACTCGGTCTCCATACGTCGTAATCGAGTCCCATAAGTTGTAACGCGTGTCTAATACCTACGCGGTGCTACATGCGTGTTTGCGTGGCGTCCGGACGGACGATGCTGGTTTTGGGCTCTTTTTCGGTTTTTTGCCAAAGTATTGGCGAGTTTTGCAATTTGTGCGATAACTCGGTCTCCGTACGTCGGAATCGAATCCCTTAAGTTGTAACGCGTGTATAATACCTACGCGGTGCTACGTGTGTGTTTGTGTGGCGTCCGGACGGACGATGCGGGTTTTAGGCTCTTTTTCGTCTTTTTGCCCAAATGTTGCCGAGTTTTGCAATTTGGGCGATAACACGGTCTCCGTACCTTGGAATCGATTCCCGTAACTTCTAACTCTTGTCTAATACTTACGCGGTGATACGTTTGTGTTTGCGTGGCGTCCGGACGGACGATGCTGGTTTTGGGCTCTTTTCGGCTTTTTGCCTAAGTGTTGGCGACTTTTGTAATTTGGGCGATAACTCGGTCTCCGTACGTCGGAATCTAGTCCCGTAATTTGTCACGCGTGTCTAACACCCACGCGGTGCTACGTGTGTGTTTGCGTGGCATCCGGACCGACGATAAGGGGTTTGGACTCTTTTTTGGCTTTTCGCATAAGTGTTGGCGAGTTTTGCAATTTGGGCGATAACTCAGTCTTCGTACGTCGGAATCGAGTCCCGTAATTTGTCATATGTGTCTATTACCTACGCGGTACTACGTGTGTGTTTGCGTGGCGTCCGGACCGACGATGCGGGTTTTGGGCTCTTTTTTGGCCTTTTGCCTAAGTGTTGCCGAGTTTTGCAATTTGGGCGATAACTCGGTATCCGTATGTCGGAATCGAGTCCCATAAGTTGTAACGCGTGTCTAATACCTACGCGGTGCTACGTGTGTGTTTGCGAGGCATCCGGACGGAGGATGCGGGTTTTGGGCTCTTTTTCGGCTTTTTGCCTAAGTGTTGCCGAGTTTTGCAATTTGGGCGATAACTCGGTCTCCGTACGTCGGAATCGAGTCCCGTAAGTTATTACGCGTGTCTAATACCTACGCGGTAATACGTGTGTGTTTGCGTGGCGTACGGACAAACGATGTGGGTTTTGGGCTCTTTTTCTGCTTTTTGCCTAAGTGTTGCCGAGTTTTGCAATTTGGGCGATAACTCGGTCTCCGTACGTCGGAATCGAGTCCCGTAAGTAGTAACGCGTGTTAAATTACTACACGGTGCTACGTGTGTTTTGGCGTGGCATTCGGACGGTAGATGCGGGTTTTGGGCTCTTTTTCGACTTTTTACTTAAGTGTTGCCGAGTTTTGTAATTTGGGCGATAACTCGGTCTCCGTACGTCGTAATCGAGTCCCGTACGTTGTAACGCGTGACTAATACCTACGCGGTGCTACGTGCGTGTTTGTGTGGCGTCCGAACGGACGATGCGGGTTTTGGGCTCTTTTTCGGCTTTTTGCCTAAGTGTTGGCGAGTTTTGCAATTTGGGCGATAACTCGGTCTCCGTACGTCGGAATCGAGTCCCGTAAGTTGTAACGCGAGTCTAATACATACGCGGTGCTACGTGTGTGTTTGCGTGCCGTCCAGACGGACGATGCGGGTTTTTGTATTTGATTTTTATAATAATATATCTGGCGACTCAAGATGGGTCGTGTGGACTCAAGTGTTGCCGAGTTTTGTAATTTGGGCGATAACTCGGTCTTCGTACGTCGGAATCGAGTCCCGAAAGTTGTAATGCGTGTCTAATACCTACGCGGTGCAACGTGTGTGTTTGCGTTAAGTCCGAACGGACGATAAGGGTTTTGGGCTCTTTGTCGGCTTTTTGCCTAAATGTTGGCGAGTTTTGCAATTTAGGCGATAACTCGGTCTCCGTACGTCGGAATCGAGTCCTGTAAGTTGTAACGCGTGTCTAATACCTACGCGGTGCTACGTGTGTGTTTGCGTGGCGTCTGGACGGACGATGCGGGTTTTGAGCTCTTTTTCGGCTTTTTGCCTAAGTGTTGCCGAGTTTTGCAATTTGGGCGATAACTCGGTCTCCGTACGTCGGAATCGAGTGTCGTAGGTTGTAACGCGTGTCTAATACCTACGCGGTGCTACGTGTGTGTTTGCGTGGCGTCCGGACGGACGATGCGGGTTTTGGGGTCTTTTTCGGCTTTTTGCCTTAGTGTTGTCAAGTTTTATAATTTGGGCGATAACTCGGTCTCCGTACGTCGGAATCGAGTCCCGTAGGTTGTAACACGTGTCTAATACCTACGCGGTGCTACGTGTGTGTTTGTGTGGCGACCGGACCGACGATAAGAGTTTTGGGCTCTTTTCGGTTTTTTGCAAAATTGTTGACGAGTTTTGCAATTTGGGCGATAACTCGGTCTCCGTACATCGGAATCGAGTCTCGTAGGTTGTAACGCGTGTCTAATACCTACGCGGTGCTACGTGTGTGTTTGTGTGGCGTCCGGACGGACGATGCTGGTTTTGGTCTCTTTTTCGGCTTTTTCCTAAGTGTTAGCGAGTTTTGCAATTTGGGCGATAACTCGGTCTCCGTACGTCGGAATCGAGTCCCGTAAGTAGTAACGCGTGTCTAATAACTACGCGGTGCTACGTGTGTGTTTGCGTGGCGTCCGGACGGACGATGCTGGTTTTGGGCTCTTTTTCGGCTTTTTGCCAAAGTGTTGGCGAGTTTTGCAATTTGGGCGATAACTCGGTCTCCGTACGTCGGAATCGAATCCCGTAAGTTTTAACGCGTGTATAATACCTACGCGGTGCTACGTTTGTGTTTGTGTGGCGTCCGGACGGACGATGCGGGTTTTGGGCTCTTTTTCGTCTTTTTGCCCAAATGTTGTCGAGTTTTGCAATTTGGGCGATAACACGGTCTCTGTACCTCGGAATCAATTCCCGTAACTTTTAACGCTTGTCTAATACTTACGCGGTGATATGTTTGTGTTTGCGTGGCGTCCGGACGGACGATGCTGGTTTTGGGCACTTTTCGGCTTTTTGCCTAAGTGTTGGCGACTTTTGCAATTTGGGCGATAACTCGGTCTCCGTACGTCGGAATCAAGTCCCGTAATTTGTCACGCGTGTCTAACACCTACGCGGTGCTACGTGTGTGTTTGCGTGGCATCCGGACCGACGATAAGGGTTTTGGACTCTTTTTTGGCTTTTCGCATAAGTGTTGGCGAGTTTTGCAATTTGGGCGATAACTCAATCTTCGTACGTCGGAATCGAGTCCCGTAATTTGTCATGTGTGTCTAATACCTACGCGGTACTACGTGTGTGCTTGCGTGGCGTCCGGACCGACGATGCGGGTTTTGGGCTCTTTTTTGGCCTTTTGCCTAAGTGTTGCCGAGTTTTGTAATTTGGGCGATAACTCGGTCTCCGTATGTCGGAATCGAGTCCCATAAGTTGTAACGCGTGTCTAATACCTACGCGGTGCTACGTGTGTGTTTGCGAGGCATCCGGACGGAGGATGCTGGTTTTGGGCTCTTTTTCGGCTTTTTGCCTAAGTGTTGCCGAGTTTTGCAATTTGAGCGATAACTCGGTCTCCGTAAGTCGGAATCGAGTCCCATAAGTTATAACGCGTGTCTAATACCTACGCTGTAATACGTGTGTGTTTGCGTGGCGTACGGACAAACGATGCTGGTTTTGGGCTCTTTTTCTGCTTTTTGTCCGTGTTTTGCAATTTGGGCGATAACTCGGTCTTCGTACGTAGGAATTTAATCCCGTAGATTGTAATGCGTGTATAATACCTACACGGTGCTACGTTTGAGTTTGCGTGGCGTCCGGACGGACGATGCTGGTTTTTGGGCTATTTTTCGGCTTTTTGCCTAAGTGTTGCCGAGTTTTGCAATTTGGGCGATAACTCGGTCTCCGTACGTCGGAATCGAGTCCCGTAAGTTATAACGCGTGTCTAATACCTACGCGGTAATACGTGTGTGTTTGCGTGGCGTACGGACAAACGATGTGGGTTTTGGGCTCTTTTTCTGCTTTTTGTGTAAGTGTTGCCGTGTTTTGCAATTTGGGCGATAACTCGGTCTTTGTACGTAGGAATTGAGTCCCGTAGATTGTAATGCGTGTATAATACCTACGCGGTGCTACGTTTGAGTTTGCGTGGCGTCCAGACGGACGATGCTGGTTTTTGGGCTATTTTTTGGCTTTTTGCCTAAGTGTAGCCAAGTTTTACAATTTGGGCGATAACTCGGTCTCCGTACGTCAGAATCGAGTCCCGTAAGTTGTAACGCGTGTCTAATACGTACGCGGAGCTAAGTGTGTGTTAGCGTGGTGTACGGACGGACGATGCGGGTTTTGGGCTCTTTTTGCCCAAGTGTTAGTAAGTTTTGCAATTTGGACGATAACTCGGTCTCTGTAAGTCGGAATTGAGTACCGTAAGTTGTAACGCATGTCTAATACCTACGCGGTGCTTCGTGTGTCTTTGTGCGGCGTCCCGACGGACGATGCGGTTTTTGGGCTCTTTTTCGGCTTGTTGCCTAAGTGTTGGCGAGTTTTGCAATTTGGGCGATAACTCGGTCTTCGTACGTTTGAATCGAATCCCGTAAGTTGTAACGCGTGTCTAATACCTACGCGTTGCTACGTGTGTGTTTGTGTGGCGTCCGAACGCACGATACGGGTTTTGGGCTCTTTTTTGGCCTTTTGCCTAAGTGTTGCCGAGTTTTGCAATTTGGGAGATAACTCGGTATCCGTATGTCGGAATCGAGTCCCATAAGTTGTAACGCGTGTCTAATACCTACGCGGTGCTACGTGTGTGTTTGCGAGGCATCCGGACGGAGGATGCGGGTTTTGGGCTCTTTTTCGGCTTTTTGCCTAAGTGTTGCCGAGTTTTGCAATTTGGGCGATAACTCGGTCTCCGTACGTCGGAATCGAGTCCCGTAAGTTATAACGCGTGTCTAATACCTACGCGGTAATACGTGTGTGTTTGCGTGGCGTACGGACAAACGATGCGGGTTTTGGGCTCTTTTTCTGCTTTTTGCCTAAGTGTTGCCGAGTTTTGCAATTTGGGCGATAACTCGGTCTCCGTACGTCGGAATCGAGTCCCGTAAGTAGTAACGCGTGTTAAATAACTACGCGGTGCTACGTGTGTTTTGGCGTGGCATTCGGACGGTAGATGCGGGTTTTGGGCTCTTTTTCGGCTTTTTGCTTAAGTGCTGCCGAGTTTTGTAATTTGGGCGATAAATCGGTCTCCGTACGTCGTAATCGAGTCCCATACATTGTAACGCGTGACTAATACCTACGCGGTGCTACGTGCGTGTTTGCGTGGCGTCCGAACGGACGATGCGGGTTTTGGGCTCTTTTTCGGCTTTTTGCCTAAGTGTTGGCGAGTTTTGCAATTTGGGCGATAACTCGGTCTCCGTACGTCGGAATCGAGTCCCGTAAGTTGTAACGCGAGTCTAATACATACGCGGTGCTACGTGTGTGTTTGCGTGCCGTCCAGACGGACGATGCGGGTTTTTGTATTTGATTTTTATAATAATATATCTGGCGACTCAAGATGGGTCGTGTGGACTCAAGTGTTGCCGAGTTTTGTAATTTGGGCGATAACTCCGTCTTCGTACGTCGAAATCGAGTCCCGAAAGTTGTAACGCGTGTCTAATACCTACGCGGTGCTACGTGTGTGTTTGCGTTAAGTCCGGACGGACGATAAGGGTTTTGGGCTCTTTGTCGGCTTTTTGCCTAAATGTTGGCGAGTTTTGCAACTTAGGCGATAACTCGGTCTCCGTACGTCGGAATCTAGTCCTGTAAGTTGTAACGCGTGTCTAATACCTACGCGGTGCTACGTGTGTGTTTGCGTGGCGTCTGGACGGACGATGCGGGTTTTGGGCTCTTTTTCGTCTTTTTGCCCAAATGTTGTCGAGTTTTGCAATTTGGGCGATAACACGGTCTCTGTACCTCGGAATCAATTCCCGTAACTTTTAACGCTTGTCTAATACTTACGCGGTGATACGTTTGTGTTTGCGTGGCGTCCGGACGGACGATGCTGGTTTTGGGCACTTTTCGGCTTTTTGCCTAAGTGTTGGCGACTTTTGCAATTTGGGCGATAACTCGGTCTCCGTACGTCGGAATCAAGTCCCGTAATTTGTCACGCGTGTCTAACACCTACGCGGTGCTACGTGTGTGTTTGCGTGGCATCCGGACCGACGATAAGGGTTTTGGACTCTTTTTTGGCTTTTCGCATAAGTGTTGGCGAGTTTTGCAATTTGGGCGATAACTCAATCTTCGTACGTCGGAATCGAGTCCCGTAATTTGTCATGTGTGTCTAATACCTACGCGGTACTACGTGTGTGCTTGCGTGGCGTCCGGACCGACGATGCGGGTTTTGGGCTCTTTTTTGGCCTTTTGCCTAAGTGTTGCCGAGTTTTGTAATTTGGGCGATAACTCGGTCTCCGTATGTCGGAATCGAGTCCCATAAGTTGTAACGCGTGTCTAATACCTACGCGGTGCTACGTGTGTGTTTGCGAGGCATCCGGACGGAGGATGCTGGTTTTGGGCTCTTTTTCGGCTTTTTGCCTAAGTGTTGCCGAGTTTTGCAATTTGGGCGATAACTCGGTCTCCGAACGTCGGAATCGAGTCCCATAAGTTATAACGCGTGTCTAATACCTACGCTGTAATACGTGTGTGTTTGCGTGGCGTACGGACAAACGATGCTGGTTTTGGGCTCTTTTTCTGCTTTTTGTCCGTGTTTTGCAATTTGGGCGATAACTCGGTCTTCGTACGTAGGAATTTAATCCCGTAGATTGTAATGCGTGTATAATACCTACACGGTGCTACGTTTGAGTTTGCGTGGCGTCCGGACGGACGATGCTGGTTTTTGGGCTATTTTTCGGCTTTTTGCCTAAGTGTTGCCGAGTTTTGCAATTTGGGCGATAACTCGGTCTCCGTACGTCGGAATCGAGTCCCGTAAGTTATAACGCGTGTCTAATACCTACGCGGTAATACGTGTGTGTTTGCGTGGCGTACGGACAAACGATGTGGGTTTTGGGCTCTTTTTCTGCTTTTTGTGTAAGTGTTGCCGTGTTTTGCAATTTGGGCGATAACTCGGTCTTCGTACGTAGGAATTGAGTCCCGTAGATTGTAATGCGTGTATAATACCTACGCGGTGCTACGTTTGAGTTTGCGTGGCGTCCAGACGGACGATGCTGGTTTTTGGGCTATTTTTTGGCTTTTTGCCTAAGTGTAGCCAAGTTTTACAATTTGGGCGATAACTCGGTCTCCGTACGTCAGAATCGAGTCCCGTAAGTTGTAACGCGTGTCTAATACGTACGCGGAGCTAAGTGTGTGTTAGCGTGGTGTACGGACGGACGATGCGGGTTTTCGGCTCTTTTTGTCTTTTTGCCCAAGTGTTAGTAAGTTTTGCAATTTGGACGATAACTCGGTCTCTATAAGTCGGAATTGAGTACCGTAAGTTGTAACGCATGTCTAATACCTACGCGGTGCTTCGTGTGTCTTTGCGCGGCGTCCCGACGGACGATGCGGTTTTTGGGCTCTTTTTCGGCTTGTTGCCTAAGTGTTGGCGAGTTTTGCAATTTGGGCGATAACTCGGTCTTCGTACGTTTGAATCGAATCCCGTAAGTTGTAACGCGTGTCTAATACCTACGCGTTGCTACGTGTGTGTTTGCGTGGCGTCCGAACGCACGATACGGGTTTTGGGCTCTTTTTTGGCCTTTTGCCTAAGTGTTGCCGAGTTTTGCAATTTGGGAGATAACTCGGTATCCGTATGTCGGAATCGAGTCCCATAAGTTGTAACGCGTGTCTAATACCTACGCGGTGCTACGTGTGTGTTTGCGAGGCATCCGGACGGAGGATGCGGGTTTTGGGCTCTTTTTCGGCTTTTTGCCTAAGTGTTGCCGAGTTTTGCAATTTGGGCGATAACTCGGTCTCCGTACGTCGGAATCGAGTCCCGTAAGTTATAACGCGTGTCTAATACCTACGCGGTAATACGTGTGTGTTTGCGTGGCGTACGGACAAACGATGCGGGTTTTGGGCTCTTTTTCTGCTTTTTGCCTAAGTGTTGCCGAGTTTTGCAATTTGGGCGATAACTCGGTCTCCGTACGTCGGAATCGAGTCCCGTAAGTAGTAACGCGTGTTAAATAACTACGCGGTGCTACGTGTGTTTTGGCGTGGCATTCGGACGGTAGATGCGGGTTTTGGGCTCTTTTTCGGCTTTTTGCTTAAGTGCTGCCGAGTTTTGTAATTTGGGCGATAAATCGGTCTCCGTACGTCGTAATCGAGTCCCATACATTGTAACGCGTGACTAATACCTACGCGGTGCTACGTGCGTGTTTGCGTGGCGTCCGAACGGACGATGCGGGTTTTGGGCTCTTTTTCGGCTTTTTGCCTAAGTGTTGGCGAGTTTTGCAATTTGGGCGATAACTCGGTCTCCGTACGTCGGAATCGAGTCCCGTAAGTTGTAACGCGAGTCTAATACATACGCGGTGCTACGTGTGTGCTTGCGTGCCGTCCAGACGGACGATGCGGGTTTTTGTATTTGATTTTTATAATAATATATCTGGCGACTCAAGATGGGTCGTGTGGACTCAAGTGTTGCCGAGTTTTGTAATTTGGGCGATAACTCGGTCTTCGTACGTCGGAATCGAGTCCCGAAAGTTGTAACGCGTGTCTAATACCTACGCGGTGCTACGTGTGTGTTTGCGTTAAGTCCGGACGGACGATAAGGGTTTTGGGCTCTTTGTCGGCTTTTTGCCTAAATGTTGGCGAGTTTTGCAACTTAGGCGATAACTCGGTCTCCGTACGTCGGAATCTAGTCCTGTAAGTTGTAACGCGTGTCTAATACCTACGCGGTGCTACGTGTGTGTTTGCGTGGCGTCTGGACGGACGATGCGGGTTTTGAGCTCTTTTTCGGCTTTTTGCCTAAGTGTTGCCGAGTTTTGAAATTTGGGTGATAACTCGGTCTCCGTACGTCGGAATCGAGTGTCGTAGGTTGTAACGCGTGTCTAATACCTACGCGGTGCTACGTGTGTGTTTGTGTGGCGTCCGGACGGACGATGCTGGTTTTGGGCTCTTTTTCGGGTTTTTCCTAAGTGTTAGCGAGTTTTGCAATTTGGGCGATAACTCGGTCTCCGTACGTCGGAATCGAGTCCCGTAAGTAGTAACGCGTGTCTAATAACTACGCGGTGCTATGTGTGTGTTTGCGTGGCATTCGGACGGTAGAAGCTGGTTTTGGGCTCTTTTTCGGCTTTTTGCCTAAGTGTTGCCGAGTTTTGTAATTTGGGCGATAACACGGTCTCCTTACGTCGTAATCGAGTCCCGTAAGTTGTAACGCGTGTCTAATACCTACGCGGTGCTACGTGCGTGTTTGCGTGGCGTCCGAACGAACGATGCTGGTTTTGGGCACTTTTTTGGCTTTTTGCCAAAGTGTTGGCGAGTTTTGCAATTTGGGCGATAACTCGGTCTCCGTATGTCGGAATCGAGTCCCGTAAGTTGTAACGCGTGTATAATACCTACGCGGTGCTACATGTGTGTTTTTGTGGCGTCCGGACGGACGATGCGGGTTTTGAGCTCTTTTTCGTCTTTTTGCCAAAATGTTGCCGAGTTTTGCAATTTGGGCGATAACACGGTCTCCGTACCTCGGAATCGATTCCCGTAACTTGTAACGCTTGTCTAATACTTACGCGGTGATACGTTTGTGTTTACGTGGCGTCCGGACGGACGATGCTGGTTTTGGGCTCTTTTCGGCTTTTTGCCTAAGTGTTGGCAACTTTTGCAATTTGGGCGATAACTCGGTCTCCGTACGTCGGAATCTAGTCCCGTAAATTGTCACGCGTGTCTAACACCTACGCGGTGCTACGTGTGTGTTTGCGTGGCATCCGGACCGACGATAAGGGTTTTGGACTCTTTTTTGGCTTTTCGCATAAGTGTTGGCGAGTTTTGCAATTTGGGCGATAACTCAGTTTTCGTACGTCGGAATCGAGTCCCGTAATTTGTCATGTGTGTCTAATACCTACGCGGTACTACGTGTGTGTTTGCGTGGCGTCCGGACCGACGATGCGGGTTTTGGGCTCTTTTTCGGCTTTTTGCCTAAGTGTTGCCGAGTTTTGCAATTTGGGCGATAACTCGGTCTCCGTACGTCGGAATCGAGTACCGTAAGTTATAACCCGTGTCTAATACCTACGCGGTAATACGTGTGTGTTTGCGTGGCGTACGGACAAACGATGCTGGTTTTGGGCTCTTTTTCTGCTTTTTGCCTAAGTGTTGTCGAGTTTTGCAATTTGGGCGATAACTCGGTCTCCGTACGTCGGAATCGAGTCCCGTAAGTAGTAACGCGTGTTAAATTACTACGCGGTGCTACGTGTGTTTTGACGTGGCATTCGGACGGTAGATGCGGGTTTTGGGCTCTTTTTCGGCTTTTTGCTTAAGTGTTGCCGAGTTTTGTAATTTGGGCGATAACTCGGTCTCCGTACGTCGTAATCGAGTCCCGTACGTTGTAACGCGTGACTAATACCTACGCGGTGCTACGTGCGTGTTTGCGTGGCGTCCGAACGGACGATGCGGGTTTTGGGCTCTTTTTCGGCTTTTTGCCTAAGTGTTGGCGAGTTTTGCAATTTGGGCGATAACTCGGTCTCCGTACGTCGGAATCGAGTCCCGTAAGTTGTAACGCGAGTCTAATACATACGCGGTGCTACGTGTGTGTTTGCGTGCCGTCCAGACGGACGATGAGGGTTTTTGTATTTGATTTTTATAATAATATATCTGGCGACTCAAGATGGGTCGTGTGGACTCAAGTGTTGCCGAGTTTTATAATTTGGGCGATAACTCGGTCTTCGTACGTCGGAATCGAGTCCCGAAAGTTGTAACGCGTGTCTAATACCTACGCGGCGCAACGTGTGTGTTTGCGTTAAGTCCGGACGGACGATAAGGGTTTTGGGCTCTTTGTCGGCTTTTTGCCTAAATGTTGGCGAGTTTTGCAATTTAGGCGATAACTCGGTCTCCGTACGTCGGAATCGAGTCCTATAAGTTGTAACGCGTGTCTAATACCTACGCGGTGCTACGTGTGTGTTTGCGTGGCGTCTGGACGGACGATGCGGGTTTTGAGCTCTTTTTCGGCTTTTTGCCTAAGTGTTGCCGAGTTTTGCAATTTGGGCGATAACTCGGTCTCCGTACGTCGGAATCGAGTGTCGTAGGTTGTAACGCGTGTCTAATACCTACGCGGTGCTACGTGTGTGTTTGCGTGGCGTCCGGACGGACGATGCGGGTTTTGGGGTCTTTTTCGGCTTTTTGCCTTAGTGTTGTCAAGTTTTGCAATTTGGGCGATAACTCGGTCTCCGTACGTCGGAATCGAGTCCCGTAGGTTGTAACACGTGTCAAATACCTACGCGGTGCTCCGTGTGTGTTTGTGTGGCGACCGGACCGACGATAAGATTTTTGGGCTCTTTTCGGTTTTTTGCAAAAGTGTTGACGAGTTTTGCAATTTGGGCGATAACTCGGTCTCCGTACATCGGAATCGAGTCTCGTAGGTTGTAACGCGTGTCTAATACCTACGTGGTGCTACGTGTGTGTTTGTGTGGCGTCCGGACGGACGATGCTGGTTTTGGTCTCTTTTTCGGCTTTTTCCTAAGTGTTAGCGAGTTTTGCAATTTGGGCGATAACTCGGTCTCCGTACGTCGGAATCGAGTCCCGTAAGTAGTAACGCGTGTCTAATAACTACGCGGTTCTATGTGTGTGTTTGCGTGGCATTCGGACGGTAGATGCTGGTTTGGGCTCTTTTTCGGCTTTTTGCCTAAGTGTTACCGAGTTTTGTAATTTGGGCGATAACTCGGCCTCCATACGTCGTAATCGAGTCCCGTAAGTTGTAACGCGTGTCTAATACCTACACGGTGCTACGTGCGTGTTTGCGTGGCGTCCGGACGGACGATGCTGGTTTTGGGCTCTTTTTCGGCTTTTTGCCAAAGTGTTGGCGAGTTTTGCAATTTGGGCGATATCTCGGTCTCCGTACGTCGGAATCGATTCCCGTAACTTGTAACGCTTGTCTAATACTTACGCGGTGATACGTTTGTGTTTGCGTGGCGTCCGGACGGACGATGCTGGTTTTGGGCACTTTTCGGCTTTTTGCCTAAGTGTTGGCGACTTTTGCAATTTGGGCGATAACTCGGTCTCCGTACGTCGGAATCGAGTCCCGTAATTTGTCACGCGTGTCTAACACCTACGCGGTGCTACGTGTGTGTTTGTGTGGCATCCGGACCGACGATAAGGGTTTTGGACTCTTTTTTGGTTTTTCGCATAAGTGTTGGCGAGTTTTGCAATTTGGGCGATAACTCAGTCTTCGTACGTCGGAATCGAGTCCCGTAATTTGTCATGTGTGTCTAATACCTACGCGGTACTACGTGTGTGTTTGCGTGGCGTCCGGACCGACGATGCGGGTTTTGGGCTCTTTTTTGGCCTTTTGCCTAAGTGTTGCCGAGTTTTGCAATTTGGGCGATAACTCGGTCTCCGTATGTCGGAATCGAGTCCCATAAGTTCTAACGCATGTCTAATACCTACGCAGTGCTACGTGTGTGTTTGCGAGGCATCCGGACGGAGGATGCGGGTTTTGGGCTCTTTTTCGGCTTTTTGCCTAAGTGTTGCCGAGTTTTGCAATTTGGGCGATAACTCGGTCTCCGTACGTCGGAATCGAGTCCCGTAAGTTATAACGCGTGTCTAATACCTACACGGTAATACGTGTGTGTTTGCGTGGCGTACGGACAAACGATGCGGGTTTTGGGCTCTTTTTCTGCTTTTTGTCTAAGTGCTGCCGTGTTTTGCAATTTGGGCGATAACTCGGTCTTCGTACGTAGGAATTGAGTCCCGTAGATTTTAATGCGTGTATAATACCTACGCGGTGCTACGTTTGAGTTTGCGTGGCGTCCGGACGGACGATGCTGGTTTTTGGGCTATTTTTCGGCTTTTTGCCTAAGTGTTGTCGAGTTTTGCAATTTGGGCGATAACTCGGTCTCCGTACGTCGGAATCGAGTCCCGTAAGTTATAACGCGTGTCTAATACCTACGCGGTAATACGTGTGTGTTTGCGTGGTGTACGGACAAACGATGCGGGTTTTGGGCTCTTTTTCTGCTTTTTGTCTAAGTGTTGCCGTGTTTTGCAATTTGGGCGATAACTCGGTCTTCGTACGTAGGAATTGAGTCCCGTAGATTGTAATGCGTGTATAATACCTACGCGGTGCTACGTTTGAGTTTGCGTGGCGTCCGGACGGACGATGATGGTTTTTGGGCTATTTTTTGGCTTTTTGCCTAAGTGTAGCCAAGTTTTGTAATTTGGGCGATAACTCGGTCTCCGTACGTCAGAATCGAGTCCCGTAAGTTGTAACGCGTGTCTAATACGTACGCGGAGCTAAGTGTGTGTTTGCGTGGTGTACGGACGGACGATGCGGGTTTTGGGCTCTTTTTGTCTTTTTGCCCAAGTGTTAGTAAGTTTTGCAATTTGGACGATAACTCGGTCTCTGTAAGTCGGAATTGAGTACCGTAAGTTGTAACGCTTGTCTAATACCTACGCGGTGCTTCGTGTGTCTTTGCGCGGCGTCTGGACGAACGATGCGGGTTTTGGGCTCTTTTCGGCTTTTTGCCTAAGTGTTACCGAGTTTTACAATTTGGGCGATAACTCGGTCCCCGTACGTCGTAATCGAGTCCCGTAAGTTGTAACGCGTGTCTAATAGCTACGCGGTGCTACGTGTGTGTTTGCGTGGCGTCCGGACCGACGATAAGGGTTTTGGGCTCTTTTTCGGTTTTTTGCCTAAGTGTTGGCGAGTTTTACAATTTGGTCGATAACTCGGTCTCCGTACGTTGGAATCGAGTCCTATAAGTTGTAACACATTTCTAATACCTACGCGGTGCTACGTGTGTGTTTGCGTGGCGACCGGACGGACAATGCGGGTTTTGGGCTTTTTTCGGCTTTTTGCCTAAGTGTTGGCGAGTTTTGTAATTTGGGCGATAACTCGGTCTCCGTACGTCGGAATCGAGTCCCGTAGGTTGTAACGCGTGTCTAATACCTACGCGGTGCTACGTTTGTGTTTGTGTGGCATCCGGATGGACGATGCTGGTATTGGGCTCTTTTTTGGCTTTTTGCCTAAGTGTTGGCGAGTTTTGCAATTTGGGCGATAACTCGGTCTTCGTACGTAGGAATCGAGTCCCGTAAGTTGTAACGCGTGCCTAATACCTACGCGGTGCTACGTGTGTGTTTGCACGGCGTCCCGACGGAGGATGCGGTTTTTTGGCTCTTTTTCGGCTTGTTGCCTATGTGTTGGCGAGTTTTGCAATTTGGGAGATAACTCGGTCTTCGTACGTTTGAATCGAATCCCGTAAGTTGTAACGCGTGTCTAATACCTACGTGTTGCTACGTGTGTGTTTGCGTGTCGTCCGGACGCACGATACGGGTTTTGGGCTCTTTTTTGGCTTTTTGCCTAAGTGTTGCCGAGTTTTGCAATTTGGGCGATAACTCGGTCTCCGTACGTCGGAATAGAGTCCCGTAAGTTGTAACACGTGTCTAATACCTACACGGTGCTACGTGTGTGTTTTCGTGGCGTCCGGACGGACTATGCGTGTTTTGGGCTCTTTTTCAGCTTTTTGCCTAAATGTTGTCGAGTTTTGCAATTTGGGCGATAACTCGGTCTCCGTACGTCGAAATCGAGTCCCGTAATTTGTAACGCGTGTCTAACACCTACGCGGTGATACGTGTGTGTTTGCGTGGCGTCCGAACCGACGATAATGGTTTTAGGCTTTTTTTCGGCTTTTCGCCCAAGTGTTGGCGAGTTTTGCAATTTGGGCGATAACTCGGTCTCCGTACGTCGGAATTGATTCCCATAAGTTGTAACGCATGTCTAATACGTACGCGGTGCTACGTGTGTGTTTGCGTGGCGTCCGGACGGACAATGCGCATTTTGGGCTCTTTTTCGGCTTTTTGCCTAAGCGTTGACGACTTTTGCAATTTGGGCGATAACTCGGTCTCCGTACGTCGGAATCGAGTCCCGTAAGTTGTAACGCATGTCTAATACCTATGCGGTGCTACGTGTGTGTTTGTGTGGCGTCCGGACGGACGATGCGGGTTTTGGGCTCTTTTTCGGCTTTTTGCTTAAGTGTTGCTGAGTTTTGCAATTTGGCCGATAACTCGGTCTCCGTACGTCGGAATCGAGTCCCGTAAGTTGTAACGCGTGTCTAATACCTACGCGGTGCTACGTGTGTGTTTGTGTGGCATCCGGTGTTGGGTAAAATCTATATACGCACAACACGCAAGTATACGTGGTCAACAAGTAATAAAGTGATAAGTTGAGTATCGTTCCCACAAAGAATTATTTAATAAAAATCACTAAATACTAACCCGTAACCAACTCAATCTTATTTAAACGAATGAATTACAAAGTATATAAATTAACTACTATTCCACTAATTAAATTAAGACTATGGAGATTTAAGATCACAACTTCACTTATTGCTTCATTTAAGTTAACACACTTCTCATCAATTATTCTCTATCCCGAATTGTTAATCAAGAACACGAAAGTAGTATTAACCACCTCTCCGTGCACTAATACCGTATTAACGTCAATCCACAATTAAGATAGAAATCCGTTAAACACCTTAATCAACTAATCCACTATATCTCTATGTAAATTACAATTGAAAAAGATTTAAGAGCAAGTTCTCTATAAGATTACATACGGCGTCAAACGTATCTCTACCTTAACACTCATCATGTTTAAGCTACTAACAAAATCCTGAACACATGCTATCATGATTAGATCTAAATCAATACTTCATCTCTCGAGTTCATATAGATTATCACGGTAATTGATGGCCAATCAATTAAACAATTAATTCCAAATCACAATAGACAATCCTCACAATAGAATATACTAATTAATAACGAAGCATATTAAAATAAACTACACAAAAAGATCCATTGTAATCTCAAACAAAGAATTAGTTCATGATTATTGAATTAAAGCTAAGAATCCACAATTGAATAATCATTAAAAGACAAAAATAGAAGAAGATGAGAAGATATAATTTATTGTCTGTAAATTTTGTTAGGTTTGTAATATTCATGAACGCAATCAAATTGCACAAAATATGCGGAAACGTGAAAAAAATCAGAGTTTAAAAATTTTACAAACCATAAACCCGGATCACCCTTTATGCGCAATTATTAATTAGACGAAAAAGAAAGAATAAGAACCATACCCTTGAAGATCGAGCTTCCTCAGGTACAAGTTCACCTCCAAATCCTTTCGCGTTCAACTTGAATCCACCGGGTTTGGTTCCTTCCTTTGATCAACGTTAGCCACCCAAATGTTTGGCCTCTAGAGGTGATCCACCAAGGAAGAAGAAGAATTCAAGAAGATGGGTATTTGGCTCAAACTCTAGTTTTCTATCTCTATAGAAAAAGGGGCGTACTCTCCAACAATTGGAATTACGTATTCTAATAATACGTCAACCTCTCCCCACCCATAATAGGACTCCTCTTATTTATAGATGTGGGCAACCCTCCTTAACAATTAAGAAATTGGGTTTTATTTAATTAATTAAATTCTTTTAATTAATTAGGCTCCCTAATCTTATTAGGAATAATTAATTAAACTCCTTTAATTAATTTTCCCTCCTAATCCTATTAGGAATAAATGAGAGTACTTATATTAAATTAATTCATAAACTCTTTTAGAAATTAAAATAATAATAATTGTAACAATATTAATAAGACTCCTCTTATTAATTTATATTTAATATTTCTAAAATATTAAATAATAAATATTAAGCTATTTAATTTATTCTATCACCATAGATTAAATTAAATATACTTAACATATTATTACGATTATGCCATTAACTTCTTAAATAATTATTCTTCATTTTATGGTGTGACCCTTTAGGTTCTCCATATTAAACCGGTTGTGAATAAATCAATTAGAACAATTCTAATCTTATTTAAATAAATAAATTAAACTAATAATTTATTTAAATAAATAATATTTATTCTACAATAGGGATAAGCCTCCCTAGCGATCAACGACTTTTCAGATAATATAGATTTCAACATTAATCATAAAATAACCTTTGAGTAAATAGTTACCGTACAATTCAATCCTTCCACCATACAATGTCCCAATTAAATATAAGACATGGAATTTCTGTCAAGTCTTATTTTATTTAATTATATGTATTTCGACTCTAAATGCACAACTCCAAATAATGCAAATTAGAAACTCCTTTCTAATTTCATTCTGCCTTGGCCAAGGACTACTTGGTTGTCATTTATCGAATCACATAGGACATTTCTCTTCTTTTACTAGAAGTGGTAGATTCTTTATTGATCATACATTATCTCCATGTACAACTTATTATACCCAAGCATACCCTTTGATATACCCTAAGGGTCTTAAGAAATAAGTCAAAGTATAACTCATCATACACAAGATACTATAATGATCTCAAGTCCAAGGATCACTTGTACTACTATCACTACAGGAATTCCTATTGACATGCAAGTAAAACTCCATTAGGTATTCCTTAGCGAGTCACGTTCAGTGAACTTATTCTCCAATAAGCACCTACATACTGGCTTTAGTGTCTCCACACAAATGATCATGAGATCAATCATCCTCATCCAATGAGCAAGCAACGTATGTACCAATCTATCTGGATTCACTAATCCCCAATTTAGTAATCCAACGATTGGGAACTATTTTAGTTTTAAGCTTTCAAAGAATTTAGATCCCATTAGAATGATCATCATCATTATTCTAAAAGCATTGCTTAAAACTATGGGTTTATCACATATTATAAAACAGCATCATGTAGATAATTTAAAAGCCTTTAATAAATAAATACTTTTTATTAATAAACGAATAAGATTGTTTACAAAGTATATGCTTTATCATCAAACATGATTGGCTTGTGTGCATACTACTTTCAAATTTGACGCTCCCTCCTTGCTCCTACTTTGAATCTTCAATGGTCTCCAAGTTGCTTCAATCTCCAAATCTAATTAGAACTAGTGTTTTTATCTAATTACTCTAATCTAATTTAATAGAATGCTCTCTAATATCCTAATATTCTATTCTAATCTGTATTATTCCCCTCCTTTTATTAGCCTCTGTACATGTCTTTAAGTCCTCTTGGAAGTCCTTGAATCAAATAACTCGAAACAATCATTTTCGGACTCAAATTCGGACAAAATCTACACTTTTTCGCATAGGCCAGCCCAGGCTGACCTTTTCCTTTGTAAAAACCCAGCCCCAGCTTGCTAGGCTACTGATATCACACCCAGGACACCCGGCCCCGGCTGGATTCTAAGGCTAAAAACGTCCAGCCCCGACGAAGGTGCAAACTGCCAATTAATTTTCTGCTGGAACCTCCTCTGCTAAAACTGCTATAAATTTTACACCGAGAGGATTTATGGGGGCCCGAAACCTATCAAATCGAAGCTATCGACGAGATCTACAACTTTCATTCTTTGAGCATTCAGAAATAACAAAAGTATGATGGTCGAAATTGGACTGGAAGTGACTGCTATGCAAATGACCACCCAAAACGGTGAAGTTCAACGTCCGTTGGTAGAAATGTCATAACTCTTTCATCCGAACTCCGATTTGAATGATTCAAGATGTTCCGGAAATCTGAGAAAACGCTCTACAATATAGTCCAAGCTCCAAGCCAAGAACATGAATTGAACATGAAAGCATAAACGATGTCCGGATTGCTTTTTCCTTGCATTTTCCTTGCTTTTCCTTACCAATAGTCGCTCACATCGCTTCCAAACGTATAACCTACAAAATGAACATGAAATTCATGAAAAGTAACTAAGACGCATGAATAAAAGCAACTAATTCAAGTTATAGATACCGGATAAGTAGGTATAAAACCTACTTATCATCCGGACCGACGATGCGGGTTTAGGGCTCTTTTTCGGTTTTTTGCCTAAGTGTTGCCGAGTTTTACAATTTGAGCGATAACTCGGTCTCCGTACGTCAGAATCGAGTCCCGTAAGTTGTAACGCGCGTCTAATACCTACGCGGTGCTACGTGTGTGTTTGCGTGGCGTCCGGACGGACAATGCGGGTTTTGGGCTCTTTTTCGACTTTTTGCCTAAGCGTTGACGACTTTTGAAATTTGGGAGATAATGAAAGTAGTATGCACACAAGCCAATCATGTTTGATGATAAAGCATATACTTTGTAAACAATCTTATTCATTTATTAATAAAAAGTATTAATTTATTAAAGGCTTTTAATTATCTACATGATGCTGTTTTATAATATGTGATAAACCCATAGTTTTAAGCAATGCTTTTAGAATAATGATGATGATCATTCTAATGAGATCTAAATTCTTAGAAAGCTTAAAACTAAAATAGTTCCCAAGCGTTGGATTACTAAATTGGGGATTAGTAAATCCGGATAGATTGGTACATACGTTGCTTGCTCATTGGATGAGGATGATTGATCTCATGATCATTTGTGTGGAGACACTAAAGCAAGTATGTAGGTGCTTATTAGAGAATAAGTTTACTGAACGTGGCTCGCTAAGGAATACCTAATTGAGTTTTACTTGCATGTCAATAGGAATTCCTGTAGTGATAGTAGTACAAGTGATCCTTGGACTTGAGATCATCATAGTATCTTGTGTATGATGAGTTATACTTTGACTTATTCCTTAAGACCTTTAGGGTATATCAAAGGATATGATTGGGTATAATAAGTTATACATGGAGATAATGTATGATCAATAAAGAATCTACCACTTATAGTAAAAGAAGAGAAATGTCCTATGTGATTCGATAAATGACAACCCAGTAGTCCTTGGCCAAGGCAAAATGAAATTAGAAAGGTGTTTCTAATTTGCATTATTTGTGGTTGTGCATTTAAGAGTCGAAATACATATAATTAAATAAAATAAGACTTGACAGTAATTCCATGTCTTATATTTAATTGGGACATTGTATGGTGGAAGGATTGAATTGTACGGTAACTATTTACTCAAAGGTTCTTTTATGATTAATGTTGAAATCTATATTATCTGGAAAGTCGTTGATCGCTAGGGAGGCTTATCCCTATTGTAGAATAAATATTATTTATTTAAATAAATTATTGGTTTAATTTATTTATTTAAATAAGATTAGAATTGTTCTAATTGATTTATTCACAACCGGTTTAATATGGAGAACCTAAAGGGTCACACCATAAAAGGAAGAATAATTATTTAAGAAGTTAATGACATAATCATAATAATAAGTTAAGTATATTTAATTTAATCTATGGTGATAGAATAAATTAAATGGCTTAATATTTATTATTTAATATTTTGGAAATATTAAATATAATTAATAAGAGGAGTCTTATTATTATTATTATGATTATTATTATTTAATTCCTAAAGGAGTTTGGGAATTAATTAATAAAAATACTCTCAAATATCCTAATAGGATTAGGAGGCAAATTAATTAAAAGAGTTTAATTAATTATCTCTAATAAGATTAGGGAGCTTAATTAATTAAAAGGTTAATTAATTATTCCTAATAAGATTAGGAGCCTAATTAATTAAAAGAGTTTAATTAATTAAAATAAAACTCAATTCCTTAATTGTTAAGGAGGGGTTGCCCACATCTAAAAATAAGAGGAGTCTTATTATGGGTGAAAGAGAGGTTGACGTATTATTAGAATACGTAATTCCAATAGTTGGGGGAGTACGCCTTTTTCTATAGAGATAGAAAAACTAGGGTTTAGCCAAATACCCATCTTCTTGAATCTCTATTCTTTCTTGGTGGATCAACTCTAGAGGCCAAACATTTGGGTGGCTAACGTTGATCAAATGAAGGAACCAAACCCGGTGGATTCAAGTTGAACGCGAAAAGGATTGGAGGTGAATTTGTACCTGAGGAAGCTCAGATCTTCAAGGGTATGATTCTTATTCATATCTTTTCGTTTAATTAATAATTATGCATAAAGGGTGATCCGGGTATATGATTTGTAAATTTTTTAAACTCTGATTTTTACACGTTTCCGCTAATTTTGTGCAGTTTGATTGCGTTCATGAATATTACAAACCTAACAGTGGCATCAGAGCCAAACCTTTATGCAAATTATTAATTGTTTTAATTTTGATATGTATATTGATATGTGTTTAGAACAATTTAATTGGGCATAATTTATTGTATAAAATTTATTTAAAAAAAAAAAAAACGTGAAACAACTTCTTCTGTTTTTTTTTCCGCGTGCCTACGTACCAAAGAGACATATGATCAAAGCTTGTCACGTGAAGGATATGCAGGATTCATCTGGATCAGGATTACATTGTAATCTATATATTAATCTATATATATAGTAGTAGTTGTAATCTATATATATATATATATATATATATTCGGCTTATATATATTATATATATATATATATATATATATATATATAATAGTTATATATATATATATATATATATTAATCTTAATTATTTTATTATTAAAATAAAAGTTTATTTTAATTTTAAAATATAATGTTTATTTTAATTTTAAAATAAAAAATATTTATTTTAATTTTAAAATTAGATTTCATGCTAAACAATTAGAGTTGGAATTGGATTCCATGATAACTAATTGGAGTTGAAATTGGATTTCATGTTTCCTAAAATAAAGGAGTTTATTTGTTAATAGGAAAATGAATCCATCTTTCCTTAAATAAAGGAGTTTATTTAGATATGAAATAAGATTTCATATTATTCAAAAATAAAGGAGCTTATTTGTGAATAGGAAAGAGAATCCTAATTTCCTTAAATAAAGGAGTTTATTTAAATATGAAATAAGATTTCATATTATTCAAAATAAAAGAGTTTATTTGTGAATGGGAAAGAGAATCCTAATTTTCCTTAAATAAAGGAGTTTATTTAAATATGAAATAAGATTTCATATTATTCAAAATAAAGGAGTTTATTTGTGAATAGAAAAATAATCTGTGTTTCCTTTGATAAAGGAGTTGTTTTTTTTTACATGGAATTGGATTCCATAATTAATTAAAATAAAGGAGTTCATTTTGATTAAATATTTTGATTAAAATAAAATAGTTTATTTTATTCAAAATTGGATAAATTAAAATAAAATAGTTTTATTTTGATTTAAATTTGGATTAAAATAAAGGAGTTTATTTTAATTCAAAATTAGATTTTATACTAACTAAATTTTGCCCATTAAATGATATCAATATATATATTGAATGTTTTTTATTCATAAGATGAATATTATTTATTGATGCATATGGTGATGTGTATGATAATAAAAGGGATTGATTATGGACTATTGACCAATGCGATTGGATTTTATTTTAGTTGGATGCATGAATGTATGGGTTTTATTAAATGGGGTCTGCGTACCTCGTCTTCTCTAATTTTTTCTTAATGTAAATTCTATCTCCCTCCTATGTACTTCCCCTTGACTGCTGATCAAGGTTTCTATTTATTTTAAATAGTTTTGTAATAGGAATAGTTAGAATTAATTTTGAAAAATTGGAGATCAAGGATCAAGGAGCGCGTGAATACCCGTTTGTAATGGAGTCTGGGTTTAAATGTAATAGTTATGTTTAAATATTAATTCTTGCACCCCTAGGGTTTGACCTTTTGGTTCACTTGGTGGCTCTAGTGAACCAAACTAGAATAAAGTCCATAATCAATCCAGGTAGAATATAGTATTCTATATGTGCATGCTTATACTATATATATTATATATTATGCAAACATGCTTCGCATGTTAATTAATATGACGCGTATTTTATATATATATGTGCATGCGCGCTAAACAAGATGAGACAAATTAATAACAAACCCCTCAAATTTTTATATTAAGTTGTAACGTTCAAAGATATTTAGAATATCGAACGTCGCCTTCTAGCATGATAGAAACAATAGAGTATTAAATATTTAATATGAGTTTGTTGTGCACACACAAGGCGAGTATTAAATATTTAAGATGTTGTTTTTATTACATATGATGTTTATAAGGAATTGAACATTACTGCTTTGTTGTGCACACACAAGGGTTGTAGTTTTCTCTTTACTTATATGGAAATATTGGGTCTGACTTAACTTAAATCGTTTTAGTTCGGATGTGCACACACTTGACCATTATGATTTAAGAGGCAAAATACAAGGAGTTACATAGTTGATGTAATTGACAAGAGTTGTCTACCTATTTATTTATATATAGTTTGTTGTGCACACTCAAGGCTATATACATTTGAAATGGGATCCTTATTCTCACTAGCATATCTTTAATTAGATATTGTCGAACTATATAAATTGAGGGTAATATAGTTTGAAGAAAATAGTGGGAGATACCAATTTAAAACAAGACCTAATTTATTTTGGTAATTAATAAAAGAATGTATGTTAAAATGTTGTTAATTACAAATTCATTTACAGATTTTTACAATGTCTAAATTACTATCACTGCATAGCATATTAGATGCTTATTTAACCGGACCAAATTAAATGGATTGGTTAAGGAAATTGAGAATAGTTCTCATGGCTGAAAAGTTATCTTATGTCCTTAATACGCCTATCCCTACAAAGTTTGCAGACAATGCCTCTGAGGAAGATATTTCTACTTTTAGAAAGTGGCTAGATGATGCATAGTTGGCTCAATGCATCATGCTCGCCTCCATGAGTAACGAGCTTCAGCGTCAGCATGAAACTATGGATGCTCCTATTATATTCCTGCACATCAAGTAGTTGATGGTGAGGAAAGTAGGACTGATAGATATCAGATATCTAAGGAGCTCTTCCGATCTAGAATGACCAAAGACACTACAGTACAGATAAAAGTCCTTAACATAATCAATTTGATTGATCAATTAGGACAACAGGTTTTGTCATGGATGGAGAGTTGAGCCAAGATTTGATCTTGCACTCACTCTCGGACTCCTTTCACAATTGTTGTGAATTTTTCATATAGACAAACTAGATATCAGCCTAGCTGATTTGCTTAACATGTTGAAAAATATTGAGAGTCACTTTCCAACCAAGAAATACCATGTCTTACTGGTATGGGCCAAAGGATCTTCTGAAAAGAAGAACGATTCTAAGAAGGTAAATATAAAGGCAAAAACAAAGGATAATACGAACAAAACTGATACGGATAGCAAAGGAGTTTGCTTCCACTGTAATAAGCCTGGACACTGGAAGGAAACTGCAAGAAGCATCTTGCAGAGCCTACCAAGAAGAAGCTTAGTGAAGTTTCGGTTACAATATAGTTTTTGTTCATGATTGAAATAAATTTTCCTAAGTCAAGGTTCTACTTGGGTATTGGATACCAACTTTGGTTATCATAAATATAGATTTATGAAGGGACCAAACAGAAGTAGAAAGCTAAACAAATATAAGTAATCCTATGTGTGGGAAATGAAGTAAAGGTTGCTACATTAGCCATAGGAATTTATTGTTTAGCATTGCCTACGGGCAAGTCTATTAAATCAATAAGTTGTTATTGTATTCTAGTTCTCGTTGGAAACATTAATTCCATTTTATTGTTGGACAATGAAATCTTTGGTATTATATTTAAGAACAATTGTTGTTCTATTTATAATAATAATAATATTTTGTATAGAACTTGAATATTACTTAATGGATTTTATATACTTGACTTACGTGAAAATAATTTTGCAAAATGAACAAACTAGTATAAGAAAAGGAGATGATCATTCAAAGAGTTGAATATATGTATTTGTTGAAATACAAGTGTGAATTATTTGAAAGGTTCAAAGAATTCAGAAGTGAAACAAATTGGCAATGTATTAAGATTCTTTGATTAGATCAATGAATAAATACTTGTGCAATAAGTTTCTAGATTATCTCAAATGGTTTTCTCATAATGGACACATCCTGATACGCAATAATTGATTGATGTATCTGAATGGAAAATCGTACCTTGTTGGACATGGTGCGATCCATAATGATTTTACCGACATTCCAGTATCCTTCTAGGATCATGTCTTAGAAATGGCTGCATATCTACGGAAAAGGTAACCTCAAAATCCGGCCCCAAGACTCCATAAAAGTTATGGACAGGGAGGATTCCTAATCTTAAGTATGTTAAGATAAGGGGTTGTCCAACTTATGTGAAAAGGTTTCAAAGGATAAGCTTGGGACAAGTTTTGACAAGTACAGATTTGTGGGACATCCTAAAGTAAGTTTAGGGCATATGTTCTATAATCCTACTTAGCAAAATGTGTTTGTTGCGAAACATGCTGCCTTCAAAGATAAAGGTGTTTATCATTGAAAGGGCTAGTGGGAGGATAATAGATCTTGAAGAGTTCAAGACCACAAAACACTACAAGTCAAATAGGAGGAACCTATAGATAGACCTATTATAACACAACCGAGTCGTAAATCTGGAATAGTACCGAAGATACCTAGGAGGTATGGATTCATCATGGATGATGATGATGAGGTACGTATCATAGAAGATGATGATCCAGTTATATACGATGATGTAAGAGTTGTAGACACTCAGAGAAATGGATTGAAGCAGGTTTCTCAAATTATGGAACATTCGTTTTGATGAGACAATCAAAAGAGTTTGATTTTATCAAAAACAAGAATGAACCTAGTGTGTACAAAAGGGTCAGTGGGAGCGTCGTGACATTTCTGGTATTATATATTGATATAATACGGATAAGGAAGGACATGCCAATGCTATAATCAGTAAAGATAAAGTTGTCTAAACATTCCTCCATGAATGATTTGGGAAGAGCTCGACTTAACCCAATGAACGTATATTCATTTGATGTTAAAGTTGTTTAGCATGGCAAACTCCAAGAGATGTCTCATGTTGATGAGCCATGGAGTGTATCTCTCTTAATAGTCCCCATAGACTCCAAAAGAGAGATCGCATGAGTGACTATCATGTATGCAATGAAATGTATGAGACCTGATGTTGATCAGTCATATTCTGGAGAAATTCACTGTGAGACAGTGAAAAACATCTTAAAGTACTTAACCAGTACTAAGGATGTGATATAATTCATGGCGGGTCTGAATTAAAACTAGAGGGCTTAACAGACTCAAGTTTTTTCAGACAGACCAAGACGACAGAAAATCAACTTTAAGGTAAAGGGTTACCTTGAACGGTGGTGCAGTGAATTGGAAAGGTTCCAAACAACAAAGAGTTGTTGGTTTAGTGATAAAGAAAAAGTATATAGCTATAAATGAAGCTACAAGTTGATTGTTTGGATGAAAAGTTCATTACAGAACTAGGAATAGTTCCTAAGTCTCATCTTAGATCTAAACATGTGTTGTGGCACTTTCATTTGATTATAAGAATCATTGAAAGATGGGAAATCACTATAGAGATAGTGGACTCTCAAGAACAACATTACATATCCATTTACTGAAGCTTATCCAACAGTAGGATAATAGTCACTTAGAGAAGAAGAGTATGAGATACCATGACGATTGACTTTAGTGCAAGTGGGAGATTGAAAGTAGTATGCACACAAGCCAATCATGTTTGATGATAAAGCATATACTTTGTAAACAATCTTATTCATTTATTAATAAAAAATATTAATTTATTAAAGGCTTTTAATTATCTACATGATGCTGTTTTATAATATGTGATAAACCCATAGTTTTAAGCAATGCTTTTAGAATAATGATGATGATCATTCTAATGAGATCTAAATTCTTAGAAAGCTTAAAACTAAAATAGTTCCCAAGCGTTGGATTACTAAATTGGGGATTAGTAAATCCGGATAGATTGGTACATACGTTGCTTGCTCATTGGATGAGGATGATTGATCTCATGATCATTTGTGTGGAGACACTAAAGCAAGTATGTAGGTGCTTATTAGAGAATAAGTTCACTGAACGTGGCTCGCTAAGGAATACCTAATGGAGTTTTACTTGCATGTCAATAGGAATTCCTGTAGTGATAGTAGTACAAGTGATCCTTGGACTTGAGATCATCATAGTATCTTGTGTATGATGAGTTATACTTTGACTTATTCCTTAAGACCCTTAGGGTATATCAAAGGATATGCTTGGGTATAATAAGTTATACATGGAGATAATGTATGATCAATAAAGAATCTACCACTTCTAGTAAAAGAAGAGAAATGTCCTATGTGATTCGATAAATGACAACCCAGTAGTCCTTGGCCAAGGCAAAATGAAATTAGAAAGGTGTTTCTAATTTGCATTATTTGTGGTTGTGCATTTAAGAGTCGAAATACATATAATTAAATAAAATAAGACTTGACAGTAATTCCATGTCTTATATTTAATTGGGACATTGTATGGTGGAAGGATTGAATTGTACGGTAACTATTTACTCAAAGGTTCTTTTATGATTAATGTTGAAATCTATATTATCTGGAAAGTCGTTGATCGCTAGGGAGGCTTATCCCTATTGTAGAATAAATATTATTTATTTAAATAAATTATTGGTTTAATTTATTTATTTAAATAAGATTAGAATTGTTCTAATTGATTTATTCACAACCGGTTTAATATGGAGAACCTAAATGGTCACACCATAAAAGGAAGAATAATTATTTAAGAAGTTAATGACATAATCATAATAATAAGTTAAGTATATTTAATTTAATCTATGGTGATAGAATAAATTAAATGGCTTAATATTTATTATTTAATATTTTGGAAATATTAAATATAATTAATAAGAGGAGTCTTATTATTATTATTACGATTATTATTATTTAATTCCTAAAGGAGTTTGGGAATTAATTAATAAAAGTACTCTCAAATATCCTAATAGGATTAGGAGGCAAATTAATTAAAAGAGTTTAATTAATTATCTCTAATAAGATTAGGGAGCTTAATTAATTAAAAGGTTAATTAATTATTCCTAATAAGATTAGGAGCCTAATTAATTAAAAGAGTTTAATTAATTAAATAAAAACCCAATTCCTTAATTGTTAAGGAGGGGTTGCCCACATCTAAAAATAAGAGGAGTCTTATTATGGGTGAAAGAGAGGTTGACGTATTATTAGAATACGTAATTCCAATAGTTGGGGGAGTACGCCTTTTTCTATAGAGATAGAAAAACTAGGGTTTAGCCAAATACCCATCTTCTTGAATCTCTATTCTTTCTTGGTGGATCAACTCTAGAGGCCAAACACTTGGGTGGCTAACGTTGATCAAAGGAAGGAACCAAACCCGGTGGATTCAAGTTGAACGCGAAAAGGATTGGAGGTGAACTTGTACCTGAGGAAGCTCAGATCTTCAAGGGTATGATTCTTATTCATATCTTTTCGTTTAATTAATAATTATGCATAAAGGGTGATCCGGGTATATGGTTTGTAAATTTTTTAAACTCTGATTTTTACACGTTTCCGCTAATTTTGTGCAATTTGATTGCGTTCATGAATATTACAAACCTAACAGATAACTAATTTAAGTGGGGTCTTAAAAAGCTTACGTGGAAAATAAATAATTTAATATTCATTACATGCTACACCAAAAAAGGCCTCTAGTGAAGGACAAATCCTTCACTAGATGTCATATATCACTCACAAGTGATTTTCCTTCACACGAGTGCTCGCATTAGACCTCCTCGCAATTGGGTATCATTCGCTAAGTAGTAACTAAATATTTTTTGTGAAGGATATATTGTGAATAACTTTTTAATTCACAAATTGTATTTAGTAATAAAATATAGTTATTTAGTGAGAGATTGATTTCCTTCACAATTAATATTTTAAGAAGGACTATTTGAAATTAGTGAATAACTTGATTCCCTCACAAATAATATATTGTGAAGAACAAATTTATTTAACGAGAGAATATTTTCCTTCACTAATTATAAATTGAAAATCTTCAAATTAGTGAGAAAAATTCCTTCACAAATTATAAATTTGTAAATAAAAATTAATTGCTAAATAATCAAAATTCATTGAAATTATAATTGATTTTTAAATCATTGATTTCATATTTTTTATTATTATTAATCTCTATAAGAAATATTAAATATATATTTCAAGTAAATATAAATATTGTCATACTTTTTTCAAACTAATTGATAAGCTAATGCATAAAGAGCTAATAAAATTAAAACTTCACATATAAATAGATCATAATACTCGAGTCACAGTAACTACAAAATTTGTTATTGTATCTTAGTCTCCCAAGGACCATAGTACCTATAAAATTTTTAACTAACATAAAAAAACTAAAAGAATAACAATGAACTAGAAGGAATAAAGTACGACATGTTAGATCCACTAACGAGAGAGGATAAACTGCTTGGAACACTAGACGAGATCCCATGGTGGAAGGGGTTGTCCAAATATCGACTAATTGGAGCTCCAGTTGAAGACTGTACACCCACAATAGTTCCATCGTCTATACTACAAGATGTTATTTTCCCATGTGAAGTTGTTCCTGCAAAAATATCTTGAAAGGCGTTAGACTTGTTTTATTTTCTTTTGAACTCATTGATAACGAGCAGTATATGTCATTAAAATACTTATACCAGTAAATTATTAGAACTACTCTGTTGCAGATATGGACTCAATTCATCTTGCTCCAGCTCAGAAAATGATTGCATCAAACTGACAAAAACAAAGGGCCAAAAAAAACTTGATGGAAGGAAAGAGAACTTGAGGAAAATAAAGGTCCATCCCAAAAGGGAAGCAAACCTGAATATAGCATAACAAGGAAGCCATTGAAAGTCGAATATTAACAACATGCCGAAAATCAAAGTACAATAAAACTGGTGTAACAGCTTTAAACTAGTTATAGTTATGTTAATCATATAATCTGGAACTAGACTCCAGGCAGCTTTAAACTGCTGTTGCTTGGAACTACTGCCTTGTTGTTGCAGTTAATTAATTTTTGACAGCAAAAAAAATTAATAACTATAAATAAAACCACCACTTCCTAAGAGACAACAAACATATATATTCATGTGCGTGCAAAAATATTCCTTATCATGAGAAGAACATAAGTTTGTGCCCAGAAATGATCAACTTACCATTTAGCCTTCGACTTATGTGCATCAAGAGTAGTAATTCTTTCCAACTTAGGTGAATTTAATTGGCCATAGAGTTAAGGAATCTGTCGGACTGTTGCTCCATATGATTCACCTTTAATAACAAGACAAAACTCATGTATTTAGACGACTGAACATTTACTTAACTGCAGCTACCCTACACAATCTTGAGATGTGATATTCCCTCTGCCCAGATATGAAGTCCACTTTCAAAAGAACATGTAATTTACATAGAGTTGACTTTTTCGACCTTTTGCCTAAGTGTTGCCGAGTTTTGCAATTTGGGCGATAACTCGGTCTCCGTACGTCGGAAACGAGTCCCATAAGTTGTAACGCGTGTCTAATACGTACGCGGAGCTAAGTGTGTGTTTGCGTGGTGTACGGACGGACGATGGGGTTTTGGGCTCTTTTTGTCTTTTTGCCCAAGTGTTGGTAAGTTTTGCAATTTGGACGATAACTCGGTCTCTGTAAGTCGGAATTGAGTACCGTAAGTTGTAACGCATGTCTAATACCTACGCGGTGCCTCGTGTGTCTTTGTGCGGCGTCTGGACGAACGATGCGGGTTTTGGGCTCTTTTTCGGCTTTTTGCCTAAGTGTTACTGAGTTTTGAAATTTGGGCGATAACTCGGTCTCCGTGCGTCGTAATCGAGTCCCGGAAGTTGTAACGCGTGTCTAATAGCTATGCGGTGCTACGTGTGTGTTTGCGTGGCGTCCGGACCGACGATAAGGGTTTTGGGCTCTTTTTCGGCTTTTTGTCTAAGTGTTGGCGAGTTTTACAATTTGGTCGATAACTCGGTCTCCGTACGTTGGAATCGAGTCCTGTAAGTTGTAACACATTTCTAATACCTACGCGGTGCTACTTGTGTGTTTGCGTGGCGTCCGGACGGACGATGCGGGTTTTGGGCTTTTTTCGGCTTTATGCCTAAGTGTTGGCGAGTTTTGTAATTTGGGCGATAACTCGGTCTCCATACGTCGGAATCGAGTTCCGTAGGTTGTAACGCGTGTCTAATACCTACGCGGTGCTACGTTTGTGTGGCATCCGGACGGACGATGCTGGTATTGGGCTCTTTTTCGGCTTTTTGCCTAAGTGTTGGCGAGTTTTGCAATTTGGGCGATAACTCGGTCTTCGTACGTAGGAATCGAGTCCCGTAAGTTGTACCGCGTGCATAATACCTACGCGGTGCTACGTGTGTGTTTGCGCGGCGTCCAGACGGAAGATGCGTTTTTTGGACTCTTTTTCGGCTTGTGGCCTAAGTGTTGGCGAGTTTTGCAATTTGGGCGATAACTCGGTCTCCGTACGTTTGAATCGAGTCCTGTAAGTTGTAATGCGTGTCTAATACCTACGCGGTGCTACGTGTGTATTTGCGTGGCGTCCGGACGGACGATGCGGGTTTTGGGCTCTTTTTTGTCTTTTTACCTAAGTGTTGCCATGTTTTGTAATTTAGACGATAACTCAGTCTTTGTACGTCGGAATCGAGTCTCGTAAGTTGTAACGCGTGTCTAATACCTACGCGGTGCTACGTGTTTGTTTGCGTGGCGTCCGAACGGACGATGCAGGTTTTGGGCTCTTTTTTGTCTTTTTGCCTAAGTGTTGCCGAGTTTTGTAATTTGGACGATAACTCAGTCTTTGTACGTAGGAATCGAGTCCCGTAAGTTGTAACGCATGTCTAATAGCTACGCGGTGCTACGTGTGTGTTTGTGTGGCGTCCGGACCGACGATAAGGGTTTTGGGCTCTTTTTCGGCTTTTTTGCCTAAGTGTTGGTGAGTTTTACAATTTGGTCGATAACTCGGTCTTCGTACGTTGGAATCGAGTCCTGTAAGTTGTAACACATTTCTAATACCTACGCGGTGCTACGTGTGTGTTTGCGTGGCGTCCGGATGGACGATGCGGGTTTTGGGCTTTTTTCGGCTTTTTGCCTAAGTGTTGGCGAGTTTTGTAATTTGGGCGATAACTCGGTCTCCGTACGTCGGAATCGAGTCCCGTAAGTAGTAACGCTAGTCTAATAACTACGCGGTGCTACGTGTGTGTTTGCGTGGCATTCGGACGGTAGATGCGGGTTTTGGGCTCTTTTTTGGCTTTTTGCCTAAGTGTTGCCAAGTTTTGTAATTTGGGCGATAACTCGGTCTCCGTACGTCGGAATCGAGTCCCGTAAGTAGTAACGCGTGTCTAATAACTACGCGGTGCTACGTGTGTGTTTGCGTGGCATTCGGACGGTAGATGCGGGTTTTGGGCTCTTTTTAGGCTTATTGACTAAGTGTTGCCGAGTTTTGTAATTTGGGCGATAACTCGGTCTCCGTACGTCGTAATCGAGTCCCGTAAGTTGTAACGCGTGTCTAATACCTAGGCGGTGCTACGTGCGTGTTTGCGTGGCGTCCGAACGGACGATGCGGATTTTGGGCTCTTTTTTGGCTTTTTGACTAAGTGTTGACGAGTTTTGCAATTTGGGCGATAACTCGGTCTCCGTACGTCGGAATCGAGTCCCGTAAGTTGTAACGCGAGTCTAATACATACGCGGTGCTACGTGTGTGTTTGCGTGCCGTCCAGACGGACGATGCGGGTTTTGGTATTTGATTTTTATAATGATATATCTGGCGACTCAAAATGGGTCGTGTGGACTCAAGTGTTGCCGAGTTTTGTAATTTGGGCGATAACTCGGTCTCCGTACGTCGGAATCGAGTCCCAAAAGTTGTAACGCGTGTCTAATACCTACGCGGTGCTACGTGTGTGTTTGCGTTAAGTCCGTATGGACGATGCGGGTCTTGGGCTCTTTTTCGGCTTTTTGCCTAAATGTTGGCGAGTTTTGCAATTTAGGCGATAACTCGGTCTCCGTACATCGTAATCGAGTCCCGTAAGTTATAACGCGTGTCTAATACCTACGCGGTGCTACGTGTGTGTTTGTGTGGCGTCTGGACGGACGATGCAGGTTTTGGGCTCTTTTTTGACTTTTTGCCTAAGTGTTGCCGAGTTTTGCAATTTGGGCGATAACTCGGTTTCCGTACGTCGGACATAGGAAAAAACATAATATAACATGCAAACCCTTGAAAAACATAAAGAAACAGCTGCTGCATCAAATCATTAGAGGTCCATGGACTGGAAGTGTTTCACTAACCAACCCATACTAAATCCAATTCATGCTACAAATAACTTCTACAAAACATATAAATTAACTGATACCTAGCAATAGGCACAGTGAAGACATCAGAAGTGGAGAGAAGAGACATAACCAATGATCAATCATACAGATAAATTAACAGAATAGAAAACAGATTTGAATTCATATTGACATGTTACACTGAGTTTTGTTGTGGCTGACAGATATTCTTGGGTTTTTACTTTCAAATGCCATTAGCTTTTAGAGCAGTTTAGTATATTAATATTTTATCATATTTTGGTTTTGCATTTGTCCCTTCATCGTGTTGATGCAATTTGCACTGTGTATCGGATGCTTCACTTTCTTCATTGTTAGGCATTTTCCAACTTCCTTAGATCTTTCAGAGGCCCCTACCCAATCTGTACTTGGAATCTTGGACATCAGTAGAAGCTTATTTCACTCTAATGTTTTACATTCTAGGGTTGTTATATAAGGTTCTTCCCAGTAATAAGATAGAAGATTTAAGATTTTTACATTGGAATACTCTCTTTCTGGCTCTGTACCTCCCTCCTTCCTACCATCTTTTCTATCAATTCCTAAACATTTTATGCCGCGAAAAAGATAATTAACTTGTATTTCACATATACAAGTTACATCCTATTCCACAAGTCGAACCCATTACTCCATCAATCATTGACATAGCAAATAGAATAACCTTAAAATAGCAAGTCAAAAATTCCACAATGCAAGAACAACATGAAACTCTGCCTTCCTTAGCCTTATTGTTCCACAAAACCATACTCCTATTCTGCATCTATACAAACCAAAGATGAGCCCCCACCAACTTCTTTAACACACACAACTATCACATAAGAAGTAAAAAATTCAAACGAAGCAGAGGCCACCTATACTTAGGCACGGCTCATTTAGTAAAGAAGATAGAAGATTAAAGTTTAGCTCAGGTAGTTTACATGGCTGAAGCCGAACTTCCAATGAGCTTTAAGCCAAAATCACAAGCTCATGGGCTCTCAACATATAAAAGTTTTGAAAATATTAAATGGAATATATTCTTAAGAAATTAACTTTGGCAATGGAAATGCATTAAAATAGCCCAAAAAATATGATATATTTGAAAAGAAAATACTCTACATGTAATAAAATCTTAAATAAATTAGCAAAAAAAAGTCTTAACAAAAAATATGATATATTTGTATAATTATGCATCCTATGTCATTACCTCTCATGACAAATATGAAAGTAATATGCACACAAGCCAATCATGTTTGATGATAAAGCATATACTTTGTAACAATCTTATTCATTTATTAATAAAAAGTATTAATTTATTAAAGGCTTTTAATTATCTACATGATGCTGTTTTATAATATGTGATAAACCCATAGTTTTAAGCAATGCTTTTAGAATAATGATGATGATCATTCTAATGAGATCTAAATTCTTAGAAAGCTTAAAACTAAAATAGTTCCCAATCGTTGGATTACTAAATTGGGGATTAGTGAATCCGGATAGATTGGTACATACGTTGCTTGCTCATTGGATGAGGATGATTGATCTCATTATCATTTGTGTGGAGACACTAAAGCAAGTATGTAGGTGCTTATTAGAGAATAAGTTCACTGAACGTGGCTCGCTAAGGAATACCTAATGGAGTTTTACTTGTCTGTCAATAGGAATTCCTGTAGTGATAGTAGTACAAGTGATCCTTGGACTTGAGATCATCATAGTATCTTGTGTATGATGAGTTATACTTTGACTTATTCCTTAAGACCCTTAGGGTATATCAAAGGGTATGCTTGGGTATAATAAGTTGTACATGGAGATAATGTATGATCAATAAAGAATCTACCACTTCTAGTAAAAGAAGAGAAATGTCCTATGTGATTCGATAAATGACAACCCAGTAGTCCTTGGCCAAGGCAGAATGAAATTAGAAAGGAGTTTCTAATTTGCATTATTTGGAGTTGTGCATTTAAGAGTCGAAATACATATAATTAAATAAAATAAGACTTGACAGAAATTCCATGTCTTATATTTAATTGGGACATTGTATGGTGGAAGGATTGAATTGTACGGTAACTATTTACTCAAAGGTTCTTTTATGATTAATGTTGAAATCTATATTATCTGGAAAGTCGTTGATCGCTAGGGAGGCTTATCCCTATTGTAGAATAAATATTATTTATTTAAATAAATTATTAGTTTAATTTATTTATTTAAATAAGATTAGAATTGTTCTAATTGATTTATTCACAACCGGTTTAATATGGAGAACCTAAAGGGTCACACCATAAAAGGAAGAATAATTATTTAAGAAGTTAATGGCATAATCGTAATAATAAGTTAAGTATATTTAATTTAATCTATGGTGATAGAATAAATTAAATAGCTTAATATTTATTATTTAATATTTTGGAAATATTAAATATAAATTAATAAGAGGAGTCTTATTATTATTATTACTATTATTATTATTTAATTCCTAAAGGAGTTTGGGAATTAATTAATATAAGTACTCTCATTTATTCCTAATAGGATTAGGAGGGAAAATTAGTTAAAGGAGTTTAATTAATTATCCCTAATAAGATTAGGGAGCCCATTTAATTAAAAGAGTTTAATTAAATAAATAATACCTTATTTTTAATAGGGTTATTTGATATCTTTATAAGAGGAGTCTTATATCAGATATCAAAAACATACGTTATTCCAATTGTTGGAGAGTACGCTCCTTTTCTATGAGAGATAGAAAAATAAGGGTTTTGCCAAATACCCATCTTCTTGAATTTTGTTCTTCCTTGGTGGATCACCTCTAGAGGCCAAACACTTGGGTGGCTAATGTTGATCAAAGGAAGGAACCCAACCCGGTGGATTCAAGTTGAACGCGAAAAGAATTGGAGGTGAACTTGTACCTGAGGAAGCTCGATCTTCAAGGGTATGATTTTATTATTTATCTTTTCGTTTAATTAATAATTGTGCATAAAGGGTGATCCGGGTTTATGGTTTGTAAAATTTTTAAACTCTGATTTTTACACGCTTCCGCACTATTTTGCAATTTGATTGCGATCATGAATATTACAAACCTAACAGTGGCATCAGAGCCAATCCTTTATGCGAATTATTAATTGTTCAGATTTGATATGTATATTGATATATGTTTAGAATAATTTTATTGGGCATAATTTTGTTGTATAAGATTTAAAAAAAAAAAAAAAAATCGCGGAACAGATTTTTTTGTTTTGCATGATTTAACGAATTCGGATTATTATGTTCAAGGGTGGGATCTGTTCGGTTTAATATTCCTTGCTGCAAAAATTCGTTGATTCACCTGGTAAGTATTCAGGCGATTTAAAAAAAAAAAAAAAAAAAAAAAAAAAAAAAAAAAAAGTTGCAGGTTACTCTTGTTTCTTGGATTCTATATAATACTTATATATTATATATATAAGTAATTATAAATAAAAAAAAGGTACTGCAGACTGCAGTACCACGTTTTTTTATTAAATGTAATATACTTATATATTATATATATATATATAATATATATTACTGTAATATATATATTATGTATATGTAATATATATTTTAATTATTTTATAATTAAAATAAAAGGTTTATTTTAATCTTAAAATAAAAGATTTATTTTAATTGTAAAATTGTATTTCATGCTAACCAATTAGAGTTGGAATTTGATTCCATGCTAACTAATTGGAGTTGAAATTGGATTTCATGTTTCCTTAAATAAAGGAGTTTATTTAGATATGAAATAGGATTTCATATTATTCAAAATAAAGGAGTTTATTTGTGAATAGGAAAAGAATCCATATTTCCTTAAATAAAGGAGTTTATTTAAATATGAAATAGGATTTCATATTATTCAAAATAAAAGAGTTTATTTGTGAATAGGAAAGAGAATCCTAATTTCCTTAAATAAAGGAGTTTATTTAGATATGAAATAAGATTTCATATTATTCAAAATAAATGAGTTTATTTGTGAATAGGAAAAATAATCCGTGTTTCCTTTAATAAATATTTTTTTTTACATGGAATTGGATTCCATAATTAATTAAAATAAAGGAGTTTATTTTGATTAATGATTTTGATTAAAATAAAATAGTTTATTTTATTCAAAATTGGATAAATTAAAATAAAATAGTTTTATTTTGATTTAAATTTGGATTAAAATAAAAGAGTTTATTTTGATTCAAAAATAGATTTTATACTAACTAAATTTTGCCCATTAAATGATATCAATATATATATTAAATGTATATTATTCATGAGATGAATGTTATTTATTAATACATATGGTGATGTGTATGATAATAAATGGGATTGATTATGGACTATTGACCAATGTGATTGGATTTTATTTTAGTTGGATGCATGAATGTATGGGTTTTATTAAATGGGGTCTGCGTACCTCGTCTTCTCTAATTTTTCTTAATGTAAATTCTATCTCCCTCCTATGTACTTCCCCTTGACTGCTGATCAAGGTTTCTATTTATTTTAAATAGTTTTGTAATAGGAATAGTTAGAATTAATTTTGAAGAATTGGAGATCAAGGAGCAAGGAGCGCTTGAAGACCCGTTTGTAATGGAGCCCGGGTTTAAATGTAATAGTTATATTTAAATTTAATTCTTGCACCCCTAGGGTTTGACCTTTTGGTTCACTTGGTGGCTCTAGTGAACCAAACTAGAATAAAAGTCCATAATCAATCCAAGTAGAATATAGTATTCTATATGTGCATGCTTATATATTATATATATTATATATTATGCAAACATGCTTCGCATGTTCATTAATATGACGCGTATTTTATATATATATGTGCATGCGCGCTAAACAAGATGAGACATAATAATAAAAAACCCCTCAAATATTTTATATTAAGTTGTAACGTTCAAAGATATTTGGAATATCGAACGTCGCCTTCTAGCATGATAGAAACAATAGAGTATTGAATATTTAATATGAGTTTGTTGTGCACACACAAGGCAAGTATTAAATATTTAAGATGTTGTTTTTATTACATATGATGTTTATAAGGAATTGAATATTACTGCTTTGTTGTGCACACACAAGGGCTGTAGTTTTCTCTTCACTTATATGGAAATGCTGGGTCTGACTTAACTTAAATCATTTTAGTTCGGATGTGCACACACTTGACCATTACGATTTAAGAGGCAAAATACAAGGAGTTACATAGTTGATGTAATTGACAAGAGTTGTCTACCTATTTATTTATATATAGTTTGTTGTGCACACACAAGACTATATACATTTGAAATAGGATCCTTATTCTCACTAGCAAATCTTTAATTAGATTTTGTCGAACTATATAAGTGAGGGTAATATAGTTTGAATAAAATAGTGGGAGATACCAATTTAAAACAAGACCTAATTTATTTTGGTAATTAATAAAAGAATGTATGTTAAAATGTTGTTAATTACAAATTCATTTACAGATTTTTACAATGTCTAAATTACTATCACTGCATAGCATATTAGATGCTTATTTAACCGGACCGTATTAAACGGATTGGTTAAGGAATTTGAGAATAGTTCTCATGGCTGAAAAGTTATCTTATGTCCTTAATACGCCTATCCCTGCAAAGGTTGCAGACAATGCCTCTGAGGAAGATATTGCTACTTTTAGAAAGTGGCTAGATGATGCATAGTTGGCTCAATGCATCATGCTCGCATCCATGAGTAACGAGCTTCAGCGTCAGCATGAAACTATGGATGCTCCTATTATATTCCTGCACATCAAGTAGTTGATGGTGAGGAAAGTAGGACTGATAGATATCAGATATCTAAGGAGCTCTTCCAATCTAGAATGACCAATGACACTACAGTACAGATAAAAGTCCTTAACATAATCAATTTGATTGATCAATTAGGACAACGAGTTTTATCATGGATGGAGAGTTGAGCCAAGATTTGATCTTGCACTCACTCCCGGACTCATTTCACAATTGTTGTGAATTTTTCATATGAACAAGCTAGATATCAGCCTCGCTGATTTGCTTAACATGTTGAAAAATGTTGAGAGTCACTTTCCAACCAAGAAATACCATGTCTTACTGGTAGGGGCCAAAGGATCTTCTGAAAAGAAGAACGATTCTAAGAAGGTAAATATAAAGGCAAAAATAAAGGATAATAAGAACAAAACTGATACGGATAGCAAAGGAGTTTGCTTCCACTGCAATAAGCATGGACACTGAAAGGAAACTGCAAGAAGCATCTTGCAGAGGCTAACCAAAGAAGCTTAGTGAAGTTTCGGTTACAAATACAAATTTGTTCATAATTTAAAATAAATTTTTTTAAGTCAAGGTTCTACTTGAGTATTGGATACCGACTTTGGTTATCATAAATATAGATTTATGAATGGACCAAGTAGAAGTAGAAAGCTAAACAAATATAAGTAAACCTATGTGTGGGAAATGAAGCAAAGGTTGCTGCATTAGCCATAGGAACTTATAGTTTAGCAATGCCTACGGGAAAGTCTATTAAGTCAATAAGTTGTTATTGTATTCCAGTTCTCATTGGAAACATTATTTCCATTTTATTGTTGGACAATGAAATCTTTGGTATTATATTTAAGAATAATTGTTGTTCTATTTATAATAATAATGTTTTGTATAGAACTGGAATATTACTTAATGGATTTTGTATACTTGACTTACATGAAAATAATTTTGTAAATTGAACAAACTAGTATAAGAAAAAGAGATGATCATTCAAAGAGTTGAATGTATGTATTTGTTGAAATACAAGTGTGAATTATTTGAAAGGTTCAAAGAATTCAGAAGTGAAATAAATTGACAAAGTATTAAGACTCTTTGATTAGATCAAGGAATAAATACTTGTGCAATAAGTTTCTAGATCATCTCAAATGGTTTTCTCATAATGGACGCATCCTAATACGCAATAATTGATTGATGTATCTGAATGGAAAAATCGTACCTTGTTAGACATGGTGCGGTCCATAATGATTTTACCGACATTCCAGTATCCTTCTAGGATCATGTCCTAGAAATGGCTGCATATCTACGGAAAAGGTAACCTCAAAATCCGGCCCCAAGACTCCATAAAAGTTATGGACAGGGAGGATTCCTAATCTTAAGTATGTTAAGATAATGAGTTGTCCAACTTATGTGAAAAGGTTTCTAAAGGATAAGCTTGGGACAAAATTTGACAAGTATAGATTTGTGGGACATCCTAAAGTAAGTTTAGGGCATATGTTCTATAATCCTACTTAGTAAAAGGTGTTTGTTGCAAAACATGTTGCCTTCTAAGATAAAGGTGTTTATCATTGAAAGGGCTAGTGGGAGGATAATACATCTTGAAAAGTTCAAGAACCACAAAACACTACAAGTCAAATAAGAGGAACCTATAGATAGACCTATTGTACCACAACCGAATCGTAAATCTGGACGAGTACCAAAGATACCTAGGAGGTATGGATTCATCATGGATGATGATGATGAGGTACGTATCATAGAAGATGATGATCCAGTTATATACGATGAGGTAAGAGTTGTAGACACTCAGATAAATGGATTAAAACAAGTTTCTCAAATAATGGAACATTCATTTTGATGAGACAATCAAAAGAGTTTGATTTATCAAAAATAAGAATGAACCAAGTGTGTACAAAAGGGTCAGTGGGAGCGTCGTGACATTTCTGGTATTATATGTTGATATAATACGGATAAGGAATGACATGCCAATGCTACAATCATTAAAGATAAAGTTGTCTAAACATTCCTCCATGAATGATTTGGGAAGAGCTCGACTTAACCCAATGAACGTATATTCATTTGATGTTAAAGTTGTTTAGCATGCAAACTCCAAGAGATGTCTCATGTTGATGAGTCATGGAGTGTATCTCTCTTAATAGTCCCCATAGACTCCTAAAAGAGAGATCGCATGAGTGACAATCATGTATGCAATGAAATATACGCGACCTGATGTTGATCAGTCATATTCTGGAGAAGTTCACTGTGAGACAGTGAAAAACATCTTAAAGTACTTAACCAGCACTAAGGATGTGATATAATTTATGGCGGGTCTGAATTAAAACTAGAGGGCTTAACAGACTCAAGTTTTTCAGATAGACCAAGACGACAGAAAATCCACTTTAAGGTAAAGGGTTACCTTGAACGGTGGTGCAGTGAATTGGAAAGGTTCCAAACAACAAAGAGTTGTTGGTTTAGTGATAAAGACAAAGTATATAACTATAAATGAAGCTGCAAGTTGATTGTTTGGATTAAAAGTTCATTACAGAACTAGGAATAGTTCCTAAGTCTCATCTTGGATCCAAACATGTGTTGTGGCACTTTCAATTGATTATAGGAATCATTGAAAGATGGGAAATCACTATAGAGATAGTAGACTCTCAAGAACAACATTACATATCCATTAACTAAAGCTTATCCAACAGCAGGATAATCGTCACTTAGAGAAGAAGAGTATGAGATACCATGACGATTGGCTTTAGTGCAAGTGGGAGATTGAAAGTAATATGCACACAAGCCAATCATGTTTGATGATAAAGCATATACTTTGTAACAATCTTATTCATTTATTAATAAAAAGTATTAATTTATTAAAGGCTTTTAATTATCTACATGATGCTGTTTTATAATATGTGATAAACCCATAGTTTTAAGCAATGCTTTTAGAATAATGATGATGATCATTCTAATGAGATCTAAATTCTTAGAAAGCTTAAAACTAAAATAGTTCCCAATCGTTGGATTACTAAATTGGGGATTAGTGAATCCGGATAGATTGGTACATACGTTGCTTGCTCATTGGATGAGGATGATTGATCTCATGATCATTTGTGTGGAGACACTAAAGCAAGTATGTAGGTGCTTATTAGAGAATAAGTTCACTGAACGTGGCTCGCTAAGGAATACCTAATGGAGTTTTACTTGTCTGTCAATAGGAATTCCTGTAGTGATAGTAGTACAAGTGATCCTTGGACTTGAGATCATCATAGTATCTTGTGTATGATGAGTTATACTTTGACTTATTCCTTAAGACCCTTAGGGTATATCAAAGGGTATGCTTGGGTATAATAAGTTGTACATGGAGATAATGTATGATCAATAAAGAATCTACCACTTCTAGTAAAAGAAGAGAAATGTCCTATGTGATTCGATAAATGACAACCCAGTAGTCCTTGGCCAAGGCAGAATGAAATTAGAAAGGAGTTTCTAATTTGCATTATTTGGAGTTGTGCATTTAAGAGTCGAAATACATATAATTAAATAAAATAAGACTTGACAGAAATTCCATGTCTTATATTTAATTGGGACATTGTATGGTGGAAGGATTGAATTGTACGGTAACTATTTACTCAAAGGTTCTTTTATGATTAATGTTGAAATCTATATTATCTGGAAAGTCGTTGATCGCTAGGGAGGCTTATCCCTATTGTAGAATAAATATTATTTATTTAAATAAATTATTAGTTTAATTTATTTATTTAAATAAGATTAGAATTGTTCTAATTGATTTATTCACAACCGGTTTAATATGGAGAACCTAAAGGGTCACACCATAAAAGGAAGAATAATTATTTAAGAAGTTAATGGCATAATCGTAATAATAAGTTAAGTATATTTAATTTAATCTATGGTGATAGAATAAATTAAATAGCTTAATATTTATTATTTAATATTTTGGAAATATTAAATATAAATTAATAAGAGGAGTCTTATTATTATTATTACTATTATTATTATTTAATTCCTAAAGGAGTTTGGGAATTAATTAATATAAGTACTCTCATTTATTCCTAATAGGATTAGGAGGGAAAATTAGTTAAAGGAGTTTAATTAATTATCCCTAATAAGATTAGGGAGCCCATTTAATTAAAAGAGTTTAATTAAATAAATAATACCTTATTTTTAATAGGGTTATTTGATATCTTTATAAGAGGAGTCTTATATCAGATATCAAAAACATACGTTATTCCAATTGTTGGAGAGTACGCTCCTTTTCTATGAGAGATAGAAAAATAAGGGTTTTGCCAAATACCCATCTTCTTGAATTTTGTTCTTCCTTGGTGGATCACCTCTAGAGGCCAAACACTTGGGTGGCTAATGTTGATCAAAGGAAGGAACCCAACCCGGTGGATTCAAGTTGAACGCGAAAAGAATTGGAGGTGAACTTGTACCTGAGGAAGCTCGATCTTCAAGGGTATGATTTTATTATTTATCTTTTCGTTTAATTAATAATTGTGCATAAAGGGTGATCCGGGTTTATGGTTTGTAAAATTTTTAAACTCTGATTTTTACACGCTTCCGCACTATTTTGCAATTTGATTGCGATCATGAATATTACAAACCTAACAAAATAGAGGGCTATGATGGCAACCTATCAATTGTCACATACTCAATTGGCCATTGAAGCTTTAAACATTTGGCAGAAGATTCCATAAATTTATGTTAATATCAAAATAAAAATAAGCATGGCATTGTCTTTTGATGTTTAAGCATACAAATAAATTTATTCTTACCATCTTTGCCAGTGTCTTTTGATGTTTAAGCATGACTTGTCACTTTGTACATGTCTCTTCTTTCAGGAATTTATGAAGCTCTGGAACTAAGAGATGGAGGATCAGAGTACTCTCTGTTTGTCTGGCTGTTGGGAATGTTTGTATTTTTGGAATTACAGGACCCCACTGACCAGACCGGAATCGATAACTACGTTTGAATAACACATTCAATTTCGTTGATTAACACTTAACACCTAAATGAGAAACACAATGAAAAAGTAGAAAATCAAACAGAGCATTGTCCTCAATTAATAATTATCCAGATTGATTTCTTTGTCAACCAAGAAAAAAAATTAAAAAATTAACACAATCTGAGATCCGAAGAAGATGAACGTAGACTAAAACAAAACAAAAACAAAACCGAAGAAACCATAAAATCAGCAAATAAAGCTCATAATATTGTGTCAAATTATTGTGTCATATACTGTGATTTAGTATATATAATAGAATAGAGGACCATGTGTCTCTATAATATTTTATTAAATCAATCCAATAAAAATAGGATAGGATTTTACCCACTGAAATTTGAGATTTCCGGCTGCCAAAGAATGCAGCTCCATTCGACGCTGCCATAAGATAATAATTAAGCTATCCATTACCAAAAAGATAATCATTAAGCTTTTCAACAACAATGTTGAATTGACCTGGAGTAAGCCAAGAAAAAGAAAAGATAAAAGGAAATATGGCTTAATATAAAGCTTAATGGTCAGCAAATATTCATAGCAATTGCACAGCCAGGAATCAGACGTAGTAATTCAAGACGAATCAAATTAAATCTGACAGAAATCAAAAACTTAAAAAGTGCAAGTAAATTGCACTCATCTCTTCTTGAGCTGATTGTTGCTATTGTAGCTAAAACCATGGATTTAACATTCTATAAAATATTTGTTTCTGAAAATAAGGAAAAGGTGCAATAAAATTTGAAATACTGAGATGTTCTTCATTCATTCTTCGCATTCTTCTTCTCAGACTTATCAGACTCTTCTGTATACTTCTTCTTATCTTTCGCCTCTTTTGCCTCTTCTGTCTTATCTTTCGCCCATTTTGCCTCAAACTTATCAGACTCTTCTGTATACTTCTTCTTATCTTTCACCTCTTTTGCCTCTTCTGTCTTATATTTCGCCTCTTTTGCCTCTTCTGTCTTATCCTTCGGATCCTTTTCAACCTCCATCTCCATATTCTCTATCTTATCTTTGATCAGATAAGTTATCTCACTTAAATCGTCGACCCTATTTTTGATCAGAGGAGTTAGGTTACTTAAAACATCAACCTTATTTTTGATCAGAGGAGTTAGGTCACTTAGAACTTCAACCTTATTCAAGAGTAGTTTCACATTTTCACCGATCTTCCCCCGTTGATATTTATCAGCTGTTAATATATATGCCAAAAACAGTGGCAAAAATGATTGAACCAAAATTTGTTATCCTGTTGAAGTGATCCATATTTTCCGCCAGATTAGACTTGTAAAACTCCCAACCTCTTACAAAAGGGCCCTTAATGAACTTGCCCAGCTTCTCCGGCGGGGGCATCGCCGTTTTACTCGCGAAATAGCGAGGACCGTGGCGGTATGCCGCGGTACAACCGCCGTATTCCGCAGCACGACCGCCGTATGCCCCAGCACCACGTTTGAAAATAAGTGCATTCATGGCACCACGTTTGAAAAAAAGAGCATTCATGGCGGCGAGAGCAGGAGGAGAGGATGAAGTGGTTTTGATGAAGAGTAACTAGCGTGGGGAAGGGTTTTCTTCTCTCAGTTACTTTGCGTGGGGAAGGGTTTTCTTCTCTCTGTTACTTTTGATAGGGTGAATGACAAACGCGTATCTTTTTAAAAAATATATAAAAACAAATGTAGGGGTAGTACCGTGATTATTTTCAGGGGCTTAAATATGAATTAGTACCCTAAATTATAGGGCATATTTCACTTCAGTGATTCACCTTTCAATTTTGTTAATTAAGTTATTAAACTATCAATTTTTTCCAATTACACAAATTGAACACGCCACGTCAGCAATTGCTGACGTGGCTAATTTAAGTGGGGTCTTAACAAGCTTACGTGGCAAATAAATAATTTAATATTCATTACATGCTACACCAAAAAAGGCCTCTAGTGAAGGACAAATCCTTCACTAGATGTCATATATCACTCACAAGTGATTTTCCTTCACACGAGTGCTCGCATTAGACCTCCTCGCAATTGGGTATCATTCCCTAAGTAGTAACTAAATATTTTTTGTGAAGGATATATTGTGAATAACTTTTTAATTCACAAATTGTATTTAGTAATAAAATATAGTTATTTAGTGAGAGATTGATTTCCTTCACAATTAATATTTTAAGAAGGACTATTTGAAATTAGTGAATAACTTGATTCCCTCACAAATAATATATTGTGAAGAACAAATTTATTTAACGAGAGAATATTTTCCTTCACTAATTATAAATTGAAAATCTTCAAATTAGTGAGAAAAATTCCTTCACAAATTATAAATTTGTAAATAAAAATTAATTGCTAAATAATCAAAATTCATTGAAATTATAATTGATTTTTAAATCATTGATTTCATATTTTTTATTATTATTAATCTCTATAAGAAATATTAAATATATATTTCAAGTAAATATAAATATTGTCATACTTTTTTCAAACTAATTGATAAGCTAATGCATAAAGAGCTAATAAAATTAAAACTTCACATATAAATAGATCATAATACTCGAGTCACAGTAACTACAAAATTTGTTATTGTATCTTAGTCTCCCAAGGACCATAGTACCTATAAAATTTATTAACTAACATAAAAAAACTAAAAGAATAACAATGAACTAGAAGGAATAAAGTACGACATGTTAGATCCACTAACGAGAGAGGATAAACTGCTTGGAACACTAGACGAGATCCCATGGTGTAAGGGGTTGTCCAAATATCGACTAATTGGAGCTCCAGTTGAAGACTGTACACCCACAATAGTTCCATCGTCTATACTACAAGATGTTATTTTCCCATGTGAAGTTGTTCCTGCAAAAATATCTTGAAAGGCGTTAGACTTGTTTTATTTTCTTTTGAACTCATTGATAACGAGCAGTATATGTCATTAAAATACTTATACCAGTAAATTATTAGAACTACTCTGTTGCAGATATGGACTCAATTCATCTTGCTCCAGCTCAGAAAATGATTGCATCAAACTGACAAAAACAAAGGGCCAAAAAAAACTTGATGGAAGGAAAGAGAACTTGAGAAAAATAAAGGTCCATCCCAAAAGGGAAGCAAACCTGAATATAGCATAACAAGGAAGCCATTGAAAGTCGAATATTAACAACATGCCGAAAATCAAAGTACAATAAAACTGGTGTAACAGCTTTAAACTAGTTATAGTTATGTTAATCATATAATCTGGAACTAGACTCCAGGCAGCTTTAAACTGCTGTTGCTTGGAACTACTGCCTTGTTGTTGCAGTTAATTAATTTTTGACAGCAAAAAAAATTAATAACTATAAATAAAACCACCACTTCCTAAGAGACAACAAACATATATATTCATGTGCGTGCAAAAATATTCCTTATCATGAGAAGCACATAAGTTTGTGCCCAGAAATGATCAACTTACCATTTAGCCTTCGACTTATGTGCATCAAGAGTAGTAATTCTTTCCAACTGAGGTGAATTTAATTGGCCATAGAGTTAAGGAATCTGTCGGACTGTTGCTCCATATGATTCACCTTTAATAACAAGACAAAACTCATGTATTTAGACGACTGAACATTTACTTAACTGCAGCTACCCTACACAATCTTGAGATGTGATATTCCCTCTGCCCAGATATGAAGTCCACTTTCAAAAGAACATGTAATTTACATAGAGTTGACTTTTTCGACCTTTTGCCTAAGTGTTGCCGAGTTTTGCAATTTGGGCGATAACTCGGTCTCCGTACGTCGGAAACGAGTCCCATAAGTTGTAACGCGTGTCTAATACGTACGCGGAGCTAAGTGTGTGTTTGCGTGGTGTACGGACGGACGATGGGGTTTTGGGCTCTTTTTGTCTTTTTGCCCAAGTGTTGGTAAGTTTTGCAATTTGGACGATAACTCGGTCTCTGTAAGTCGGAATTGAGTACCGTAAGTTGTAACGCATGTCTAATACCTACGCGGTGCTTCGTGTGTCTTTGTGCGGCATCTGGACGAACGATGCGGGTTTTGGGCTCTTTTTCGGCTTTTTGCCTAAGTGTTACCGAGTTTTGTAATTTGGGCGATAACTCGGTCTCCGTGCGTCGTAATCGAGTCCCGCAAGTTGTAACGCGTGTCTAATAGCTACGCGGTGCTACGTGTGTGTGTTTGCGTGGCGTCCGGACCGACGATAAGGGTTTTGGGCTCTTTTTCGGCTTTTTGCCTAAGTGTTGGTGAGTTTTATAATTTGGTCGATAACTCGGTCTCCGTACGTTGGAATAGAGTCCTGTAAGTTGTAACACATTTCTAATACCTACGTGGTGCTACGTGTGTGTTTGCGTGGCATCCGGACGGACGATGCGGGTTTTGGGCTTTTTTCGGCTTTATGCCTAAGTGTTGGCGAGTTTTGTAATTTGGGCGATAACTCGGTCTCCATACGTCGGAATCGAGTCCCGTAGGTTGTAACGCGTGTCTAATACATACGCGGTGCTACGTTTGTGTTTGTGTGGCATCCGGACGGACGATGCTGGTATGGGGCTCTTTTTCGGCTTTTTGCCTAAGTGTTGGCGAGTTTTGCAATTTGGGCGATAACTCGGTCTTCGTACGTAGGAATCGAGTCCCGTAAGTTGTACCGCATGCATAATACCTACGCGGTGCTACGTGTGTGTTTGCGCGGCGTCCGGACGGACGATGCGGGTTTTGGACTCTTTTTCGGCTTGTGGCCTAAGTGTTGGCGAGTTTTGCAATTTGGGCGATAACTCGGTCTCCGTACGTTTGAATCGAGTCCCGTAAGTTGTAACGCGTGTCTAATACCTACGCGGTGATACGTGTGTGTTTGCGTGGCGTCCGGACGCACGATGCGGGTTTTGGGCTCTTTTTTAGCTTTTTGCCTAAGTGTTGCCGAGTTTTGCAATTTGGGCGATAACTCGGTCTTCGTACGTAGGAATTGAGTCCTGAAGGTTGTAACGCTTGTATAATACCTACGCGGTGCTATGTTTGTGTTTGCGTGGCGTCCGGACGGACGATGCTGGTTTTGGGCTATTTTTCGGCTTTTTGCCTAAGTGTAGCCGAGTTTTGCAATTTGGGCGATAACTCGGTCTCCGTACGTCGGAATAGAGTCCCGTAAGTTGTAACGCGTGTTTAATACGTACGCGGAGCTAAGTGTGTGTTTACGTGGCGTCCGGACGGACGATGCTTGTTTTGGGCTCTTTTCGTCTTTTTGCCCAAGTGTTGGCATGTTTTGCAATTTGGACGATAACTCGGTCTCTGTAAGTCGGAATTGAGTACCGTAAGTTGTAACGCATGTCTAATACCTACGCGGTAATACGTGTGTCTTTGCGTGGCGTCCGGACGGACGATGCGAGTTTTGGGCTCCTTTTCGGCTTTTTGCCTAAGTGTTACCGAGTTTTGCAATTTGGCGATAACTCGGTCTCCGTGCGTCAGAATCGAGTCCCGTAAGTTGTAACGTGTGTCTAATAACTACGCGGTTCTATGTGTGTGTTTGCGTGGCGTCCGGTCCGACGATAAGGGTTTTGGGATCTTTTTCGCCTTTTCGCATAAGTGTTGGCGAGTTTTGCAATTTGGCGATAACTCGGTCTCCGTGCTTCGGAATCGAGTCCCGTAAGTTGTAACACATGTCTAATAACTACGCGGTGCTACGTCTGTGTTTGCGTGGCGTCCGGACCGACGATAAGGGTTTTGGGCTTTTTTTCGGCTTTTTTCCTAAGTGTTGGCGAGTTTTGCAATTTGGGTGATAACTCGGTCTCCGTACGTCGGAATCGAGTCCTGTAAGTTGTAACGCGTTTCTAATACCTACGCGGTGCTACGTGTGTGTTTGCGTGGCGTCCGGACAGACGATGCGGGTTTTTGGGCTTTTTTCGGCTTTTTGCCTAAGTGTTGGCGAGTTTTGCAATTTGGGCGATAACTCGGTCTCCGTACGTCGGAATCGAGTCCCGTAGGTTGTAACACGTGTGTAATTCCTACGCGGTGCTACGTTTGTGTTTGCGTTGCATCCGAACGGACGATGCTGGTATTGGGATCTTTTTCGGCTTTTTGCCTAAGTGTTGGCGAGTTTTGCAATTTGGGCAATAACTCGGTCTTCGTACGTAGGAATCGAGTCCCGTAAGTTGTACCGCGTGCATAATACCTACGCGGTGCTACGTGTGCGTTTGCACGGCGTCTGGACGGACGATGCGGGTTTTGGACTCTTTTTCGGCTTGTGGCCTAAGTGTTGGCGAGTTTTGCAATTTGGGCGATAACTCGGTCTCCGTACGTTTGAATCGAGTCCCGTATGTTGTAACGCGTGTATAATACCTACGCGTTGCTACGTGTGTGTTTGCGTGGCGTCCGGACGCACGATGCGGGTTTTGGGCTCTTTTTTGGCTTTTTATCTAAGTGTTGCCGAGTTTTGCAATTTGGGCGATAACTCGGTCTACGTACGTCGGAATCAAGTCCCGTAAGTTGTAACACGTGTCTAATACCTACACGGTGCTACGTGTGTGTTTTCGTGGCGTCCGGACGGACGATGCGAGTTTTGGGCTCTTTTTCAGCTTTTTGCCTAAATGTTGCCGAGTTTTGCAATTTGGGCGATAACTCGGTCTCCATACGTCGGAATCAAGTCCCGTAATTTGTAACGCGTGTCTAACACCTACGCGGTGATACGTGTGTGTTTGCGTGGCGTCCGGACCGACGATAAGGGTTTTAGGCTTTTTATTCGGCTTTTCGCCTAAGTGTTGGCGAGTTTTGCAATTTGGGCGATAACTCGGTCTCCGTACGTCGGAATCGAGTCCCATAAGTTGTAACGCATGTCTAATACGTACGCGGTACTACGTGTGTGTTTGCGTGGCGTCCGGACGGACGATGCGCGTTTTGGGCTCTTTTTCAGCTTTTTGCTTAAGCGTTGACGACTTTTGCAATTTGGGCGATAACTCGGTCTCCGTACGTCGGAATCGAGTCCCGTAAGTTGTAACGCGTGTCTAATACCTACGCGGTGCTACGTGTGTGTTTGTGTGGCGTCCGGACGGACTATGCGGGTTTTGGGCTCTTTTTCGGCTTTTTGCCTAAGTGTTGCTGAGTTTTGCAATTTGGCCGATAACTCGGTCTCCGTACGTCGAAATTGAGTCCCGTAAGTTGTAACGCGTGTCTAATACCTACGCGGTGCTACGTGTGTGTTTGTGTGGTATCCGGTGTTGGGTAAAATCTATATACGCTCAACACGCAAGTATACGTGGTCAACAAGTAATAAAGTGATAAGTTGAGTATCGTTCCCACAGAGAATTATTTAATAAAAATCACTAAATACTAACCCGTAACCAACTCAATCTTATTTAAACGAATGAATTACAAAGTATATAAATTAACTACTATTCCACTAATTAAATTAAGACTATGGAGATTTAAGATCACAACTTCACTTATTGCTTCATTTAAGTTAACACACTTCTCATCAATTATTCTCTATCCCGAATTGTTAATCAAGAACACGAAAGTAGTATTAACCACCTCTCGGTGCACTAATACCGTATTAACGTCAATCCACAATTAAGATAGAAATCCGTTAAACACCTTAATCAACTAATCCACTATATCTCTATGTAAATTACAATTGAAAAGATTTAAGAGCAAGTTCTCTATAAGATTACATACGGCGTCAAACGTATCTCTACCTTAACACTCATCAAGTTTAAGCTACTAACAAAATCCTGAACACATGCTATCATGATTAGATCTAAATCAATACTTCATCTCTCGAGTTCATATAGATTATCACGGTAATTGATGGCAAATCAATTAAACAATTAATTCCAAATCACAATAGACAATCCTCACAATAGAATATACTAATTAATAACGAAGCATATTAAAATAAACTACACAAAAAGATCCATTGTAATCTCAAACAAATAATTAGTTCATGATTATTGAATTAAAGCTAAGAATCCACAATTGAATAATCATTAAAAGACAAAAATAGAAGAAGATGAGAAGATATAATCTATTGTCTGTAAATTTGACGCTCCCTCCTTGCTCCTACTTTGAATCTTCAATGGTCTCCAAGTTGCTTCAATCTCCAAATCTAATTAGAACTAGTGTTTTTCTCTAATTACTCTAATCTATTTTAATAGAATGCTATCTAATATCCTAATATTCTATTCTAATCTGTATTATTCCCCTCCTTTTATAAGCCTTTGTACATGTCTTTAAGTCCTCTTGGAAGTCCTTGAATCAAACAACTCGAAACAATCCTTTTCGGACTCAAAATCGGACAAAATCTACACTTTTTCGCATAGGCCAGCCCAGGCTGGCCTTTTCCTTTGTAAAAACCCAGCCCCAGCTTGCTAGGCTACTGATATCACGCCCAGGACACCCAGCCCCGGCTGGATTCTAAGGCTAAAAACGTCCAGCCCCAGCGAAGGTGCAAACTGCCAATTAATTTTTTGCTTGAACCTCCTCTGCTAAAACTGCTATAAATTTTACACCGAGAGGATTTATGGGGCCCGAAACCTATCAAATCGAAGCTATCGACGAGATCTACAACTTTCATTCTTTGAGCATTCAGAAATAACAAACGCATGATGGTCGAAATTGGACTGGAAGTGACTGCTATGCAAATGACCACCCAAAACGGTGAAGTTCAACGTCCGTTGGTAGAAGTGTCATAACTCTTTCATCCGAACTCCGATTTGAATGATTCAAGATGTTCCGAAAATCTAAGAAAATGCTCTACAATATAGTCCAAGCTCCAAGCCAAGAACATGAATTGAACATGAAAGCATAAACGATGTCCGGATTGCTTTTTCCTTGCATTTTCCTTGCTTTTCCTTACCAATAGTCGCTCACACCGCTTCCAAACGTATAATCTACAAAATGAACATGAAATGCATGAAAAGTAACTAAGACACATGAATAAAAGCAACTAATTCAAGTTATAGATACGGGATAAGTAGGTATAAAACCTACTTATCATCCGGACCGACGATGCGGGTTTAGGGCTATTTTTCGGCTTTTTGTCTAAGTGTTGCCGAGTTTTGCAAGTTGGGCGATAAATCGGTCTCCGTACGTCAGAATCGAGTCCCGTAAGTTATAACGCGCGTCTAATACCTACGCGGTGCTACGTGTGTGTTTGCGTGGCGTCCGGACGCACAATACGGATTTTGGGCTCTTTTTCGGCTTTTTGCTTAAGCGTTGGCGACTTTTGAAATTTGGGCGATAACTCGGTCTCCGTTCGTCGGAATCGAGTCCCATAAGTTTTAACGCGTGTCTGATACCTACGCGGTGCTACGTATGTGTTTGCATGGCGTCCGGAAGGACGATGCGGGTTTTGGGCTCTTTTTCGGCTTTTTGCCTAAGTGTTGCCGAGTTTTGCAATTTAGGCGATAACTCGGTCTCCGTACGTCGGAATCGAGTCCCGTAGGTTATAACGCGTGTCTGATACCTACGCGGTGCTACGTGTGTGTTTGCGTGGCGTCCGGACGGACGATGCAGGTTTTGGACTCTTTTTCGTCTTTATGCCTAAATGTTGCCGAGTTTTGCAATTTGGGCGATAACTCGGTCTTCGTACGTCGGAATCGAGTCCCGTAAGTTGTAATGCATGTCTAATACGTAATCGGAGCTACGTGTGTGTTTGCGTGGCGTCCCGACGTGTGTGTTTGCATGGCGTCCCGACGGACGATGCGCGTTTTGGGCTCTTTTTCGGCTTTTTGCCTAAGCGTTGACGACTTTTGCAATTTGGGCGATAAATCGGTCTCTGTACGTCGGAATCGAGTCCTGTAAGTTGTAACGCGTGTCTAATACCTACGCGGTGCTACGTGTGTGTTTGCGTTGCGTCCGGACGGACGATGCGGGTTTTGGGCTCTTTTTCGGCTTTTTGACTATGTTTTGCCGAGTTTTGCAATTTGGGCGATAACTCGGTCTACGTACGTCGGAATCTAGTCCCGTAAGTTGTAACGCGTGTCTAATACCTACGCAGAGAAGCGTGTGTGTTGGTGTGGCGTTCGGCCGGACAATGCTGGTTTTGGGCTCTTTTTCGGCTTTTTGCCTAAGCGTTGCCGAGTTTTGCAATTTGGGCGATAACTCGTTCTCCGTATGTCGGAATCGAGTCTCGTAAGTTGTAACGCGTGTCCAATACCTACGCGGTGCTACGTGTGTGTTTGCGTGGCGTCCGGACGGACGATGCGGGTTTTGGGCTCTTTTTCGGCTTTTTACCTTAGTGTTTGCGAGTTTTGCAATATGGGCTATAACTCGGACTCCGTACGTCGGAATCGAGTTCCGTAAGTTGTAACGCATGTCTAATACCAACGCGGTGCTACGTGTGTGTTTGTGTGGCGTCCGGATGGACGATAAGGGTTTTGGGCTATTTTTCGGCTTTTTTTCTAAGTGTTACAGAGTTTTACAATTTGGGCGATAATTTGGTCTCCGTACGTCGGAATCGAGTCCCGTGAGTTGTAACACGTGTCTAATACCTACGCGGTGCTACGTGTGTGTTTTCGTGGCGTCCGGACGGACGATGCGAGTTTTGGGCTCTTTTTCAGCTTTTTGCCTAAATGTTGCCGAGTTTTGCAATTTGGGCGATAACTCGGTCTCCGTACGTCGGAATCAAATCCCGTAATTTGTAACGCGTGTCTAACACCTACGCGGTGATACGTGTGTGTTTGCGTGGCGTCCGGACCGACGATAAGGGTTTTAGGCTTTTTTTCGGCTTTTCGCCCAAGTGTTGGCGAGTTTTGCAATTTGGGCGATAACTCGGTCTCCGTACGTCGGAATCGAGTCCCATAAGTTGTAACGCATGTCTAATACGTACGCGGTGCTACGTGTGTGTTTGCGTGGCGTCCGGACGGACGATGCGCGTTTTTGGGCTCTTTTTCAGCTTTTTGCTTAAGCGTTGACGACTTTTGCAATTTGGGCGATAACTCGGTCTCCGTACGTCGGAATCGAGTCCCGTAAGTTGTAACGCGTGTCTAATACCTACGCGGTGCTACGTGTGTGTTTGTGTGGCGTCCGGACGGACGATGCGGGTTTTGGGCTCTTTTTCGGCTTTTTGCCTAAGTGTTGCTGAGTTTTGCAATTTGGCCGATAACTCGGTCTCCGTACGTCGGAATCGAGTCCCGTAAGTTGTAACGCGTGTCTAATACCTACGCGGTGCTACGTGTGTGTTTGTGTGGCATCCGGTGTTGGGTAAAATCTATATACGTTCAACACGCAAGTATACGTGGTCAACAAGTAATAAAGTGATAAGTTGAGTATCGTTCCCACAGAGAATTATTTAATAAAAATCACTAAATACTAACCCGTAACCAACTCAATCTTATTTAAACGAATGAATTACAAAGTATATAAATTAACTACTATTCCACTAATTAAATTAAGACTATGGAGATTTAAGATCACAACTTCACTTATTGCTTCATTTAAGTTAACACACTTCTCATCAATTATTCTCTATCCCGAATTGTTAATCAAGAACACGAAAGTAGTATTAACCACCTCTCGGTGCACTAATACCGTATTAACGTCAATCCACAATTAAGATAGAAATCCGTTAAACACCTTAATCAACTAATCCACTATATCTCTATGTAAATTACAATTGAAAAAGATTTAAGAACAAGTTCTCTATAAGATTACATACGGCGTCAAACGTATCTCTACCTTAACACTCATCAAGTTTAAGCTACTAACAAAATCCTGAACACATGCTATCATGATTAGATCTAAATCAATACTTCATCTCTCGAGTTCATATAGATTATCACTATAATAACTCATTTTTATTATTAAATATTAATTGATTTTATCTTATACAATTGTGTTTAAATTAAAAAAAAGTAAATGATTTTGTTTCCCTCTTTTCTTCCTTGTTTTGTTTGGAAGATTAAATTCTTTTAGTAGATAATTAAATAACTGATAAAATTAAAATTGAAGAAGATAATTCCTTTTTTTAAAGTTTTGTGGTAAAATCATTCGGAGTGGGAAGCTACATGGAAGATGGAGGAGTCTATTCGAGCAGAGTATCTGCATCTTTTTGAAAATTTGGTGCGTTCCATTCTTTTGATTCCGGGGACGGAATCCTTTTAAGGGGTAAGTGATGTAATACCCGGTAAAAAAAAAATAAATAAAAATAAAAAATATTTAAATTCATATTTTTAATTGGGCTTTTATTATGTTTGGATCAAATTGAATTTAATTTGTGTGGCTTATAATAAGTAGGTGATTACATTAATTTGGGCTTTTATACTAATTGGGTCTAATTTGTATTTGGATAATATTAAAATCCTATTAAAATTAGGAGAGTTAATAAAATAGGTTAATAAATATTTAAACCCTAATCTATCTCACATACCTCTCATAACTGATTGAAAAAAAAGGCCCAACCTCTACTACGAAGAGAGAGAAAAGAAGGGAGAGCAATGACGGCACAAAAAAAAAAGAAGAAAATTCATCAACCTTTAAATTTTGCAATATCCAATTAGTAAGTTATTATTATTTTTTAAGCTATTAGATCTATTTTGTTGGAAGTTCACTAATTCATAAGAAAGTTTAAAAATATATTTTATATGCATAGTACTTTTGCAAAGTGATTACCGAAATTGATTAAGGTGGCTATAGGAAGTGGGTATATATATAATGAACATGTCAGGTGGCCTATTACTACTATCATTATATATATATATAGATATATTGTTTTTGTTTATTAGAATATAATATGTAAGCTTAGATATTTTGTTTCTTAGCAATCTAATTTCGAATGGCAGTGGGGTGATAAGATTAGTATACTAGCTTAATAAATAACTAATTATTATGTTATATTTAGAAATTGTACCGAAAGTTTTGTATATTAATTCAAATCGAATTCGTATATTTGTTAATATTATAAAAAAATATTATTTAATAAAATTAGTTAATATTATGTTAGTAATGGTTAGATTTGTAATAAAATTTTATTTTATTATTAGTTCGAACAGAAGGAATTTAACGAGTCATTTTTAGAATATAAACTTTGGAATATTAATAATTGATTTAAGGTGATGATTAAATGTACCTTGAATGAATAACAAATTATTTTGGAGTTTATGAGTTGGATTATATTTAATTTGAGGTGAATATGTTTAGGTGGTGAATAACGTTTCGTATTTGATATCGTTGACAATTGAGGATAAGATTTTGTGGAGTGTGCTATAAATGGTTTGGAAGTATCAGGTACGGATTCCGTACTCTTTCAGCGATACTTTTGTTACATTTGATTTATTCGTTTTATTTCTCGTTTCAAATTCTATTATTATTTCACATAATTGTTTCTTGTGAAATTCATATAATTATTTCATTTTGGAGTTGACACATTGGATTCGTAATTGTACTCTTTGAATTAGGATATCATGTTCAGTATTTATTTTTGATAATTGTAGAGCGGTACATGTTGTTACCTTCTTTTGAGACCTTGTGACCATAATTTGATTTGGTTCAACATGTACATATAGAACCCTTTTGTTGGTATTATGTCGCATGTGTTGTGACATGGTATTTTTATTAGAATATACCGTAGGGTATACCGGAGCTATAACCACCTGTGGGGGTACCACAGGCATGTCGTCTTGGCACGAGAGGCATGACACTCTCCGTGGCGGTGTGATTAGTCCACGGCGTCTCCATTTTGGGCTCCGGAGTAAATGGGCCATTTGATGTTTTGTTGTGGGAGGCGTATGGGTTAACCCTAGTTTTCTATTCTGCAGATTGGTGATGTTGTGCCAAACACACCTATCCGATTTGCATACATTTGGATTCGCGGTCCAATGTGTGATTGCCTGTGTGGCATTGTTTTGATGTGCCTGTGTGGCATTGTTTTAGTTGCCTGTGTGGCATCATTTGACTTGCCTGTGTGGCATTAGTTTGACTTGCCTGTGTGGCAAGGTATATTTCTGAGCTCATTCGGTATAAAATAACTCCAGCCATTTGTTTCAGCCTATTATTTTATTTGATTAGTTTTGTGGGTTTCTGTTCAGTTCAAGTCATTAAGTTAGTCACTTCAGTTCGTTATTTCTTTATTCTTTTATTTGTTTCGTCAATTACATTGATTCAAATATATTCCATTAAGATCTTTGGATATTATATTTTCTTTCGTATTTGCACTTGAGGCTTTGTTCAGTATTTTGTCTCAGTTATTTTTGTATATCCGTTGTATATCTTTTGTATATCTGTATCCATACTGGGCAATTGGCTCATGCTGTGTTTTTCTTCCGGCAGGTTTGCAGGGGTGATCCAGGGCTAGATAGTGTGATGAGAGAGTTGCCCTTGACCATCTAGGTTGTTTCAAATTTTAAGTTTGATTATGTTGACTCTATTTGGAGAATTGTATTTAGTACGCTATTAATGGATCACCACTATTTAATGTTTTGAGGTTTGTTTTGCTTTGTGCGTGACCTCCCTTTCCTTTTCGGGAAGGGGGTGTTACAGAGATGGTATCAAAGCTTAGGTTCTTTCTTGTAGAAAACCTATTTAGGTTTGACCTGTGAGTTGTGGGTAAATCATTGGGTAGACGTAGGAGTTTGATTTGATTTTGTTCTCTGTTTGGTTGGTCTTGATTTTGACAAAGTGTTTTTAACTCTTTAAATTGTAATTGATTTGAGAAAGGCGAGTTAACTTGTTAAGATTATTATTGTTATATTCGTTGGAGCAATAATGTTAGTTAAGGATGGTGATTTGATCATTAAGGAGAATAATCTCATACTTTGTTCAGTTAAGAAATGATTATACGATTATGATATGAGCAGTTGTATCAGTGAGTTTTGATATTGGAGAATTATTTGTTAGAGTTATTTCAGGTAATTACAAATTATTATGATTTTGGAATTAAGGATTTCATTTGGGTTAGATTCTGATTTTTGTTAAGTTGTGAATAATTTGGGGTATGTGAATCGGTGAGATAATATGATAAAGTGAAAACTATTAAGTACAAAGGATCTCTTGTAATTTTGAGTTGTTGTAAAGATTCGAGGTAATTAGATTAATTTTTTGGAATAAATGAATTTTGCAATTATTTTCTAGTAAAAAATTGGAGTTATCTTATATGAAATTTTGAGTGATAGTATGAGGAGATTTTGGAATTTGTTGGGTTAAGGTTTGCACTAAGAGAATGATTGATTTATTAAATGATTAGATATTAAGTGTTGAATCTTTAAAAGATTTTGAAAGCTATCGTTTGTTTATTCAGATAGTAGGATATATGATTTGGAGTTTGGTATGGTGATGGAGAGATCTTAGTAGTAGTATATTTTTGGTGTTATAATATTTGAGAACTAATTCAATTTGAGGCTATGATATTTTGAAACTCTTAATGACTTAGGAGAGTTGGTGATAAAGAGATATTAGTAGTATATTCTTTAGTGTAATATTATTTGGTGAATAGTTCAAATTAAGGATGAGATATTTTGAAGCTCTTGAGGACTTGGGGAGAGTTGGTAATATGGTTTGTATAGTTGTTTTGGTTATCTGATGTCTTTAGAGTTTTGCGTGTATTTATGTAAAATTAAATAAAAATAATTTGTTAGATCTTTGTCATGTGTGGTATATAAACATTTTAACGAGTTAAAAATAATTTTAAATATTTTGGTTATTTGAATCGTATTTAGATGAAGAAAAAAAAAATGTTTGTGATTTCGAATTATGTTCCGAAGAGTACGTACGCTTGCAAGAATGAAACTCAAAGATATTAACGGGGGGCCCGCACCAACAGTGGATCATGTGATTTAACGCGAAGAACATTACCAAGGCTTGACACGGTAGCCGACGAATCTTTTACGAGTACATGGATAATTGTGTGGACCCATGGACTTACCAAGCTTGATCGTTACAAATGGCGGCGCTACGTCGTAACTAAATTATTATTTTTTGTAGCTTATTTGAATTCCGAGGACGGAATTATTTTTAAGGGGTGAAAAATATAATAACTCATTTTTATTATTAAATATTAATTGATTTTATCTTATACAATTGTGTTTAAATTAAAAAAAAAGTAAATGATTTTGTTTCCCTCTTTTCTTCCTTGTTTTGTTTGGAAGATTAAATTCTTTTAGTAGATAATTAAATAACTGATAAAATTAAAATTGAAGAAGATAATTCCTTTTGTTAAAGTTTTGTGGTAAAATCATTCGGAGTGGGAAGCTACATGGAAGATGGAGGAGTCTATTCGAGCAGAGTATCTGCATCTCTTTGAAAATTTGGTGCGTTCCATTCTTTTGATTCCGGGGACGGAATCCTTTTAAGGGGTAGGTGATGTAATACCCGGTAAAAAAAAATAAAAATAAAAATAAAAAATATTTAAATTCATATTTTTAATTGGGCTTTTATTATGTTTGGATCAAATTGAATTTAATTTGTGTGGCTTATAATAAGTAGGTGATTACATTAATTTGGGCTTTTATACTAATTGGGTCTAATTTGTATTTGGATAATATTAAAATCCTATTAAAATTAGGAGAGTTAATAAAATAGGTTAATAAATATTTAAACCCTAATCTATCTCACATACCTCTCATAACTGATTGAAAAAAAAAGGCCCAACCTCTACTACGAAGAGAGAGAAAAGAAGGGAGAGCAATGGCGGCACAAAAAAAAAAGAGAAGAAAATTCATCAACCTTTAAATTTTGCAATATCCAATTAGTAAGTTATTATTATTTTTTAAGCTATTAGATCTATTTTGTTGGAAGTTCACTAATTCATAAGAAAGTTTAAAAATATATTTTATATGCATAGTACTTTTGCAAAGTGATTATCGAATTTGATTAAGGTGGCTATAGGAAGTGGGTATATATATAATGAACATGTCAGGTGGCCTATTACTACTATCATTATATATATATGTAGATATATTGTTTTTATTTATTAGAATATAATATGTAAGCTTAGATATTTTGTTTCTTAGCAATCTAATTTCGAATGGCAGTGGGGTGATAAGATTAGTATACTAGCTTAATAAATAACTAATTATTATGTTATATTTAGAAATTGTACCAAAAGTTTTGTATATTAATTCAAATCGAATTCGTATATTTGTTAATATTATAAAAAAAAATATTATTTAATAAAATTAGTTAATATTATGTTAGTAATGGTTAGATTTGTAATAAAATTTTATTTTATTATTAGTTCGAACAGAAGGAATTTAACGAGTCATTTTTAGAATATAAATTTTGGAATATTAATAATTGATTTAAGGTGATGATTAAATGTACCTTGAATGAATAACAAATTATTTTGGAGTTTATGAGTTGGATTATATTTAATTTGAGGTGAATATGTTTAGGTGGTGAATAACGTTTCGTATTTGATATCGTTGACAATTGAGGATAAGATTTTGTGGAGTGTGCTATAAATGGTTTGGAAGTATCAGGTACGGATTCCGTACTCTTTCAGCGATACTTTTGTTACATTTGATTTATTCGTTTTATTTCTCGTTTCAAATTCTATTATTATTTCACATAATTGTTTCTTGTGAAATTCATATAATTATTTCATTTTGGAGTTGACACATTGGATTCGTAATTGTACTATTTGAATTAGGATATCATGTTCAGTATTTATTTTTGATAATTGTAGAGCGGTACATGTTGTTACCTTCTTTTGAGACCTTGTGACCATAATTTGATTTGGTTCAACATGTACATATAGAACCCTTTTGTTGGTATTATGTCGCATGTGTTGTGACATGGTATTTTTATTAGAATATACCGTAGGGTATACCGGAGCTATAACCACCTGTGGGGGTACCACATGCATGTCGTCTTGGCACGAGAGGCATGACACTCTCCGTGGCGGTGTGATTAGTCCACGGCGTCTCCATTTTGGGCTCCGGAGTAAATGGGCCATTTGGTGTTTTGTTGTGGGAGGCGTATGGGTTAACCCTAGTTTTCTATTCTGCGGATTGGTGATGTTGTGCCAAACACACCTATCCGATTTGCATACATTTGGATTTGCGGTCCAATGTGTGATTGCCTGTGTGGCATTGTTTTGATGTGCCTGTGTGGCATTGTTTTGGTTGCCTGTGTGGCATCATTTGACTTGCCTGTGTGGCATTAGTTTGACTTGCCTGTGTGGCAAGGTATATTTCTGAGCTCATTCGGTATAAAATAACTCCAGCCATTTGTTTCAGCCTATTATTTTATTTGATTAGTTTTGTGGGTTTCTGTTCAGTTCAAGTCATTAAGTTAGTCACTTCAGTTCGTTATTTCTTTATTCTTTTATTTGTTTCGTCAATTACATTGATTCAAATATATTCCATTAAGATCTTTGGATATTATATTTTCTTTCGTATTTGCACTTGAGGCTTTGTTCAGTATTTTGTCTCAGTTATTTTCGTATATCCGTTGTATATCTTTTGTATATCTGTATCCATATTGGGCAATTGGCTCATGCTGTGTTTTTCTTCCGGCAGGTTTGCAGGGGTGATCCAGGGCTAGATAGTGTGATGAGAGAGTTGCCCTTGACCATCTAGGTTGTTTCAAATTTTAAGTTTGATTATGTTGACTCTATTTGGAGAATTGTATTTAGTACGCTATTAATGGATCACCACTATTTAATGTTTTGAGGTTTGTTGTGCTTTGTGCGTGACCTCCCTTTCCTTTTCGGGAAGGGGGTGTTACAATCACGGTAATTGATGGCAAATCAATTAAACAATTAATTCCAAATCACAATAGACAATCCTCACAATAGAATATACTAATTAATAACGAAGCATATTAAAATAAACTACACAAAAAGATCCATTGTAATCTCAAACAAATAATTAGTTCATGATTATTGAATTAAAGCTAAGAATCCACAATTGAATAATCATTAAAAGACAAAAATAGAAGAAGATGAGAAGATATAATCTATTGTCTGTAAATTTGACGCTCCCTCCTTGCTCCTACTTTGAATCTTCAATGGTCTCCAAGTTGCTTCAATCTCCAAATCTAATTAGAACTAGTGTTTTTCTCTAATTACTCTAATCTATTTTAATAGAATGCTCTCTAATATCCTAATATTCTATTCTAATCTGTATTATTCCCCTCCTTTTATAAGCCTTTGTACATGTCTTTAAGTCCTCTTGGAAGTCCTTGAATCAAACAACTCGAAACAATCCTTTTCGGACTCAAAATCGGACAAAATCTACACTTTTTCGCATAGGCCAGCCCAGGCTGGCCTTTTCCTTTGTAAAAACCCAGCCCCAGCTTGCTAGGCTACTGATATCATGCCCAGGACACCCAGCCCCGGCTGGATTCTAAGGCTAAAAACGTCCAGCCCCAGCGAAGGTGCAAACTGCCAATTAATTTTCTGCTAGAACCTCCTCTGCTAAAACTGCTATAAATTTTACACCGAGAGTATTTATGGGGCCCGCAACCTATCAAATCGAAGCTATCGACGAGATCTACAACTTTCATTCTTTGAGCATTCAGAAATAACAAAAGCATGATGGTCGAAATTGGACTGGAAGTGACTGCTATGCAAATGACCACCCAAAACGGTGAAGTTCAACGTCCGTTGGTAGAAGTGTCATAACTCTTTCATCCGAACTCCGATTTGAATGATTCAAGATGTTCCGAAAATCTGAGAAAACGCTCTACAATATAGTCCAAGCTCCAAGCCAAGAACATGAATTGAACATGAAAGCATAAACGATGTCCGGATTGCTTTTTCCTTGCATTTTCCTTGCTTTTCCTTACCAATAGTCGCTCACACCGCTTCCAAACGTATAACCTACAAAATGAACATGAAATGCATGAAAAGTAACTAAGACACATGAATAAAAGCAACTAATTCAAGTTATAGATACGGGATAAGTAGGTATAAAACCTACTTATCATCCGGACCGACGATGCGGGTTTAGGGCTATTTTTCGGCTTTTTGTCTAAGTGTTGTTGAGTTTTGCAAGTTGGGCGATAAATCGGTCTCCGTACGTCGGAATCGAGTCCCGTAAGTTGTAACGTGCGTCTAATACCTACGCGGTGCTACGTGTGTGTTTGCGTGGCGTCCGGACGCACAATACGGATTTTGGGCTCTTTTTCGGCTTTTTGCCTAAGCGTTGGCGACTTTTGAAATTTGGGCGATAACTCGGTCTCCGTTCGTCGGAATCGAGTCCCATAAGTTGTAACGCGTGTCTGATACCTACGCGGTGCTACGTATGTGTTTGCATGGCGTTCGGAAGGACGATGTGGGTTTTGGGCTCTTTTTCGGCTTTTTGCCTAAGTGTTGCCGAGTTTTGCAATTTAGGCGATAACTCGGTCTCCGTACGTCGGAATCGAGTCCCGTAGGTTGTAACGCATGTCTGATACCTACGCGGTGCTACGTGTGTGTTTGCGTGGCGTCCGGACGGACGATGCAGGTTTTGGACTCTTTTTCGTCTTTATGCCTAAGTGTTGCCGAGTTTTGCAATTTGGGCAATAACTCGGTCTTCGTACGTCGGAATCGAGTCCCGTAAGTTGTAATGCATGTCTAATACGTAATCGGAGCTACGTGTGTGTTTGCGTGGCGTCCCGACGTGTGTGTTTGCGTGGCGTCCCGACGGACGATGCGCGTTTTGGGCTCTTTTTCGGCTTTTTGCCTAAGCGTTGGCGACTTTTGCAATTTGGGCGATAAATCGGTCTCTGTACGTCGGAATCGAGTCCTGTAAGTTGTAACGCGTGTCTAATACCTACGCGGTGCTACGTGTGTGTTTGCGTTGCGTCCGGACGGACGATGCGGGTTTTGGGCTCTTTTTCGGCTTTTTGACTATGTGTTGCCGAGTTTTGCAATTTGGGCGATAACTCGGTCTACGTACGTCGGAATCTAGTCCCGTAAGTTGTAACGCGTGTCTAATACCTACGCAGAGAAGCGTGTGTGTTGGTGTGGCGTTCGGCCGGACAATGCTGGTTTTGGGCTCTTTTTCGGCTTTTTGCCTAAGCGTTGCCGAGTTTTGCAATTTGGGCGATAACTCGTTCTCCGTACGTCGGAATCGAGTCCCGTAAGTTGTAACGCGTGTCCAATACCTACGCGGTGCTACGTGTGTGTTTGCGTGGCGTCCGGACAGACGATGCGGGTTTTGGGCTCTTTTCGGCTTTTTACCTTAGTGTTTGCGAGTTTTGCAATATGGGCGATAACTCAGACTCCGTACGTCGGAATCGAGTTCCGTAAGTTGTAACGCGTGTCTAATACCAACGCGGTGCTACGTGTGTGTTTGTGTGGCGTCCGGATGGACGATAAGGGTTTTGGGCTATTTTTCGGCTTTTTGTCTAAGTGTTACAGAGTTTTACAATTTGGGCGATAACTTGGTCTCCGTACGTCGGAATCGAGTCCCCTAAGTTGTAACGCGTGTCTAATACCTACGCGGTGCAACGTGTGTGTTTGCGTCGAATCCGGACAGACGATGCTTGTTTTGGGCTCTTTATCGGCTTTTTACCTTAGTGTTGGCCAGTTTTGCAATATGGGCGATAGCTCGGTCTCCGTACGTCGGAATCGAATTCCGTAAGTTGTAACGCATGTCTAATACCAACGCGGTGCTACGTGTGTGTTTGTGTGGCTTCCGGACGGACGATAAGGGTTTTGGGCTCTTTTTCAGCTTTTTGTCTAAGTGTTACAGAGTTTTGCAATTTGGGCGATAACTCGGTCTCCGTACGTCGGAATCGAGTCCCCTAAGTTGTAACGCGTGTCTAATACCTACGCGGTGCAACGTGTGTGTTTGCATTGCGTCCGGACGGTGCTATGTGTGTTTTTACGTGGCGTCCGGACGGACGATGCGGGTTTTGAGCTCTTCTTCGGCTTTTTGCCTAAGTGTTGCCGAGTTTTGCAATTTGGGCGATAACTCGGTCTACGTACGTCGGAATCTAGTCCCGTAAGTTGTAACGCGTGTCTAATACCTACGCGGAGAAGCGTGTGTGTTGGTGTGGCATTCGGCCGGACAATGCGGGTTTTGCGCTCTTTTTCGCCTTTTTGACTAAGCGTTGGCGACTTTTGCAATTTCGGCGATAACTCGGTCTCCGTACGTCGTAATCGTGTCCCGTAGGTTGTAACGCGTGTCTAACACCTACGCGGTGATACGTGTGTGTTTGCGTGGCGTCCGGACCGACGATAAGGGTTTTGGGCTTTTTTTCGGCTTTTCGCCCAAATATTGGCGAGTTTTGCAATTTAGGTGATAACTCGGTCTCCGTACGTCGGAATCGAGTCCCGTAAGTTGTAACGCGTGTCTAATACATACACGGTGCTACGTGTGTGTTTGCGTGGCGTCCGGACCGACGATGCGGGTTTTGAGCACCTTTTCAGTTTTTTGCCTAAGTGTTGCCGAGTTTTGCAATTTGGGCGATAACTCGATCTCCGTACGTCGTAATCGAGTCCCGTAAGTTATAACGCGTGTCTAATATTTATGCGGTGAAGCGTGTGTGTTGGTGTGGCGTCCGGCCGGACAATGCGGGTTTTGGGCTCTTTTTCGGCTTTTTACCAAAGTGTTGACGAATTTTGCAATTTGGGCGATAACTCGGTCCCCGTACTTCGGAATCGAGTCCCCTAAGTTGTAAAGCGTGTCTAATACCTACGCGGTGCTACGAGTGTGTTTGCGTGGCGTCCAGACGGACGATAAGGGTTTTGGTCTATTTTTTGGCTTTTTGCCTAAATGTTGGCGAGTTTTGCAATTTGGGCGATAACTCGGTCTCCGTACGTCGGAATCGAGTCCCGTAAGTTGTAACGCGTGTCCAATACCTACGCGGTGCTACGTGTGTGTTTTCGTGGCGTCCGGACGGACGATGCGGATTTTGGGCTCTTTTTCGACTTTTTACTTTAATGTTGGCGAGTTTTGCAATATGGGTGATAACTCGATCTCCGTACGTCGAAATCGAGTTCCGTAAGTTTTAACTCGTGTCTAATACATACGCGGTGCTACGTGTGTGTTTGCGTGGCGTCCGGACGGACGATGCTCGTTTTGGGCTCTTTTTCGGCTTTTTGCCTAAGCGTTGGCGACTTTTGCAATTTGGGCGATAACTCGGTTTCCGTACGTCGGAATCGAGTCCCGTAAGTTGTAACGCGTGTATAGTACCTACGCGGTGCTACGTGTGTGTTTGTGTGGCTTCCGGACGGACGATGCGGGTTTTGGGCTCTTTTTCGTCTTTTTGCCCAAATGTTGTCGAGTTTTGCAATTTGGGCGATAACACGGTCTCCGTACGTCGGAATCGAGTCCCGTAAGTTGTAACGCTTGTCTAATACCTACGCGGTGATACGTTTGTGTTTGCGTGGCGTCCGGACGGACGATACGGGTTTTGGGGTCTTTTTCGGCTTTTTGCCCAAGTGTTGCCGAGTTTTGCAATTTGGGCGATAACTCGGTCTCCGTACATCGGAATCGAATCACGTAAGTTGTAACGCGTGTCTAATACCTACGCGGTGCTACGTGTGTGTTTGCGTGGCGTCCGGACGGATGATGCAGGTTTTGGACTCTTTTTCGTCTTTATGCCCAAGTGTTGTCGAGTTTTGCAATTTGGACGATAACTCGGTCTCCGTACGTCGGAATCGAGTCCCGTAAGTTGTAACGCATGTCCAATACGTACGGAGAGCTACATGTGTGTTTGCGTGGCGTCCGGACGGACGATGCGCATTTTGGGCTCTTTTTCGGCTTTTTGCCTAACCGTTGGCGACTTTTGCAATTTGGGCGATAACTTGGTCTCCGTACGTCGAAATCGAGTCCCGTAGGTTGTAACGCGTGTCTAATACCTACACGGTGCTATGTACGTTTTTGCGTGGCGTCCGGACGGACGATGCGGGTTTTGGGCTCTTTTTCGGCTTTTTGCCTAAGTGTTGCCGAGTTTTCCAATTTGGGCGATAACTCGGTCTACGTACGTCGGAATCTAGTCCCGTAAGTTGTAACGCGTGTCTAATACATACGCGGTGCTACGTGTGTGTTTGCGTGGAGTCCGGACAGACGATAAGGGTTTTGGACTCTTTTTCGGCTTTTTGCCTAAATGTTATCGAGTTTTGCAATTTGGGCGATAACTCGGTCTCCGTACGTCGTAATCGTGTCCCGTCGGTTGTATCGCGTGTCTAATACCTACGCGGTGCTACGTGTGTGTTTGCGTGGCGTCTGGACGGACGATGCGGGTTTTGGACTCTTTTTCGGCTTTTTGCCCAAGAGTTGGCGAGTTTTGTAATTTGGGCGATAACTCGGTCTCCGTACGTCTGAATTGAGTTCCGTAAGTTGTAACGCGTGTCTAATACCTACGCAGTTCTATGTGTGTGTTTGTGTGGCGTCCGGTCGGACGATGCGAGTTTTGGGCTCTTTTTCGGCATTTTTCCTAAGTGTTACCGAGTTTTGCAATTTCGGCGATAACTCGGTCTCCGTACGTCGTAATCGTGTCCCGTAGGTTGTAACGCGTGTCTAATACCTACGCGGTGCTACGTGTGTGTTTGCGTGGCGTCTGGACGGACGATGCGGGTTTTGGACTCTTTTTCGGCTTTTTGCCCAAGAGTTGCCGAGTTTTGTAATTTGGGCGATAACTCGGTCTCCGTACGTCGGAATCGAGTCCCGTAAGTTGTAACGCGTGTCTAATACCTACACGTTTCTACGTGTGTATTTGCGTTAAGTCCGGACGAACGATGCGGGTTTTGGGCTCTTTTTCGGCTTTTTGTCTAAGTGTTGACGAGTTTTGCAATTTGGGCAATAAGTCGGTCTCCGTACGTCGGAATCGAGTCCCGTAAGTTGTAACGCATGTCTAATAACTACGCGGTGCTACGTCTGTGTTTGCGTGGCATCCGGACGAACGATGCGAGTTTTGGACTCTTTTTCGGCTTTTTGCCCAAGTGTTGCCGAGTTTTGTAAATTGTACGATAACTCGGTCTCCGTACGTCGGAATCGAGTCCCGTAAGTTGTAACGCATGTCTAATACCTACGCGGTGCTACGTGTGTATTTGCGTTAAGTCCGGACGAACGATGCTGGTTTTGGGCTCTTTTTCGGTTTTTTGCCTAAGTGTTGCCGAGTTTTGCAATTTTGGCGATAACTCTGTCTCTGTACGTCGGAATCGAGTGTCGTAGGTTGTAACGCTTGTCTTATACCTTCGTGGTGCTACGTGTGTGTTTGCGTGGCGTCCGGACGGACGATGCGGGTTTTGGGCTCTTTTTCGGCTTTTTGCCTAAGTGTTGCTGAGTTTTGCAATTTCGGCGATAACTCGGTCTCCGTACGTCGGAATCAAGTCCCGTAACTTGTAACGCGTGTCTAATACCTTCGCGGTGATACGTGTGTGTTTGTGTGGCGTCCGGTGTTAGATAAAATCTATTTACGCACAACACGCAAGTATACGTGGTCAACAAGTAATAAAGTGATAAGTTGAGTATCATTCCCACAGAGAATTATTTAATAAAAATCACCAAATACTAACCCGTAACCAACTCAATCTTATTTAAACGAATGAATTACAAAGTATATAAATTAACTACTATTCCACTAATTAAATTAAGATTATGGAGATTTAAGATCACAACTTCACTTATTGCTTCATTTAAGTTAACACACTTCTCATCAATTATTCTCTATCCCGAATTGTTAATCAAGAACACGAAAGTAGTATTAACCACCTCTCGATGCACTAATACCGTATTAACGTCAATCCACAATTAAGATAGAAATTTGTTAAACACCTTAATCAACTAATCCACTATATCTCTATGTAAATTACAATTGAAAAAGATTTAAGAGCAAGTTCTCTATAAGATTACATGCGGCGTCAAACGTATCTCTACCTTAACACTCATCAAGTTTAAGCTACTAACAAAATCCTGAACACATGCTATCATGATTATATCTAAATCAATACTTCATCTCTCGAGTTCATATAGATTATCACGGTAATTGATGGCCAATCAATTAAACAATTAATTCCAAATCACAATAGACAATCCTCACAATAGAATATACTAATTAATAACGAAGCATATTAAAATAAACTACACAAAAAGATCCATTATAATCTCAAACAAAGAATTAGTTCATAATTATTGAATTAAAGCTAAGAATCCACAATTGAATAATCATTAAAAGACAAAAATAGAAGAAGATGAGAAGATATAATCTATTGTCTGTAAATTTGACGCTCCCTCCTTGCTCCTACTTTGAATCTTCAATGGTCTCCAAGTTGCTTCAATCTCCAAATCTAATTAGAACTAGTGTTTTTCTCTAATTACTCTAATCTAATTTAATAGAATGCTCTCTAATATCCTAATATTCTATTATAATCCGTATTATTACCCTCCTTTTATAAGCCTTTGTACATGTCTTTAAGTCCTCTTGGAAGTCCTTGAATCAAACAACTCGAAACAATCCTTTTCGGACTCAAATTCGGACAAAATCTATACTTTTTCGCATAGGCCAGCCCCGGCTGGCCTTTTCCTTTGTAAAAACCCAGCCCCAGCTTGCTAGGCTACTGACATCACGCCCAGGACACCCAGCCCCGGCTGGATTCTAAGGCTAAAAACGTCCAGCCCGGGCGAAGGTGCAAACTGCCAATTAATTTTCTGCTGGAACCTCCTCTGCTAAAACTGCTATAACTTTTACACCGAGAGGATTTATGGGGCTCGCAAACTATCAAATCGAATCTATCGACGAGATCTACAACTTTCATTCTTTGAGCATTCAGAAATAACAAACGCATGATGGTCGAAATTGGACTGGAAGTGACTGCTATGCAAATGACCACCCAAAACGGTGAAGTTCAACGTCCATTGGTAGAAATGTCATAACTCTTTCATCCGAACTCCGATTTGAATGATTCAAGATGTTCCGAAAATCTGAGAAAACGTTCTACAATATAGTCCAAGCTCCAAGCCAAGAATATGAATTGAACATGAAAGCATAAACGATGTCCGGATTGCTTTTTCCTTGCATTTTCCTTGCTTTTCCTTACCAATAGTCGCTCACACCGCTTCCAAACGTATAACCTACAAAATGAACATGAAATGCATGAAAAGTAACTAAGACACATGAATAAAAGCAACTAATTCAAGTTATAGATACCGGATAAATAGGTATAAAACCTACTTATCATCCGGACCGACGATGCGGGTTTAGGGCTATTTTTCGGCTTTTTGCCTAAGTGTTGGCGAGTTTTGCAATTTGGGCGATAACTCGATCTCCGTACGTCGGAATCGAGTCCCGTAAGTTGTAACACGTGTCTAATACCTACGGGATGCTACATTTGTGTTTGCGTGGCGTCCGGACGGACAATGCGGGTTTTGGGCTCTTTTTCAGCTTTTTGCCAAAGTGTTGCCGAGTTTTGCAATTTGGGCGATAACTCGGTCTATGTACGTCGAAATCGAGTCCCGTAGGTTGTAACGCGTGTCTAATACCTACGCGGTGCTACGTATGTGTTTACGTGGCGTCCGGACGGACGATGCGGGTTTTGGGCTCTTTTTCGGCTTTTTACCTAAGTATTGCCGAGTTTTGCAATTTGGACGATAACTCGGTCTACGTACGTCGGAATCGAATCTCGTAGGTTATAACGCGTGTCTAATAACTACGCGGTGCTACGTGTGTGTTTGCGTGGCGACCGGACGGACGATGCGAGTTTTGGGCTTTTTTTCGGCTTTTTGCCTAAGTGTTGCCGAGTTTTGCAATTTGGGCGATAACTCGGTCTCCGTACGTCGGAATCGAGTCCCGTAAGTTGTGTTTAATACCTATGCGGTGCTACGTGTGTGTTTGCGTGGCGTCCGGACGGACGATGCGGGTTTTGGGTTCTTTTTCGGCTTTTTACCTAAGTGTTGCCGAGTTTTGCAATTTGGACGATAACTCGGTCTTCGTACATCGGAATCGAGTTTCGTAGGTTGTAACGCGTGTCTAATACCTACGCGGTTCTACGTGTGTGTTTGTGTGGCGTCCGAACGGACGATGCGGGTTTTGGGTTCTTTTTCGGCTTTTTGCCTAAGTGTTGTCGAGCTTTGCAATTTGGGCGATAACTCGGTCTCCGTACGTCGGAATCGAGTCCCGTAGGTTGTTACGCGTGTCTAATACCTACGCGGTGCTACGTGTGTGTTTGCGTGCCGTCCGGACAGACGATGCGGGTTTTGGGTTCTTTTTCGGCCTTCTGCCTAAGTGTTGGCAAATTTTGCAATTTGGGAGATAACTCGGTCTCCGTACGTCGGAATCGAGTCCCGTAGTTTGTAACGCGTATTTAATACCTACGCGGTGCTACGTGTGTGTGTGCGTGCCGTTCGGACAGACGATGCGGGTTTTGGGTTCTTTTTCGGCTTTTTGCCTAAGTGTTGGTGAGTTTTGCAATTTGGGAGATAACTCGGTCTCCGTACGTCGGAATCGAGTCCCGTAAATAGTAACGCGTGTCTAATACCTACGAGGTGCTACGTGTGTGTTTCCGTGGCATCCGGACCGTAGATACGGGTTTTTGGCTCTTTTTCGGCTTTTTGCCGAGTTTTGTAATTTGGGCGATAATTCGGTCTCCGTACGTCGTAATCGAGTCCCGTAAGTTGTAACACGTGTCTAATACCTACGCGGTGCTACGTGCGTGTTTGCGTAGCGTCCGGACGATTCTGGTTTTGGGCTCTTTTTCGGCTTTTTGCCTAAGTGTTGGCGAGTTTTGCAATTTGGGCGATAACTCGGTCTTCGTACGTCGGAATCGAGTCCCTTAAATTGTAACACATGTCTAATTCATACGTGGTGCTACGTGTCTTTTTGCGTGGCGTCCAGACGGACGTTGCGGGTTTTGGTATTTGATTTTTATAATGATATATCTGGCGACTCAAGATGGGTCGTGTGTACCTATTTTGGGGGCGTTACATGAATGGTCGGAAATTGAACCGTTGGTGCCGCTTGGGGAGATGACGGTTGGGGAGAGAGAAGAACTGCAGTGTAATGGCGAAGAGACTGAGCAATTAAATTAAAAATGCCTCAATTGAAATTGGAACTCGCTTTTGGGCTCTTTTTCGTCTTTTTGCCTAAGTGTTGCCGAGCTTTGTAATTTGGGCGATAACTCGGTCTCCGTACGTCGGAATTGAGTCCCGTAAGTTGTAACGCGTGTCTAATACCTACGCGGTTCTACGTGTGTGTTTGCGTGGCGTCCGGACGTACGATGCGGGTTTTGGTCTCTTTTTTGGCCTTTTGCCTAAGTTTTGGCGAGTTTTGCAATTTGGGCGATGACTCGGTCTCCGTACGTCGGAATCGAGTCCCGTAAGTTGTAACACATGTGTAATACGTACGCGGTGCTACGTGTGTGTTTGCGTGGCGTCCGGACCGATGATGCGGGTTTGGGGCTCTTTTTCGGCATTTTGCCTAAGTGTTGCCGAGTTTTGCAATTTGGGCGATAACTCGGTCTCCGTACGTCGTAATCGTGTCCCGTAGGTTGTAACGCGTGTCTAATACCTACGCGGTGCTACGTGTGTGTTTGCGTGGCGTCTGGACGGACGATGCGGGTTTTGGACTCTTTTTCGGCTTTTTGCCCAAGAGTTGCCGAGTTTTGTAATTTGGGCGATAACTCGGTCTCCGTACGTCGGAATCGAGTCCCGTAAGTTGTAACGCGTGTCTAATACCTACACGTTTCTACGTGTGTGTTTGCGTTAAGTCCGGACAGACGATGCGGGTTTTGGGCTCTTTTTCGGCTTTTTGTCTAAGTGTTGGCGAGTTTTGCAATTTGGGCAATAAGTCGGTCTCCGTACGTCGGAATCGAGTCCCGTAAGTTGTAATGCATGTCTAATAACTACGCGGTGCTACGTGTGTGTTTGTGTGGCATCCGGACGGACGATGCGAGTTTTGGACTCTTTTTCGGCTTTTTGACCAAGTGTTACCGAGTTTTGTAAATTGTGCGATAACTCGGTCTCCGTACGTCGGAATCGAGTCCCGTAAGTTGTAACGCATGTCTAATACCTACGCGGTGCTACGTGTGTATTTGCGTTAAGTCCGGACGGACGATGCGGGTTTTGGGCTCCTTTTCGGTTTTTTGCCTAAGTGTTGCCGAGTTTTGCAATTTTGGCGATAACTCGGTCTCTGTACGTCGGAATCGAGTGTCGTAGGTTGTAACGCTTGTCTTATACCTTCGTGGTGCTACGTGTGTGTTTGCGTGGCGTCCGGACGGACTATAAGGGTTTTGGTCTATTTTTCGGCTTTTGGCCTAAGTGTTGGCGAGTTTTGCAATTTGGGCGATAACTCGGTCTCCGTACGTCGGAATCGAGTTCCGTAAGTTGTAACGCGTGTCTAATATCTACGCGGTGCTACGTGTGTGTTTTCGTGGCGTCTGGACGGACGAGGCGGGTTTTGGGCTCTTTTTCGGCTTTTTGCCTAAGTGTTGGTAAGTTTTGCAATTTGGGCGATAACTCGGTCTCCGGATGTCGGAATCAAGTTCCGTAAGTCGTAACACGTGTCTAATACCTACGCGGTGCTACGTGTGTGTTTGCGTGGCGTCCGGACCGACGATGCGGGTTTTGGGCTCTTTTTTGGCTTTTTACTTTAGTGTTGGCGAGTTTTGCAATATGGGTAATAACTCGGTCTCCGTACGTCGGAATCGAGTCTCGTAAGTTGTAACGCGTGTCTAATACCAACGCGGATAAGCGTGTGTGTTGGTGTGGCGTTCGGCCGGACGATGCGGGTTTTGCGCTCTTTTTCGGATTTTTGCCTAAGCGTTGGCGACTTTTGCAATTTCGACGATAACTCGGTCTCCGTACGTCGGAATCGAGTCCCGTAAGTTGTAACGCATGTATAATACCTACGCGGTGCTACGTGTGTGTTTCCGTGGCGTCCGGACGGACAATGCGGGTTTTGGGCTCTTTTTCGAACTTTTGCCCAAATGTTGTCGAGTTCTGCAATTTGGACGATAATCAGTCTCCGTACGTCGGAATCGAGTCTCATAGGTTGTAACACGTGTCTAATACCTACGCGGTGCTACGTGTGTGTTTACGTGGCGTCCGGACGCACGATGCGGGTTTTGGGCTCTTTTTTCTGGCTTTTTGCCTAAGTGTTGTCGAGTTTTGCAATTTGGGCGATAACTCGGTCTCCGTACGTCGGAATCGAGTCCCGTAGGTTGTAACGCGTGTCTAATACCTACGCGGTGCTACGTGTGTGTTTGCGTGGCGTCCGGACCGACGATAAAGGTTTTGGGCTTTTTTTTGGCTTTTCGCCCAAGTGTTGCCGAGTTTTGCAATTTGGGCGATAACACGGTCTCCGTAAGTCGGAATCGAGTCCCGTAAGTTGTAACGCTTGTCTAATATCTACGCGGTGATACGTTTGTGTTTGCGTGGCGTCTGGACGGACGATGCGGTTTTGGGCTCTTTTTCGGCTTTTTGTCTAAGTGTTGGCGAGTTTTGCTATTTGGGCGATAACTCGGTCTCCGTACGTCGGAATCGAGTGTCGTAGGTTGTAACGCGTGTCTAATACCTACGCGGTGCTACGTGTGTGTTTGCGTGACGTCTGGACGGACGATGCGGGTTTTGGGCTCTTTTTCGGCTTTTTGCCTAAGTGTTGCCGAGTTTTGCAATTTGGGCGATAACTCGGTCTCCGTACGTCGGAATCGAGTGTCTTAGGTTGTAACGCGTGTCTAATACCTACGCGGTGCTACGTGTGTGTTTGTGTGGCGTCCGGACGGACGATGCGGGTTTTGGGCTCTTTTTCGGCTTTTTGCCTTAGTGTTGTCGAGTTTTTCAATTTGGGCGATAACTCGGTCTCTGTACGTCGGAATCGAGTCCCGTAGGTTGTAACGCGTGTCTAATACCTACGCGGTGCTACGTGTGTGTTTGCGTGGCGTCCGGACGGACGATTCGGGGCTTGGGCTCTTTTTCGGCTTTTTACCGATGTATTGCCGAGTTTTGCAATTTGGACGATAACTCTATCTCCGTACGTCGGAATCGAGTCTCGTAGGTTGTAACGCGTGTCTAATACCTACGCGGTGCTACGTGTGTGTCTATATGCCATCCGGACGGACGATGCGGGTTTTTGGTTCTTTTTTGGCTTTTTCCCTAAGTGTTGTCGAGCTTTGCAATTTGGGCGATAACTCGGTCTCCGTACGTCGGAATCGAGTCCCGTAGATTATAACGCGTGTCTAATACCTACACGGTGCTACGTATGTGTTTGCGTGCCATCCGGAAAGACGATGCGGGTTTTGAGTTCTTTTTCGGTCTTTTGCCTAAGTGTTGGCGAGTTTTGCAATTTGGCGATAACTCGGTCTCCGTAGGTCGGAATCGAGTCCCGTAAGTTGTAACGCGTGTCTAATACCTACGCGGTGCTACACGTATGTTTGCGTGGTGTTTGGACGGACGATGCTGGTTTTGGCCTCTTTTTTGGAATTTTGCCTAAGTGTTGCCGAGTTTTGCAATTTGGGCGATAACTCGGTCTCCGTACGTCGGAATCGAGTGTCGTAGGTTGTAACGCGTGTCTAATACCTACGCGGTGTTACGTGTGTGTATGCGGGGCGTTCGGACTGACGATGTTAGTGAGTTTTGCAATTTGGGCGATAACTCGGTCTCCGTACGTCGGAATCGAGTCCCGTAAATAGTAACGCGTGTCTAATACCTACGCGGTGCTACGTGTGTGTTTGCGTGGCATCCGGACCGTAGATACGGGTTTTTGGCTCTTTTCGGCTTTTTGCCTAAGTGTTGCCGAGTTTTGTAATTTGGGCGATAACTCGGTCTCCGTACGTCGTAATCGAATCCCGTAAGTTGTAACACGTGTCTAATACCTACACGGTGCTACGTGCGTGTTTGCGTGGCGTCCGGACGGACGATGCTGGTTTTGGGCTCTTTTTCGGATTTTTGCCTAAGTGTTGGCGAGTTTTGCAATTTGGGCGATAAGTCGGTCTCCGTACGTCGAAATCGAGTCCCGTAAGTTGTAATGCATGTCTAATACCTACGCGGTGCTACGTGAGTGTTTACGTGGCATCCGGACGGACGATGCGAGTTTTGGGTTCTTTTTCGGCTTTTTGCCCAAGTGTTGCCGAGTTTTGTAAATTGGGCGATAACTCGGTCTCCGTACGTCGGAATCGAGTCCCGTAAGTTGTAACGCGTGTCTAATACCTACGTGGTGCTACGTGTGTGTTTGCGTTAAGTCCGGACGGACGATGCGGGTTTTGGGCTCTTTTTCGGTTTTTTACCTAAGTGTTGCCGACTTTTGCAATTTTGGCGATAACTCGGTATCCGTACTTAGGAATCGAGTGTTGTAGGTTGTAACTCTTGTATTATACCTTCGGGGTGCTACGTGTGTGTTTGCGTGGCGTCCGGACGGACGATGCGGGTTTTGGATTCTTTTTCGACTTTTTGCCCAAATGTTGCCGAGTTTTGCAATTTGGGCGATAACACAGTCTCCGTACGTCGGAATCGAGTCCTGTAAGTTGTAACGCGTGCCTAATACCTACGCGGTGCTACGTGTGTGTTTGAGCGGCGTCCGGACGGACAATGCGGGTTTTGGCCTCTTTTTCGGCTTGTTGCCTAAGTGTTGGCGAGTTTTGCTATTTGGGCGATAACTCGGTCTCCGTACGTCGGAATCGAATTCCGTAAGTTGTAACGCGTGTCTAATACCTACGCGGTGCTACGTGTGTGTTTGCGTGACGTCCGGACGGACGATGCGGGTTTTGGGCTCTTTTTCGGCTTTTTACTGAAGTGTTGGCGAGTTTTGCAATATGGGTGATAATTCGGTCTCCGTACGTCGGAATCGAGTCCCGTAAGTTGTAACGCGTGTCTAATACCTACGCGGTACTACGTGTGTTTTTGCGTGGCGTCCAGACGGACGATGCTGGTTTTGGCCTATTTTTCGTCTTTTTGCCCAAATGTTGCCGAGTTTTGCAATTTGGGCGATAACACGGTCTCCGTACGTCGGAATCGAGTCCCGTAATTTGTAATGCGTGTCTAATATTTAAGCGGTGAAGCGTGTGTGTTGGTGTGGCGTCCGGCCAGACAATGCGGGTTTTGGGCTCTTTTTCAGCTTTTCGCCTAAGCGTTGCCGAATTTTGGAATTTGGGCGATAACTCGGTCTCCGTACTTCGGAATCAAGTCCCGTAAGTTGTAACACGTGTCCAATACCTACGCGGTGCTACGTGTGTGTTTGCGTGGCGTCCGGACGGACTATAAAGGTTTTGGTCTATTTTTTGGCTTTTTGCCTAAGTGTTGGCGAGTTTTGCTATTTGGGCGATAACTCGGTCTTCGTACGTCGGAATCGAGTTCCGTAAGTTGTAACGCGTGTCTAATACCTACGCGGTGCTACGTGTGTGTTTGCGTGGCGTCCGGACGCACGATGCGGGTTTTGGGCTCTTTTTCGGCTTTTTACTTAAGTGTTGGCGAGTTTTGCAATATGGGTGATAACTCGGTCTCCGTACGTCGGAATCGAGTCCCGTAAGTTGTAACGCGTGTCTAATACCTACGCGGAGAAGTGTGTGTGTTGGTGTGGCGTTCGACCGGACGATGCTGGTTTTGCGCTCTTTTTCGGCTTTTTGCCTAAGCGTTGGCGACTTTTGCAATTTGGACGATAACTTGGTCTCCGTACGTCGGAATCGAGTCCCGTAAGTTGTAACGCATGTATAATACCTACGCGGTGCTACGTGTGTGTTTCCGTGTCTTCCGGACGGACAATGCGGGTTTTGGGCTCTTTTTCGTCTTTTTGCCCAAATGTTGCCGAGTTTTGCAATTTGGACGATAATTAGTCTCCGTACGTCGGAATCGAGTCTCATAGGTTGTAACACGTGTCTAATACCTACGCGGTGCTACGTGTGTGTTTGCGTGGCGTCCGGACGCACGATGCGGGTTTTGAGCTCTTTTTTGGCTTTTTGCCTAAGTGTTGTCGAGTTTTGCAATTAGGGCGATAACTCGGTCTCCGTACGTCGGAATCGAGTCCCGTAGGTTGTAACGCGTGTCTAATACCTACACGGTGCTACGTGTGTGTTTGCGTGGCGTCCGGACCGACGATAAGGGTTTTGGGCTTTTTTTCGGCTTTTCGCCCAAGTGTTGGCGAGTTTTGCAATTTGGGCGATAACACGGTCTCCGTACGTCGGAATCGAGTCCCGTAAGTTGTAACGCTTGTCTAATATCTACGCGGTGATACGTTTGTGTTTGCGTGGCGTCTGGACGGACGATGCGGTTTTGGACTTTTTTTCGGCTTTTTGCCTAAGTGTTAGCGACTTTTGTAATTTGGGCGATAACTCGGTCTCCGTACGTAGGAATCGAGTCCCGTAAGTTGTAATGCGTGTATAATACCTACGCGGTGCTAAGTGTATGTTTGCGTGGCGTCCGGACGGACGATGCGGGTTTTAGGCTCTTTTTCGGCTTTTTACCTAAGTATTGTCGAGTTTTGCAATTTGGACGATAACTCGGTCTCCGTACGTCGAAATCGAGTCTCGGAGGTTGTAACGCGTATCTAATACCTACGCGGTGCTACGTGTGTGTTTGCTTGGCGTTCGGACGGACGATGCGGGTATTGGGCTTTTTTCGGCTTTTTGCCTAAGTGTTGCCGAGTTTTGAAATTTAGGCGATAACTCAGTCTCCGTACGTCGAAATTGAGTCCCGTAGGTTGTAACGCGTGTCTAATACCTACGCGGTGCTACGTTTGTATTTGCGTGGCATCCGGACGGACGATGCTGGTATTGGGCTCTTTTTCGGCTTTTTGCCTAAGTGTTGGCGAGTTTTGCAATTTGGGCGATAACTCGGTCTTCGTACATAGGAATCGAGTCCTGTAAGTTATAACGCGTGCCTAATACCTACGCGGTGCTACGTGTGTGTTTGCGCGGTGTCCGGACGGACGATGCAGGTTTTGGGCTCTTTTTCGGCTTGTTGCCTAAGTGTTGGCGATTTTGCATTTTGGGCGATAACTCGGTCTCTGTACGTTTGAATCGAATCACGTAAGTTGTAACGCGTGTCTAATACCTATGCGTTGCTACGTGTGTGTTTGTGTGGCGTCCGAACGCACGATGCGGGTTTTGGGCTCTTTTTTGGCTTTTTGCCTAAGTGTTGCCGAGTTTTTCAATTTGGGTGATAACTCGGTCTCCGTACGTCGGAATCGAGTCCCGTAAGTTGTAACGCGTGTCTAATACCTACGCGTTGCTACGTGTGTGTTTGTGTGGCGTCCGGACGCACGATACGGGTTTTGGGCTCTTTTTTGGCTTTATGCTCAAGTGTTGCCGAGTTTTGCAATTTGGGCGATAACTCGGTCTCCGTACGTTTGAATCGAGTCCCGTAAGTTGTAACGCATGTCTAATACGTACGCGGAGCTACGTGTGTGTTTGCGTGGCGTCCGGTCGGACGATGCGCGTTTTGGGCTCTTTTTCGGCTTTTTGACTAAGCGTTTGCGACTTTTGCAATTTGGGCGATAACTCGGTCTCCGTACGTCGGAATCGAGTCCCGTAATTTGTAACGCGTGTCTAACACCTACGCGGTGATACGTGTGTGTTTGCGTGGCGTCTGGACCGATGATAAGGGTTTTGAGCTTTTTTTCGGCTTTTCGCCCAAATATTGGCGAGTTTTGCAATTTAGGTGATAACTCGGTATCCGTACGTCGGAATCGAGTCCCGTAAGTTGTAACGCGTGTCTAATACATACACGGTGCTACGTGTGTGTTTGCGTGGCGTCCGGACCGACGATGCGGGTTTTGAGCACCTTTTCGGTTTTTTGCCTAAGTGTTGCCGGGTTTTGCAATTTGGGCGATAACTCGATCTCCGTACGTTGTAAACGAGTCCCGTAAGTTATAACGCGTGGCTAATATTTATGCGGTGAAGCGTGTCTGTTGGTGTGGCGTCCGGCCGGTTAATGCTGGTTTTGGGCTCTTTTTCGGCTTTTTACCTAAGCGTTGCCGAATTTTGCAATTTGGGCGATAACTCGGTCCCCGTACTTCGGAATCGAGTCCCGTAAGTTGTAAAGCGTGTCTAATACCTACGCGGTGCTACGAGTGTGTTTGCGTGGCGTCCGGACGGACGATGCAGGTTTTGGACTCTTTTTCGTCTTTATGCCTAAGTGTTGCCGAGTTTTGCAATTTTGGCGATAACTCAGTCTTCGTACGTCGGAATCGAGTCCCGTAAGTTGTAATGCATGTCTAATACGTAATCGGAGCTACGTGTGTGTTTGTGTGGCGTCCCGACGTGTGTGTTTGCGTGGCGTCCCGACGGACGATGCGCGTTTTGGGCTCTTTTTCGGCTTTTTGTCTAAGCGTTGGCGACTTTTGCAATTTGGGCGATAAATCAGTCTCTGTACGTCGGAATCGAGTCCTGTAAGTTGTAACGCGTGTCTAATACCTACGCGGTGCTACGTGTGTGTTTGCGTTGAGTCCGGACGGACGATGCTGGTTTTGGGCTCTTTTTCGGCTTTTTGACTAAGTGTTGCCGAGTTTTGCAATTTGGGCGATAACTCGATCTACGTACGTCGGACTCTAGTCCCGTAAGTTGTAACGCGTGTCTAATACCTACGCAGAGAAGCGTGTGTGTTGGTGTGGCGTTCGGCCGGACAATGCTGGTTTTGGGCTCTTTTTCGGCTTTTTGCCTAAGTGTTGCCGAGTTTTGCAATTTGGGCGATAACTCGTTCTCCGTACGTCGGAATCGAGTCCCGTAAGTTGTAACGCGTGTCCAATACCTACGCGGTGCTACGTGTGTGTTTGCGTGGCGTCCGGACGGACGATGCGGGTTTTGGGCTCTTTTTTCGGCTTTTTACCTTAGTGTTTGCGAGTTTTGCAATATGGGCGATAACTCGGACTCCGTACGTCGGAATCGAGTTCCGTAAGTTGTAACGCGTTTCTAATACCAACGCGGTGCTACGTGTGTGTTTGTGTGGCGTCCGGATGGACGATAAGGGTTTTGGGCTATTTTTCGGCTTTTTGTCTAAGTGTTACCGAGTTTTACAATTTGGGCGATAACTTGGTCTCCGTACGTCGGAATCGAGTCCCCTAAGCTTTAACGCGTGTCTAATACCTACGCGGTGCAACGTGTGTGTTTGCGTGGAATCCGGACAGACGATGCTTGTTTTGGGCTCTTTTTTCGGCTTTTTACCTTAGTGTTGTCCAGTTTTGCAATAAGGGCGATAACTCGGTCTCCGTACGTCGGAATCGAGTTCTGTAAGTTGTAACGCATGTCTAATACCAACGCGGTGCTACGTGTGTGTTTGTGTGGCTTCCGGACGGACGATAAGGGTTTTGGGCTCTTTTTCAGCTTTTTGTCTAAGTGTTACAGAGTTTTGCAATTTGGGCGATAACTCGGTCTTCGTACGTCGGAATCGAGTCCCCTAAGTTTTAACGCGTGTCTAATACCTACGCGGTGCAACGTGTGTGTTTGCGTGGCGTCCGGATGGACGATGCTGGTTTTGGGCTCTTTTTCGGCTTTTTGCCAAAGTGTTGGCGAGTTTTGCAATTTGGGCGATAACTCGGTCTCCGTACGTCAGAATCGAGTCACGTTAGTTGTAACGCGTGTCTAATACCTACGCGGTGCTACATGTGTGTTTGTGTGGCGTGCAGACGGACGATGCGGGTTTCGGGCTCTTTTTCGGCTTTTTTGCCTAAGTGTTGGCGAGTTTTCCAATTTGTGTGATAACTCGGTCTCCGTATGTTTGAATCGAGTCCCATAAGTTGTAACGCTTGTCTAATATCTACGCGTTGCTACGTGTGTGTTTGCGTGGCGTCCGGATGCACTATGCGGGTTTTGGGCTCTTTTTTGGCTTTATGCCCAAGTGTTGGCGAGTTTTGCAATTTGGGCGATAACTCGGTCTCCGTACGTCGGAATCGAGTCCCGTAAGTTGTAACGCATGTCTAATACGTACGTGGAGCTACGTGTGTTTGCGTGGCGTCCGGTCGGACGATGCGCGTTTTGGGCTCTTTTTCGGTTTTTTTGCCTAAGCGTTTGCCACTTTTGCAATTTGGGCGATAACTCGGTCTCCGTACGTCGGAATCGAGTCCCGTAATTTGTAACGCGTGTCTAACACCTACGCGGTGATACGTGTGTGTTTGCGTGGCGTCCGGACCGACGATAAGGGTTTTGAACTTATTTTCGGCTTTTCGCCCAAATATTGGCGAGTTTTGCAATTTAGGTGATAACTCGGTCTCCGTACGTCGGAATCGAGTCCCGTAAGTTGTAACGCGTGTCTAATACATACACGGTGCTACGTGTGTGTTTGCGTGGCGTCCGGACCGACGATGCGGGTTTTGAGCACCTTTTCGATTTTTTGCCTAAGTGTTGCCGGGTTTTGCAATTTGGGCGATAACTCGATCTCCGTACGTCGTAAACGAGTCCCGTAAGTTATAACGCGTGTCTAATATTTATGCGGTGAAGCGTGTCTGTTGGTGTGGCGTCCGGCCGGACAATGCGGGTTTTGGGCTCTTTTTCGGCTTTTTACCTAAGCGTTGCCGAATTTTGCAATTTGGGCGATAACTCGGTCCCCGTACTTCGGAATCGAGTCCCGTAAGTTGTAAAGCGTGTCTAATACCTACGCGGTGCTACGAGTGTGTTTGCGTGGCATCCGGACGGACGATGCAGGTTTTGGACTCTTTTTCGTCTTTATGCCTAAGTGTTGCCGAGTTTTGCAATTTGGGCGATAACTCGGTCTTCGTACGTCGGAATCGAGTCCCGTAAGTTGTAATGCATGTCTAATACGTAATCGGAGCTACGTGTGTGTTTGCGTGGCGTCCCGACGTGTGTGTTTGCGTGGCGTCCCGACGGACGATGCGCGTTTTGGGCTCTTTTTCGGCTTTTTGCCTAAGCGTTGGCGACTTTTGCAATTTGGGCGATAAATCAGTCTCTGTACGTCGGAATCGAGTCCTGTAAGTTGTAACGCGTGTCTAATACCTACGCGGTGCTACGTGTGTGTTTGCGTTGCGTCCGGACGGACGATGCGGGTTTTGGGCTCTTTTTCGGCTTTTTGACTAAGTGTTGCCGAGTTTTGCAATTTGGGCGATAACTCGGTCTACGTACGTCGGAATCTAGTCCCGTAAGTTGTAACGCGTGTCTAATACCTACGCAGAGAAGCGTGTGTGTTGGTGTGGCGTTCGGCCGGACAATGCTGGTTTTGGGCTCTTTTTCGGCTTTTTGCCTAAGCGTTGCCGAGTTTTGCAATTTGGGCGATAACTCGTTCTCCGTACGTCGGAATCGAGTCCCGTAAGTTGTAACGCGTGTCCAATACCTACGCGGTGCTACGTGTATGTTTGCGTGGCGTCCGGACGGACGATGCGGGTTTTGGGCTCTTTTTCGGCTTTTTACCTTAGTGTTTGCGAGTTTTGCAATATGGGCGTTAACTCGGACTCCGTACGTCGGAATCGAGTTCCGTAAGTTGTAACGCGTTTCTAATACCAACGCGGTGCTACGTGTGTGTTTGTGTGGCGTCCGGATGGACGATAAGGGTTTTGGGCTATTTTTCGGCTTTTTGTCTAAGTGTTACCGAGTTTTACAATTTGGGCGATAACTTGGTCTCCGTACGTCGGAATCGAGTCCCCTAAGTTTTAACGCGTGTCTAATACCTACGCGGTGCAACGTGTGTGTTTGCGTGGAATACGGACAGACGATGCTTGTTTTGGGCTCTTTTTCGGCTTTTTACCTTAGTGTTGTCCAGTTTTGCAATAAGGGCGATAACTCGGTCTCCGTACGTCGGAATCGAGTTCCGTAAGTTGTAACGCATGTCTAATACCAACGCGGTGCTACGTGTGTGTTTGTGTGGCTTCCGGACGGACGATAAGGGTTTTGGGCTCTTTTTCAGCTTTTTGTCTAAGTGTTACAGAGTTTTGCAATTTGGTCGATAACTCGGTCTTCGTACGTCGGAATCGAGTCCCCTAAGTTTTAACGCGTGTCTAATACCTACGCGGTGCAACGTGTGTGTTTGCGTGGCGTCCGGACGGACGATGCTGGTTTTGGGCTCTTTTTCGGCTTTTTGCCAAAGTGTTGGCGAGTTTTGCAATTTGGGCGATAACTCGGTCTCCGTACGTCAGAATCGAGTCACGTTAGTTGTAACGCGTGTCTAATACCTACGCGGTGCTACATGTGTGTTTGTGTGGCGTGCAGACGGACGATGCGGGTTTCGGGCTCTTTTTCGGCTTTTTGCCTAAGTGTTGGCGAGTTTTCCAATTTGTGTGATAACTCGGTCTCCGTATGTTTGAATCGAGTCCCATAAGTTGTAACGCGTGTCTAATACCTACGCGTTGCTACGTGTGTGTTTGCGTGGCGTCCGGATGCACTATGCGGGTCTTGGGCTCTTTTTTGGCTTTATGCCCAAGTGTTGGCGAGTTTTGCAATTTGGGCGATAACTCGGTCTCCGTACGTCGGAATCGAGTCCCGTAAGTTGTAACGCATGTCTAATACGTACGTGGAGCTACGTGTGTTTGCGTGGCGTCCGGTTGGACGATGCGCGTTTTGGGCTATTTTTCGGTTTTTTGCCTAAGTGTTGGCGACTTTTGCAATTTGGGCGATAACTCGGTCTCCGTACGTCGTAATCGAGTCCCGTAAGCTGTAATCTATTGTCTGTAAATTTGACGCTCCCTCCTTGCTCCTACTTTGAATCTTCAATGGTCTCCAAGTTGCTTCAATCTCCAAATCTAATTAGAACTAGTGTTTTTCTCTAATTACTCTAATCTAATTTAATAGAATGCTCTCTAATATCCTAATATTCTATTCTAATCCGTATTATTACCCTCCTTTTATAAGCCTTTGTACATGTCTTTAAGTCCTCTTGGAAGTCCTTGAATCAAACAACTCGAAACAATCCTTTTCGGACTCAAATTCGGACAAAATCTATACTTTTTCGCATAGGCCAGCCCCGGCTGGCCTTTTCCTTTGTAAAAACCCAGCCCCAGCTTGCTAGGCTACTGACATCACGCCCAGGACACCCAGCCCCGGCTGGATTCTAAGGCTAAAAACGTCCAGCCCGGGCGAAGGTGCAAACTGCCAATTAATTTTCTGCTGGAACCTCCTCTGCTAAAACTGCTATAACTTTTACACCGAGAGGATTTATGGGGCTCGCAAACTATCAAATCGAATCTATCGACGAGATCTACAACTTTCATTCTTTGAGCATTCAGAAATAACAAACGCATGATGGTCGAAATTGGACTGGAAGTGACTGCTATGCAAATGACCACCCAAAACGGTGAAGTTCAACGTCCGTTGGTAGAAATGTCATAACTCTTTCATCCGAACTCCGATTTGAATGATTCAAGATGTTCCGAAAATCTGAGAAAACGTTCTACAATATAGTCCAAGCTCCAAGCCAAGAATATGAATTGAACATGAAAGCATAAACGATGTCCGGATTGCTTTTTCCTTGCATTTTCCTTGCTTTTCCTTGCCAATAGTCGCTCACACCGCTTCCAAACGTATAACCTACAAAATGAACATGAAATGCATGAAATGTAACTAAGACACATGAATAAAAGCAACTAATTCAAGTTATAGATACCGGATAAGTAGGTATAAAACCTACTTATCATCCGGACCGACGATGCGGGTTTAGGGCTATTTTTCGGCTTTTTGCCTAAGTGTTGGCGAGTTTTGCAATTTGGGCGATAACTCGATCTCCGTACGTCGGAATCGAGTCCCGTAAGTTGTAACACGTGTCTAATACCTACGGGATGCTACGTTTGTGTTTGCGTGGCGTCCGGACGGACAATGCGGGTTTTGGGCTCTTTTTCAGCTTTTTGCCAAAGTGTTGCCGAGTTTTGCAATTTGGGCGATAACTCGGTCTCTGTACATCGAAATCGAGTCCCGCAGGTTGTAACGCGTGTCTAATACCTACGCGGTGCTACGTATGTGTTTGCGTGGCGTCCGGACGGACGATGCGGGTTTTGGGCTCTTTTTCGGCTTTTTACCTAAGTATTGCCGAGTTTTGCAATTTGGACGATAACTCGGTCTACGTACGTCGGAATCGAATCTCGTAGGTTGTAACGCGTGTCTAATAACTACGCGGTGCTACGTGTGTGTTTGCGTGGCGACCGGACGGACGATGCGAGTTTTGGGCTTTTTTTCGGCTTTTTGCCTAAGTGTTGCCGAGTTTTGCAATTTGGGCGATAACTCGGTCTCCGTACGTCGGAATCGAGTCCCGTAAGTTGTGTTTAATACCTATGCGGTGCTACGTGTGTGTTTGCGTGGCGTCCGGACGGACGATGCGGGTTTTGGGCTCTTTTTCGGCTTTTTACCTAAGTGTTGTCGAGTTTTGCAATTTGGACGATAACTCGGTCTTCGTACGTCGGAATCGAGTTTCATAGGTTGTAACGCGTGTCTAATACCTACGCGGTTCTACGTGTGTGTTTGTGTGGCGTCCGAACGGACGATGCGGGTTTTGGGTTCTTTTTCGGCTTTTTGCCTAAGTGTTGTCGAGCTTTGCAATTTGGGCGATAACTCGGTCTCCGTACGTCGGAATCGAGTCCCGTAGGTTGTAACGCGTGTCTAATACCTACGCGGTGCTACGTGTGTGTTTGCGTGCCGTCCGGACAGACGATGCGGGTTTTGGGTTCTTTTTCGGCCTTCTGCCTAAGTGTTGGCAAATTTTGCAATTTGGGCGATAACTCGGTCTCCGTACGTCGGAATCGAGTCCCGTAGTTTGTAACGCGTATTTAATACCTACGCGGTGCTACGTGTGTGTGTGCGTGCCGTTCGGACAGACAATGCGGGTTTTGGGTTCTTTTTTGGCTTTTTGCCTAAGTGTTGGTGAGTTTTGCAATTTGGGAGATAACTCGGTCTCCGTACGTCGGAATCGAGTCCCGTAAATAGTAACGCGTGTCTAATACCTACGAGGTGCTACGTGTGTGTTTGCGTGGCATCCGGACCGTAGATACGGGTTTTTGGCTCTTTTTCGGCTTTTTGCCTAAGTTTTGCCGAGTTTTGTAATTTGGGCGATAATTCGGTCTCCGTACGTCGTAATCGAGTCCCGTAAGTTGTAACACGTGTCTAATACCTACGCGGTGCTACGTTCGTGTTTGCGTAGCGTCCGGACGATTCTGGTTTTGGGCTCTTTTTCGGCTTTTTGCCTAAGTGTTGCGAGTTTTGCAATTTGGGCGATAACTCGGTCTTCGTACGTCGGAATCGAGTCCCTTAAATTGTAACACATGTCTAATTCATACGTGGTGCTACGTGTCTTTTTGCGTGGCGTCCAGACGGACGTTGCGGGTTTTGGTATTTGATTTTTATAATGATATATCTGGCGACTCAAGATGGGTCGTGTGTACCTATTTTGGGGGCGTTACATGAATGGTCGGAAATTGAACCGTTGGTGCCGCTTGGGGAGATGACGGTTGGGGAGAGAGAAGAACTGCAGTGTAATGGCGAAGAGACTGAGCAATTAAATTAAAAATGCCTCAATTGAAATTGGAACTCGCTTTTGGGCTCTTTTTCGTCTTTTTGCCTAAGTGTTGCCGAGCTTTGTAATTTGGGCGATAACTCGGTCTCCGTACGTCGGAATTGAGTCCCGTAAGTTGTAACGCGTGTCTAATACCTACGCGGTTCTACGTGTGTGTTTGCGTGGCGTCCGGACGTACGATGCGGGTTTTGGTCTCTTTTTTGGCCTTTTGCCTAAGTTTTGGCGAGTTTTGCAATTTGGGCGATGACTCGGTCTCCGTACGTTGGAATCGAGTCCCGTAAGTTGTAACACATGTGTAATACGTACGCGGTGCTACGTGTGTGTTTGCGTGGCGTCCGGACCGATGATGCGGGTTTGGGGCTCTTTTTCGTCTTTTTGCCTAAGTGTTGCTGAGTTTTGCAATTTCGGCGATAACTCGGTCTCCGTACGTCGGAATCAAGTCCCGTAACTTGTAACGCGTGTCTAATACCTACGCGATGATACGTGTGTGTTTGTGTGGCGTCCGGTGTTGGGTAAAATCTATTTACGCACAACACGCAAGTATACGTGGTCAACAAGTAATAAAGTGATAAGTTGAGTATCGTTCAGACAGAGAATTATTTAATAAAAATCACCAAATACTAACCCGTAACCAACTCAATCTTATTTAAACGAATGAATTACAAAGTATATAAATTAACTACTATTCCACTAATTAAATTAAGATTATGGAGATTTAAGATCACAACTTCACTTATTGCTTCATTTAAGTTAACACACTTCTCATCAATTATTCTCTATCCCGAATTGTTAATCAAGAACACGAAAGTAGTATTAACCACCTCTCGATGCACTAATACCGTATTAACGTCAATCCACAATTAAGATAGAAATCCGTTAAACACCTTAATCAACTAATCCACTATATCTCTATGTAAATTACAATTGAAAAAGATTTAAGAGCAAGTTCTCTATAAGATTACATGCGGCGTCAAACGTATCTCTACCTTAACACTCATCAAGTTTAAGCTACTAACAAAATCCTGAACACATGCTATCATGATTAGATCTAAATCAATACTTCATCTCTCGAGTTCATATAGATTATCACGGTAATTGATGGCCAATCAATTAAACAATTAATTCCAAATCACAATAGACAATCCTCACAATAGAATATACTAATTAATAACGAAGCATATTAAAATAAACTACACAAAAAGATCCATTGTAATCTCAAACAAAGAATTAGTTCATGATTATTGAATTAAAGCTAAGAATCCACAATTGAATAATCATTAAAAGACAAAAATAGAAGAAGATGAGAAGATATAATCTATTGTCTGTAAATTTGACGCTCCCTCCTTGCTCCTACTTTGAATCTTCAACAGTCTCCAAGTTGCTTCAATCTCCAAATCTAATTAGAACTAGTGTTTTTCTCTAATTACTCTAATCTAATTTAATAGAATGCTCTCTAATATCCTAATATTCTATTCTAATCCGTATTATTACCCTCCTTTTATAAGCCTTTGTACATGTCTTTAAGTCCTCTTGGAAGTCCTTGAATCAAACAACTCGAAACAATCCTTTTCGGACTCAAATTCGGACAAAATCTATACTTTTTCGCATAGGCCAGCCCCGGCTGGCCTTTTCCTTTGTAAAAACCCAGCCCCAGCTTGCTAGGCTACTGACATCACGCCCAGGACACCCAGCCCCGGCTGGATTCTAAGGCTAAAAACGTCCAGCCCGGGCGAAGGTGCAAACTGCCAATTAATTTTCTGCTGGAACCTCCTCTGCTAAAACTACTATAACTTTTACACCGAGAGGATTTATGGGGCTCGCAAACTATCAAATCGAATCTATCGACGAGATCTACAACTTTCATTCTTTGAGCATTCAGAAATAACAAACGCATGATGGTCGAAATTGGACTGGAAGTGACTGCTATGCAAATGACCACCCAAAACGGTGAAGTTCAACGTCCGTTGGTAGAAATGTCTTAACTCTTTCATCTGAACTCCGATTTGAATGATTCAAGATGTTCCGAAAATCTGAGAAAACGTTCTACAATATAGTCCAAGCTCCAAGCCAAGAATATGAATTGAACATGAAAGCATAAACGATGTCCGGATTGCTTTTTCCTTGCATTTTCCTTGCTTTTCCTTACCAATAGTCGCTCACACCGCTTCCAAACGTATAACCTACAAAATGAACATGAAATGCATGAAAAGTAACTAAGACACATGAATAAAAGCAACTAATTCAAGTTATAGATACCGGATAAGTAGGTATAAAACCTACTTATCATCCGGACCGACGATGCGGGTTTAGGGCTATTTTTCGGCTATTTGCCTAAGTGTTGGCGAGTTTTGCAATTTGGGCGATAACTCGGTCTCCGTACGTCGGAATCGAGTCCCGTAAGTTGTAACGCGTGTCTAATACCTACGCGATGCTACGTTTGTGTTTGCGTGGCGTCCGGACGGACAATGCGGGTTTTGGGCTCTTTTTCAGCTTTTTGCCAAAGTGTTGCCGAGTTTTGCAATTTGGGCGATAACTCGGTCTCCGTACGTCGGAATCGAGTCCTGTAGGTTGTAACGCGTGTCTAATACCTACGCGGTACTACGTGTGTGTTTGCGTGGCGTCCGGACGGACGATGCTGGTTTTGGGCTCTTTTTTCGGCATTTTGCCTAAGTGTTGCCGAGTTTTACAATTTGGGCGATAACTCGGTCTCCGTACGTCGGAATCGAGTCCCATAAGTTGTAACGCGTGTCTAATACCTACGCGGTGCTACGTGTGTATTTGCGTGGCGTCCAGACGGACGATGCGGGTTTTGGGCTTTTTGCCTAAGTGTTGGCGAGTTTTGCAATTTGGGTGATAACTCGGTCTCCGTACGTCGGAATCGAATCCCGTAAGTTGTAACGCGTGTCTAATACCTACGTGGTGCTACGTGTGTGTTTGCGTTAAGTCCGGACGGACGATGCGGGTTTTGGGCTCTTTTTCGGTTTTTTACCTAAGTGTTGCCGACTTTTGCAATTTTGGCGATAACTCGGTATCCGTACTTAGGAATCGAGTGTTGTAGGTTGTAACTCTTGTATTATACCTTCGGGGTGCTACGTGTGTGTTTGCGTGGCGTCCGGACGGACGATGCGGGTTTTGGATTCTTTTTCGACTTTTTGCCCAAATGTTGCCGAGTTTTGCAATTTGGGCGATAACACAGTCTCCGTACGTCGGAATCGAGTCCTGTAAGTTGTAACGCGTGCCTAATACCTACGCGATGCTACGTGTGTGTTTGAGCGGCGTCCGGACGGACAATGCGGGTTTTGGCCTCTTTTTCGGCTTGTTGCCTAAGTGTTGGCGAGTTTTGCTATTTGGGCGATAACTCGGTCTCCGTACGTCGGAATCGAATTCCGTAAGTTGTAACGCGTGTCTAATACCTACGCGGTGCTACGTGTGTGTTTGCGTGACGTCCGGACGGACGATGCGGGTTTTGGGCTCTTTTTCGGCTTTTTACTGAAGTGTTGGCGAGTTTTGCAATATGGGTGATAATTCGGTCTCCGTACGTCGGAATCGAGTCCCGTAAGTTGTAACGCGTGTCTAATACCTACGCGGTACTACGTGTGTTTTTGCGTGGCGTCCAGACGGACGATGCTGGTTTTGGCCTATTTTTCGTCTTTTTGCCCAAATGTTGCCGAGTTTTGCAATTTGGGCGATAACACGGTCTCCGTACGTCGGAATCGAGTCCCGTAATTTGTAATGCGTGTCTAATATTTAAGCGGTGAAGCGTGTGTGTTGGTGTGGCGTCCGGCCAGACAATGCTGGTTTTGGGCTCTTTTTCAGCTTTTTGCCTAAGCGTTGCCGAATTTTGGAATTTGGGCGATAACTCGGTCTCCGTACTTCGGAATCAAGTCCCGTAAGTTGTAACACGTGTCCAATACCTACGCGGTGCTACGTGTGTGTTTGCGTGGCGTCCGGACGGACTATAAAGGTTTTGGTCTATTTTTTGGCTTTTTGCCTAAGTGTTGGCGAGTTTTGCTATTTGGGCGATAACTCGGTCTTCGTACGTCGGAATCGAGTTCCGTAAGTTGTAACGCGTGTCTAATACCTACGCGGTGCTACGTGTGTGTTTGCGTGGCGTCCGGACGCACGATGCGGGTTTTGGGCTCTTTTTCGGCTTTTTACTTAAGTGTTGGCGAGTTTTGCAATATGGGTGATAACTCGGTCTCCGTACGTCGGAATCGAGTCCCGTAAGTTGTAACGCGTGTCTAATACCTACGCGGAGAAGTGTGTGTGTTGGTGTGGCGTTCGACCGGACGATGCTGGTTTTGCGCTCTTTTTCGGCTTTTTGCCTAAGCGTTGGCGACTTTTGCAATTTGGACGATAACTTGGTCTCCGTACGTCGGAATCGAGTCCCGTAAGTTGTAACGCATGTATAATACCTACGCGGTGCTACGTGTGTGTTTCCGTGTCTTCCGGACGGACAATGCGGGTTTTGGGCTCTTTTTCGTCTTTTTGCCCAAATGTTGCCGAGTTTTGCAATTTGGACGATAATTAGTCTCCGTACGTCGGAATCGAGTCTCATAGGTTGTAACACGTGTCTAATACCTACGCGGTGCTACGTGTGTGTTTGCGTGGCGTCCGGACGCACGATGCGGGTTTTGAGCTCTTTTTTGGCTTTTTGCCTAAGTGTTGTCGAGTTTTGCAATTTGGGCGATAACTCGGTCTCCGTACGTCGGAATCGAGTCCCGTAGGTTGTAACGCGTGTCTAATACCTACACGGTGCTACGTGTGTGTTTGCGTGGCGTCCGGACCGACGATAAGGGTTTTGGGGTTTTTTCGGCTTTTCGCCCAAGTGTTGGCGAGTTTTGCAATTTGGGCGATAACACGGTCTCCGTACGTCGGAATCGAGTCCCGTAAGTTGTAACGCTTGTCTAATATCTACGCGGTGATACGTTTGTGTTTGCGTGGCGTCTGGACGGACGATGCGGTTTTGGACTTTTTTTCGGCTTTTTGCCTAAGTGTTGGCGACTTTTGTAATTTGGGCGATAACTCGGTCTCCGTACGTAGGAATCGAGTCCCGTAAGTTGTAATGCGTGTATAATACCTACGCGGTGCTAAGTGTATGTTTGCGTGGCGTCCGGACGGACGATGCGGGTTTTAGGCTCTTTTTCGGCTTTTTACCTAAGTATTGTCGAGTTTTGCAATTTGGACGATAACTCGGTCTCCGTACGTCGAAATCGAGTCTCGGAGGTTGTAACGCGTATCTAATACCTACGCGGTACTACGTGTGTGTTTGCTTGGCGTTCGGACGGACGATGCGGGTATTGGGCTTTTTTCGGCTTTTTGCCTAAGTGTTGCCGAGTTTTGAAATTTAGGCGATAACTCAGTCTCCGTACGTCGAAATTGAGTCCCGTAGGTTGTAACGCGTGTCTAATACCTACGCGGTGCTACGTTTGTATTTGCGTGGCATCCGGACGGACGATGCTGGTATTGGGCTCTTTTTCGGCTTTTTGCCTAAGTGTTGGCGAGTTTTGCAATTTGGGCGATAACTCGGTCTTCGTACATAGGAATCGAGTCCTGTAAGTTATAACGCGTGCCTAATACCTACGCGGTGCTACGTGTGTGTTTGCGCGGTGTCCGGACGGACGATGCAGGTTTTGGGCTCTTTTTCGGCTTGTTGCCTAAGTGTTGGCGATTTTGCATTTTGGGCGATAACTCGGTCTCTGTACGTTTGAATCGAATCACGTAAGTTGTAACGCGTGTCTAATACCTATGCGTTGCTACGTGTGTGTTTGTGTGGCGTCCGAACGCACGATGCGGGTTTTGGGCTCTTTTTTGGCTTTTTGCCTAAGTGTTGCCGAGTTTTTCAATTTGGGTGATAACTCGGTCTCCGTACGTCGGAATCGAGTCCCGTAAGTTGTAACGCGTGTCTAATACCTACGCGTTGCTACGTGTGTGTTTGTGTGGCGTCCGGACGCACGATACGGGTTTTGGGCTCTTTTTTGGCTTTATGCTCAAGTGTTGCCGAGTTTTGCAATTTGGGCGATAACTCGGTCTCCGTACGTTTGAATCGAGTCCCGTAAGTTGTAACGCATGTCTAATACGTACGCGGAGCTACGTGTGTGTTTGCGTGGCGTCCGGTCGGACGATGCGCGTTTTGGGCTCTTTTTCGGCTTTTTGACTAAGCGTTTGCGACTTTTGCAATTTGGGCGATAACTCGGTCTCCGTACGTCGGAATCGAGTCCCGTAATTTGTAACGCGTGTCTAACACCTACGCGGTGATACGTGTGTGTTTGCGTGGCGTCTGGACCGATGATAAGGGTTTTGAGCTTTTTTTCGGCTTTTCGCCCAAATATTGGCGAGTTTTGCAATTTAGGTGATAACTCGGTATCCGTACGTCGGAATCGAGTCCCGTAAGTTGTAACGCGTGTCTAATACATACACGGTGCTACGTGTGTGTTTGCGTGGCGTCCGGACCGACGATGCGGGTTTTGAGCACCTTTTCGGTTTTTTGCCTAAGTGTTGCCGGGTTTTGCAATTTGGGCGATAACTCGATCTCCGTACGTTGTAAACGAGTCCCGTAAGTTATAACGCGTGGCTAATATTTATGCGGTGAAGCGTGTCTGTTGGTGTGGCGTCCGGCCGGTTAATGCTGGTTTTGGGCTCTTTTTCGGCTTTTTACCTAAGCGTTGCCGAATTTTGCAATTTGGGCGATAACTCGGTCCCCGTACTTCGGAATCGAGTCCCGTAAGTTGTAAAGCGTGTCTAATACCTACGCGGTGCTACGAGTGTGTTTGCGTGGCGTCCGGACGGACGATGCAGGTTTTGGACTCTTTTTCGTCTTTATGCCTAAGTGTTGCCGAGTTTTGCAATTTTGGCGATAACTCGGTCTTCGTACGTCGGAATCGAGTCCCGTAAGTTGTAATGCATGTCTAATACGTAATCGGAGCTACGTGTGTGTTTGTGTGGCGTCCCGACGTGTGTGTTTGCGTGGCGTCCCGACGGACGATGCGCGTTTTGGGCTCTTTTTCGGCTTTTTGTCTAAGCGTTGGCGACTTTTGCAATTTGGGCGATAAATCAGTCTCTGTACGTCGGAATCGAGTCCTGTAAGTTGTAACGCGTGTCTAATACCTACGCGGTGCTACGTGTGTGTTTGCGTTGAGTCCGGACGGACGATGCTGGTTTTGGGCTCTTTTTCGGCTTTTTGACTAAGTGTTGCCGAGTTTTGCAATTTGGGCGATAACTCGATCTACGTACGTCGGACTCTAGTCCCGTAAGTTGTAACGCGTGTCTAATACCTACGCAGAGAAGCGTGTGTGTTGGTGTGGCGTTCGGCCGGACAATGCTGGTTTTGGGCTCTTTTTCGGCTTTTTGCCTAAGTGTTGCCGAGTTTTGCAATTTGGGCGATAACTCGTTCTCCGTACGTCGGAATCGAGTCCCGTAAGTTGTAACGCGTGTCCAATACCTACGCGGTGCTACGTGTGTGTTTGCGTGGCGTCCGGACGGACGATGCGGGTTTTGGGCTCTTTTTCGGCTTTTTACCTTAGTGTTTGCGAGTTTTGCAATATGGGCGATAACTCGGACTCCGTACGTCGGAATCGAGTTCCGTAAGTTGTAACGCGTTTCTAATACCAACGCGGTGCTACGTGTGTGTTTGTGTGGCGTCCGGATGGACGATAAGGGTTTTGGGCTATTTTTCGGCTTTTTGTCTAAGTGTTACCGAGTTTTACAATTTGGGCGATAACTTGGTCTCCGTACGTCGGAATCGAGTCCCCTAAGCTTTAACGCGTGTCTAATACCTACGCGGTGCAACGTGTGTGTTTGCGTGGAATCCGGACAGACGATGCTTGTTTTGGGCTCTTTTTCGGCTTTTTACCTTAGTGTTGTCCAGTTTTGCAATAAGGGCGATAACTCGGTCTCCGTACGTCGGAATCGAGTTCTGTAAGTTGTAACGCATGTCTAATACCAACGCGGTGCTACGTGTGTGTTTGTGTGGCTTCCGGACGGACGATAAGGGTTTTGGGCTCTTTTTCAGCTTTTTGTCTAAGTGTTACAGAGTTTTGCAATTTGGGCGATAACTCGGTCTTCGTACGTCGGAATCGAGTCCCCTAAGTTTTAACGCGTGTCTAATACCTACGCGGTGCAACGTGTGTGTTTGCGTGGCGTCCGGACGGACGATGCTGGTTTTGGGCTCTTTTTCGGCTTTTTGCCAAAGTGTTGGCGAGTTTTGCAATTTGGGCGATAACTCGGTCTCCGTACGTCAGAATCGAGTCACGTTAGTTGTAACGCGTGTCTAATACCTACGCGGTGCTACATGTGTGTTTGTGTGGCGTGCAGACGGACGATGCGGGTTTCGGGCTCTTTTTCGGCTTTTTGCCTAAGTGTTGGCGAGTTTTCCAATTTGTGTGATAACTCGGTCTCCGTATGTTTGAATCGAGTCCCATAAGTTGTAACGCTTGTCTAATATCTACGCGTTGCTACGTGTGTGTTTGCGTGGCGTCCGGATGCACTATGCGGGTTTTGGGCTCTTTTTTGGCTTTATGCCCAAGTGTTGGCGAGTTTTGCAATTTGGGCGATAACTCGGTCTCCGTACGTCGGAATCGAGTCCCGTAAGTTGTAACGCATGTCTAATACGTACGTGGAGCTACGTGTGTTTGCGTGGCGTCCGGTCGGACGATGCGCGTTTTGGGCTCTTTTTCGGTTTTTTGCCTAAGCGTTTGCCACTTTTGCAATTTGGGCGATAACTCGGTCTCCGTACGTCGGAATCGAGTCCCGTAATTTGTAACGCGTGTCTAACACCTACGCGGTGATACGTGTGTGTTTGCGTGGCGTCCGGACCGACGATAAGGGTTTTGAACTTATTTTCGGCTTTTCGCCCAAATATTGGCGAGTTTTGCAATTTAGGTGATAACTCGGTCTCCGTACGTCGGAATCGAGTCCCGTAAGTTGTAACGCGTGTCTAATACATACACGGTGCTACGTGTGTGTTTGCGTGGCGTCCGGACCGACGATGCGGGTTTTGAGCACCTTTTCGATTTTTTGCCTAAGTGTTGCCGGGTTTTGCAATTTGGGCGATAACTCGATCTCCGTACGTCGTAAACGAGTCCCGTAAGTTATAACGCGTGTCTAATATTTATGCGGTGAAGCGTGTCTGTTGGTGTGGCGTCCGGCCGGACAATGCGGGTTTTGGACTCTTTTTCGGCTTTTTACCTAAGCGTTGCCGAATTTTGCAATTTGGGCGATAACTCGGTCCCCGTACTTCGGAATCGAGTCCCGTAAGTTGTAAAGCGTGTCTAATACCTACGCGGTGCTACGAGTGTGTTTGCGTGGCATCCGGACGGACGATGCAGGTTTTGGACTCTTTTTCGTCTTTATGCCTAAGTGTTGCCGAGTTTTGCAATTTGGGCGATAACTCGGTCTTCGTACGTCGGAATCGAGTCCCGTAAGTTGTAATGCATGTCTAATACGTAATCGGAGCTACGTGTGTGTTTGCGTGGCGTCCCGACGTGTGTGTTTGCGTGGCGTCCCGACGGACGATGCGCGTTTTGGGCTCTTTTTCGGCTTTTTGCCTAAGCGTTGGCGACTTTTGCAATTTGGGCGATAAATCAGTCTCTGTACGTCGGAATCGAGTCCTGTAAGTTGTAACGCGTGTCTAATACCTACGCGGTGCTACGTGTGTGTTTGCGTTGCGTCCGGACGGACGATGCGGGTTTTGGGCTCTTTTTCGGCTTTTTGACTAAGTGTTGCCGAGTTTTGCAATTTGGGCGATAACTCGGTCTACGTACGTCGGAATCTAGTCCCGTAAGTTGTAACGCGTGTCTAATACCTACGCAGAGAAGCGTGTGTGTTGGTGTGGCGTTCGGCCGGACAATGCTGGTTTTGGGCTCTTTTTCGGCTTTTTGCCTAAGCGTTGCCGAGTTTTGCAATTTGGGCGATAACTCGTTCTCCGTACGTCGGAATCGAGTCCCGTAAGTTGTAACGCGTGTCCAATACCTACGCGGTGCTACGTGTATGTTTGCGTGGCGTCCGGACGGACGATGCGGGTTTTGGGCTCTTTTTCGGCTTTTTACCTTAGTGTTTGCGAGTTTTGCAATATGGGCGTTAACTCGGACTCCGTACGTCGGAATCGAGTTCCGTAAGTTGTAACGCGTTTCTAATACCAACGCGGTGCTACGTGTGTGTTTGTGTGGCGTCCGGATGGACGATAAGGGTTTTGGGCTATTTTTCGGCTTTTTGTCTAAGTGTTACCGAGTTTTACAATTTGGGCGATAACTTGGTCTCCGTACGTCGGAATCGAGTCCCCTAAGTTTTAACGCGTGTCTAATACCTACGCGGTGCAACGTGTGTGTTTGCGTGGAATACGGACAGACGATGCTTGTTTTGGGCTCTTTTTCGGCTTTTTACCTTAGTGTTGTCCAGTTTTGCAATAAGGGCGATAACTCGGTCTCCGTACGTCGGAATCGAGTTCCGTAAGTTGTAACGCATGTCTAATACCAACGCGGTGCTACGTGTGTGTTTGTGTGGCTTCCGGACGGACGATAAGGGTTTTGGGCTCTTTTTCAGCTTTTTGTCTAAGTGTTACAGAGTTTTGCAATTTGGTCGATAACTCGGTCTTCGTACATCGGAATCGAGTCCCCTAAGTTTTAACGCGTGTCTAATACCTACGCGGTGCAACGTGTGTGTTTGCGTGGCGTCCGGACGGACGATGCTGGTTTTGGGCTCTTTTTCGGCTTTTTGCCAAAGTGTTGGCGAGTTTTGCAATTTGGGCGATAACTCGGTCTCCGTACGTCAGAATCGAGTCACGTTAGTTGTAACGCGTGTCTAATACCTACGCGGTGCTACATGTGTGTTTGTGTGGCGTGCAGACGGACGATGCGGGTTTCGGGCTCTTTTTCGGCTTTTTGCCTAAGTGTTGGCGAGTTTTCCAATTTGTGTGATAACTCGGTCTCCGTATGTTTGAATCGAGTCCCATAAGTTGTAACGCGTGTCTAATACCTACGCGTTGCTATGTGTGCGTTTGCGTGGCGTCCGGACGGACGATGCGTGTTTTGGGCTCTTTTTCAGCTTTCTGCCTAAGTGTTGGCGAGTTTTGCAATTTGGGCGATAACTCGGTCTCCGTACGTCGGAATCGAGTCCCGTAAGTTGTAACGCATGTCTAATACGTACGTGGAGCTACGTGTGTTTGCGTGGCGTCCGGTTGGACGATGCGCGTTTTGGGCTATTTTTCGGTTTTTTGCCTAAGTGTTGGCGACTTTTGCAATTTGGGCGATAACTCGGTCTCCGTACGTCGTAATCGAGTCCCGTAAGCTGTAATCTATTGTCTGTAAATTTGACGCTCCCTCCTTGCTCCTACTTTGAATCTTCAATGGTCTCCAAGTTGCTTCAATCTCCAAATCTAATTAGAACTAGTGTTTTTCTCTAATTACTCTAATCTAATTTAATAGAATGCTCTCTAATATCCTAATATTCTATTCTAATCCGTATTATTACCCTCCTTTTATAAGCCTTTGTACATGTCTTTAAGTCCTCTTGGAAGTCCTTGAATCAAACAACTCGAAACAATCCTTTTCGGACTCAAATTCGGACAAAATCTATACTTTTTCGCATAGGCCAGCCCCGGCTGGCCTTTTCCTTTGTAAAAACCCAGCCCCAGCTTGCTAGGCTACTGACATCACGCCCAGGACACCCAGCCCCGGCTGGATTCTAAGGCTAAAAACGTCCAGCCCGGGCGAAGGTGCAAACTGCCAATTAATTTTCTGCTGGAACCTCCTCTGCTAAAACTGCTATAACTTTTACACCGAGAGGATTTATGGGGCTCGCAAACTATCAAATCGAATCTATCGACGAGATCTACAACTTTCATTCTTTGAGCATTCAGAAATAACAAACGCATGATGGTCGAAATTGGACTGGAAGTGACTGCTATGCAAATGACCACCCAAAACGGTGAAGTTCAACGTCCGTTGGTAGAAATGTCATAACTCTTTCATCCGAACTCCGATTTGAATGATTCAAGATGTTCCGAAAATCTGAGAAAACGTTCTACAATATAGTCCAAGCTCCAAGCCAAGAATATGAATTGAACATGAAAGCATAAACGATGTCCGGATTGCTTTTTCCTTGCATTTTCCTTGCTTTTCCTTGCCAATAGTCGCTCACACCGCTTCCAAACGTATAACCTACAAAATGAACATGAAATGCATGAAATGTAACTAAGACACATGAATAAAAGCAACTAATTCAAGTTATAGATACCGGATAAGTAGGTATAAAACCTACTTATCATCCGGACCGACGATGCGGGTTTAGGGCTATTTTTCGGCTTTTTGCCTAAGTGTTGGCGAGTTTTGCAATTTGGGCGATAACTCGATCTCCGTACGTCGGAATCGAGTCCCGTAAGTTGTAACACGTGTCTAATACCTACGGGATGCTACGTTTGTGTTTGCGTGGCGTCCGGACGGACAATGCGGGTTTTGGGCTCTTTTTCAGCTTTTTGCCAAAGTGTTGCCGAGTTTTGCAATTTGGGCGATAACTCGGTCTCTGTACATCGAAATCGAGTCCCGCAGGTTGTAACGCGTGTCTAATACCTACGCGGTGCTACGTATGTGTTTGCGTGGCGTCCGGACGGACGATGCGGGTTTTGGGCTCTTTTTCGGCTTTTTACCTAAGTATTGCCGAGTTTTGCAATTTGGACGATAACTCGGTCTACGTACGTCGGAATCGAATCTCGTAGGTTGTAACGCGTGTCTAATAACTACGCGGTGCTACGTGTGTGTTTGCGTGGCGACCGGACGGACGATGCGAGTTTTGGGCTTTTTTTCGGCTTTTTGCCTAAGTGTTGCCGAGTTTTGCAATTTGGGCGATAACTCGGTCTCCGTACGTCGGAATCGAGTCCCGTAAGTTGTGTTTAATACCTATGCGGTGCTACGTGTGTGTTTGCGTGGCGTCCGGACGGACGATGCGGGTTTTGGGCTCTTTTTCGGCTTTTTACCTAAGTGTTGTCGAGTTTTGCAATTTGGACGATAACTCGGTCTTCGTACGTCGGAATCGAGTTTCATAGGTTGTAACGCGTGTCTAATACCTACGCGGTTCTACGTGTGTGTTTGTGTGGCGTCCGAACGGACGATGCGGGTTTTGGGTTCTTTTTCGGCTTTTTGCCTAAGTGTTGTCGAGCTTTGCAATTTGGGCGATAACTCGGTCTCCGTACGTCGGAATCGAGTCCCGTAGGTTGTAACGCGTGTCTAATACCTACGCGGTGCTACGTGTGTGTTTGCGTGCCGTCCGGACAGACGATGCGGGTTTTGGGTTCTTTTTCGGCCTTCTGCCTAAGTGTTGGCAAATTTTGCAATTTGGGCGATAACTCGGTCTCCGTACGTCGGAATCGAGTCCCGTAGTTTGTAACGCGTATTTAATACCTACGCGGTGCTACGTGTGTGTGTGCGTGCCGTTCGGACAGACAATGCGGGTTTTGGGTTCTTTTTTGGCTTTTTGCCTAAGTGTTGGTGAGTTTTGCAATTTGGGAGATAACTCGGTCTCCGTACGTCGGAATCGAGTCCCGTAAATAGTAACGCGTGTCTAATACCTACGAGGTGCTACGTGTGTGTTTGCGTGGCATCCGGACCGTAGATACGGGTTTTTGGCTCTTTTTCGGCTTTTTGCCTAAGTTTTGCCGAGTTTTGTAATTTGGGCGATAATTCGGTCTCCGTACGTCGTAATCGAGTCCCGTAAGTTGTAACACGTGTCTAATACCTACGCGGTGCTACGTTCGTGTTTGCGTAGCGTCCGGACGATTCTGGTTTTGGGCTCTTTTTCGGCTTTTTGCCTAAGTGTTGCGAGTTTTGCAATTTGGGCGATAACTCGGTCTTCGTACGTCGGAATCGAGTCCCTTAAATTGTAACACATGTCTAATTCATACGTGGTGCTACGTGTCTTTTTGCGTGGCGTCCAGACGGACGTTGCGGGTTTTGGTATTTGATTTTTATAATGATATATCTGGCGACTCAAGATGGGTCGTGTGTACCTATTTTGGGGGCGTTACATGAATGGTCGGAAATTGAACCGTTGGTGCCGCTTGGGGAGATGACGGTTGGGGAGAGAGAAGAACTGCAGTGTAATGGCGAAGAGACTGAGCAATTAAATTAAAAATGCCTCAATTGAAATTGGAACTCGCTTTTGGGCTCTTTTTCGTCTTTTTGCCTAAGTGTTGCCGAGCTTTGTAATTTGGGCGATAACTCGGTCTCCGTACGTCGGAATTGAGTCCCGTAAGTTGTAACGCGTGTCTAATACCTACGCGGTTCTACGTGTGTGTTTGCGTGGCGTCCGGACGTACGATGCGGGTTTTGGTCTCTTTTTTGGCCTTTTGCCTAAGTTTTGGCGAGTTTTGCAATTTGGGCGATGACTCGGTCTCCGTACGTTGGAATCGAGTCCCGTAAGTTGTAACACATGTGTAATACGTACGCGGTGCTACGTGTGTGTTTGCGTGGCGTCCGGACCGATGATGCGGGTTTGGGGCTCTTTTTCGTCTTTTTGCCTAAGTGTTGCTGAGTTTTGCAATTTCGGCGATAACTCGGTCTCCGTACGTCGGAATCAAGTCCCGTAACTTGTAACGCGTGTCTAATACCTACGCGGTGATACGTGTGTGTTTGTGTGGCGTCCGGTGTTGGGTAAAATCTATTTACGCACAACACGCAAGTATACGTGGTCAACAAGTAATAAAGTGATAAGTTGAGTATCGTTCAGACAGAGAATTATTTAATAAAAATCACCAAATACTAACCCGTAACCAACTCAATCTTATTTAAACGAATGAATTACAAAGTATATAAATTAACTACTATTCCACTAATTAAATTAAGATTATGGAGATTTAAGATCACAACTTCACTTATTGCTTCATTTAAGTTAACACACTTCTCATCAATTATTCTCTATCCCGAATTGTTAATCAAGAACACGAAAGTAGTATTAACCACCTCTCGATGCACTAATACCGTATTAACGTCAATCCACAATTAAGATAGAAATCCGTTAAACACCTTAATCAACTAATCCACTATATCTCTATGTAAATTACAATTGAAAAAGATTTAAGAGCAAGTTCTCTATAAGATTACATGCGGCGTCAAACGTATCTCTACCTTAACACTCATCAAGTTTAAGCTACTAACAAAATCCTGAACACATGCTATCATGATTAGATCTAAATCAATACTTCATCTCTCGAGTTCATATAGATTATCACGGTAATTGATGGCCAATCAATTAAACAATTAATTCCAAATCACAATAGACAATCCTCACAATAGAATATACTAATTAATAACGAAGCATATTAAAATAAACTACACAAAAAGATCCATTGTAATCTCAAACAAAGAATTAGTTCATGATTATTGAATTAAAGCTAAGAATCCACAATTGAATAATCATTAAAAGACAAAAATAGAAGAAGATGAGAAGATATAATCTATTGTCTGTAAATTTGACGCTCCCTCCTTGCTCCTACTTTGAATCTTCAACAGTCTCCAAGTTGCTTCAATCTCCAAATCTAATTAGAACTAGTGTTTTTCTCTAATTACTCTAATCTAATTTAATAGAATGCTCTCTAATATCCTAATATTCTATTCTAATCCGTATTATTACCCTCCTTTTATAAGCCTTTGTACATGTCTTTAAGTCCTCTTGGAAGTCCTTGAATCAAACAACTCGAAACAATCCTTTTCGGACTCAAATTCGGACAAAATCTATACTTTTTCGCATAGGCCAGCCCCGGCTGGCCTTTTCCTTTGTAAAAACCCAGCCCCAGCTTGCTAGGCTACTGACATCACGCCCAGGACACCCAGCCCCGGCTGGATTCTAAGGCTAAAAACGTCCAGCCCGGGCGAAGGTGCAAACTGCCAATTAATTTTCTGCTGGAACCTCCTCTGCTAAAACTACTATAACTTTTACACCGAGAGGATTTATGGGGCTCGCAAACTATCAAATCGAATCTATCGACGAGATCTACAACTTTCATTCTTTGAGCATTCAGAAATAACAAACGCATGATGGTCGAAATTGGACTGGAAGTGACTGCTATGCAAATGACCACCCAAAACGGTGAAGTTCAACGTCCGTTGGTAGAAATGTCATAACTCTTTCATCCGAACTCCGATTTGAATGATTCAAGATGTTCCGAAAATCTGAGAAAACGTTCTACAATATAGTCCAAGCTCCAAGCCAAGAATATGAATTGAACATGAAAGCATAAACGATGTCCGGATTGCTTTTTCCTTGCATTTTCCTTGCTTTTCCTTGCCAATAGTCGCTCACACCGCTTCCAAACGTATAACCTACAAAATGAACATGAAATGCATGAAAAGTAACTAAGACACATGAATAAAAGCAACTAATTCAAGTTATAGATACCGGATAAGTAGGTATAAAACCTACTTATCATCCGGACCGACGATGCGGGTTTAGGGCTATTTTTTGGCTTTTTGCCTAAGTGTTGGCGAGTTTTGCAATTTGGGCGATAACTCGATCTCCGTACGTCGGAATCGAGTCCCGTAAGTTGTAACACGTGTCTAATACCTACGGGATGCTACGTTTGTGTTTGCGTGGCGTCCGGACGGACAATGCGGGTTTTGGGCTCTTTTTCAGCTTTTTGCCAAAGTGTTGCCGAGTTTTGCAATTTGGGCGATAACTCGGTCTCCGTACGTCGGAATCGAGTCCTGTAGGTTGTAACGCGTGTCTAATACCTACGCGGTACTACGTGTGTGTTTGCGTGGCGTCCGGACGGACGATGCTGGTTTTGGGCTCTTTTTTCGGCATTTTGCCTAAGTGTTGCCGAGTTTTACAATTTGGGCGATAACTCGGTCTCCGTACGTCGGAATCGAGTCCCATAAGTTGTAACGCGTGTCTAATACCTACGCGGTGCTACGTGTGTATTTGCGTGGCGTCCAGACGGACGATGCGGGTTTTGGGCTTTTTGCCTAAGTGTTGGCGAGTTTTGCAATTTGGGTGATAACTCGGTCTCCGTACGTCGGAATCGAATCCCGTAAGTTGTAACGCGTGTCTAATACCTACGCGGTGCTACGTGTGTGTTTGCGTGGCGTCCGGACGGACGATGCGGGTTTTGGACTTTTTTTCGTCTTTATGCCCAAGTGTTGTCGAGTTTTGCAATTTGGGCGATAACTCGGTCTCCGTACGTCGTAATCGAGTCCCGTAAGTTGTAACGCATGTCAAATACGTACGCAGAGCTACGTGTGTGTTTGCGTGGCGTCCGAACGGACGATGCGCGTTTTGGGCTCTTTTCGGCTTTTTGCCTAAGCGTTGGCGACTTTTGCAATTTGGGCGATAACTCGGTCTCCGTACGTCGGAATCGAGTCCTGTAAGTTGTAATGCGTGTCTAATACCTACACGGTGCTACGTGTGTGTTTGCGTGGCGTCCGAACGGACGATGCGGGTTTTGGGCTCTTTTTCGGCTTTTTGCTTAAGTGTTGCCGAGTTTTGCAATTTGGGCGATAACTCGGTCTACGTACGTCGGAATCTATTCCCGTAAGTTGTAACGCGTGTCTAATACCTACACGGAGAAGCGTGTGTGTTGGTGTGGCGTTCGGCCGGACAATGCGGGTTTTGGGCTTTTTTTCGGCTTTTTACCTAGGCGTTGCCGAATTTTGCAATTTGGGAGATAACTCGGTCCCCGTACTTCGGAATCAAGTCCCGTATGTTGTAAAGTGTGTCTAATACCTACGCGGTGCTACGTGTGTGTTTGCGTGGCGTCCGGACGGACTATAAGGGTTTTGGTCTATTTTTCGGCTTTTTGCCTAAGTGTTGGCGAGTTTTGCAATTTGGGCGATAACTCGGTCTCCGTACGTCTAATACCTACACGGAGAAGCGTGTGTGTTTTGAGCACCTTTTCGATTTTTTGCCTAAGTGTTGCCGAGTTTTGCAATTTGGGCGATAACTCGATCTCCGTACGTCGTAATCGAGTCCCGTAAGTTATAACGCGTGTCTAATATTTTTGCGGTGAAGCGTGTGTGTTGGTGTGGCGTCCGGCCGGACAATGCGGGTTTTGGACTCTTTTTCGGCTTTTTACCTAAGCGTTGCCTAATTTTGCAATTTGGGCGATAACTCGGTCCCCGTACTTCGGAATCGAGTCCCGTAAGTTGTAAAGCGTGTCTAATACCTACGCGCTGCTACGAGTGTGTTTGCGTGGCGTCCAGACGGACGATAAGGGTTTTGGTCTATTTTTCGGCTTTTTGCCTAAATGTTGGCGAGTTTTGCAATTTGGGCGATAACTCGGTCTCCGTACGTCGGAATCGAGTCCCGTAAGTTGTAACGCGTGTCTAATACCTACGCGGTACTACAAGTGTTTTTGCGTGGCGTCTGGACGGACGAGGCGGGTTTTGGGCTCTTTTTCGGCTTTTTGCCTAAGTGTTGGTAAGTTTTGCAATTTGGGCGATATCTCGGTCTCCGGATGTCGGAATCGAGTTCCGTAAGTCGTAACACGTGTCTAATACCTACGCGGTGCTACGTATGTGTTTGCGTGGCGTCCGGACCGACGATGCGGGTTTTGGGCTCTTTTTCGGCTTTTTACTTTAGTGTTGGCGAGTTTTGCAATATGGGTAATAACTCGGTCTCCGTACGTCGGAATCGAGTCCCGTAAGTTTTAACGCATGTCTAATTCCTACGCGGTACTACAAGTGTTTTTGCGTGGCGTCTGGACGGACGATGCGGGTTTTGGCCTCTTTTTTGTCTTTTTGCCCAAATGTTGTCGAGTTTTGCAATTTGGGCGATAACACGGTCTCCGTACGTCGGAATCGAGTCCCGTAAGTTGTAACGCGTGTCTAATATTTACGCGGTGAAGCGTGTGTGTTGGTGTGGCGTCCGGCCAGACAATGCGGGTTTTGGGCTCTTTTTCAGCTTTTTGCCTAAGCGTTGCCGAATTTTGCAATTTGGGCGATAACTCGGTCTCCGTAATTCGGAATCGAGTCCCGTAAGTTGTAACGCGTATCCAATACCTACGCGGTGCTACGTGTGTGTTTGCGTGGCGTCCGGACGGACTATAAGGGTTTTGGTCTATTTTTCGGCTTTTTGCCTAAGTGTTGGCGAGTTTTGCAATTTGGGCGATAACTCGGTCTCCGTACGTCGGAATCGAGTTCCGTAAGTTGTAACGCGTGTCTAATATCTACGCGGTGCTATGTGTGTGTTTTCGTGGCGTCTGGACGGACGAGGCGGGTTTTGGACTCTTTTTCGGCTTTTTGCCTAAGTGTTGGTAAGTTTTGCAATTTGGGCGATAACTCGTTCTCCGGATGTCGGAATCGAGTTCCGTAAGTCGTAACACGTGTCTAATACCTACGCGGTGCTACGTGTGTGTTTGCGTGGCGTCCGGACCGACGATACGGGTTTTGGACTCTTTTTCGGCTTTTTACTTTAGTGTTGGCGAGTTTTGCAATATGGGTAATAACTCGGTCTCCGTACGTCGGAATCGAGTCTCGTAAGTTGTAACGCGTGTCTAATACCAACGCGGATAAGCGTGCGTGTTGGTGTGGCGTTCGGCCGGACGATGCGGGTTTTGCGCTCTTTTTCGGATTTTTGCCTAAGCGTTGGCGACTTTTGCAATTTCGACGATAACTCGGTCTCCGTACGTCGGAATCGAGTCCCGTAAGTTGTAACGCATGTATAATACCTACGTGGTGCTACGTGTGTGTTTCCGTGGCGTCCGGACGGACAATGCGGGTTTTGGGCTCTTTTTCGTCCTTTTGCCCAAATGTTGCCGAGTTCTGCAATTTGGACGATAATCAGTCTCCGTACGTCGGAATCGAGTCTCATAGGTTGTAACACGTGTCTAATATCTACGCGGTGCTACGTGTGTGTTTGCGTGGCGTCCGGACGCACGATGCGGGTTTTGGGCTCTTTTTTGGCTTTTTAACTAAGTGTTGTCGAGTTTTGCAATTTGGGCGATAACTCGGTCTCCGTACGTCGGAATCGAGTCCCGTAGGTTGTAACGCGTGTCTAATACCTACGCGGTGCTACGTGTGTGTTTGCGTGGCGTCCGGACAGACGATAAAGGTTTTGGGCTTTTTTTCAACTTTTCGCCCAAGTGTTGCCGAGTTTTGCAATTTGGGCGATAACACGGTCTCCGTAAGTCGGAATCGAGTCCCGTAAGTTGTAACGCTTGTCTAATATCTACGCGGTGATACGTTTGTGTTTGCGTGGCGTCTGGACGGACGATGCGGTTTTGGGCTCTTTTTCGGCTTTTTGTCTAAGTGTTGGCGAGTTTTGCAATTTGGGCGATAACTCGGTCTCCGTACGTCGGAATCGAGTGTCGTAGGTTGTAACGCGTGTCTAATACCTACGCGGTGCTACGTGTGTGTTTGCGTGACGTCTGGACGGACGATGCGGGTTTTGGGCTCTTTTTCGGCTTTTTGCCTAAGTGTTGCCGAGTTTTGAAATTTGGGCGATAACTCGGTCTCCGTACGTCGGAATCGAATGTCATAGGTTGTAACGCGTGTCTAATACCTACGCGGTGCTACGTGTGTGTTGTGTGGCGTCCGGACGGACGATGCGGGTTTTGGGCTCTTTTTCGGCTTTTTGCCTTAGTGTTGTCGAGTTTTGCAATTTGGGCGATAACTCGGTCTCTGTACGTCGGAATCGAGTCCCGTAGATTATAACGCGTGTCTAATACCTACACGGTGCTACGTATGTGTTTGCGTGCCGTCCGGAAAGACGATGCGGGTTTTGAGTTCTTTTTCGGTCTTTTGCCTAAGTGTTGGCGAGTTTTGCAATTTGGCGATAACTCGGTCTCCGTAGGTTGGAATCGAGTCCCGTAAGTTGTAACGCGTGTCTAATACTTACGCGGTGCTACATGTATGTTTGCGTGGCGTTTGGACGGACGATGCGGGTTTTGGCCTCTTTTTTGGAATTTTGCCTAAGTGTTACCGAGTTTTGCAATTTGGGCGATAACTCGGTCTCCGTACGTCGGAATCGAGTGTCGTAGGTTGTAACGCGTGTCTAATACCTACGCGGTGTTACGTGTGTGTTTGCGGGGCGTTCGGATAGACGATGTTAGTGAGTTTTGCAATTTGGGCGATAACTCGGTCTCCGTACGTCGGAATCGAGTCCCGTAAATAGTAACGCGTGTCTAATACCTACGCGGTGCTACGTGTGTGTTTGCGTGGCATCCGGACCGTAGATACGGGTTTTTGGCTCTTTTCGGCTTTTTGCCTAAGTTTTGCCGAGTTTTATAATTTGGGCGATAACTCGGTCTCCGTACGTCGTAATCGAATCCCGTAAGTTTTAACACGTGTCTAATACCTACGCGGTGCTACGTGCGTGTTTGCGTGGCGTCCGGACGGACGATGCTGGTTTTGGGCTCTTTTTCAAATTTTTGCCTAAGTGTTGGCGAGTTTTGCAATTTGGGCGATAAGTCGGTCTCCGTACGTCGAAATCGAGTCCCGTAAGTTGTAATGCATGTCTAATACCTACGCGGTGCTACGTGAGTGTTTGCGTGGCATCCGGACGGACGATGCGAGTTTTGGGTTCTTTTTCGGCTTTTTGCCCAAGTGTTGCCGAGTTTTGTAAATTGGGCGATAACTCGGTCTCCGTACGTCGGAATCGAGTCCCGTAAGTTGTAACGCGTGTCTAATACCTACGCGGTGCTACGTGTGTGTTTGCGTTAAGTCCGGACGGACGATGCGGGTTTTGGGCTCTTTTTCGGTTTTTTACCTAAGTGTTGTCGAGTTTTACAATTTTGGCGATAACTCGGTATCCGTACTTAGGAATCGAGTGTTGTAGGTTGTAACTCTTGTCTTATACCTTCGGGGTGCTACGTGTGTGTTTGTGTGGCGTCCGGACGGACGATGCGGGTTTTGGGCTCTTTTTCGGCTTTTTGCCCAAATGTTGCCGAGTTTTGCAATTTGGGCGATAACACAGTCTCCGTACGTCGGAATCGAGTCCTGTAAGTTGTAACGCGTGCCTAATACCTACGCGGTGCTACGTGTGTGTTTGAGCGGCGTCCGGACGGACGATGCGGGTTTTGGCCTCTTTTTCGGCTTGTTGCCTAAGTGTTGGCGAGTTTTGCTATTTGGGCGATAACTCGGTCTTCGTACGTCGGAATCGAGTTCCGTAAGTTGTAACGCGTGTCTAATATCTACGCGGTGATACGTTTGTGTTTGCGTGGCGTCTGGACGGACGATGCGGTTTTGGACATTTTTTCGGCTTTTTGCCTAAGTGTTGGCGACTTTTGCAATTTGGGCGATAACTCGGTCTCCGTACGTAGGAATCGAGTCCCGTAAGTTGTAATGCGTGTATAATACCTACGCGGTGATACGTGTGTGTTTGCATGGCGTCTGGACGGACGATACGGGTTTTGGGCTCTTTTTCGGCTTTTTGCCTAAGTGTTGCCGAGTTTTGCAATTTGGGCGATAACTCGGTCTTCGTACGTCGGAATCGAGTGTCGTAGGTTGTAACGCGTGTCTAATACCTACGCGGTGCTACGTGTGTGTTTGTGTGGCGTCCGGACGGACGATGCGGGTTTTGGGCTCTTTTTCGATTTTTTGCCTTAGTGTTGTCGAGTTTTTGCAATTTGGGCGATAAATCGGTCTCCGTACGTCGGAATCTAGTCCCGTAGGTTGTAACGCGTGTATAATACCTACGCGGTGCTAAGTGTATGTTTGCGTGGCGTCCGGACGGACGATGCGGGTTTTAGGCTCTTTTTCGGCTTTTTACTTAAGTATTGTCGAGTTTTGCAATTTGGACGATAACTAGGTCTCCGTACGTCGAAATCGAGTCTCGTAGGTTGTAACGCGTATCTAATACCTACGCGGTGCTACGTGTGTGTTTGCGTGGCGTTCGGACGGACGATGCGGGTATTGGGCTTTTTTCGGCTTTTTGCCTAAGTGTTGCCGAGTTTTGAAATTTAGGCGATAACTCAGTCTCCGTACGTCGAAATTGAGTCCCGTAGGTTGTAACGCGTGTCTAATACCTACGCGGTGCTACGTTTGTATTTGCGTGGCATCCGGACGGACGATGCTGGTATTGGGCACTTTTTCGGCTTTTTGCCTAAGTGTTGGCGAGTTTTGCAATTTGGGCGATAACTCAGTCTTCGTACATAGGAATCGAGTCCTGTAAGTTATAACGCGTGCCTAATACCTACGCGGTGCTACGTGTGTGTTTGCGCGGCGTCCGGACGGACGATGCGGGTTTTGGGCTCTTTTTCGACTTGTTGCCTAAGTGTTGGCGAGTTTTGCATTTTGGGCGATAACTCGGTCTCTGTACGTTTGAATCGAATCCCGTAAGTTGTAACGCGTGTCTAATACCTATGCGTTGCTACGTGTGTGTTTGTGTGGCGTCCGGACGCACGATGCGGGTTTTGGGCTCTTTTTTGGCTTTTTGCCTAAGTGTTGCCGAGTTTTTCAATTTGGGCGATAACTCGGTCACCGTACGTTTGAATCGAGTCCCGTAAGTTGTAACGCATGTCTAATACGTACGCGGAGCTACGTGTGTGTTTGCGTGGCGTCCGGTCAGACGATGCGCGTTTTGGGCTCTTTTTCGGCTTTTTGACTAAGCGTTTGCAACTTTTGCAATTTGGGCGATAACTCGGTCTCCGTACGTCGGAATCGAGTCCCGTAATTTGTAACGCGTGTCTAACACCTACACGGTGCTACGTGTGTGTTTGCGTGGCGTCCGGACCGACGATGCGGGTTTTGAGCACCTTTTCGGTTTTTTGCCTAAGTGTTGCCGAGTTTTGCAATTTGGGCGATAACTCGATCTCCGTACGTCGTAATCGAGTCCCGTAAGTTATAACGCGTGTCTAATATTTATGCGGTGAAGCGTGTCTGTTGGTGTGGCGTCCGGCCGGACAATGCGGGTTTTGGGCTCTTTTTCGGCTTTTTACCTAAGCGTTGCCGAATTTTGCAATTTGGGTGATAACTCGGTCCCCGTACTTCGGAATCGAGTCCCGTAAGTTGTAAAGCGTGTCTAATACCTACGCGCTGCTACGAGTGTGTTTGCGTGGCGTCCAGACGGACGATAAGGGTTTTGGTCTATTTTTTGGCTTTTTGCCTAAATGTTGGCGAGTTTTGCAATTTGGGCGATAACTCGGTCTCCGTACGTCGGAATCGAGTCCCGTAAGTTGTAACGCGTGTCCAATACCTACGCGGTGCTACGTGTGTGTTTTCGTGGCGTCCGGACGGACGATGCGGATTTTGGGTTCTTTTTCGACTTTTTACTTTAGTGTTGGCGAGTTTTGCAATATGGGTGATAACTCGATCTCCGTACGTCGAAATCGAGTTCCGTAAGTTTTAACTCGTGTCTAATACATACGCGGTGCTACGTGTGTGTTTGCGTGGCGTCCGGACGGACGATGCTCGTTTTGGGCTCTTTTTCGGCTTTTTGCCTAAGCGTTGGCGACTTTTGCAATTTGGGCGATAACTCGGTCTCTGTACGTCGGAATCGAGTCCCGTAAGTTGTAACGCGTGTATAGTACCTACGCGGTGCTACGTGTGTGTTTGTGTGGCGTCCGGACGGACGATGCGGGTTTTGGGCTCTTTTTCGTCTTTTTGCCCAAATGTTGCCGAGTTTTGCAATTTGGGCGATAACACGGTCTCCGTACGTCGTAATCGAGTCCCGTAAGTTGTAACACTTGTCTAATACCTACGCGGTGATACGTTTGTGTTTGCGTGGCGTCCGGACGGACGATGCGGGTTTTGGGGTCTTTTTCGGCTTTTTGCCCAAGTGTTGCCGAGTTTTGCAATTTGGGAGATAACTCGGTCTCCGTACGTCGGAATCGAATCAAGTAAGTTGTAACGCGTGTCTAATACCTACGCGGTGCTACGTGTGTGTTTGCGTGGCGTCCGAACGGATGATGCAGGTTTTGGACTCTTTTTCGTCTTTATGCCCAAGTGTTGTCGAGTTTTGCAATTTGGACGATAACTCGGTCTCCGTACGTCGGAATCGAGTCCCGTAAGTTGTAACGCATGTCCAATACGTACGCAGAGTTACGTGTGTGTTTGCGTGGCGTCCGGACGGACGATGCGCGTTTTGGGCTCTTTTTCGGCTTTTTGCCAAACCGTTGGCGACTTTTGCAATTTGGGCGATAACTTGGTCTCCGTACGTCGAAATCGAGTCCCATAGGTTGTAACGCGTGTCTAATACCTACACGGTGCTATGTGTGTTTTTGCGTGGCGTCCGGACGGACGATGCGGGTTTTGGGCTCTTTTTCGGTATTTTGCCTAAGTGTTGCCGAGTTTTGCAATTTGGGCGATAACTCGATCTCCGTACGTCGTAATCGTGTCCCGTAGGTTGTAACGCGTGTCTAATACCTACGCGGTGCTACGTCTGTGTTTGCGTGGCGTCTGGACGGACGATGCGGGTTTTGGACTCTTTTTCGGCTTTTTGCCCAAGAGTTGCCGAGTTTTGTAATTTGGGCGATAACTCGGTCTCCGTACGTCGGAATCGAGTCCCGTAAGTTGTAACGCGTGTCTAATATCTACACGTTTCTACGTGTGTATTTGCGTTAAGTCCGGACGAACGATACGGGTTTTGGTCTCTTTTTCGGCTTTTTGTCTAAGTGTTGGCGAGTTTTGCAATTTGGGCAATAAGTCGGTCTCCGTACGTCGGAATCGAGTCCCGTAAGTTGTAACGCATGTCTAATAACTACGCGGTGCTACGTCTGTGTTTGCGTGGCATCCAGACGGACGATGCGAGTTTTGGACTCTTTTTCGGCTTTTTGCCCAAGTGTTGCCGAGTTTTGTAAATTGTGCGATAACTCGGTCTCCGTACGTCAGAATCGAGTCCCGTAAGTTGTAACGCATGTCTAATACATACGCGGTGCTACGTGTGTGTTTGCGTGGCATCCGGACGGACGATGCGAGTTTTGGACTCTTTTTCGGCTTTTTGCCCAAGTGTTGCCGAGTTTTGTAAATTGTGCGATAACTCGGTCTCCGTACGTCGGAATCGAGTCCCGTAAGTTGTAACGCATGTCTAATACCTACGCGGTGCTACGTGTGTATTTGCGTTAAGTCCGGACGGACGATGCTGGTTTTGGGCTCTTTTTCGGTTTTTTGCCTAAGTGTTACCGAGTTTTGCAATTTTGGCGATAACTCGGTCTCTGTACGTCGGAATCGAGTGTCGTAGGTTGTAACGCTTGTCTTATACCTTCGTGGTGCTACGTGTGTGTTTGCGTGGCGTCCGGACGGACGATGCGGGTTTTGGGCTCTTTTTCGGCTTTTTGCCTAAGTGTTGCTGAGTTTTGCAATTTCGGCGATAACTCGGTCTCCGTACGTCGGAATCAAGTCCCGTAACTTGTAACGCGTGTCTAATACCTACGCGGTGATACGTGTGTGTTTGTGTGGCTTACGGTGTTGGGTAAAATCTATTTACGCACAACACGCAAGTATACGTGGTCAACAAGTAATAAAGTGATAAGTTGAGTATCATTCCCAGAGAGAATTATTTAATAAAAATCACCAAATACTAACCCGTAACCAACTCACTCTTATTTAAACGAATGAATTACAAAGTATATAAATTAACTACTATTCCACTAATTAAATTAAGATTATGGAGATTTAAGATCACAACTTCACTTATTGTTTCATTTAAGTTAACACACTTCTCATCAATTATTCTCTATCCCGAATTGTTAATCAAGAACACGAAAGTAGTATTAACCACCTCTCGATGCACTAATACCGTATTAACGTCAATCCACAATTAAGATAGAAATTTGTTAAACACCTTAATCAACTAATCCACTATATCTCTATGTAAATTACAATTGAAAAAGATTTAAGAGCAAGTTCTCTATAAGATTACATGCGGCGTCAAACGTATCTCTACCTTAACACTCATCAAGTTTAAGCTACTAACAAAATCCTGAACACATGCTATCATGATTAGATCTAAATCAATACTTCATCTCTCGAGTTCATATAGATTATCACGGTAATTGATGGCCAATCAATTAAACAATTAATTCCAAATCATAAAAGACAATCCTCACAATAGAATATACTAATTAATAACGAAGCATATTAAAATAAACTACACAAAAAGATCCATTATAATCTCAAACAAAAAATTAGTTCATGATTATTGAATTAAAGCTAAGAATCCACAATTGAATAATCATTAAAAGACAAAAATAGAAGAAGATGAGAAGATATAATCTATTGTCTGTAAATTTGACGCTCCCTCCTTGCTCCTACTTTGAATCTTCAATGGTCTCCAAGTTGCTTCAATCTCCAAATCTAATTAGAACTAGTGTTTTTCTCTAATTACTCTAATCTAATTTAATAGAATGCTCTCTAATATCCTAATATTCTATTCTAATCCGTATTATTACCCTCCTTTTATAAGCCTTTGTACATGTCTTTAAGTCCTCTTGGAAGTCCTTGAATCAAACAACTCGAAACAATCCTTTTCGGACTCAAATTCGGACAAAATCTATACTTTTTCGCATAGGCAATCCCCGGCTGGCCTTTTCCTTTGTAAAAACCCAGCCCCAGCTTGCTAGGCTACTGACATCACGCCCAGGACACCCAGCCTCGGCTGGATTCTAAGGCTAAAAACGTCCAGCCCGGGCGAAGGTGCAAACTGCCAATTAATTTTCTGCTGGAACCTCCTCTGCTAAAACTGCTATAACTTTTACACCGAGAGGATTTATGGGGCTCGCAAACTATCAAATCGAATCTATCGACGAGATCTACAACTTTCATTCTTTGAGCATTCAGAAATAACAAACGCATGATGGTCGAAATTGGACTGGAAGTGACTGCTATGCAAATGACCACCCAAAACGGTGAAGTTCAACGTCCGTTGGTAGAAATGTCATAACTCTTTCATCCGAACTCCGATTTGAATGATTCAAGATGTTCCGAAAATCTGAGAAAACGTTCTACAATAGTCCAAGCTCCAAGCCAAGAATATGAATTGAACATGAAAGCATAAACGATGTCCGGATTGCTTTTTCCTTGCATTTTCCTTGCTTTTCCTTACCAATAGTCGCTCACACCGCTTCCAAACGTATAACCTACAAAATGAACATGAAATGCATGAAAAGTAACTAAGACACATGAATAAAAGCAACTAATTCAAGTTATAGATACCGGATAAGTAGGTATAAAACCTACTTATCATCCGGACCGACGATGCGGGTTTAGGGCTATTTTTCGGCTTTTTGCCTAAGTGTTGGCGAGTTTTGCAATTTGGGCGATAACTCGATCTCCGTACGTCGGAATCGAGTCCCGTAAGTTGTAACACGTGTCTAATACCTACGGGATGCTACGTTTGTGTTTGCGTGGCGTCCGGACGGATAATGCGGGTTTTGGGCTCTTTTTCAGCTTTTTGCCAAAGTGTTGCCGAGTTTTGCAATTTGGGCGATAACTCGGTCTCTGTACGTCGAAATCGAGTCCCGTAGGTTATAACGCGTGTCTAATACCTATGCGGTGCTACGTATGTGTTTGCGTGGCGTCCGGACGGACGATGCGGTTTTTGGGCTCTTTTTCGGCTTTTTACCTAAGTATTGCCGAGTTTTGCAATTTGGACGATAACTCGGTCTACGTACGTCGGAATCGAATCTCGTAGGTTGTAACGCGTGTCTAATACCTACGCGATGCTACGTGTGTGTTTGTGTGGCGTCCGGACGGACGATACGGGTTTTGGGCTCTTTTTCGGCTTTTTGCCTAAGTGTTGCAGAGTTTTGCAATTTGGGCGATAATTCGGTCTTCGTACGTCGGAATCAAGTCCCGTAAGTTGTAACGCGTGTTTAATACCTACACGGTGCTACGTGTGTGTTTGTGTGGCGTCCGGACCGACGATGCGGGTTTTGGGTTCTTTTTCAGCTTTTTGCCTAAGTGTTGGCGAGTTTTCCAATTTGGGTGATAACTCGGTCTCCGTACGTTTTAATCGAGTCCCGTAATTTGTAACGCGTGTCTAATACCTACGCGTTGCTACGTGTTTGCGTGGCCTCCGGACGCACGATGCAGGTTTTGGGCTCTTTTTTGGCTTTTTACCTAAGTGTTGCCGAGTTTTGTAATTTCGGCGATAACTCGGTCTCCGTACGTCGGAATCGAGTCCCGTAAGTTGTAACGCTTGTCTAATTCCTACGCGGTGCTACGTGTGTGTTTTTGTGGCGTCCGGACGGACGATGTGGGTTTCGGGCTCTTTTTCAGCTTTTTTCCTAAGTGTTGCCGAGTTTTGCAATTTGGGCGATAACTCGGTCTCCGTACGTCGGAATCGAGTCCCGTAATTTGTAACGCGTGTCTAACACCTACGCGGTGATACGTGTGTGTTTGCGTTGCGTCCGGATCGACGATAAGGGTTTTGGGAGTTTTTTCTGCTTTTCGCCCAAGTGTTGGCGAGTTTTGCATGTCTAATACATACGCGGTGCTGCGTGTGTGTTTGCGTGGCATCCGGACGGACGATACGGGTTTTGGCCTCTTTTTCGAGTTTTTGCCTAAGTGTTGGCGAGTTTTACAATTTGGGCGATAACTTGGTCTCCGTATGTTTTAATCGAGTCCCGTAAGTTGTAACGCGTGCCTTATACCTACGCGTTGCTACGTGTGTGTTTGCGTGGTGTCCGGACGGACGATGCGTATTTTGGGCTCTTTTTCGGCTTTATGCCTAAGTGTTGCCGAGTTTTGCAATTTGGGCGATAACTCGGTCTCCGTACGTCGGAATCGAGTCCCGTAAGTTGTAACGCGTGTCTAAAACCTACTCGGTGCTGCATGTGTGTTTGCGTGGCGTCCGGACGGACGATGCGGGTTTTGGGCTCTTTTTCGGCTTTTTGCCTAAGTGTTGCCGAGTTTTGGAATTTGGGCGATAACTCGGTCTCCGTACGTCGGAATCGAGTCCCATAAGTTGTAACGCGTGTCTAATACCTACGCGGTGTTACGTGTGTGTTTGCGTGGCGTCAGGACGGACAATGCAGGTTTTAGACGCTTTTTCGGCTTTTTGCCAAAGTGTTGCCGAGTTTTGCAATTTGGACGATAACTTGGTCTCCGTACGTCGGAATCGAGTCCCGTAAATTGTAACGCGTGTCTAATACTTACGCGGTGCTACGTGTGTGTTTGCGTGGCGTCCGGACGGACGATGCGGGTTTTGGGCTCTTTTTCGGATTTTTGCCTAAGTGTTGGCGAGTTTTGCAATTTGGGTGATAACTCGGTCTTTGCACATAGGAATCGAGTCCCGTAAGTTGTAACGCGTGTCTAAAACCTACGCGTTGCTACGTGTGTGTTTGCGTGGCGTCCGGACGGACGATGCGGGTTTTGGGCTCTTTTTCGGCTTTTTGCCTAAGTGTTGGCGAGTTTTGCAATTTGGTCGATAACTCGGTCTCCGTACGTCGGAATCGAGTCCCGTAAGTTGTAACGCGTTTCTAATACTTACGCGGTGCTACGTGTGTATTTGCGTGGCGTCCGGACGGACGATACGGGTTTTGGGATCTTTTTCGGCTTTTTGCCTAAGTGTTGTCGAGTTTTGCAATTTGGGGGATAACTCGGTCTCCGTACGTCGGAATCGAGTCCCGTAAGTTGTAACGCGTGTCTAATACCTACGCGGTGCTACATGTGTGTTTGCGTGGCGTCCGAACGAAAGATACGGGATTCGGGCTCTTTTTCGGCTTTTTTCCTAAGTGTTGCCGAGTTTTACAATTTGGGCGATAACTCGGTCTACGTACGTCGGAATCGAGTCCCGTAAGTTGTAACGCATGTCTAATACCTACGCGGTGCTACGTGTGCGTTTCCGTGGCGTCCGGACGGACGATGCGTGTTTTGGGCTCTTTTTCGGTTTTTTGCCTAAGTGTTGGCGAGTTTTGCAATTTGGGCTATAACACGGTCTTCGTACGTCGGAATCGAGTCCCGTAAGTTGTAACGGGAGTCTAATACCTACGCGGTTCTACGTGTGTGTTTGCGTGGCGTCCGAACGGACGATGCGGGTTTTGGGCTCTTTTTCGGCTTTTTGCCTAAGTGTTGCCGAGTTTTGCAATTTTGGCGATAACTCGGTCTCCGTACGTCGGAATATAGTCCCGTAAATTGTAACGCGTGTCTAATACCTACGCGGAGAAGCGTGTGTTTTGGTGTGGCTTTCGGCCGGACAATACGGGTTTTAGGCTCTTTTTCGGCATTTGGCCTAAGTGTTGCTGAGTTTTGCAATTTGGGCGATAACTCGGTCTCCGTACGTCGTAATCGAGTCCCGTAAGTTGTAACGCGTGTCCAATACCTACGCGGTGCTACGTGTGTGTTTGCGTGGCGTCCGGACGGACGATAAGGGATTTGGGTTCTTTTTCGGCTTTTTGCCTAAGTGTTGGCGAGTTTTCCAATTTGGGTGATAACTCGGTCTCCGTACGTTTTAAACGAGTCCCGTAAGTTGTAACGTGTGTCTAATACCAACGCGGTGCTACGTGTGTGTTTGCGTGGCGTCCGGTCTGACGATGCAGGTTTTGGGCTCTTTTTGGGCTTTTTGCCTAAGTGTTGGCGAGTTTTGCAATTTGGGCGATAACTCGGTCTCCATACGTCGGAATCGAGTCCCGTAAGTTGTAACGCATGTCTAATACCTACGCGGTGCTACGTGTGTGTTTGTGTGGCGTCCGGACCAACGATGCGGGTTTTGGGCTCTTTTTCGTCTTTATGCCCAAGTGTTGCCGAGTTTTGCAATTTGGGCGATAACTCGGTCTCCGTACGTCGGAATCGAGTCCCGTAAGTTGTAACGCATGTCTAATATGTACGCGGTGCTACGTGTGTGTTTGCGTGGCGTCTGGACGGACGATACGGATTTTGGGATCTTTTTCAGTTTTTTGCCTAAGTGTTGTCGAGTTTTGCAATTTGGGCGATAACTCGGTCTCCGTACGTCGGAATCTAGTCCCGTAAGTTGTAACGCGTGTCTAATACCTACGCGGTGCTACGTGTGTGTTTGCATGACGTCCGGACGGACGATGCTGGTTTAGGGCTCTTTTTCGGCTTTTTACCTAAGTGTTGCTGAGTTTTGCAATTTGGGCGATAACTCGGTCTCCGTACGTCGGAATCGAGTCCCGAAAGTTGTAACGCGTGTCTAATACCTACGCGGTGCTACGTGTGTGTTTGCGTGGCGTCCGGACGGACGATGCGTGTTTTGTGCTCTTTTTCGGCTTTTTGCCTAAGTGTTGGCGAGTTTTTCAATTTGGGTTATAACTCGGTATTCGTACGTCGGAATCGAGTCCTGTAAGTTGTAACGCGTGTCTAATACTTACATAGAGAAGCGTGTGTCTTGGTGTGGCTTTCGGCCGGACAATACGGGTTTTGGGCTCTTTTTCGGCTATTTGCCTAAGCGTTGCCGAGTTTTGCAATTTGGGCGATAACTCGGTCTCCGTACGTCGGAATCGAGTCCCGTATGTTGTAACTCGTGTCCAATACCTACGCGGTGCTACGTGTGTGTTTGCGTGGCGTCCGGACGGACGATAAGGGATTTGGGCCCTTTTTTGGCTTTTTGCCTAAGTGTTGGCGAGTTTTGCAATTTGGGCGATAACGCGGTCTCCGTACGTCTGAATCGAGTTCCGTAAGTTGTAACGCGTGTTTGAAACCTACGCGGTGCAATGTGTGTGTTTGCGTGGCGTCCGGACGGACGATAAGGGATTTGGGCTCTTTTTCGGCTTTTTGCCTAAGTGGTGGCGAGTTTTGCAATTTGGGCGAGAACTCGGTCTCCGTACGTCTTAATCGAGTTCCGTAAGTTATAACGCGTGTTTAATATCTACGCTGTGCTACGTGTGTGTTTGCGTGGCGTCCGGACGGACGATGCGGGTTTTGGGCTCTTTTTCGGCTTTTTACTTTTGTGTTGGCTAGTTTTGCAATATGGGCGATAACTCGGTCTCCGTACGTCGGAATCGAGTTCTGTAAGTTGTAACGCGTGTCTAATACTTACGTGGAGCTACGTGTGTGTTTGTGTGGCGTCCGGACGGACGATAAGGGTTTTGGGCTCTTTTTGGGCTTTTTGCCTAAGTGTTGGCGAGTTTTACAATTTGGGCGATAACACGGTCTCCGTACGTCTGAATCGAGTTCCGGAAGTTGTAACGCGTGTCTAATACCTACGCGGTGCTACGTGTGTGTTTGCGTGGCGTCCGGACGGACGATGCGGGTTTTGGGCTATTTTTCGGCTTTTTACCTTAGTGTTGGCGAGTTTTGCAATATGGGCGATAACTCGGTCTCCGTACGTCGGAATCGAGTTCCGTAAGTTGTAACGCGTGTCTAATACCTACGCGGTGCTACGTGTGTGTTTGTGTGGCGTCCGGACGGACGATAAGGGTTTTGGGCTCTTTTTGGGCTTTTTAACTAAGTGTTAGCGAGTTTTGCAATTTGGGGATAACTCAGTCTCCGTACGTCGGAATCGAGTCCCATAAGTTGTAACGCGTGCCTAATACATACGCGGTTCTACGTGTGTGTTTGCGTGGAGTCCGGACGGACGATGCGGGTTTCGGGCTCTTTTTCGGATTTTTGCCTAAGTGTTGGCGAGTTTTGCAATTTGGGCGATAACTCGGTATCCGTACGTTTGAATCGAGTCCCATAAGTTGTAACGCGTGTCAAATACTTACGCGTTGCTACGTTTGTGTTTGGCTGTTTGCGTGGCGTCTGGACGCACGATGCGGTTTTTGGGCTCTTTTTTGGCTTTTTGCCTAAGTGTTGTCGAGTTTTCAATTTGGGCGATAACTCGGTCTTCGTACGTCGGAATCGAGTCCCGTAAGTTGTAACGCGTGTCTAATACCTACGCGGTGCTACGTGTGTGTTTGTGTGGCGTCCGGACGATAGATGCGGATTTCGGGCTCTTTTTCGGCTTTTTGCCTAAGTGTTGCCGAGTTTTGCAATTTGGGCGATAACTCGGTCTCCGTACGTCGGAATCGAGTCCCGTAAGTTGTAACGCGTATCTAATACCTACGCGGTGCTACGTGTGTGTTTGCGTGGCGTCCGGACGAACGATGCATGTTTTGGGCTCTTTTTCGGCTTTTTGCCTAAATGTTGTCGAGTTTTGAAATTTGGGCGATAACTCGGTCTCCGTACGTCGGAATCGAGTCCCGTATGTTGTAACGCGTGTCTAATACCTACGCGGTGCTACGTGTATGTTTGCGTGGTGTCCGGACGGACGATGCGTATTTTGGGCTCTTTTTGGGCTTTATGCCTAAGTGTTGCCGACTTTTGCAATTTGGGCGATAACTCGGTCTCCGTACGTCGGAATCGAGTCCCGTAAGTTGTAACGCGTGTCTAATACCTACGCGGTGCTACGTGTGTGTTTGCATGGCGTCCGGACGATAGATGCGGATTTCGGGCTCTTTTTCGGCTTTTTGCCTAAGTGTTGCCGAGTTTTGCAATTTGGGCGATAACTCGGTCTCCGTACGTCGGAATCGAGTCCCGTAAGTTGTAACGCGTGTCTAATACCTACGCGGTGCTACGTGTGTGTTTGCGTGGCGTCCGGACGAACGATGCATGTTTTGGGCTCTTTTTCGGCTTTTTGCCTAAATGTTGTCGAGTTTTGAAATTTGGGCGATAACTCGGTCTCCGTACGTCGGAATCGAGTCCCGTATGTTGTAACGCGTGTCTAATACCTACGCGGTGCTACGTGTATGTTTGCGTGGTGTCCGGACGGACGATGCGTATTTTGGGCTCTTTTTGGGCTTTATGCCTAAGTGTTGCCGACTTTTGCAATTTGGGCGATAACTCGGTCTCCGTACGTCGGAATCGAGTCCCGTAAGTTGTAACACGTGTCTAAAACCTACGCGGTGCTGCGTGTGTGTTTACGTTACGTCCGGACGGACGGTGCAGATTTTGGGCTCTTTTTCCGCTTTTTGCCTAAGTGTTGCCGAGTTTTGGAATTTGGGCGATAACTCGGTCTCCATACGTCGGAATCGAGTCCCGTAAGTTGTAACGCGTGTCTAATACCTACGCGGTGCTACGTGTGTGTTTGAGTGGCGTCCGGACGGACGATGCAGGTTTTGGGCTCTTTTTGGGCTTTTTGCCTAAGTGTTGGCGAGTTTTGCAATTTGGGCGATAACTTGGTCTCCGTACATCAGAATCGAGTCCCGTAAGTTGTAACGCGTTTTTAATACCTACGCGGTGCTACGTGTGTGTTTGCGTGGTGTACAGACGGACGATGCGGGTTTTCGGCTCTTTTTCGGCTTTTTGACAAAGTGTTGCCGAGTTTTGCAATTTGGGCGATAACTCGGTCTCCATACGTCGGAATCGAGTCCCGTAAGTTGTAACGCGTGTTTAATACCTACGCGGTGCTACGTGTGTGTTTGCGTGGCGTCCGGACGGACGATGCGTGTTTTGGGCTCTTTTTCGGCTTTTTGCCTAAATGTTGTCGAGTTTTGCAATTTGGGCGATAACTTGGTCTCCGTACGTCGGAATCGAGTCCCGTATGTTGTAACGCGTGTCTAATACCTACGCGGTGCTACGTGTGTGTTTGCGTGGTGTCCGGACGGACGATGCGTATTTTGGGCTCTTTTTCGGCTTTATGCCTAAGTGTTGTCGAGTTTTGTAATTTGGGCGATAACTCGGTCTCCCTACGTCGGAATCGAGTCCCATAAGTTGTAACGCGTGTCTAAAACCTACGCGGTGCTGCGTGTGTGTTTACGTGACGTCCGGACGGACGGTGCAGGTTTTGGGCTCTTTTTCGGCTTTTTGCCTAAGTGTTGCCGAGTTTTGGAATTTGTGCGATAACTCGGTCTCCATACTTCGGAATCGAGTCCCGTAAGTTGTAACGCGTGTCTAATACCTACGCGGTGCTACGTGTGTGTTTGAGTGGCGTCCGGACGGACGATGCAGGTTTTGGGCTCTTTTTGGGCTTTTTGCCTAAGTGTTGGCGAGTTTTTCAATTTGGGCGATAACTCGGGCTCCGTACGTCAGAATCGAGTCCCGTAAGTTGTAACGCGTGTCTAATAACTACGCGGTGCTACGTGTGTGTTTGCGTGGCGTCCGGTCGAACGATGCGGATTTTGGACTCTTTTTCGTCTTTATGCCCAAGTGTTGGCGAGTTTTGCAATTTGGGCGATAACTCGGTCTTCGTACGCCGGAATCGAGTCCCGTAAGTTGTAACGCGTGTCTAATACCTACGCGGTGCTACGTGTGTGTTTGCGTGGCGTCCGGACGGACGATGAGGGTTTTGGGCTCTTTTTCGGCTTTTTGCCTAATTATTGCCGAGTTTTGCAATTTGGCCGATAACTCGGTTTTCGTACGTCGGAATATAGTCCCGTAAGTTGTAACGCGTGTCTAATACCTACGCAGAGAAGCGTGTGTGTTGGTGTGGCTTTCGGCGGGACAATACGTGTTTTGGGCTCTTTTTCGACTTTTTGCCTAAGCATTGCCGAGTTTTGTAATTTGGGCGATAACTCGGTCTCCGTACGTTGGAATCGAGTCCTGTAAGTTGTAACGCGTGTCCAATACCTACGCGGTGCTACGTGTGTGTTTGCGTGGCGTCCGGACGGACGATAAGGGATTTGGGCTCTTTTTCGGCTTTTTGCCTAAGTGTTGGCGAGTTTTGCAATTTGGGCGATAACTCGGTCTCCGTACGTCTGAATCGAGTTCCGTAAGTTGTAACGCGTGTCCAATACCTACGCGGTGCTACGTGTGTGTTTGCGTGGCGTCCGGACGGACGTTGCGGGTTTTGGGCTCTTTTTCGGCTTTTTGCCTAAGTGTTGCTGAGTATTGCAATTTGGGCGATAACTGTTGGGCTTCGGCACAGAAACGCACAGCGGAAATTAAAATTTTAAAAAAATTTCCGAAACCCTAAAACAGGATCCATGCGAAAAACAATTAATTCAGAGGTTTAGAGATTATACCAGATATAAACAAAAACGAGAATCTGAAACCGACTGCGCCTCGAATCTCCAACGCAATACAAACCGATTGCGCCTCTACGGTATCCACACGAACGCCGCACGAACCGTCAAACGATTCTGCAATAAGAAGGACTTGCGGTACTAGCCACCAAAAGGAATGGATTTTGAAACAAACTGTTTTCTCTCTAGTCTCTCTCTAAGAGCGGCTAGGGTTTTTCAATTCTGATCTCTTACCCTAAGTAGCTGCTATATATCATATATATAGTAGTTAAAAGGAATTAATCAAAATCAAAACCTAATTTTATAAAATCCGAATATATATATATATATATATATATATATATATATATATATATCTTAATTAAGTCTTACTTAATTAATATACATATATACAAATTCTCTTTTTAATTTAAATTCGTGATTTAAATACTATTAATCATATTAATATATTTAAATCCTTAAAATTTAAATTAATTCCCTTTTAAATAACGTTCTATGTGTGTGACCCTATAGGTTATTATTACGTTGGCAATAATTTTAAAATCATATTATAAAATTATAAACAGTGAGCGGCATCTAGTAATGCATCACTGCTACCCAAGTAATAATAAGATCGATGATTCGATGCAACCTTTTGTGACCAATGTTTCAATGCAATTTAATCCTTTTAACCTTAATATCCTGGATTAAACTCGAGTCATGGAATGTGTCATACTCTTCATAATTTAATCTGAGTTTTCTTGATCAATGAGTAGACTATATGAAACAAATCACTATTTGAGCATGACCATGCATTTCATAGTCCTACTCAATCAAGAGTCCTATGGATATCACCCATAATATATAGGATGGTTAAATTCCATCTAGATCACTCATATTTCTCACATGAGTAATGATGAACCCAATAATCACCTTTATAGTCCACCCTATTAAAGGTGACATTTGATGATATCAAAGTACATAAATTCTCGTGTAGTAATATAGCGATTTCAGGTCGGAGGACCATTACATCATTGTCACTATGAGAATTGCTAATGACACTTCGAATAATGCTCCATATAGAATTCTCATGGTGGGTCTGTCCAGTACATCGTTCTCTAACATGTACCTATGCATTGACTTAATATCTCATATATTTATGACCATTGAGATTTGGTCATCAGTCAATCCACATACTAGTCTCAATGCATCATTGTTGTCCCATCAACAATGATACTCGACTAGGGACATTTAAGAACACTGATACTAATGGTAATATATAATCTCATGTTCAAGTCACATACTTGAAACTATATAATTTGTATCACTATTCTAAGGAATTTTATTATGTTAACAATTATATTACGCAGTAAATAAAACCATAATAAAATCATATATTTATTCAATCAAATATAATATCAAAACGTTAATCAATTATATCAAATAATTGGCCTCTAGGGCATAAACTCTAACAATAACTCGGTCTCCGTACTTCGGAATCGAGTCCCGTAAGTTGTTACGCATGTCTAATACCTACGCGGTGCTACGTGTGTGTTTGCGTGGCGTCCGGACGGACGATGCGTGTTTTGTGCTCTTTTTCGGCTTTTTGCCTAAGTGTTGGCGAGTTTTTCAATTTGGGATATAACTCGGTATTCGTACGTCGGAATCGAGTCCTGTAAGTTGTAACGCGTGTCTAATACTTACAGAGAGAAGCGTGTGTCTTGGTGTGGCTTTCGGCCGGACAATACGGGTTTTGGGCTCTTTTTCGGCTATTTGCCTAAGCGTTGCTGAGTTTTGCAATTTGGGCGATAACTCGGTCTCCGTACGTCGGAATCGAGTCCCGTATGTTGTAACTCGTGTCCAATACCTACGCGGTGCTACGTGTGTGTTTGCGTGGCGTCTAGACGGACGATAAGGGATTTGGGCTCTTTTTCGGCTTTTTGCCTAAGTGTTGGCGAGTTTTGCAATTTGGGCGATAACTCAGTCTCCGTACGTCTGAATCGAGTTCCGTAAGTTGTAACGCGTGTGATAAGTAGGTTTTGTACCTACTTATCCGGTATCTTTTACTTGAATTAGTTGCTTTTATTCATGTGTCTTAGTTACTTTTCATGCATTTTGTGTTCGTTTTGTAGGTTATACGTTTGGAAGCGATGTGAGCGATTATTGGTAAGGAAAAGCACGAAAAATGCAAACAAAAGCAAGCCGGACATCGTTTATGCTTTTATGTTCAATTCATGTTCTTGGCTTGGAGCTTGGACCATATTGTAGAGCGTTTTCTTAGCTTTCCGGAACATCTTGAATCATTCAAATCGGAGTTCGGATGAAAGAGTTATGACATTTCTACCGACGGACGTTGAACTTCACCGTTTTGGGTGGTCATTTTGCGTAGCAGTCACTTCCAGTTCAATTTCGACTATCATGCGTTCGTTATTTCTCAAATCTCAAAGAATGAAAGTTGTAGATCTCGTCGATAGCTTCGATTTGATATGTCGCGGGCCTCGTAACTCCTCCCGGTTTAGAAGTTATGGCAGTTTTAGCAGAGGAGGTTCCAGCAGAAAATCGTTTTGGCAGATTGGTACCCAGCCGGGGCTGGGCGTTTTTGTGCTTAGTACCCAGCCGGGGCTGGGTACCTGTGAGCTTTAGCAGATTGCTATCCAGCCGGGGCTGGATAGTTACAAAGGAAATACCCAGTCGGGGCTGGGTATACGCGGAAGTGAAGAGATTTTGTCCGAATTTGAGTCCGAAAAGGATTGTTTCGAGTTGTTTGATTCAAGGACTTCCAAGAGGACTTAAAGACATGTACAAAGGCTTATAAAAGGAGGGAAATAACATAGATTAGGGGGGAATAGAGGATTATTAGGAGATTAGAGAGCATTCTATTAAATTAGATTAGAGTAAATTAGAGAAAAACACTAGTTCTAATTAGATTTGGAGATTGAAGCAACTTGGAGATCATTGAAGATTCAAAGGAGGAGCAAGAAGGGAGCGTCAAATCTACTGGCAATAGATTATTTCTTCTTATCTTCTTCTATCTTTATCTTTTAATGTGTATTCAATTGTGGATTCTTAGTTTTAATTCAATAATCATGAACTAAATTCTTTGTTTGAGATTACAATGGATCTTATTGTGTAGTTTATTTTAATATGCTTCGTTATCAATTATTATATTCTATTAAGAGGATTGTCTATTGTGATTTGGACTTAATTGTTTAATTGCTTGGCCATCAATTACCGTGATAATCTATATGAACTCGAGAGATGAAGTATAGATTTAGATCTAATCATGATAGCATGTGTTCAGGATTTTGTTAGTAGCTTAAACTTGATGAGTGTTAAGGTAGAGATATGCTTGACGCCGCATGTAATCTTATAGAGAACTTGTTCTTCAACTTTCTTCAATTGTAATTCACATAGAGATATAGTGGGTTAGTTGGTTAAGGTGTTTAACGGATTTCTATCTTAATTGTGGATTGACGTTAATACGGTATTAGTGCATCGAGAGGTGGTTAATACTACTTTCGTGTTCTTGATTAACAATTTGGGATAGAGAATAATTGATGAGAAGTGTGTTAACCTAAATGAAGCAATAAGTGAAGTTGTGATCTTAAATCTCCATAATCTGATTTTTAATTAGTGGTAATTAGAATTAGTTTAGTTAAATATTTTAATTTATAACATTAAATTCATTCGTTTAAATAAGATTGAGTTGGTTACGGGTTAGTACTTGGTGATTTTTATTAAATAATTCTCTGTGGGAACGATACTCAACTTATCACTTTATTACTTGTTGACCACGTATACTTGCGTGTTGTGCGTATATAGATTTTACCCAACAAGTTTTTGGCGCCGTTGCCGGGGAATTAGTTTAATATTTTTTACCAATATTAATTTCAATCAAATTAGTCTTAATTTAAATATTTTTATTTTTATTTTTAATTCTCTTCCTATATTTCTCTCTTTTCAGTACCATGGATGACTTTGCGTATCAATGGCCATACACGAACATGACTCAACCAAAGGAAGCGGAGATTGACAGACTCGCGACACTCTCCGCAATGTCAGCACAAATTGAAGAACTTTCGAGGGAGTTGAACGTTATCGCAGCCCAACAGAGTCGAAGGATGGCAGTTACCTGTGGCTATTGTGCTGGCAATCATCCGAGTAATCAATGCACCATCAATCTTGGGCCGGTACAGTATGGTGGTAACGACCTCAATCAGTATTCATATGATAATTATGATCAAGTTTGGGGGTATCACCCGGATTCTTCATGGAGCTACAACTATCAAGACCAATACTCTACTCCAAATCCAACATACACACCGGAATTCTCATATCAACCTCCATTAAAAGAAGAAAAGTCAAAGTTGGAGGAATTGTTGTCCAAGTTCATAGCATCAAATGAGGAGAGGAGGATTGATCAAGAGATATCAATGCAAAATCTGCAGAACCATGTGGATCAAATACTCAAAGCCTTGAACAACTGTCCTCAAAACAATCGGTGTTATGATGAGGATTCCGAGATTGATGAAGTGCCCGAGCTAAATCTACAACTGGATGAGACACGAGATGTTGAAAAAGAGGAGACAAGTGGGGATAATGAAAATAAGGTCGGTGAAGAACTAACTATGAGTACCAACGAGGATGAGCCGATGTTATTAGTGCCCCAAGTTCCTTCTCCGCCAAAGATCAAGGGTCCAGTTAGATTTGCTAAACCGTGCCCGCTTGGTAGTCATGTCGTCGGCGAAACTTTTGTTGACATAAGAGTGAGTACAATTTTTAATCCATGGTGGGAAGAGAAAGAGAAGATAGACAAAGAGCACATTGTGTGTGACAAGCTTCCATGCCCCAAAGTGATCACATACACAATGGAGAAAACACCTAGCTGTGGGGAGTTCTTGGTTCAGATCATACCAAACCAGAGCATGCTAGGTGACTTTGATGCAATGGCTATCATAAATGGGAACCTACCAAAAGCTATATTATTTCCGATGGATGGAGGGTTCCTCAACTTTCGAAGAGGAATTGGATAGCATTGACCAGACAAAGTCAGGCTGAAAGACTATAAATCAAGCGCTAACTGGGAGGCAACCCAGGAATTTTTCTATTTATATGCTTTACTAGTTTATTTAGTAGATAGGAATTAAGTTGCTTATTAAGTTCTCTTATAATCTAATCCATGTTGTCTCTCTTCATTGCAGGTATTGGAAGTTCAATGGATAGCAAAATGATCGTCGCCGCCATCGCCACCATTAACTCACGCTTAGCTGATTACAGGGAAGTTCTCTTCTATTTATCGCTATATTCTTACAATGAGGACATTGTAATTGCTAAGTTTGGGGGAGTTTAGTTTAGTTCATTATTGCATGTTTAGTTTCATGTGTATGTTATGTTATTTTGCATACGTTGTTAATTTAGTTTAGGTTCATTATAAAAAAAAAAATCAAAAAAAAAAAATCAAATATTCAAAAATTCAAAAATAATAGTTAGTTACTATGTTCATCTTGCATGAGTTCAGCTGTTTGATATTTACAGTTTATTTTGGCCAATGATGAGATTAGGATCGAGTAGACAAGTAGCGTACTGATTATTAGAGCTTTTGATGTGATTTCTTGTTATGAATTGAATCTTTTTCTGTTTGAAACTGGTATAATAAGGATAGCACAATAAAAACAACTTGTTGATTGATTGAGTTTAAATTGATACATAATGCGACTCTAAAGGATAATGCTAGTTTGAATGAAAGAATGAGAAGAATAAGTAGTGATGACTAAAGTTCGATAAAAACTTAAGTTCGAGAAAAAAATTGGGATATATAAGCTTCAAAAAAAAAAATGAAAAAAAAATGAAAAAATACAGTGGCTAGTTTTGTTTCGGGGCCTTTGTTACTTGAGCAAGTACGCCCGAAGGGGTATCTTAAAACCTAGCGCCCTAAGGTCTTATATGGTCTGGGAGTCGTTGGTCGAAAGCTCGCTAAGGGGTAGCACTGTTAGCCTAATGGAATGAGACATTGCACAGTCATGGTTAAAAAGTAAAAAAAAAAAGAAAGAAAAAAAAATAAAACGGGAAAAGAGCAAAAAGCCCCCGTAGATGAAAATAAAGCATAAGTATCCCATGTTAACCCTCGATTTGGTAATTGTTTGATTTTAGTTGGATCTAGCTTATTTTTGGATTTCTTAAGTTTACACTGTATGATGCCTTTGAAGAGACTTGTTATGTGTTAAATTTGATTTTATATTAGTTAACATTGTTGTTGAGCACACACGCACTATATCAGTGATAACAGTTTAAGACTTGATGATTAACTAGAAAATTATTGATTGGTTTTGATATGAAGTATTATCGTGTTTGCTTGATTGCTCTAAGGCTGAGTGAATAGATTTGTGTTTATCAATACTGCTGGATTCGTAGGCATATAGATTAGTTGCATTTCATTGCATTTTTGTTTTGTTTTTGCTTGAGGACAAGCAACGGTTTAAGTTTGGGGGTATTTGATAAGTAGGTTTTGTACCTACTTATCCGGTATCTTTTACTTGAATTAGTTGCTTTTATTCATGTGTCTTAGTTACTTTTCATGCATTTTGTGTTCGTTTTGTAGGTTATACGTTTGGAAGCGATGTGAGCGATTATTGGTAAGGAAAAGCACGAAAAATGCAAACAAAAGCAAGCCGGACATCGTTTATGCTTTTATGTTCAATTCATGTTCTTGGCTTGGAGCTTGGACCATATTGTAGAGCGTTTTCTTAGCTTTCCGGAACATCTTGAATCATTCAAATCGGAGTTCGGATGAAAGAGTTATGACATTTCTACCGACGGACGTTGAACTTCACCGTTTTGGGTGGTCATTTTGCGTAGCAGTCACTTCCAGTTCAATTTCGACTATCATGCGTTCGTTATTTCTCAAAGCTCAAAGAATGAAAGTTGTAGATCTCGTCGATAGCTTCGATTTGATATGTCGCGGGCCTCGTAACTCCTCCCGGTTTAGAAGTTATGGCAGTTTTAGCAGAGGAGGTTCCAGCAGAAAATCGTTTTGGCAGATTGGTACCCAGCCGGGGCTGGGCGTTTTTGTGCTTAGTACCCAGCCGGGGCTGGGTACCTGTGAGCTTTAGCAGATTGCTATCCAGCCGGGGCTGGATAGTTACAAAGGAAATACCCAGCCGGGGCTGGGTATACGCGGAAGTGAAGAGATTTTGTCCGAATTTGAGTCCGAAAAGGATTGTTTCGAGTTGTTTGATTCAAGGACTTCCAAGAGGACTTAAAGACATGTACAAAGGCTTATAAAAGGAGGGAAATAACATAGATTAGGGGGGAATAGAGGATTATTAGGAGATTAGAGAGCATTCTATTAAATTAGATTAGAGTAAATTAGAGAAAAACACTAGTTCTAATTAGATTTGGAGATTGAAGCAACTTGGAGATCATTGAAGATTCAAAGGAGGAGCAAGAAGGGAGCGTCAAATCTACTGACAATAGATTATTTCTTCTCATCTTCTTCTATCTTTATCTTTTAATGTGTATTCAATTGTGGATTCTTAGTTTTAATTCAATAATCATGAACTAAATTCTTTGTTTGAGATTACAATGGATCTTATTGTGTAGTTTATTTTAATATGCTTCGTTATCAATTATTATATTCTATTAAGAGGATTGTCTATTGTGATTTGGACTTAATTGTTTAATTGCTTGGCCATCAATTACCGTGATAATCTATATGAACTCGAGAGATGAAGTATAGATTTAGATCTAATCATGATAGCATGTGTTCAGGATTTTGTTAGTAGCTTAAACTTGATGAGTGTTAAGGTAGAGATATGCTTGACGCCGCATGTAATCTTATAGAGAACTTGTTCTTCAACTTTCTTCAATTGTAATTCACATAGAGATATAGTGGGTTAGTTGGTTAAGGTGTTTAACGGATTTCTATCTTAATTGTGGATTGACGTTAATACGGTATTAGTGCATCGAGAGGTGGTTAATACTACTTTCGTGTTCTTGATTAACAATTTGGGATAGAGAATAATTGATGAGAAGTGTGTTAACCTAAATGAAGCAATAAGTGAAGTTGTGATCTTAAATCTCCATAATCTGATTTTTAATTAGTGGTAATTAGAATTAGTTTAGTTAAATATTTTAATTTATAACATTAAATTCATTCGTTTAAATAAGATTGAGTTGGTTACGGGTTAGTACTTGGTGATTTTTATTAAATAATTCTCTGTGGGAACGATACTCAACTTATCACTTTATTACTTGTTGACCACGTATACTTGCGTGTTGTGCGTATATAGATTTTACCCAACAAGTACCATAACTACCATAACTTCTAAACCGAGAGGAGTTACGAGGCCCGCGACATATCAAATCGAAGCTATCGACGAGATCTACAACTTTCATTCTTTGAGCTTTGAGAAATAACGAACGCATGATGGTCGAAATTGGACTGGAAGTGACTGCTACGCAAAATCACCACCCAAAACGGTGAAGTTCAACGTCCGTCGGTAGAAATGTCATAACTCTTTCATCCGAACTCCGATTTGAATGATTCAAGATGTTCCGGAAAGCTAAGAAAACGCTCTACAATATGGTCCAAACTCCAAGCCAAGAACATGAATTGAACATAAAAGCATAAACGATGTCCGGCTTGCTTTTGTTTGCATTTTTCGTGCTTTTCCTTACCAATAATCGCTCACATTGCTTCCAAACGTATAACCTACAAAACGAACACAAAATGCATGAAAAGTAACTAAGACACATGAATAAAAGCAACTAATTCAAGTAAAAGATACCGGATAAGTAGGTACAAAACCTACTTATCAAATACCCCCAAACTTAAACCGTTGCTTGTCCTCAAGCAAAAACAAAACAAAAATGCAATGAAATGCAACTAATCTATATGCCTACGAATCCAGCAGTATTGATAAACACAAATCTATTCACTCAGCCTTAGAGCAATCAAGCAAACACGATAATAAAGTATACGTGGTCAACAAGTAATAAAGTGATAAGTTGAGTATCGTTCCCACAGAGAATTATTTAATAAAAATCACCAAGTACTAACCCGTAACCAACTCAATCTTATTTAACCGAATGAATTTAATGTTATAAATTAAAATATTTAACTAAACTAATTCTAATTACCACTAATTAAAAATCAGATTATGGAGATTTAAGATCACAACTTCGCTTATTGCTTCATTTAGGTTAACACACTTCTTATCAATTATTCTCTATCCCGAATTGTTAATCAAGAACACGAAAGTAGTATTAACCACCTCTCGATGCACTAATACCGTATTAACGTCAATCCACAATTAAGATAGAAATCCGTTAAACACCTTAATCAACTAACCCACTATATCTCTATGTGAATTACAATTGAAGAAGGTTTAAGAGCAAGTTCTCTATAAGATTACATATGGCATCAAGCATATCTCTACCTTAACACTCATCAAGTTTAAGCTACTAACAAAACCCTGAACACATGCTATCATGATAAGATCTAAATCAATACTTCATCTCTCGAGTTCATATAGATTATCACGGTAATTGATGGCCAAGCAATTAAACAATTAAGTCCAAATCACAATAGACAATCCTCTAAATAGAACATAATAATTGATAACGAAGCATATTAAAATAAACTACACAATAAGATCCATTGTAATCTCAAACAAAGAATTAGTTCATTATTATTGAATTAAAACTAAGAATCCACAATTGAATAATCATTAAAAGATAAAGATAGAAGAAGATGAGAAGAAATAATCTATTGTCAGTAGATTTGACGCTCTCTCCTTGCTCCTCCTTTGAATCTTCAATGGTCTCCAAGTTGCATCAATCTCTAAATCTCATAAAAACTAGTGTTTTTCTCTAATTTACTCTAATCTAATTTAATAGAATGCTATCTAATCTCATAATATTCTCTTCATAATCCCCTTAATCTATGTTATTTCCCTCCTTTTATAAGCCTTTGTACATGTCTTTAAGTCCTCTTGGAAGTCCTTGAATCAAACAACTCGAAACAATCCTTTTCGGACTCAAATTCGGACAAAATCTCTTCACTTCCGCGTATACCCAGCCCCGGCTGGGTATTTCCTTTGTAACTATCCAGCCCCGGCTGGATAGCAATCTGCTAAAGCTCACAGGTACCCAGCCCCGGCTGGGTACTAAGCACAAAAATGCCCAGCCCCGGCTGGGTACCAATCTGCCAAAACGATTTTCTGCTGGAATCTCCTCTGCTAAAACTACCATAACTTCTAAACCGAGAGGAGTTACGAGGCCCGCGACATATCAAATCGAAGCTATCGACGAGATCTACAACTTTCATTCTTTGAGCTTTGAGAAATAACGAACGCATGATGGTCGAAATTGGACTGGAAGTGACTGCTACGCAAAATCACCACCCAAAACGGTGAAGTTCAACGTCCGTCGGTAGAAATGTCATAACTCTTTCATCCGAACTCCGATTTGAATGATTCAAGATGTTCCGGAAAGCTAAGAAAACGCTCTACAATATGGTCCAAGCTCCAAGCCAAGAACATGAATTGAACATAAAAGCATAAACGATGTCCGGCTTGCTTTTGTTTGCATTTTTCGTGCTTTTCCTTACCAATAATCGCTCACATCGCTTCCAAACGTATAACCTACAAAACGAACACAAAATGCATGAAAAGTAACTAAGACACATGAATAAAAGCAACTAATTCAAGTAAAAGATACCGGATAAGTAGGTACAAAACCTACTTATCAAATACCCCCAAACTTAAACCGTTGCTTGTCCTCAAGCAAAAACAAAACAAAAATGCAATGAAATGCAACTAATCTATATGCCTACGAATCCAGCAGTATTGATAAACACAAATCTATTCACTCAGCCTTAGAGCAATCAAGCAAACACGATAATACTTCATATCAAAACCAATCAATAATTTTCTAGTTAATCATCAAGTCTTAAACTGTTATCACTGATATAGTGCGTGTGTGCTCAACAACAATGTTAACTAATATAAAATCAAATTTAACACATAACAAGTCTCTTCAAAGGCATCATACAGTGTAAACTTAAGAAATCCAAAAATAAGCTAGATCCAACTAAAATCAAACAATTACCAAATCGAGGGTTAACATGGGATACTTATGCTTTATTTTCATCTACGGGGGCTTTTTGCTCTTTTCCCGTTTTATTTTTTTTTTCTTTCTTTTTTTTTTTACTTTTTAACCATGACTGTGCAATGTCTCATTCCATTAGGCTAACAGTGCTACCCCTTAGCGAGCTTTCGACCAACGACTCCCAGACCATATAAGACCTTAGGGCGCTAGGTTTTAAGATACCCCTTCGGGCGTACTTGCTCAAGTAACAAAGGCCCCGAAACAAAACTAGCCACTGTATTTTTTCATTTTTTTTTCATTTTTTTTTTTGAAGCTTATATATCCCAATTTTTTTCTCGAACTTAAGTTTTTATCGAACTTTAGTCATCACTACTTATTCTTCTCATTCTTTCATTCAAACTAGCATTATCCTTTAGAGTCGCATTATGTATCAATTTAAACTCAATCAATCAACAAGTTGTTTTTATTGTGCTATCCTTATTATACCAGTTTCAAACAGAAAAAGATTCAATTCATAACAAGAAATCACATCAAAAGCTCTAATAATCAGTACGCTACTTGTCTACTCGATCCTAATCTCATCATTGGCCAAAATAAACTGTAAATATCAAACAGCTGGACTCATGCAAGATGAACATAGTAACTAACTATTATTTTTGAATTTTTGAATATTTGATTTTTTTTTTTTGATTTTTTTTTATAATGAACCTAAACTAAATTAACAACGTATGCAAAATAACATAACATACACATGAAACTAAACATGCAATAATGAACTAAACTAAACTCCCCCAAACTTAGCAATTACAATGTCCTCATTGTAAGAATATAGCGATAAATAGAAGAGAACTTCCCTGTAATCAGCTAAGCGTGAGTTAATGGTGGCGATGGCGGCGACGATCATTTTGCTATCCATTGAACTTCCAATACCTGCAATGAAGAGAGACAACATGGATTAGATTATAAGAGAACTTAATAAGCAACTTAATTCCTATCTACTAAATAAACTAGTAAAGCATATAAATAGAAAAATTCCTGGGTTGCCTCCCAGTTAGCGCTTGATTTATAGTCTTTCAGCCTGACTTTGTCTGGTCAATGCTATCCAATTCCTCTTCGAAAGTTGAGGAACCCTCCATCCATCGGAAATAATATAGCTTTTGGTAGGTTCCCATTTATGATAGCCATTGCATCAAAGTCACCTAGCATGCTCTGGTTTGGTATGATCTGAACCAAGAACTCCCCACAGCTAGGTGTTTTCTCCATTGTGTATGTGATCACTTTGGGGCATGGAAGCTTGTCACACACAATGTGCTCTTTGTCTATCTTCTCTTTCTCTTCCCACCATGGATTAAAAATTGTACTCACTCTTATGTCAACAAAAGTTTCGCCGACGACATGACTACCAAGCGGGCACGGTTTAGCAAATCTAACTGGACCCTTGATCTTTGGCGGAGAAGGAACTTGGGGCACTAATAACATCGGCTCATCCTCGTTGGTACTCATAGTTAGTTCTTCACCGACCTTATTTTCATTATCCCCACTTGTCTCCTCTTTTTCAACATCTCGTGTCTCATCCAGTTGTAGATTTAGCTAGGGCACTTCATCAATCTCGGAATCCTCATCATAACACCGATTGTTTTGAGGACAGTTGTTGTACGTCTGAATCGAGTTCCGTAAGTTGTAACGCGTGTTTGAAACATACGCGGTGCAATGTGTGTGTTTGCGTGGCGTCCGGACGGACGATAAGGGATTTGGGCTCTTTTTCGGCTTTTTGCCTAAATATTGGCGAGTTTTGCAATTTGGGCGAGAACTCGGTCTCCGTACGTCTGAATCGAGTTCTGTAAGTTATAACGCGTGTTTAATATCTACGCGGTGCTACGTGTGTGTTTGCGTGGCGTCCGGACGGACGATGCGGGTTTTGGGCTCTTTTTCGGCTTTTTACTTTTGTGTTGGCGAGTTTTGCAATATGGGCGATAACTCGGTCTCCGTACGTCGAAATCGAGTTCTGTAAGTTGTAACGCGTGTCTAATACTTACGTGGTGCTACGTGTGTGTTTGTGTGGCGTCCGGACGGACGATAAGGGTTTTGGGCTCTTTTTGGGCTTTTTGCCTAAGTGTTAGCGAGTTTTGTAATTTGGGCGATAACTCGGTCGCCGTACGTCGGAATCGAGTTCCGTAAGTTGTAGCGCGTGTCTAATACCTACGCGGTACTACGTGTGTGTTTGTGTGGCGTCCGGACGGACGATACGGGTTTTGGGCTCTTTTTCGGCTTTTTGCCTAAGTGTTGCAGAGTTTTGCAATTTGGGCGATAATTCGGTCTTCGTACGTCGGAATCGAGTTCCGTAAGTTGTAGCGCGTGTCTAATACCTACGCGGTACTACGTGTGTGTTTGTGTGGCGTCCGGACGGACGATACGGGTTTTGGGCTCTTTTTCGGCTTTTTGCCTAAGTGTTGCAGAGTTTTGCAATTTGGGCGATAATTCGGTCTTCGTACGTCGGAATCGAGTCCCGTAAGTTGTAACGCGTGTTTAATACCTACACGGTGCTACGTGTGTGTTTGTGTGGCGTCCGGACCGACGATGCGGGTTTTGGGTTCTTTTTCAGCTTTTTGCCTAAGTGTTGGCGAGTTTTCCAATTTGGGTGATAACTCGGTCTCCGTACGTTTTAATCGAGTCCCGTAATTTGTAACGCGTGTCTAATACCTACGCGTTGCTACGTGTTTGCGTGGCGTCCGGACGCACGATGCAGGTTTTGGGCTCTTTTTTGGCTTTTTACCTAAGTGTTGCCGAGTTTTGTAATTTCGGCGATAACTCGGTCTCCGTACGTCGGAATCGAGTCCCGTAAGTTGTAACGCTTGTCTAATTCCTACGCGGTGCTACGTGTGTGTTTTTGTGGCGTCCGGACGGACGATGTGGGTTTCGGGCTCTTTTTCAGCTTTTTTCCTAAGTGTTGCCGAGTTTTGCAATTTGGGCGATAACTCGGTCTCCGTACGTCGGAATCGAGTCCCGTAATTTGTAACGCGTGTCTAACATCTACGCGGTGATACGTGTGTGTTTGCGTTGCGTCCGGATCGACGATAAGGGTTTTGGGAGTTTTTTCTGCTTTTCGCCCAAGTGTTGGCGAGTTTTGCATGTCTAATACATACGCGGTGCTGCGTGTGTGTTTGCGTGGCATCCGGACGGACGATACGGGTTTTGGCCTCTTTTTCGAGTTTTTGCCTAAGTGTTGGCGAGTTTTACAATTTGGGCGATAACTTGGTCTCCGTATGTTTTAATCGAGTCCCGTAAGTTGTAACGCGTGCCTTATACCTACGCGTTGCTACGTGTGTGTTTGCGTGGTGTCCGGACGGACGATGCGTATTTTGGGCTCTTTTTCGGCTTTATGCCTAAGTGTTGCCGAGTTTTGCAATTTGGGCGATAACTCGGTCTCCGTACGTCGGAATCGAGTCCCGTAAGTTGTAACGCGTGTCTAAAACCTACTCGGTGCTGCATGTGTGTTTGCGTGGCGTCCGGACGGACGATGCGGGTTTTGGGCTCTTTTTCGGCTTTTTGCCTAAGTGTTGCCGAGTTTTGGAATTTGGGCGATAACTCGGTCTCCGTACGTCGGAATCGAGTCCCATAAGTTGTAACGCGTGTCTAATACCTACGCGGTGTTACGTGTGTGTTTGCGTGGCGTCAGGACGGACAATACAGGTTTTGGACGCTTTTTCGGCTTTTTGCCAAAGTGTTGCCGAGTTTTGCAATTTGGACGATAACTTGGTCTCCGTACGTCGGAATCGAGTCCCGTAAATTGTAACGCGTGTCTAATACTTACGCGGTGCTACGTGTGTGTTTGCGTGGCGTCCGGACGGACGATGCGGGTATTGGGCTCTTTTTCGGATTTTTGCCTAAGTGTTGGCGAGTTTTGCAATTTAGGTGATAACTCGGTCTTTGCACATAGGAATCGAGTCCCGTAAGTTGTAACGCGTGTCTAAAACCTACGCGTTGCTACGTGTGTGTTTGCGTGGCGTCCGGACGGACGATGCGGGTTTTGGGCTCTTTTTCGGCTTTTTGCCTAAGTGTTGGCGAGTTTTGCAATTTGGTCGATAACTCGGTCTCCGTACGTCGGAATCGAGTCCCGTAAGTTGTAACGCGTTTCTAATACTTACGCGGTGCTACGTGTGTATTTGCGTGGCGTCCGGACGGACGATACGGGTTTTTGGATCTTTTTCGGCTTTTTGCCTAAGTGTTGTCGAGTTTTGCAATTTGGGGGATAACTCGGTCTCCGTACGTCGGAATCGAGTCCCGTAAGTTGTAACGCGTGTCTAATACCTACGCGGTGCTACATGTGTGTTTGCGTGGCGTCCGAACGAAAGATACGGGATTCGGGCTCTTTTTCGGCTTTTTTCCTAAGTGTTGCCGAGTTTTACAATTTGGGCGATAACTCGGTCTACGTACGTCGGAATCGAGTCCCGTAAGTTGTAACGCATGTCTAATACCTACGCGGTGCTACGTGTGCGTTTCCGTGGCGTCCGGACAGACGATGCGTGTTTAGGGCTCTTTTTCGGTTTTTTGCCTAAGTGTTGGCGAGTTTTGCAATTTGGGCTATAACACGGTCTTAGTACGTCGGAATCGAGTCCCGTAAGTTGTAACGGGAGTCTAATACCTACGCGGTTCTACGTGTGTGTTTGCGTGGCGTCCGAACGGACGATGCGGGTTTTGGGCTCTTTTTCAGCTTTTTGCCTAAGTGTTGCCGAGTTTTGCAATTTTGGCGATAACTCGGTCTCCGTACGTCGGAATATAGTCCCGTAAATTGTAACGCGTGTCTAATACCTACGCGGAGAAGCGTGTGTTTTGGTGTGGCTTTCGGCCGGACAATACGGGTTTTAGGCTCTTTTTCGGCATTTGGCCTAAGTGTTGCTGAGTTTTGCAATTTGGGCGATAACTCGGTCTCCGTACGTCGTAATCGAGTCCCGTAAGTTGTAACGCGTGTCCAATACCTACGCGGTGCTACGTGTGTGTTTGCGTGGCGTCCGGACGGACGATAAGGGATTTGGGTTCTTTTTCGGCTTTTTGCCTAAGTGTTGGCGAGTTTTCCAATTTGGGTGATAACTCGGTCTCCGGATGTTTTAATCGAGTCCCGTAAGTTGTAACGTGTGTCTAATACCAACGCGGTGCTACGTGTGTGTTTGCGTGGCGTCCGGTCTGACGATGCAGGTTTTGGGCTCTTTTTGGGCTTTCTGCCTAAGTGTTGGCGAGTTTTGCAATTTGGGCGATAACTCGGTCTCCATACGTCGGAATCGAGTCCCGTAAGTTGTAACGCGTGTCTAATACCTACGCGGTGCTACGTGTGTGTTTGTGTGGCGTCCGGACCAACGATGCGGGTTTTGGGCTCTTTTTCGTCTTTATGCCCAAGTGTTGCCGAGTTTTGCAATTTGGGCGATAACTCGGTCTCCGTACGTCGGAATCGAGTCCCGTAAGTTGTAACGCATGTCTAATATGTACGCGGTGCTACGTGTGTGTTTGCGTGGCGTCTGGACGGACGATACGGATTTTGGGATCTTTTTCAGTTTTTTGCCTAAGTGTTGTCGAGTTTTGCAATTTGGGCGATAACTCGGTCTCCGTACGTCGGAATCTAGTCCCGTAAGTTGTAACGCGTGTCTAATACCTACGCGGTGCTACGTGTGTGTTTGCATGACGTCCGGACGGACGATGCTGGTTTAGGGCTCTTTTTCGGCTTTTTGCCTAAGTGTTGCTGAGTTTTGCAATTTGGGCGATAACTCGGTCTCCGTACGTCGGAATCGAGTCCCGAAAGTTGTAACGCGTGTCTAATACCTACGCGGTGCTACGTGTGTGTTTGCGTGGCGTCCGGACGGACGATGCGTGTTTTGTGCTCTTTTTCGGCTTTTTGCCTAAGTGTTGGCGAGTTTTTCAATTTGGGTTATAACTCGGTATTCGTACGTCGGAATCGAGTCCTGTAAGTTGTAACGCGTGTCTAATACTTACATAGAGAAGCGTGTGTCTTGGTGTGGCTTTCGGCCGGACAATACGGGTTTTGGGCTCTTTTTCGGCTATTTGCCTAAGCGTTGCCGAGTTTTGCAATTTGGGCGATAACTCGGTCTCCGTACGTCGGAATCGAGTCCCGTATGTTGTAACTCGTGTCCAATACCTACGCGGTGCTACGTGTGTGTTTGCGTGGCGTCCGGACGGACGATAAGGGATTTGGGCCCTTTTTTGGCTTTTTGCCTAAGTGTTGGCGAGTTTTGCAATTTGGGCGATAACTCGGTCTCCGTACGTCTGAATCGAGTTCCGTAAGTTGTAACGCGTGTTTGAAACCTACGCGGTGCAATGTGTGTGTTTGCGTGGCGTCCGGACGGACGATAAGGGATTTGGGCTCTTTTTCGGCTTTTTGCCTAAGTGTTGGCGAGTTTTGCAATTTGGGCGAGAACTCGGTCTCCGTACGTCTTAATCGAGTTCCGTAAGTTATAACGCGTGTTTAATATCTACGCTGTGCTACGTGTGTGTTTGCGTGGCGTCCGGACGGACGATGCGGGTTTTGGGCTCTTTTTCGGCTTTTTACTTTTGTGTTGGCGAGTTTTGCAATATGGGCGATAACTCGGTCTCCGTACGTCGGAATCGAGTTCTGTAAGTTGTAACGCGTGTCTAATACTTACGTGGAGCTACGTGTGTGTTTGTGTGGCGTCCGGACGGACGATAAGGGTTTTGGGTTCTTTTTGGGCTTTTTGCCTAAGTGTTGGCGAGTTTTGCAATTTGGGCGATAACACGGTCTCCGTACGTCTGAATCGAGTTCCGGAAGTTGTAACGCGTGTCTAATACCTACGCGGTGCTACGTGTGTGTTTGCGTGGCGTCCGGACGGACGATGCGGGTTTTGGGCTATTTTTCGGCTTTTTACCTTAGTGTTGGCGAGTTTTGCAATATGGGCAATAACTCGGTCTCCGTACGTCGGAATCGAGTTCCGTAAGTTGAAACGCGTGTCTAATACCTACGCGGTGCTACGTGTGTGTTTGTGTGGCGTCCGGACGGACGATAAGGGTTTTGGGCTCTTTTTGGGCTTTTTGCCTAAGTGTTAGCGAGTTTTGCAATTTGGGGATAACTCAGTCTCCGTACGTCGGAATCGAGTCCCATAAGTTGTAACGCGTGCCTAATACATACGCGGTTCTACGTGTGTGTTTGCGTGGAGTCCGGACGGACGATGCGGGTTTCGGGCTCTTTTTCGGATTTTTGCCTAAGTGTTGGCGAGTTTTGCAATTTGGGCGATAACTCGGTCTCCGTACGTTTGAATCGAGTCCCATAAGTTGTAACGCGTGTCAAATACTTACGCGTTTCTACGTTTGTGTTTGGCTGTTTGCGTGGCGTCTGGACGCACGATGCGGTTTTTGGGCTCTTTTTTGGCTTTTTGCCTAAGTGTTGTCGAGTTTTCAATTTGGGCGATAACTCGGTCTTCGTACGTCGGAATCGAGTCCCGTAAGTTGTAACGCGTGTCTAATACCTACGCGGTGCTACGTGTGTGTTTGCGTGGCGTCCGGACGAACGATGCATGTTTTGGGCTCTTTTTCGGCTTTTTGCCTAAATGTTGTCGAGTTTTGAAATTTGGGCGATAACTCGGTCTCCGTACGTCGGAATCGAGTCCCGTATGTTGTAACGCGTGTCTAATACCTACGCGGTGCTACGTGTATGTTTGCGTGGTGTCCGGACGGACGATGCGTATTTTGGGCTCTTTTTGGGCTTTATGCCTAAGTGTTGCCGACTATTGTAATTTGGGCGATAACTCGGTCTCCGTACGTCGGAATCGAGTCCCGTAAGTTGTAACGCGTGTCTAATACCTACGCGGTGCTACGTGTGTGTTTGCGTGGCGTCCGGACGATAGATGCGGATTTCGGGCTCTTTTTCGGCTTTTTGCCTAAGTGTTGCCGAGTTTTGCAATTTGGGCGATAACTCGGTCTCCGTACGTCGAAATCGAGTCCCGTAAGTTGTAACGCGTGTCTAATACCTACGCGGTGCTACGTGTGTGTTTGCGTGGCGTCCGGACGAACGATGCATGTTTTGGGCTCTTTTTCGGCTTTTTGCCTAAATGTTGTCGAGTTTTGAAATTTGGGCGATAACTCGGTCTCCGTACGTCGGAATCGAGTCCCGTATGTTGTTACGCGTGTCTAATACCTACGCGGTGCTACGTGTATGTTTGCGTGGTGTCCGGACGGACGATGCGTATTTTGGGCTCTTTTTGGGCTTTATGCCTAAGTGTTGCCGACTTTTGCAATTTGGGCGATAACTCGGTCTCCGTACGTCGGAATCGAGTCCCGTAAGTTGTAACACGTGTCTAAAACCTACGCGCTGCTGCGTGTGTGTTTACGTTACGTCCGGACGGACGGTGCAGATTTTGGGCTCTTTTTCCGCTTTTTGCCTAAGTGTTGTCGAGTTTTGCAATTTGGGCGATAACTCGGTCTCCGTACGTCGGAATCTAGTCCCGTAAGTTGTAACGCGTGTCTAATACCTACGCGGTGCTACGTGTGTGTTTGCATGACGTCCGGACGGACGATGCTGGTTTAGGGCTCTTTTTCGGCTTTTTGCCTAAGTGTTGCTGAGTTTTGCAATTTGGGCGATAACTCGGTCTCCGTACGTCGGAATCGAGTCCCGAAAGTTGTAACGCGTGTCTAATACCTACGCGGTGCTACGTGTGTGTTTGCGTGGCGTCCGGACGGACGATGCGTGTTTTGTGCTCTTTTTCGGCTTTTTGCCTAAGTGTTGGCGAGTTTTTCAATTTGGGTTATAACTCGGTATTCGTACGTCGGAATCGAGTCCTGTAAGTTGTAACGCGTGTCTAATACTTACATAGAGAAGCGTGTGTCTTGGTGTGGCTTTCGGCCGGACAATACGGGTTTTGGGCTCTTTTTCGGCTATTTGCCTAAGCGTTGCCGAGTTTTGCAATTTGGGCGATAACTCGGTCTCCGTACGTCGGAATCGAGTCCCGTATGTTGTAACTCGTGTCCAATACCTACGCGGTGCTACGTGTGTGTTTGCGTGGCGTCCGGACGGACGATAAGGGATTTGGGCCCTTTTTTGGCTTTTTGCCTAAGTGTTGGCGAGTTTTGCAATTTGGGCGATAACTCGGTCTCCGTACGTTTGAATCGAGTTCCGTAAGTTGTAACGCGTGTTTGAAACCTACGCGGTGCAATGTGTGTGTTTGCGTGGCGTCCGGACGGACGATAAGGGATTTGGGCTCTTTTTCGGCTTTTTGCCTAAGTGTTGGCGAGTTTTGCAATTTGGGCGAGAACTCGGTCTCCGTACGTCTTAATCGAGTTCCGTAAGTTATAACGCGTGTTTAATATCTACGCTGTGCTACGTGTGTGTTTGCGTGGCGTCCGGACGGACGATGCTGGTTTTGGGCTCTTTTTCGGCTTTTTACTTTTGTGTTGGCGAGTTTTGCAATATGGGCGATAACTCGGTCTCCGTACGTCGGAATCGAGTTCTGTAAGTTGTAACGCGTGTCTAATACTTACGTGGAGCTACGTGTGTGTTTGTGTGGCGTCCGGACGGACGATAAGGGTTTTGGGTTCTTTTTGGGCTTTTTGCCTAAGTGTTGGCGAGTTTTGCAATTTGGGCGATAACACGGTCTCCGTACGTCTGAATCGAGTTCCGGAAGTTGTAACGCGTGTCTAATACCTACGCGGTGCTACGTGTGTGTTTGCGTGGCGTCCGGACGGACGATGCGGGTTTTGGGCTATTTTTCGGCTTTTTACCTTAGTGTTGGCGAGTTTTGCAATATGGGCGATAACTCGGTCTCCGTACGTCGGAATCGAGTTCCGTAAGTTGTAACGCGTGTCTAATACCTACGCGGTGCTACGTGTGTGTTTGTGTGGCGTCCGGACGGACGATAAGGGTTTTGGGCTCTTTTTGGGCTTTTTGCCTAAGTGTTAGCGAGTTTTGCAATTTGGGGATAACTCAGTCTCCGTACGTCGGAATCGAGTCCCATAAGTTGTAACGCGTGCCTAATACATACGCGGTTCTACGTGTGTGTTTGCGTGGAGTCCGGACGGACGATGCGGGTTTCGGGCTCTTTTTCGGATTTTTGCCTAAGTGTTGGCGAGTTTTGCAATTTGGGCGATAACTCGGTCTCCGTACGTTTGAATCGATTCCCATAAGTTGTAACGCGTGTCAAATACTTACGCGTTTCTACGTTTGTGTTTGGCTGTTTGCGTGGCGTCTGGACGCACGATGCGGTTTTTGGGCTCTTTTTTGGCTTTTTGCCTAAGTGTTGTCGAGTTTTCAATTTGGGCGATAACTCGGTCTTCGTACGTCGGAATCGAGTCCCGTAAGTTGTAACGCGTGTCTAATACCTACGCGGTGCTACGTGTGTGTTTGCGTGGCGTCCGGACGATAGATGCGGATTTCGGGCTCTTTTTCGGCTTTTTGCCTAAGTGTTGCCGAGTTTTGCAATTTGGGCGATAACTCGGTCTCCGTACGTCGGAATCGAGTCCCGTAAGTTGTAACGCGTGTCTAATACCTACGCGGTGCTACGTGTGTGTTTGCGTGGCGTCCGGACGAACGATGCATGTTTTGGGCTCTTTTTCGGCTTTTTGCCTAAATGTTGTCGAGTTTTGAAATTTGGGCGATAACTCGGTCTCCGTACGTCGGAATCGAGTCCCGTATGTTGTAACGCGTGTCTAATACCTACGCGGTGCTACGTGTATGTTTGCGTGGTGTCCGGACGGACGATGCGTATTTTGGGCTCTTTTTGGGCTTTATGCCTAAGTGTTGCCGACTTTTGTAATTTGGGCGATAACTCGGTCTCCGTACGTCGGAATCGAGTCCCGTAAGTTGTAACGCGTGTCTAATACCTACGCGGTGCTACGTGTGTGTTTGCGTGGCGTCCGGACGATAGATGCGGATTTCGGGCTCTTTTTCGGCTTTTTGCCTAAGTGTTGCCGAGTTTTGCAATTTGGGCGATAACTCGGTCTCCGTACGTCGAAATCGAGTCCCGTAAGTTGTAACGCGTGTCTAATACCTACGCGGTGCTACGTGTGTGTTTGCGTGGCGTCCGGACGAACGATGCATGTTTTGGGCTCTTTTTCGGCTTTTTGCCTAAATGTTGTCGAGTTTTGAAATTTGGGCGATAACTCGGTCTCCGTACGTCGGAATCGAGTCCCGTATGTTGTTACGCGTGTCTAATACCTACGCGGTGCTACGTGTATGTTTGCGTGGTGTCCGGACGGACGATGCGTATTTTGGGCTCTTTTTGGGCTTTATGCCTAAGTGTTGCCGACTTTTGCAATTTGGGCGATAACTCGGTCTCCGTACGTCGGAATCGAGTCCCGTAAGTTGTAACACGTGTCTAAAACCTACGCGGTGCTGCGTGTGTGTTTACGTTACGTCCGGACGGACGGTGCAGATTTTGGGCTCTTTTTCCGCTTTTTGCCTAAGTGTTGCCGAGTTTTGGAATTTGGGCGATAACTCGGTCTCCATACGTCGGAATCGAGTCCCGTAAGTTGTAACGCGTGTCTAATACCTACGCGGTGCTACGTGTGTGTTTGAGTGGCGTCCGGACGGACGATGCAGGTTTTGGGCTCTTTTTGGGCTTTTTGCCTAAGTGTTGGCGAGTTTTGCAATTTGGGCGATAACTTGGTCTCCGTACATCAGAATCGAGTCCCGTAAGTTGTAACGCGTTTTTAATACCTACGCGGTGCTACGTGTGTGTTTGCGTGGCGTACAGACGGACGATGCGGGTTTTCGGCTCTTTTTCGGCTTTTTGACAAAGTGTTGCCGAGTTTTGCAATTTGGGCGATAACTCGGTCTCCATACGTCGGAATCGAGTCCCGTAAGTTGTAACGCGTGTTTAATACCTACGCGGTGCTACGTGTGTGTTTGCGTGGCGTCCGGACGGACGATGCGTGTTTTGGGCTCTTTTTCGGCTTTTTGCCTAAATGTTGTCGAGTTTTGCAATTTGGGCGATAACTTGGTCTCCGTACGTCGGAATCGAGTCCCGTATGTTGTAACGCGTGTCTAATACCTACGCGGTGCTACGTGTGTGTTTGCGTGGTGTCCGGACGGACGATGCGTATTTTGGGCTCTTTTTCGGCTTTATGCCTAAGTGTTGCCGAGTTTTGTAATTTGGGCGATAACTCGATCTCCCTACGTCGGAATCGAGTCCCATAAGTTGTAACGCGTGTCTAAAACCTACGCGGTGCTGCGTGTGTGTTTACGTGACGTCCGGACAGACGGTGCAGGTTTTGGGCTCTTTTTCGGCTTTTTGCCTAAGTGTTGCCGAGTTTTGGAATTTGTGCGATAACTCGGTCTCCATACTTCGGAATCGAGTCCCGTAAGTTGTAACGCGTGTCTAATACCTACGCGGTGCTACGTGTGTGTTTGAGTGGCGTCCGGACGGACGATGCAGGTTTTGGGCTCTTTTTGGGCTTTTTGCCTAAGTGTTGGCGAGTTTTTCAATTTGGGCGATAACTCGGGCTCCGTACGTCAGAATCGAGTCCCGTAAGTTGTAACGCGTGTCTAATAACTACGCGGTGCTACGTGTGTGTTTGCGTGGCGTCCGGTCGAACGATGCGGATTTTGGACTCTTTTTCGTCTTTATGCCCAAGTGTTGGCGAGTTTTGCAATTTGGGCGATAACTCGGTCTTCGTACGCCGGAATCGAGTTCCGTAAGTTGTAACGCGTGTCTAATACCTACGCGGTGCTACGTGTGTGTTTGCGTGGCGTCCGGACGGACGATAAGGGTTTTGGGCTCTTTTTGGGCTTTTTGCCTAAGTGTTGGCGAGTTTTGCAATTTGGGCGATAACACGGTCTCCGTACGTCTGAATCGAGATTATACCAGATATAAACAAAAACGAGAATCTGAAACCGACTGCGCCTCGAATCTCCAACGCAATACAAACCGATTGCGCCTCTACGGTATCCACACGAACGCCGCACGAACCGTCAAACGATTCTGCAATAAGAAGGACTTGCGGTACTAGCCACCAAAAGGAATGGATTTTGAAACAAACTGTTTTCTCTCTAGTCTCTCTCTAAGAGCGGCTAGGGTTTTTCAATTCTGATCTCTTACCCTAAGTAGCTGCTATATATCATATATATAGTAGTTAAAAGGAATTAATCAAAATCAAAACCTAATTTTATAAAATCCGAATATATATATATATATATATATATATATATATATATATATATATATATATATATATATATATCTTAATTAAGTCTTACTTAATTAATATACATATATACAAATTCTCTTTTTAATTTAAATTCGTGATTTAAATACTATTAATCATATTAATATATTTAAATCCTTAAAATTTAAATTAATTCCCTTTTAAATAACGTTCTATGTGTGTGACCCTATAGGTTATTATTACGTTGGCAATAATTTTAAAATCATATTATAAAATTATAAACAGTGAGCGGCATCTAGTAATGCATCACTGCTACCCAAGTAATAATAAGATCGATGATTCGATGCAACCTTTTGTGACCAATGTTTCAATGCAATTTAATCCTTTTAACCTTAATATCCTGGATTAAACTCGAGTCATGGAATGTGTCATACTCTTCATAATTTAATCTGAGTTTTCTTGATCAATGAGTAGACTATATGAAACAAATCACTATTTGAGCATGACCATGCATTTCATAGTCCTACTCAATCAAGAGGCCTATGGATATCACCCATAATATATAGGATGGTTAAATTCCATCTAGATCACTCATATTTCTCACATGAGTAATGATGAACCCAATAATCACCTTTATAGTCCACCCTATTAAAGGTGACATTTGATGATATCAAAGTACATAAATTCTCGTGTAGTAATATAGCGATTTCAGGTCGGAGGACCATTACATCATTGTCACTATGAGAATTGCTAATGACACTTCGAATAATGCTCCATATAGAATTCTCATGGTGGGTCTGTCCAGTACATCGTTCTCTAACATGTACCTATGCATTGACTTAATATCTCATATATTTATGACCATTGAGATTTGGTCATCAGTCAATCCACATACTAGTCTCAATGCATCATTGTTGTCCCATCAACAATGATACTCGACTAGGGACATTTAAGAACACTGATACTAATGGTAATATATAATCTCATGTTCAAGTCACATACTTGAAACTATATAATTTGTATCACTATTCTAAGGAATTTTATTATGTTAACAATTATATTACGCAGTAAATAAAACCATAATAAAATCATATATTTATTCAATCAAATATAATATCAAAATGTTAATCAATTATATCAAATAATTGGCCTCTAGGGCATAAACTCTAACAATAACTCGGTCTCCGTACTTCGGAATCGAGTCCCGTAAGTTGTTACGCATGTCTAATACCTACGCGGTGCTACGTGTGTGTTTGCGTGGCGTCCGGACGGACGATGCGTGTTTTGTGCTCTTTTTCGGCTTTTTGCCTAAGTGTTGGCGAGTTTTTCAATTTGGGATATAACTCGGTATTCGTACGTCGGAATCGAGTCCTGTAAGTTGTAACGCGTGTCTAATACTTACAGAGAGAAGCGTGTGTCTTGGTGTAGCTTTCGGCCGGACAATACGGGTTTTGGGCTCTTTTTCGGCTATTTGCCTAAGTGTTGCTGAGTTTTGCAATTTGGGCGATAACTCGGTCTCCGTACGTCGGAATCGAGTCCCGTATGTTGTAACTCGTGTCCAATACCTACGCGGTGCTACGTGTGTGTTTGCGTGGCGTCTAGACGGACGATAAGGGATTTGGGCTCTTTTTCGGCTTTTTGCCTAAGTGTTGGCGAGTTTTGCAATTTGGGTGATAACTCAGTCTCCGTACGTCTGAATCGAGTTCCGTAAGTTGTAACGCGTGTTTGAAACATACGCGGTGCAATGTGTGTGTTTGCGTGGCGTCCGGACGGACGATAAGGGATTTGGGCTCTTTTTCGGCTTTTTGCCTAAATGTTGGCGAGTTTTGCAATTTGGGCGAGAACTCGGTCTCCGTACGTCTGAATCGAGTTCTGTAAGTTATAACGCGTGTTTAATATCTACGCGGTGCTACGTGTGTGTTTGCGTGGCGTCTGGACACACGATGCGGTTTTTGGGCTCTTTTTTGGCTTTTTGCCTAAGTGTTGTCGAGTTTTGCAACTTGGGCGATAACTCGGTCTTCGTACGTCGGAATCGAGTCCCGTAAGTTGTAACGCGTGTCTAATACCTACGCGGTGCTACGTGTGTGTTTGCGTGGCGTCCGGACGGACGATGCGTGTTTTGGGCTCTTTTTCGGCTTTTTGCCTAGTGTTGGCGAGTTTTGCAATTTGGGCGATAACTCGGTCTTTGTACATCGGAATCGAGTCTCGTAAGTTGTAACGCATGTATACTACCTACGCGGTGCTACATGTGTGTTTGCGCGGCGTCCGGACGAACGATGCGGGTTTTGGGCTTTTTTCGGCTTTTTGCCTAAGTGTTGCCGAGTTTTGCAATTTGGGCGATAACTCGGTCTCCGTACGTCAGAATCTAGTCCCGTAAGTTTTAACGCGTGTCTATTACCTACGCGGAGAAGCGTGTGTGTGGGTGTGGCGTTCGGCCGGACAATGCGGGTTTTGGGCTCTTTTTCGGCTTTTTGCCTAACGATTGCCGAGTTTTACAATTTGGGTGATAACTCGGTCTCCGTACGTCTGAATCGAGTTCCGTAAGTTATAACGCATGTTTAATACCTACGCGGTGCTACGTGTGTGTTTGTGTGGCGTCCGGACGGACGATGCGGGTTTTGGGCTCTTTTTCGGCTTTTTACTTTTGTGTTGGCGAGTTTTGCAATATGGGAGATAACTCGGTCTCCGTACGTCGGAATCGAGTTCTGTAAGTTGTAACGCGTGTCTAATACCTACGTGGTGCTACGTGTGTGTTTGTGAGGCGTCCGGACGGACGATAAGGGTTTTGGGCTTTTTTTGGGCTTTTTACCTAAGTGTTGGCGAGTTTTGCAATTTGGGCGATAACTCGGTCTCCGTACGTCTGAATCGAGTTCCGTAAGTTGTAACGCGTGTCTAATACCTACGTGGTGCTACGTGTGTGTTTGCGGGGCGTCCGGACGGACGGTGCGGGTTTTGGGCTCTATTTCGGCTTTTTACCTTAGTGTTGGCGAGTTTTGCAATATGGGAGATAACTCGGTCTCCGTACGTCGGAATCGAGTTCCGTAAGTTGTAACGCGTGTTTAATACCTACGCGGTGCTACGTGTGTGTTTGTGTGGCATCCGAACGGACGATAAGGGTTTTGGGCTCTTTTTGGGCTTTTTGCCTAAGTGTTAGCGAGTTTTGCAATTTGGGCGATAACTCGGTCGCCGTACGTCGGAATCGAGTTCCGTAAGTTGTAGCGCGTGTCTAATACCTACGCGGTACTATGTGTGTGTTTGTGTGGCGTCCGGACGGACGATACGGGTTTTGCGCTCTTTTTCGGCTTTTTGCCTAAGTGTTGCAGAGTTTTGCAATTTGGGCGATAATTCGGTCTTCGTACGTCGGAATCGAGTCCCGTAAGTTGTAACGCGTGTCTAATACCTACACGGTGCTACGTGTGTGTTTGTGTGGCGTCCGGACTGACGATGCGGGTTTTGGGTTCTTTTTTGGCTTTTTGCCTAAGTGTTGGCGAGTTTTCCAATTTGGGTGATAACTCGGTCTCCGTACGTTTTAATCGAGTCCCGTAAGTTGTAACGCGTGTCTAATACCTACGCGTTGCTACGTGTTTGCGTGGCGTCCGGACTCACGATGCAGGTTTTGGGCTCTTTTTTGGCTTTTTACCTAAGTGTTGCCGAGTTTTGTAATTTCGGCGATAACTCGGTCTCCGTACGTCGGAATCGAGTCCCGTAAGTTGTAACGCGTGTCAAATTCCTACGCGGTGCTACGTGTGTGTTTTCATGGCGTCCGGACGGACGATGTGGGTTTCGGGCTCTTTTTCAGCTTTTTTCCTAAGTGTTGCCGAGTTTTGCAATTTGGGCGATAACTCGGTCTCCGTACGTCGGAATCGAGTCCCGTAATTTATAACGCGTGTCTAACACCTACGCGGTGATACGTTTGTGTTTGCGTTGCGTCCGGACCGACGATAAGGGTTTTGGGATTTTTTTCTGCTTTTCGCCCAAGTGTTGGCGAGTTTTGCAATTTGGGCGATAACTCGGTCTCCGTACGTCAGAATCGAGTCCCATAAGTTATAACGCATGTCTAATACATACGCGGTGCTGCGTGTGTGTTTGCGTGGCATCCGGACGGACGATACGGGTTTTGGCCTCTTTTTCGACTTTTTGCCTAAGTGTTGGCGAGTTTTGCAATTTGGGCGATAACTTGGTCTCCGTATGTTTTAATCGAGTCTCGTTAGTTGTAACGCGTGCCTTATACCTACGCGTTGCTACGTGTGTGTTAGCGTGGTGTCCGGACGGACGATGCGTATTTTGGGCTCTTTTTCGGCTTTATGCCTAAGTGTTGCCGAGTTTTGCAATTTGGACGATAACTTGGTCTCCGTACGTCGGAATCGAGTCCCGTAAATTGTAACGCGTGTCTAATACTTACGCGGTGCTACGTGTGTGTTTGTGTGGCGTCCGGACGGACGATGCGGCTTTTGGGCTCTTTTTCGGTTTTTTGCCTAAGTGTTGGCGAGTTTTGCAATTTGGGCGATAACTCGGTCTTTGCACATAGGAATCGAGTCCCGTAAGTTGTAACGCGTGTCTAAAACGTACGCGTTTCTACGTGTGTGTTTGCGTGGCGTCCGGACGGACGATGCGGGTTTTGGGCTCGTTTTCGGCTTTTTGCCTAAGTGTTGGCGAGTTTTGCAATTTGGTCGATAACTCGGTCTCCGTACGTCGGAATCGAGTCCCGTAAGTTGTAACGAGTTTCTAATACTTACGCTGTTCTACGTGTGTATTTGCGTGGCGTCCGGACGGACGATACGGGTTTTGGGATCTTTTTCGGCTTTTTGCCTAAGTGTTGTCGAGTTTTGCAATTTGGGCGATAACTCGGTCTCCGTACGTCGGAATCGAGTCCCGTAAGTTGTAACACGTGTTTAATACCTACGCGGTGCTACATGTGTGTTTGCGTGGCGTCCGAACGAAAGATACGGGTTTCAGGCTCTTTTTCGGCTTTTTTACTAAGTGTTGCCGAGTTTTGCAATTTGGGCGATAACTCGGTCTACGTACGTCGGAATCGAGTCCCGTAAGTTGTAACGCGTGTCTAATACCTACGCGGAGAAGCGTGTGTTTTGGTGTGGCTTTCGGCCGGACAATACGGGTTTTAGGCTCTTTTTCGACATTTTGCCTAAGTGTTGCTGAGTTTTGCAATTTGGGCGATAACTCGGTCTCCGTACGTCGTAATCGAGTCCCGTAAGTTGTAACGCGTGTCCAATACCTACGCGGTGCTACGTGTGTGTTTGCGTGGCGTCCGGACGGACGATAAGGGATTTGGGCTCTTTTTCGGCTTTTTGCCAAAGTGTTGGCGAGTTTTGCAATTTGGACGATAACTCGGTCTCCGTACGTCTGAATCGAGTTCCGTAAGTTTTAACGTGCGTCTAATACCAACGCGGTGCTACGTGTGTGTTTGCGTGGCGTCCGGTCTGACGATGCAGGTTTTGGGCTCTTTTTGGGCTTTTTGCCTAAGTGTTGGCAAATTTTGCAATTTGGGCGATAACTCGGTCTCCATACGTCGAAATCGAGTCCCGTAAGTTGTAACGCGTGTCTAATACCTACGCGGTGCTACGTGTGTGTTTGTGTGGCGTCCGGACCAACGATGAGGGTTTTGGGCTCTTTTTCGTCTTTATGCCCAAGTGTTGCCGAGTTTTGCAATTTGGGCGATAACTCGGTCTCCGTACGTCGGAATCGAGTCCCGTAAGTTGTAACGCATGTCTAATACGTACGCGGTGCTACGTGTGTATTTGCGTGGCGTCTGGACGGACGATACGGATTTTGGGATCTTTTTCAGCTTTTTGCCTAAGTGTTGTCGAGTTTTGCAATTTGGGCGATAACTCGGTCTCCGTACGTCGGAATCGAGTCCCGTAAGTTGTAACGCGTGTCTAATACCTACGCGGTGCTACGTGTGTGTTTGCATGGCGTCCGGACGGACGATACTGGTTTTGGGCTCTTTTTCGGCTTTTTGCCTAAGTGTTGCTGAGTTTTGCAATTTGGGCGATAACTCGGTCTCCGTACGTCGGAATCGAGTCCCGGAAGTTGTAACGTGTGTCTAATACCTACGCGGTGCTACGTGTGTGTTTGCGTGGCGTCCGGACGGACGATGCGTGTTTTGTGCTCTTTTTCGGCTTTTTGCCTAAGTGTTGGCGAGTTTTTCAATTTGGGCTATAACTCGGTATTCGTACGTCGGAATCGAGTCCTGTAAGTTGTAACGCGTGTCTAATACTTACAGAGAGAAGCGAGTGTCTTGGTGTGGCTTTCGGCCGGACAATACGGGTTTTGGGCTCTTTTTCGGCTATTTGCCTAAGCGTTGCCGAGTTTTGCAATTTGGGCGATAACTCGGTCTCCGTACGTCGGAATCGAGTCCCGTATGTTGTAACTCGTGTCCAATACCTACGTGGTGCTACGTATGTGTTTGCGTGGCGTCCGGACGGACGATAAGGGATTTGGGCTCTTTTTCGGCTTTTTGCCTAAGTATTGGCGAGTTTTGCAATTTGGGCGATAACTCGGTCTCCGTACGTCTGAATCAAGTTCCGTAAGTTGTAACGCGTGTTTGAAACCTACGCGGTGCAATGTGTGTGTTTGCGTGGCGTCCGAACGGACGATAAGGGATTTGGGCACTTTTTCGGCTTTTTGCCTAAGTGTTGGCGAGTTTTGCAATTTGGGCGAGAACTCGGTCTCCGTACGTCTGAATCGAGTTCCGTAAATTATAACGCGTGTTTAATATCTACGCGGTGCTACGTGTGTGTTTTCGTGGCGTCCGGACGGACGATGCGGGTTTTGGGCTCTTTTTCGGCTTTTTACTTTTGTGTTGGCGAGTTTTGCAATATGGGCGATAACTCGGTCTCCGTACGTCGGAATCGACTTCTATAAGTTGTAACGCGTGTCTAATACTTACGTGGTGCTACGTGTGTGTTTGTGTGGCGTCCGGACGGACGATAAAAGTTTTGGACTCTTTTTGGGCTTTTTGCCTAAGTGTTGGCGAGTTTTGCAATTTGGGCGATAACACGGTCTCCGTACATCTGAATCGAGTTCCGGAAGTTGTAACGCGTGTCTAATACCTACGCGGTGCTACGTGTGTGTTTGCGTGGCGTCCGGACGGACGATGCGGGTTTCGGGCTATTTTTCGGCTTTTTACCTTAGTGTTGGCGAGTTTTGCAATATGGGCGATAACTCGGTCTCCGTACGTCGGAATCGAGTTCCGTAAGTTGTAACGCGTGTCTAATACCTACGCGGTGCTACGTGTGTGTTTGTGTGGCGTCCGGACGGACGATAAGGGTTTTGGGCTCTTTTTGGGCTTTTTGCCTAAGTGTTAGCGAGTTTTGCAATTTGGGCGATAACTCGGTCTCCGTACGTCGGAATCGAGTCCCATAAGTTGTAACGCGTGTCTAATACATACGCGGTTCTACGTGCGTGTTTGCGTGGAGTCCGGACGGACGATGCAGGTTTTGGGCTCTTTTTGGGCTTTTTGCCTAAGTGTTAGCAAGTTTTGCAATTTGGGCGATAATTCGATCTTCGTACGTCGGAATCGAGTCCCGTAAGTTGTAACGCGTGTCTAATACTTACATAGAGAAGCGTGTGTCTTGGTGTGGCTTTCGGCCGGACAATACGTGTTTTGGGCTCTTTTTCGGCTATTTGCCTAAGCGTTGCCGAGTTTTGCAATTTGGGCGATAACTCGGTCTCCGTAAGTCGGAATCGAGTCCCGTATGTTGTAACGCGTGTCAAATACTTACGTGTTGCTACGTTTGTGTTTGGCTGTTTGCGTGGCGTCTGGACGCACGATGCGGTTTTTGGGCTCTTTTTTGGCTTTTTGCCTAAGTGTTGTCGAGTTTTGCAATTTGGGCGATAACTCGGTCTTCGTACGTCGGAATCGAGTCCCGTAAGTTGTAACGCGTGTCTAATACCTACGCAGTACTACGTGTGTGTTTGTGTGGCGTCCGGACGGACGATGCGTGTTTTGGGCTCTTTTTCGGCTTTTTGCCTAAGTGTTGGCGAGTTTTGCAATTTGGGCGATAACTCGGTCTCCGTACGTCGGAATCGAGTCCCGTAAGTTGTAACGCATGTATACTACCTACGCGATGCTACGTGTGTGTTTGCGCGGCGTCCGGACGAACGATGCGGGTTTTGGGGTCTTTTTCGGCTTTTTGCCTAAGTGTTGCCGAGTTTTGCAATTTGGGCGATAACTCGGTCTCCGTACGTCGGAATCGAGTTCTGTAAGTTGTAACGCGTGTCTAATACCTACGTGGTGCTACGTGTGTGTTTGTGAGGCGTCCGGACGGACGATAAGGGTTTTGGGCTTTTTTTGGGCTTTTTGCCTAAGTGTTGGCGAGTTTTGCAATTTGGGCGATAACTCGGTCTCCGTACGTCTGAATCGAGTTTCGTAAGTTGTAACGCGTGTAATACCTACGCGGTGCTACGTGTGTGTTTGCGGGGCGTCCGGACGGACGGTGCGGGTTTTAGGCTCTATTTCGGCTTTTTACCTTAGTGTTGGCGAGTTTTGCAATATGGGAGATAACTCGGTCTCCGTACGTCGGAATCGAGTTCCGTAAGTTGTAACGCGTGTTTAATACCTACGCGGTGCTACGTGTGTGTTTGTGTGGCGTCCGGACGGACGATAAGGGTTTTGGGCTCTTTTTGGGCTTTTTGCCTAAGTGTTAGCGAGTTTTGCAATTTGGGCGATAACTCGGTCGCCGTACGTCGGAATCGAGTTCCGTAAGTTGTAGCGCGTGTCTAATACCTACGCGGTACTACGTGTGTGTTTGTGTGGCGTCCGGACGGACGATACGGGTTTTGGGCTCTTTTTCGGCTTTTTGCCTAAGTGTTGCAGTGTTTTGCAATTTGGGCGATAATTCGGTCTTCGTACGTCGGAATCGAGTCCCGTAAGTTGTAACGCGTGTCTAATACCTACACGGTGCTACGTGTGTGTTTGTGTGGCGTTCGGACCGACGATACGGGTTTTGGGTTCTTTTTCGGCTTTTTGCCTAAGTGTTGGCGAGTTTTCCAATTTGGGTGATAACTCGGTCTCCGTACGTTTTAATCGAGTCCCGTAAGTTGTAACGCGTGTCTAATACCTACGCGTTGCTACGTGTTTGCGTGGCGTCCGGACGCACGATGCAGGTTTTGGGCTCTTTTTTAGCTTTTTACCTAAGTGTTGCCGAGTTTTGTAATTTCGGCGATAACTCGGTCTCCGTACGTCGGAATCGAGTCCCGTAAGTTGTAACGCGTGTCTAATTCCTACGCGGTGCTACGTGTGTGTTTTCATGGCGTCCGGACGGACGATGTGGGTTTCGGGCTCTTTTTCAGCTTTTTTCCTAAGTGTTGCCGAGTTTTGCAATTTGGGCGATAACTCGGTCTCCGTTCGTCGGAATCGAGTCCCGTAATTTATAACGCGTGTCTAACACCTACGCGGTGATACGTGTGTGTTTGCGTTGCGTCCGGACCGACGATAAGGGTTTTGGGATTTTTTTCTGCTTTTCGCCCAAGTGTTGGCGAGTTTTGCAATTTGGGCGATAACTCGGTCTCCGTACGTCAGAATCGAGTCCCATAAGTTATAACGCATGTCTAATACATACGCGGTGCTGCGTGTGTGTTTGCGTGGCATCCGGACGGACGATACGGGTTTTGGCCTCTTTTTCGACTTTTTGCCTAAGTGTTGGCGAGTTTTGCAATTTGGGCGATAACTTGGTCTCCGTATGTTTTAATCGAGTCTCGTAAGTTGTAACGCGTGCCTTATACCTACGCGTTGCTACGAGTGTGTTTGCGTGGTGTCCGGACGGACGATGCGTATTTTGGGCTCTTTTTCGGCTTTATGCCTAAGTGTTGCCGAGTTTTGCAATTTGGACGATAACTTGGTCTCCGTACGTCGGAATCGAGTCCCGTAAATTGTAACGCGTGTCTAATACTTACGCGGTGCTACGTGTGTGTTTGCGTGGCGTCCGGACGGACGATGCGGGTTTTGGGCTCTTTTTCGGTTTTTTGCCTAAGTGTTGGCGAGTTTTGCAATTTGGGCGATAACTCGGTCTTTGCACATAGGAATCGAGTCCCGTAAGTTGTAACACGTGTCCAAAACGTACGCGTTTCTATGTGTGTGTTTGCGTGGTGTCCGGACGGACGATGCGGGTTTTGGGCTCGTTTTCGGCTTTTTGCCTAAGTGTTGGCGAGTTTTGCAATTTGGTCGATAACTCGGTCTCCGTACGTCGGAATCGAGTCCCGTAAGTTGTAACGCGTTTCTAATACTTACGCGGTGCTACGTGTGTATTTGCGTGGCGTCCGGACGGACGATACGGGTTTTGGGATATTTTTCGGCTTTTTGCCTAAGTGTTGTCGAGTTTTGCAATTTGGGCGATAACTCGGTCTCCGTACGTCGGAATCGAGTCCCGTAAGTTGTAACGCGTGTTTAATACCTACGCGGTGCTACATGTGAGTTTGCGTGGCGTCCGAACGAAAGATACGGGTTTCAGGCTCTTTTTCGGCTTTTTTCCTAAGTGTTGCCGAGTTTTGCAATTTGGGCGATAACTCGGTCTACGTACGTCGGAATCGAGTCCCGTAAGTTGTAACGCATGTCTAATACCTACGCGGTGCTACGTGTGCGTTTGCGTGGCGTCCGGACGGACGATACGTGTTTTGGGCTCTTTTTCGGTTTTTTGCCTAAGTGTTGGCGAGTTTTGCAATTTGGGCTATAACACGGTCTTCGTACGTCGGAATCGAGTCCCGTAAGTTGTAACGGGAGTCTAATACCTATGCGGTTCTACGTGTGTGTTTGCGTGGCGTCCGAACGGACGATGCGGGTTTTGGGCTCTTTTTCGGGTTTTTGCCTAAGTGTTGCCGAGTTTTGCAATTTTGGCGATAACTCGGTCTCCGTACGTCGGAATATAGTCCCGTAAATTGTAACGCGTGTCTAATACCTACGCGGAGAAGCGTGTGTTTTGGGGTGGCTTTCGGCCGGACAATACGGGTTTTAGGCTCTTTTTCGACATTTTGCCTAAGTGTTGCTGAGTTTTGCAATTTGGGCGATAACTCGGTCTCCGTACGTCGTAATCGAGTCCCGTAAGTTGTAACGCGTGTCCAATACCTACGCGGTGCTACGTGTGTGTTTGTGTGGCGTCCGGACGGGCGATAAGGGATTTGGGCTCTTTTTCGGCTTGTTGCCAAAGTGTTGGCGAGTTTTGCAATTTGGACGATAACTCGGTCTCCGTACGTCTGAATCGAGTTCCGTTAGTTGTAACGTGCATCTAATACCAACGCGGTGCTACGTGTGTGTTTGCGTGGCGTCCGGTCTGACGATGCAGGTTTTGGGCTCTTTTTGGGCTTTTTGCCTAAGTGTTGGCGAGTTTTGCAATTTGGGCGATAACTCGGTCTCCATACGTCGGAATCGAGACTCGTAAGTTGTAACGCGTGTCTAATACCTACGCGGTGCTACGTGTGTGTTTGTGTGGCGTCCGGACCAACGATGAGGGTTTTGGGCTCTTTTTCGTCTTTATGCCCAAGTGTTGCCGAGTTTTGCAATTTGGGCGATAACTCGGTCTCCGTACGTCGGAATCGAGTCCCGTAAGTTGTAACGCATGTCTAATACGTACGCGGTGCTACGTGTGTATTTGTGTGGCGTCTGGACGGACGATACGGATTTTGGGATCTTTTTCAGCTTTTTGCCTAAGTGTGGTCGAGTTTTGCAATTTGGGCGATAACTCGGTCTCCGTACGTCGGAATCGAGTCCCTTAACTTGAAACGCGTGTCTAATACCTACGCGGTGCTACGTGTGTGTTTGCATGGCGTCCGGACGGACGATGCTGGTTTTGGGCTCTTTTTCGGCTTTTTGCCTAAGTGTTGCTGAGTTTTGCAATTTGGGCGATAACTCGGTCTCCGTACGTCGGAATCGAGTCCCGGAAGTTGTAACGCGTGTCTAATACCTACGCGGTGCTACGTGTTTGTTTGCGTGGCGTCCGGACGGACGATGCGTGTTTTGTGCTCTTTTTCGGCTTTTTGCCTAAGTGTTGGCGAGTTTTTCAATTTGGGCTATAACTCGGTATACGTATGTGTTTGCGTGGCGTCCGGACGGACGATAAGGGATTTGGGCTCTTTTTCGGCTTTTTGCCTAAGTGTTGGCGAGTTTTGCAATTTGGGCGATAACTCGGTCTCCGTACGTCTGAATCGAGTTCCGTAAGTTGTAACGCGTGTTTGAAACCTACGCGGTGCAATGTGTGTGTTTGCGTGGCGTTCGAACGGACGATAAGGGATTTGGGCACTTTTTCGGCTTTTTGCCTAAGTGTTGGCGAGTTTTGCAATTTGGGCGAGAACTCGGTCTCCGTACGTCTGAATCGAGTTCCGTAAGTTATAACGCGTGTTTAATATCTACGCGGTGCTACGTGTGTGTTTGCGTGGCGTCCGGACGGACGATGCGGGTTTTGGGCTCTTTTTCGGCTTTTTACTTTTGTGTTGGCGAGTTTTGCAATATGGGCGATAACTCGGTCTCCGTACGTCGGAATCGACTTCTGTAAGTTGTAACGCGTGTCTAATACTTACGTGGTGCTACGTGTGTGTTTGTGTGGCGTCCGGACGGACGATAAGAGTTTTGGACTCTTTTTGGGCTTTTTGCCTAAGTGTTGGCGAGTTTTGCAATTTGGGCGATAACACGGTCTCCGTACATCTGAATCGAGTTCGGGAAGTTTTAACGAGTGTCTAATACCTACGCGATGCTACGTGTGTGTTTGCGTGGCGTCCGGACGGACGATGCGGGTTTTGGGCTATTTTTCGGCTTTTTACCTTAGTGTTGGCGAGTTTTGCAATATGGGCAATAACTCGGTCTCCGTACGTCGGAATCGAGTTCCGTAAGTTGTAACGCGTGTCTAATACCTACGCAGTGCTACGTGTGTGTTTGCGTGGCGTCCGGACGGACGATGCGTGTTTTGGGCTCTTTTTCGGCTTTTTGCCTAAGTGTTGGCGAGTTTTGCAATTTGGGCGATAACTCGGTCTCCGTACGTCGGAATCGAGTCCCGTAAGTTGTAACGCATGTATACTACCTACGCGATGCTACGTGTGTGTTTGCGCGGCGTCCGGACGAACGATGCGGGTTTTGGGCTCTTTTTCGGCTTTTTGCCTAAGTGTTGCCGAGTTTTGCAATTTGGGCGATAACTCGGTCTCCGTACGTCGGAATCTAGTCCCGTAAGTTTTAACGCGTGTCTAATACCTACGCGGAGAAGCGTGTGTGTGGGTGTGGCGTTCGGCCGGACAATGCGGGTTTTGGGCTCTTTTTCGGCTTTTTGCCTAACGATTGCCGAGTTTTGCAATTTGGGTGATAACTCGGTCTCCGTACGTCTGAATCGAGTTCCGTAAGTTATAACGCGTGTTTAATACCTACGCGGTGCTACGTGTGTGTTTGCGTGGCGTCCGGACGGACGATGCGGGTTTTGGGCTCTTTTTCGGCTTTTTACTTTTGTGTTGGCGAGTTTTACAATATGGGCGATAACTCGGTCTCAGTACGTCGGAATCGAGTTCTGTAAGTTATAACGCGTGTCTAATAGGGGTGATCATTCGGTTATAACCGAACCGAATAAGCTATTCGGTTATAACCGAAAACCGAAATAATGATGATTTTGCTATCCGAACTAATAACCGAAATTTAACAATAACCGAATTACCGAATACCGAATTACCGAATTGTAATTTCGGTAATTCGGGAAAAAACCGAATTACTGTTATTATTATTATTATTATTATTATTATTATTATTATTACTGTTATTATTATTATTATTATTACTATTATTATTATTATTATTATTACTATTATTATTATTATTATTATTACTGTTATTAATATTATTATTATTAAATTATTATTATAAAATTAATTTTTTAATAAGTAATGTTCGGTTATTCGGATACCCGAATAACCTGTTTTTCCAAACCGAAACCGAAACCGAATAGTGAATAATAATTCGGATATAACCGAAATTGTAAAAAAAACCGAAAAACCGAAATAATTCGGTTAAAAAAATTCGGTTAGGTTCGGTTATTCGGTTTTAACCGTTTTTTGCTCACTCCTAGTGTTTAATACCTACGTGGTGCTACGTGTGTGTTTGTGAGGCGTTCGGACGGACGATAAGGTTTTTGGGCTTTTTTTTTGGCTTTTTGCCTAAGTGTTGGCGAGTTTTGCAATTTGGGCAATAACTCGGTCTCCGTACGTCGGAATCGAGTCCCGTAAGTTTTAACGAATGTCTAATACTTACAGAGAGAAGCGTGTGTCTTGGTGTGGCTTTCGGCCGGACAATACGGGTTTTGGGCTCTTTTTCGGCTATTTGCCTAAGCGTTGCCGAGTTTTGCAATTTGGGCGATAACTCGGTCTCCGTACGTGGGAATCGAGTCCCGTAAGTTGTAACGCGTGTCTAATTCCTACGCAGTGCTACGTGTGTGTTTGTGTGGCGTCCGGACCAACGATGCGGGTTTTGGGCTCTTTTTCGTCTTTATGCCCAAGTGTTGCCGAGTTTTGCAATTTGGGCGATAACTCGGTTTCCGTACGTCGGAATCGAGTCCCGTAAGTTGTAACGCATGTCTAATACGTACGCGGTGCTACGTGTGTGTTTGCGTGGCGTCTGGACGGACGATACGGATTTTGGGATCTTTTTCAGCTTTTTGCCTAAGTGTTGTCGAGTTTTGCAATTTGGGCGATAACTCGGTCTCCGTACGTCGGAATCGAGTCCCGTAAGTTGTAACGCGTGTCTAATACCTACGCGGTGCTACGTGCGTGTTTGCATGGCGTCCCGATGGACGATGCTGGTTTTGGGCTCTTTTTCGGCTTTTTGCCTAAGTGTTGCTGAGTTTTGCAATTTGGGCGATAACTCGGTCTCCGTACGTCGGAATCGAGTCCCGGAAGTTGTAACGCGTGTCTAATACCTACGCGGTGCTACGTGTGTGTTTGCGTGGCGTCCGGGAGGACGATGCGTGTTTTGTGCTCTTTTTCGGCTTTTTGCCTCAGTGTTGGCGAGTTTTTCAATTTGGGCTATAACTCGGTATTCGTACGTCGGAATCGAGTCCTGTAAGTTGTAACGCGTGTCTAATACTTACAGAGAGAAGCGTGTGTCTTGGTGTGGCTTTCGGCCGGACAATACGGGTTTTGGGCTCTTTTTCGGCTATTTGCCTAAGCGTTGCCGAGTTTTGCAATTTGGGCGATAACTCGGTCTCCGTACGTCGGAATCGAGTCCCGTATGTTGTAACTCGTGTCCAATACCTACGCGGTGCTACGTGTGTGTTTCGTGGCGTCCGGACGGACGATAAGGGATTTGGGCCCTTTTTTGGCTTTTTGCCTAAGTGTTGGCGAGTTTTGCAATTTGGGCGATAACTCGGTTTCCGTACGTCTGAATCGAGTTCCGTAAGTTGTAACGCGTGTTTGAAACCTACGCGGTGCAATGTGTGTGTTTGCGTGGCGTCCGGACGGACGATAAGGGATTTGGGCTCTTTATCGGCTTTTTGCCTAAGTGTTGGTGAGTTTTGCAATTTGGGCGAGAACTCGGTCTCCGTACGTCTGAATCGAGTTCCGTAAGTTATAACTTGTGTTTAATATCTACGCGGTGCTACGTGTGTGTTTGCGTGGCGTCCGGACGGACGATGCGGGTTTTGGGCTCTTTTTCGGCTTTTTACTTTTGTGTTGGCGAGTTTTGCAATATGGGCGATAACTCGGTCTCCGTACGTCGGAATCGAGTTCTGTAAGTTGTAACGCGTGTCTAATACTTATGTGGTGCTACGTGTGTGTTTGTGTGGCGTCCGGACGGACGATAAAGGTTTTGGGCTCTTTTTGGGCTTTTTACCTAAGTGTTGGCGAGTTTTGCAATTTGGGCGATAACACGGTCTCCGTACGTCTGAATCGAGTTCCGGAAGTTGTAACGCGTGTCTAATACCTACGCGGTGCTACGTGTGTGTGTTGCGTTGCGTCCGGACGGACGATGCGGGTTTTGGGCTATTTTTCGGCTTTTTACCTTAGTGTTGGCGAGTTTTGCAATATGGGCGATAACTCGGTCTCCGTACGTCGGAATCGAGTTCCGTAAGTTGTAACGCGTGTCTAATACCTACGCGGTGCTACGAGTGTGTTTGTGTGGCGTCCGGACGGACGATAAGGGTTTAGGGCTCTTTTTGGGCTTTTTGCCTAAGTGTTAGCGAGTTTTGCAATTTGGGCGATAACTCGGTCTCCGTACGTCGGAATCGAGTCCCATAAGTTGTAACGCGTGTCTAATACATACGCGGTTCTACGTGTGTGTTTGCGTGGAGTCCGGACCGACGATGCTGGTTTCGGGCTCTTTTTCGGATTTTTGCCTAAGTGTTGGCGAGTTTTGCAATTTGGGCGATAACTCGGTCTCCGTATGTCGGAATCGAGTCCCGTAAGTTGTAACGCATGTATACTACCTACGCGATGCTACGTGTGTGTTTGCGCGGCGTCCGGACGAACGATGCGGGTTTTGGGCTCTTTTTCGGCTTTTTGCCTAAGTGTTAGCGAGTTTTGCAATTTGGGCGATAACTCGGTCTCCGTACGTCGGAATCTAGTCCCGTAAGTTTTAACGCGTGTCTAATACCTACGCGGAGAAGCGTGTGTGTGGGTGTGGCGTTCGGCCGGACAATGCGGGTTTTGGGCTCTTTTTCGGCTTTTTGCCTAACGATTGCCGAGTTTTGCAATTTGGGTGATAACTCGGTCTCCGTACGTCTGAATCGAGTTCCGTAAGTTATAACGCGTGTTTAATACCTACGCGGTGCTACGTGTGTGTTTGCGTGGCGTCCGGACGGACGATGCGGGTTTTGGGCTCTTTTTCGGCTTTTTACTTTTGTGTTGGCGAGTTTTACAATATGGGCGATAACTCGGTCTCAGTACGTCGGAATCGAGTTCTGTAAGTTATAACGCGTGTCTAATAGGGGTGATCATTCGGTTATAACCGAACCGAATAAGCTATTCGGTTATAACCGAAAACCGAAATAATGATGATTTTGCTATCCGAACTAATAACCGAAATTTAACAATAACCGAATTACCGAATACCGAATTACCGAATTGTAATTTCGGTAATTCGGGAAAAACCCGAATTACTGTTATTATTATTATTATTATTATTATTATTATTATTACTGTTATTATTATTATTATTATTATTATTACTATTATTATTATTATTATTATTATTATTACTATTATTATTATTATTATTATTATTACTGTTATTAATATTATTATTATTAAATTATTATTATAAAATTAATTTTTTAATAAGTAATGTTCGGTTATTCGGATACCCGAATAACCTGTTTTTCCAAACCGAAACCGAAACCGAAACCGAATAGTGAATAATAATTCGGATATAACCGAAATTGTAAAAAAAACCGAAAAACCGAAATAATTCGGTTAAAAAAATTCGGTTAGGTTCGGTTATTCGGTTTTAACCGTTTTTTGCTCACTCCTAGTGTTTAATACCTACGTGGTGCTACGTGTGTGTTTGTGAGGCGTTCGGACGGACGATAAGGTTTTTGGGCTTTTTTTTTGGCTTTTTGCCTAAGTGTTGGCGAGTTTTGCAATTTGGGCAATAACTCGGTCTCCGTACGTCGGAATCGAGTCCCGTAAGTTTTAACGAATGTCTAATACTTACAGAGAGAAGCGTGTGTCTTGGTGTGGCTTTCGGCCGGACAATACGGGTTTTGGGCTCTTTTTCGGCTATTTGCCTAAGCGTTGCCGAGTTTTGCAATTTGGGCGATAACTCGGTCTCCGTACGTGGGAATCGAGTCCCGTAAGTTATAACGCGTGTCTAATTCCTACGCAGTGCTACGTGTGTGTTTGTGTGGCGTCCGGACCAACGATGCGGGTTTTGGGCTCTTTTTCGTCTTTATGCCCAAGTGTTGCCGAGTTTTGCAATTTGGGCGATAACTCGGTCTCCGTACGTCGGAATCGAGTCCCGTAAGTTGTAACGCATGTCTAATACGTACGCGGTGCTACGTGTGTGTTTGCGTGGCGTCTGGACGGACGATACGGATTTTGGGATCTTTTTCAGCTTTTTGCCTAAGTGTTGTCGAGTTTTGCAATTTGGGCGATAACTCGGTCTCCGTACGTCGGAATCGAGTCCCGTAAGTTGTAACGCGTGTCTAATACCTACGCGGTGCTACGTGCGTGTTTGCATGGCGTCCCGATGGACGATGCTGGTTTTGGGCTCTTTTTCGGCTTTTTGCCTAAGTGTTGCTGAGTTTTGCAATTTGGGCGATAACTCGGTCTCCGTACGTCGGAATCGAGTCCCGGAAGTTGTAACGCGTGTCTAATACCTACGCGGTGCTACGTGTGTGTTTGCGTGGCGTCCGGGAGGACGATGCGTGTTTTGTGCTCTTTTTCGGCTTTTTGCCTCAGTGTTGGCGAGTTTTTCAATTTGGGCTATAACTCGGTATTCGTACGTCGGAATCGAGTCCTGTAAGTTGTAACGCGTGTCTAATACTTACAGAGAGAAGCGTGTGTCTTGGTGTGGCTTTCGGCCGGACAATACGGGTTTTGGGCTCTTTTTCGGCTATTTGCCTAAGCGTTGCCGAGTTTTGCAATTTGGGCGATAACTCGGTCTCCGTACGTCGGAATCGAGTCCCGTATGTTGTAACTCGTGTCTAATTCCTACGCAGTGCTACGTGTGTGTTTGTGTGGCGTCCGGACCAACGATGCGGGTTTTGGGCTCTTTTTCGTCTTTATGCCCAAGTGTTGCCGAGTTTTGCAATTTGGGCGATAACTCGGTCTCCGTACGTCGGAATCGAGTCCCGTAAGTTGTAACGCGTGTCTAATTCCTACGCAGTGCTACGTGTGTGTTTGTGTGGCGTCCGGACCAACGATGCGGGTTTTGGGCTCTTTTTCGTCTTTATGCCCAAGTGTTGCCGAGTTTTGCAATTTGGGCGATAACTCGGTCTCCGTACGTCGGAATCGAGTCCCGTAAGTTGTAACGCATGTCTAATACGTACGCGGTGCTACGTGTGTGTTTGCGTGGCGTCTGGACGGACGATACGGATTTTGGGATCTTTTTCAGCTTTTTGCCTAAGTGTTGTCGAGTTTTGCAATTTGGGCGATAACTCGGTCTCCGTACGTCGGAATCGAGTCCCGTAAGTTGTAACGCGTGTCTAATACCTACGCGGTGCTACGTGCGTGTTTGCATGGCGTCCCGATGGACGATGCTGGTTTTGGGCTCTTTTTCGGCTTTTTGCCTAAGTGTTGCTGAGTTTTGCAATTTGGGCGATAACTCGGTCTCCGTACGTCGGAATCGAGTCCCGGAAGTTGTAACGCGTGTCTAATACCTACGCGGTGCTACGTGTGTGTTTGCGTGGCGTCCGGGAGGACGATGCGTGTTTTGTGCTCTTTTTCGGCTTTTTGCCTCAGTGTTGGCGAGTTTTTCAATTTGGGCTATAACTCGGTATTCGTACGTCGGAATCGAGTCCTGTAAGTTGTAACGCGTGTCTAATACTTACAGAGAGAAGCGTGTGTCTTGGTGTGGCTTTCGGCCGGACAATACGGGTTTTGGGCTCTTTTTCGGCTATTTGCCTAAGCGTTGCCGAGTTTTGCAATTTGGGCGATAACTCGGTCTCCGTACGTCGGAATCGAGTCCCGTATGTTGTAACTCGTGTCCAATACCTACGCGGTGCTACGTGTGTGTTTCGTGGCGTCCGGACGGACGATAAGGGATTTGGGCCCTTTTTTGGCTTTTTGCCTAAGTGTTGGCGAGTTTTGCAATTTGGGCGATAACTCGGTTTCCGTACGTCTGAATCGAGTTCCGTAAGTTGTAACGCGTGTTTGAAACCTACGCGGTGCAATGTGTGTGTTTGCGTGGCGTCCGGACGGACGATAAGGGATTTGGGCTCTTTATCGGCTTTTTGCCTAAGTGTTGGTGAGTTTTGCAATATGGGCGATAACTCGGTCTCCGTACGTCGGAATCGAGTTCTGTAAGTTGTAACGCGTGTCTAATACTTACGTGGAGCTACGTGTGTGTTTGTGTGGCGTCCGGACGGACGATAAGGGTTTTGGGCTCTTTTTGGGCTTTTTGCCTAAGTGTTGGCGAGTTTTGCAATTTGGGCGATAACACGGTCTCCGTACGTCTGAATCGAGTTCCGGAAGTTGTAACGCGTGTCTAATACCTACGCGGTGCTACGTGTGTGTTTGCGTGGCGTCCGGACGGACGATGCGGGTTTTGGGCTATTTTTCGGCTTTTTACCTTAGTGTTGGCGAGTTTTGCAATATGGGCAATAACTCGGTCTCCGTACGTCGGAATCGAGTTCCGTAAGTTGTAACGCGTGTCTAATACCTACGCAGTGCTACGTGTGTGTTTGCGTGGCGTCCGGACGGACGATGCGTGTTTTGGGCTCTTTTTCGGCTTTTTGCCTAAGTGTTGGCGAGTTTTGCAATTTGGGCGATAACTCGGTCTCCGTACGTCGGAATCGAGTCCCGTAAGTTGTAACGCATGTATACTACCTACGCGATGCTACGTGTGTGTTTGCGCGGCGTCCGGACGAACGATGCGGGTTTTGGGCTCTTTTTCGGCTTTTTGCCTAAGTGTTGCCGAGTTTTGCAATTTGGGCGATAACTCGGTCTCCGTACGTCGGAATCTAGTCCCGTAAGTTTTAACGCGTGTCTAATACCTACGCGGAGAAGCGTGTGTGTGGGTGTGGCGTTCGGCCGGACAATGCGGGTTTTGGGCTCTTTTTCGGCTTTTTGCCTAACGATTGCCGAGTTTTGCAATTTGGGTGATAACTCGGTCTCCGTACGTCTGAATCGAGTTCCGTAAGTTATAACGCGTGTTTAATACCTACGCGGTGCTACGTGTGTGTTTGCGTGGCGTCCGGACGGACGATGCGGGTTTTGGGCTCTTTTTCGGCTTTTTACTTTTGTGTTGGCGAGTTTTACAATATGGGCGATAACTCGGTCTCAGTACGTCGGAATCGAGTTCTGTAAGTTATAACGCGTGTCTAATAGGGGTGATCATTCGGTTATAACCGAACCGAATAAGCTATTCGGTTATAACCGAAAACCGAAATAATGATGATTTTGCTATCCGAACTAATAACCGAAATTTAACAATAACCGAATTACCGAATACCGAATTACCGAATTGTAATTTCGGTAATTCGGGAAAAAACCGAATTACTGTTATTATTATTATTATTATTATTATTATTATTATTACTGTTATTATTATTATTATTATTACTATTATTATTATTATTATTATTACTATTATTATTATTATTATTATTACTGTTATTAATATTATTATTATTAAATTATTATTATAAAATTAATTTTTTAATAAGTAATGTTCGGTTATTCGGATACCCGAATAACCTGTTTTTCCAAACCGAAACCGAAACCGAATAGTGAATAATAATTCGGATATAACCGAAATTGTAAAAAAAACCGAAAAACCGAAATAATTCGGTTAAAAAAATTCGGTTAGGTTCGGTTATTCGGTTTTAACCGTTTTTTGCTCACTCCTAGTGTTTAATACCTACGTGGTGCTACGTGTGTGTTTGTGAGGCGTTCGGACGGACGATAAGGTTTTTGGGCTTTTTTTTTGGCTTTTTGCCTAAGTGTTGGCGAGTTTTGCAATTTGGGCAATAACTCGGTCTCCGTACGTCGGAATCGAGTCCCGTAAGTTTTAACGAATGTCTAATACTTACAGAGAGAAGCGTGTGTCTTGGTGTGGCTTTCGGCCGGACAATACGGGTTTTGGGCTCTTTTTCGGCTATTTGCCTAAGCGTTGCCGAGTTTTGCAATTTGGGCGATAACTCGGTCTCCGTACGTGGGAATCGAGTCCCGTAAGTTGTAACGCGTGTCTAATTTCTACGCAGTGCTACGTGTGTGTTTGTGTGGCGTCCGGACCAACGATGCGGGTTTTGGGCTCTTTTTCGTCTTTATGCCCAAGTGTTGCCGAGTTTTGCAATTTGGGCGATAACTCGGTTTCCGTACGTCGGAATCGAGTCCCGTAAGTTGTAACGCATGTCTAATACGTACGCGGTGCTACGTGTGTGTTTGCGTGGCGTCTGGACGGACGATACGGATTTTGGGATCTTTTTCAGCTTTTTGCCTAAGTGTTGTCGAGTTTTGCAATTTGGGCGATAACTCGGTCTCCGTACGTCGGAATCGAGTCCCGTAAGTTGTAACGCGTGTCTAATACCTACGCGGTGCTACGTGCGTGTTTGCATGGCGTCCCGATGGACGATGCTGGTTTTGGGCTCTTTTTCGGCTTTTTGCCTAAGTGTTGCTGAGTTTTGCAATTTGGGCGATAACTCGGTCTCCGTACGTCGGAATCGAGTCCCGGAAGTTGTAACGCGTGTCTAATACCTACGCGGTGCTACGTGTGTGTTTGCGTGGCGTCCGGGAGGACGATGCGTGTTTTGTGCTCTTTTTCGGCTTTTTGCCTCAGTGTTGGCGAGTTTTTCAATTTGGGCTATAACTCGGTATTCGTACGTCGGAATCGAGTCCTGTAAGTTGTAACGCGTGTCTAATACTTACAGAGAGAAGCGTGTGTCTTGGTGTGGCTTTCGGCCGGACAATACGGGTTTTGGGCTCTTTTTCGGCTATTTGCCTAAGCGTTGCCGAGTTTTGCAATTTGGGCGATAACTCGGTCTCCGTACGTCGGAATCGAGTCCCGTATGTTGTAACTCGTGTCCAATACCTACGCGGTGCTACGTGTGTGTTTCGTGGCGTCCGGACGGACGATAAGGGATTTGGGCCCTTTTTTGGCTTTTTGCCTAAGTGTTGGCGAGTTTTGCAATTTGGGCGATAACTCGGTTTCCGTACGTCTGAATCGAGTTCCGTAAGTTGTAACGCGTGTTTGAAACCTACGCGGTGCAATGTGTGTGTTTGCGTGGCGTCCGGACGGACGATAAGGGATTTGGGCTCTTTATCGGCTTTTTGCCTAAGTGTTGGTGAGTTTTGCAATTTGGGCGAGAACTCGGTCTCCGTACGTCTGAATCGAGTTCCGTAAGTTATAACTTGTGTTTAATATCTACGCGGTGCTACGTGTGTGTTTGCGTGGCGTCCGGACGGACGATGCGGGTTTTGGGCTCTTTTTCGGCTTTTTACTTTTGTGTTGGCGAGTTTTGCAATATGGGCGATAACTCGGTCTCCGTACGTCGGAATCGAGTTCTGTAAGTTGTAACGCGTGTCTAATACTTATGTGGTGCTACGTGTGTGTTTGTGTGGCGTCCGGACGGACGATAAAGGTTTTGGGCTCTTTTTGGGCTTTTTACCTAAGTGTTGGCGAGTTTTGCAATTTGGGCGATAACACGGTCTCCGTACGTCTGAATCGAGTTCCGGAAGTTGTAACGCGTGTCTAATACCTACGCGGTGCTACGTGTGTGTGTTGCGTTGCGTCCGGACGGACGATGCGGGTTTTGGGCTATTTTTCGGCTTTTTACCTTAGTGTTGGCGAGTTTTGCAATATGGGCGATAACTCGGTCTCCGTACGTCGGAATCGAGTTCCGTAAGTTGTAACGCGTGTCTAATACCTACGCGGTGCTACGAGTGTGTTTGTGTGGCGTCCGGACGGACGATAAGGGTTTAGGGCTCTTTTTGGGCTTTTTGCCTAAGTGTTAGCGAGTTTTGCAATTTGGGCGATAACTCGGTCTCCGTACGTCGGAATCGAGTCCCATAAGTTGTAACGCGTGTCTAATACATACGCGGTTCTACGTGTGTGTTTGCGTGGAGTCCGGACCGACGATGCTGGTTTCGGGCTCTTTTTCGGATTTTTGCCTAAGTGTTGGCGAGTTTTGCAATTTGGGCGATAACTCGGTCTCCGTATGTCGGAATCGAGTCCCGTAAGTTGTAACGCATGTATACTACCTACGCGATGCTACGTGTGTGTTTGCGCGGCGTCCGGACGAACGATGCGGGTTTTGGGCTCTTTTTCGGCTTTTTGCCTAAGTGTTAGCGAGTTTTGCAATTTGGGCGATAACTCGGTCTCCGTACGTCGGAATCTAGTCCCGTAAGTTTTAACGCGTGTCTAATACCTACGCGGAGAAGCGTGTGTGTGGGTGTGGCGTTCGGCCGGACAATGCGGGTTTTGGGCTCTTTTTCGGCTTTTTGCCTAACGATTGCCGAGTTTTGCAATTTGGGTGATAACTCGGTCTCCGTACGTCTGAATCGAGTTCCGTAAGTTATAACGCGTGTTTAATACCTACGCGGTGCTACGTGTGTGTTTGCGTGGCGTCCGGACGGACGATGCGGGTTTTGGGCTCTTTTTCGGCTTTTTACTTTTGTGTTGGCGAGTTTTACAATATGGGCGATAACTCGGTCTCAGTACGTCGGAATCGAGTTCTGTAAGTTATAACGCGTGTCTAATAGGGGTGATCATTCGGTTATAACCGAACCGAATAAGCTATTCGGTTATAACCGAAAACCGAAATAATGATGATTTTGCTATCCGAACTAATAACCGAAATTTAACAATAACCGAATTACCGAATACCGAATTACCGAATTGTAATTTCGGTAATTCGGGAAAAACCCGAATTACTGTTATTATTATTATTATTATTATTATTATTATTATTATTACTGTTATTATTATTATTATTATTACTATTATTATTATTATTATTATTATTACTATTATTATTATTATTATTATTATTACTGTTATTAATATTATTATTATTAAATTATTATTATAAAATTAATTTTTTAATAAGTAATGTTCGGTTATTCGGATACCCGAATAACCTGTTTTTCCAAACCGAAACCGAAACCGAAACCGAATAGTGAATAATAATTCGGATATAACCGAAATTGTAAAAAAAAACCGAAAAACCGAAATAATTCGGTTAAAAAAATTCGGTTAGGTTCGGTTATTCGGTTTTAACCGTTTTTTGCTCACTCCTAGTGTTTAATACCTACGTGGTGCTACGTGTGTGTTTGTGAGGCGTTCGGACGGACGATAAGGTTTTTGGGCTTTTTTTTTGGCTTTTTGCCTAAGTGTTGGCGAGTTTTGCAATTTGGGCAATAACTCGGTCTCCGTACGTCGGAATCGAGTCCCGTAAGTTTTAACGAATGTCTAATACTTACAGAGAGAAGCGTGTGTCTTGGTGTGGCTTTCGGCCGGACAATACGGGTTTTGGGCTCTTTTTCGGCTATTTGCCTAAGCGTTGCCGAGTTTTGCAATTTGGGCGATAACTCGGTCTCCGTACGTGGGAATCGAGTCCCGTAAGTTATAACGCGTGTCTAATTCCTACGCAGTGCTACGTGTGTGTTTGTGTGGCGTCCGGACCAACGATGCGGGTTTTGGGCTCTTTTTCGTCTTTATGCCCAAGTGTTGCCGAGTTTTGCAATTTGGGCGATAACTCGGTCTCCGTACGTCGGAATCGAGTCCCGTAAGTTGTAACGCATGTCTAATACGTACGCGGTGCTACGTGTGTGTTTGCGTGGCGTCTGGACGGACGATACGGATTTTGGGATCTTTTTCAGCTTTTTGCCTAAGTGTTGTCGAGTTTTGCAATTTGGGCGATAACTCGGTCTCCGTACGTCGGAATCGAGTCCCGTAAGTTGTAACGCGTGTCTAATACCTACGCGGTGCTACGTGCGTGTTTGCATGGCGTCCCGATGGACGATGCTGGTTTTGGGCTCTTTTTCGGCTTTTTGCCTAAGTGTTGCTGAGTTTTGCAATTTGGGCGATAACTCGGTCTCCGTACGTCGGAATCGAGTCCCGGAAGTTGTAACGCGTGTCTAATACCTACGCGGTGCTACGTGTGTGTTTGCGTGGCGTCCGGGAGGACGATGCGTGTTTTGTGCTCTTTTTTCGGCTTTTTGCCTCAGTGTTGGCGAGTTTTTCAATTTGGGCTATAACTCGGTATTCGTACGTCGGAATCGAGTCCTGTAAGTTGTAACGCGTGTCTAATACTTACAGAGAGAAGCGTGTGTCTTGGTGTGGCTTTCGGCCGGACAATACGGGTTTTGGGCTCTTTTTCGGCTATTTGCCTAAGCGTTGCCGAGTTTTGCAATTTGGGCGATAACTCGGTCTCCGTACGTCGGAATCGAGTCCCGTATGTTGTAACTCGTGTCCAATACCTACGCGGTGCTACGTGTGTGTTTCGTGGCGTCCGGACGGACGATAAGGGATTTGGGCCCTTTTTTGGCTTTTTGCCTAAGTGTTGGCGAGTTTTGCAATTTGGGCGATAACTCGGTTTCCGTACGTCTGAATCGAGTTCCGTAAGTTGTAACGCGTGTTTGAAACCTACGCGGTGCAATGTGTGTGTTTGCGTGGCGTCCGGACGGACGATAAGGGATTTGGGCTCTTTATCGGCTTTTTGCCTAAGTGTTGGTGAGTTTTGCAATTTGGGCGAGAACTCGGTCTCCGTACGTCTGAATCGAGTTCCGTAAGTTATAACTTGTGTTTAATATCTACGCGGTGCTACGTGTGTGTTTGCGTGGCGTCCGGACGGACGATGCGGGTTTTGGGCTCTTTTTCGGCTTTTTACTTTTGTGTTGGCGAGTTTTGCAATATGGGCGATAACTCGGTCTCCGTACGTCGGAATCGAGTTCTGTAAGTTGTAACGCGTGTCTAATACTTATGTGGTGCTACGTGTGTGTTTGTGTGGCGTCCGGACGGACGATAAAGGTTTTGGGCTCTTTTTGGGCTTTTTACCTAAGTGTTGGCGAGTTTTGCAATTTGGGCGATAACACGGTCTCCGTACGTCTGAATCGAGTTCCGGAAGTTGTAACGCGTGTCTAATACCTACGCGGTGCTACGTGTGTGTGTTGTGTTGCGTCCGGACGGACGATGCGGGTTTTGGGCTATTTTTCGGCTTTTTACCTTAGTGTTGGCGAGTTTTGCAATATGGGCGATAACTCGGTCTCCGTACGTCGGAATCGAGTTCCGTAAGTTGTAACGCGTGTCTAATACCTACGCGGTGCTACGAGTGTGTTTGTGTGGCGTCCGGACGGACGATAAGGGTTTAGGGCTCTTTTTGGGCTTTTTGCCTAAGTGTTAGCGAGTTTTGCAATTTGGGCGATAACTCGGTCTCCGTACGTCGGAATCGAGTCCCATAAGTTGTAACGCGTGTCTAATACATACGCGGTTCTACGTGTGTGTTTGCGTGGAGTCCGGACCGACGATGCTGGTTTCGGGCTCTTTTTCGGATTTTTGCCTAAGTGTTGGCGAGTTTTGCAATTTGGGGGATAACTCGGTCTCCGTATGTCGGAATCGAGTCCCGTAAGTTGTAACGCATGTATACTACCTACGCGATGCTACGTGTGTGTTTGCGCGGCGTCCGGACGAACGATGCGGGTTTTGGGCTCTTTTTCGGCTTTTTGCCTAAGTGTTAGCGAGTTTTGCAATTTGGGCGATAACTCGGTCTCCGTACGTCGGAATCTAGTCCCGTAAGTTTTAACGCGTGTCTAATATCTACGCGGAGAAGCGTGTGTGTGGGTGTGGCGTTCGGCCGGACAATGCGGGTTTTGGGCTCTTTTTCGGCTTTTTGCCTAACGATTGTCGAGTTTTGCAATTTGGGTGATAACTCGGTCTCCGTACGTCTGAATCGAGTTCCGTAAGTTATAACGCGTGTTTAATACCTACGCGGTGCTACGTGTGTGTTTGCGTGGCGTCCGGACGGATGATGCGGGTTTTGGGCTCTTTTTCGGCTTTTTACTTTTATGTTGGCGAGTTTTACAATATGGGCGATAACTCGGTCTCAGTACGTCGGAATCGAGTTCTGTAAGTTATAACGCGTGTCTAATACCTACGTGGTGCTACGTGTGTGTTTGTGAGGCGTCCGGACGGACGATAAGGGTTTTGGGCTTTTTTTTGGCTTTTTGCCTAAGTGTTGGCGAGTTTTGCAATTTGGGCAATAACTCGGTCTCCGTACGTCGGAATCGAGTCCCGTAAGTTGTAACGCATGTCTAATACTTACATAGAGAAGCGTGTGTCTTGGTGTGGCTTTCGACCGGACAATACGGGTTTTGGGCTCTTTTTCGGCTATTTGCCTAAGCGTTGCCGAGTTTTGCAATTTGGGTGATAACTCGGTCTCCGTACGTGGGAATCGAGTCCCGTAAGTTGTAACGCGTGTCTAATTCCTACGCAGTGCTACGTGTGTGTTTGTGTGGCGTCCGGACCAACGATGCGGGTTTTGGGCTCTTTTTCGTCTTTATGCCCAAGTGTTGCCGAGTTTTGCAATTTGGGCGATAACTCGGTCTCCGTACGTCGGAATCGAGTCCCGTAAGTTGTAACGCATGTCTAATACGTACGCGGTGCTACGTGTGTGTTTGCGTGGCGTCTGGACGGACGATACGGATTTTGGGATCTTTTTCAGCTTTTTGCCTAAGTGTTGTCGAGTTTTGCAATTTGGGCGATAACTCGGTCTCCGTACGTCGGAATCGAGTCCCGTAAGTTGTAACGCGTGTCTAATACCTACGCGGTGCTACGTGCGTGTTTGCCTGGCGTCCCGATGGACGATGCTGGTTTTGGGCTCTTTTTCGGCTTTTTGCCTAAGTGTTGCTGAGTTTTGCAATTTGGGCGATAACTCGGTCTCCGTACGTCGGAATCGAGTCCCGGAAGTTGTAACGCGTGTCTAATACCTACGCGGTGCTACGTGTGTGTTTGCGTGGCGTCCGGGAGGACGATGCGTGTTTTGTGCTCTTTTTCGGCTTTTTGCCTCAGTGTTGGCGAGTTTTTCAATTTGGGCTATAACTCGGTATTCGTACGTCGGAATCGAGTCCTGTAAGTTGTAACGCGTGTCTAATACTTACAGAGAGAAGCGTGTGTCTTGGTGTGGCTTTCGGCCGGACAATACGGGTTTTGGGCTCTTTTTCGGCTATTTGCCTAAGCGTTGCCGAGTTTTGCAATTTGGGCGATAACTCGGTCTCCGTACGTCGGAATCGAGTCCCGTATGTTGTAACTCGTGTCCAATACCTACGCGGTGCTACGTGTGTGTTTCGTGGCGTCCGGACGGACGATAAGGGATTTGGGCCCTTTTTTGGCTTTTTGCCTAAGTGTTGGCGAGTTTTGCAATTTGGGCGATAACTCGGTTTCCGTACGTCTGAATCGAGTTCCGTAAGTTGTAACGCGTGTTTGAAACCTACGCGGTGCAATGTGTGTGTTTGCGTGGCGTCCGGATGGACGATAAGGGATTTGGGCTCTTTATCGGCTTTTTGCCTAAGTGTTGGTGAGTTTTGCAATTTGGGCGAGAACTCGGTCTCCGTACGTCTGAATCGAGTTCCGTAAGTTATAACTTGTGTTTAATATCTACGCGGTGCTACGTGTGTGTTTGCGTGGCGTCCGGACGGACGATGCGGGTTTTGGGCTCTTTTTCGGCTTTTTACTTTTGTGTTGGCGAGTTTTGCAATATGGGCGATAACTCGGTCTCCGTACGTCGGAATCGAGTTCTGTAAGTTGTAACGCGTGTCTAATACTTATGTGGTGCTACGTGTGTGTTTGTGTGGCGTCCGGACGGACGATAAAGGTTTTGGGCTCTTTTTGGGCTTTTTACCTAAGTGTTGGCGAGTTTTGCAATTTGGGCGATAACACGGTCTCCGTACGTCTGAATCGAGTTCCGGAAGTTGTAACGCGTGTCTAATACCTACGCGGTGCTACGTGTGTGTGTTGCGTTGCGTCCGGACGGACGATGCGGGTTTTGGGCTATTTTTCGGCTTTTTACCTTAGTGTTGGCGAGTTTTGCAATATGGGCGATAACTCGGTCTCCGTACGTCGGAATCGAGTTTCGTAAGTTGTAACGCGTGTCTAATACCTACGCGGTGCTACGAGTGTGTTTGTGTGGCGTCCGGACGGACGATAAGGGTTTAGGGCTCTTTTTGGGCTTTTTGCCTAAGTGTTAGCGAGTTTTGCAATTTGGGCGATAACTCGGTCTCCGTACGTCGGAATCGAGTCCCATAAGTTGTAACGCGTGTCTAATACATACGCGGTTCTACGTGTGTGTTTGCGTGGAGTCCGAACCGACGATGCTGGTTTCGGGCTCTTTTTCGGATTTTTGCCTAAGTGTTGGCGAGTTTTGCAATTTGGGCGATAACCCGGTCTCCGTATGTCGGAATCGAGTCCCGTAAGTTGTAACGCATGTATACTACCTACGCGATGCTACGTGTGTGTTTGCGCGGCGTCCGGACGAACGATGCGGGTTTTGGGCTCTTTTTCGGCTTTTTGCCTAAGTGTTAGCGAGTTTTGCAATTTGGGCGATAACTCGGTCTCCGTACGTCGGAATCTAGTCCCGTAAGTTTTAACGCGTGTCTAATACCTACGCGGAGAAGCGTGTGTGTGGGTGTGGCGTTCGGCCGGACAATGCGGGTTTTGGGCTCTTTTTCGGCTTTTTGCCTAACGATTGCCGAGTTTTGCAATTTGGGTGATAACTCGGTCTCCGTACGTCTGAATCGAGTTCCGTAAGTTATAACGCGTGTTTAATACCTACGCGGTGCTACGTGTGTGTTTGCGTGGCGTCCGGACGGACGATGCGGGTTTTGGGCTCTTTTTCGGCTTTTTACTTTTGTGTTGGCGAGTTTTACAATATGGGCGATAACTCGGTCTCAGTACGTCGGAATCGAGTTCTGTAAGTTATAACGCGTGTCTAATAGGGGTGATCATTCGGTTATAACCGAACCGAATAAGCTATTCGGTTATAACCGAAAACCGAAATAATGATGATTTTGCTATCCGAACTAATAACCGAAATTTAACAATAACCGAATTACCGAATACCGAATTACCGAATTGTAATTTCGGTAATTCGGGAAAAAACCGAATTACTGTTATTATTATTATTATTATTATTATTATTATTATTATTATTACTGTTATTATTATTATTATTATTACTATTATTATTATTATTATTATTATTACTATTATTATTATTATTATTATAACGCGTGTTTAATACCTACGCGGTGCTACGTGTGTGTTTGCGTGGCGTCCGGACGGACGATAAGGGTTTTGGGCTCTTTTTGGGCTTTTTGCCTAAGTGTTAGCGAGTTTTGCAATTTGGGCGATAACTCGGTCGCCGTACGTTGGAATCGAGTTCCGTAAGTTGTAGCGCGTGTCTAATACCTACGCGGTACTACGTGTGTGTTTGTGTGGCGTCCGGACGGACGATACGGGTTTTGGGCTCTTTTTCGGCTTTTTGCCTAAGTGTTGCAGAGTTTTGCAATTTGGGCGATAATTCGGTCTTCGTACGTCGGAATCGAGTCCCGTAAGTTGTAACGCGTGTCTAATACCTACACGGTGCTACGTGTGTGTTTGTGTGGCGTCCGGACCGACGATGCGGGTTTTTGGTTATTTTTCGGCTTTTTGCCTAAGTGTTGGCGAGTTTTCCAATTTGGGTGATAACTCGGTCTCCGTACGTTTTAATCGAGTCCTGTAAGTTGTAACGCGTGTCTAATACCTACGCGTTGCTACGTGTTTGCGTGGCGTCCGGACGCACGATGCAGGTTTTGGGCTCTTTTTTGGCTTTTTACCTAAGTGTTGCCGAGTTTTGTAATTTCGGCGATAACTCGGTCTCCGTACGTCGGAATCGAGTCCCGTAAGTTGTAACGCGTGTCTAATTCCTACGCGGTGCTACGTGTGTGTTTTCGTGGCGTCCGGACGGACGATGTGGGTTTCGGGCTCTTTTTCAGCTTTTTTCCTAAGTGTTGCCGAGTTTTGCAATTTGGGCGATAACTCGGTCTCCGTACGTCGGAATCGAGTCCCGTAATTTGTAACGCGTGTCTAACACCTACGCGGTGATACGTGTGTGTTTGCGTTGCGTCCGGACCGACGATAAGAGTTTTGGGATTTTTTTCTGCTTTTCGCCCAAGTGTTGGCGAGTTTTGCAATTTGGGCGATAACTCGGTCTCCGTACGTCAGAATCGAGTCCCATAAGTTGTAACGCGTGTATAGTACCTACGCGGTGCTATGTGTGTGTTTGTGTGGCGTCCGGACTTTAGTGTTGGCGAGTTTTGCAATATGGGTGATAACTCGGTCTCCGTACGTCGAAATAGAGTTCCGTAAGTTTTAACTCGTGTCTAATACATACGCGGTGCTACGTGTGTGTTTGCGTGGCGTCCGGACGGACGATGCTCGTTTTGGGCTCTTTTTCGGCTTTTTGCCTAAGCGTTGGCGACTTTTGCAATTTGGGCGATAACTCGGTCACCGTACGTCGGAATCGAGTCCCGTAAGTTGTAACGCGTGTATAGTACCTACGCGGTGCTATGTGTGTGTTTGTGTGGCGTCCGGACGGACGATGCGGGTTTTGGGCTCTTTTTCGTCTTTTTGCCCAAATGTTGCCGAGTTTTGCAATTTGGGCGATAACACGGTCTCCGTACGTCGGAATCGAGTCCCGTAAGTTGTAACGCTTGTCTAATACCTACGCGGTGATACGTTTGTGTTTGCGTGGCGTCCGGACGGACGATGCGGGTTTTGGGGTCTTTTTCGGCTTTTTGCCCAAGTGTTGCCGAGTTTTGCAATTTGGGCGATAACTCGGTCTCCGTACGTCGGAATCGAATCACGTAAGTTGTAACGCGTGTCTAATACCTACGCGGTGCTACGTGTGTGTTTGCGTGGCGTCCGGACGGATGATGCAGGTTTTGGACTCTTTTTCGTCTTTATGCCCAAGTGTTGTCGAGTTTTGCAATTTGGACGATAACTCGGTCTCCGTACGTCGGAATCGAGTCCCGTACTTTGTAACGCATGTCCAATACGTATGCAGAGCTACGTGTGTGTTTGCGTGGCGTCCGGACGGACGATGCGCGTTTTGGGCTCTTTTTCGGCTTTTTGCCTAACCGTTGGCGACTTTTGCAATTTGGGCGATAACTTGGTCTCCGTACGTCGAAATCGAGTCCCGTAAGTTGTAACGCGTGTCTAATACCTACACGGTGCTATGTGTGTTTTTGCGTGGCGTCCGGACGGACGATGCGGGTTTTGGGCTCTTTTTCGGTTTTTTGCCTAAGTGTTGCCGAGTTTTGCAATTTTGGCGATAACTCGGTCTACGTACGTCGGAATCTAGTCCCGTAAGTTGTAACGCGTGTCTAATACCTACGCGGAGAAGCGTGTGTGTTGGTGTGGCGTTCGGCCGGACATTGCGGGTTTTGCGCTCTTTTTCGCCTTTTTGACTAAGCGTTGGCGACTTTTGCAATTTGGGCGATAACTCGGTCTCCGTACGTCGGAATCGAGTCTCGTAATTTGTAACGCGTGTCTAACACCTACGCGGTGATACGTGTGTGTTTGCGTGGCGTCCGGACCGACGATAAGGGTTTTGGGCGTTTTTTCGGCTTTTCGCCCAAATATTGGCGAGTTTTGCAATTTAGGTGATAACTCGGTCTCCGTACGTCGGAATCGAGTCCCGTAAGTTGTAACGCGTGTCTAATACATACACGGTGCTACGTGTGTGTTTGCGTGGCGTCCGGACCGACGATGCGGGTTTTGAGCACCTTTTCGGTTTTTGCCTAAGTGTTGCCGAGTTTTGCAATTTGGGCGATAACTCGATCTCCGTACGTCGTAATCGAGTCCCGTAAGTAATAACGCGTGTCTAATATTTATGCGGTGAAGCGTGTGTTTTGGTGTGGCGTCCGGCCGGACAATGCGGGTTTTGGGCTCTTTTTCGGCTTTTTACCTAAGCGTTGCCGAATTTTGCAATTTGGGCGACAACTCGGTCCCCGTACTTCGGAATCGAGTCCCGTAAGTTGTAAAGCGTGTCTAATACCTACGCGGTGCTACGAGTGTGTTTGCGTGGCGTCCAGACGGACGATAAGGGTTTTGGTCTATTTTTTGGCTTTTTGCCTAAATGTTGGCGAGTTTTGCAATTTGGGCGATAACTCGGTCTCCGTACGTCGGAATCGAGTTCCGTAAGTTGTAACGCGTGTCCAATACCTACGCGGTGCTACGTGTGTGTTTTCGTGGCGTCCGGACGGACGATGCGAATTTTGGGCTCTTTTTCGACTTTTTACTTTAGTGTTGGCGAGTTTTGCAATATGGGTGATAACTCGGTCTCCGTACGTCGAAATCGAGTTCCGTAAGTTTTAACTCGTGTCTAATACATACGCGGTGCTACGTGTGTGTTTGCGTGGCGTCCGGACGGACGATGCTCGTTTTGGGCTCTTTTTCTGCTTTTTGCCTAAGCGTTGGCGACTTTTGCAATTTGGGCGATAACTCGGTCTCCGTACGTCGGAATCGAGTCCCGTAAGTTGTAACGCGTGTATAGTACCTACGCGGTGCTACGTGTGTGTTTGTGTGGCGTCCGGACGAAAGATACGGGTTTCGGGCTCTTTTTTGGCTTTTTTCCTAAGTGTTGCCGAGTTTTGCAATTTGGGCAATAACTCGGTCTCCGTACGTCGGAATCGAGTCCCGTAAGTTGTAACGCGTGTCTAATACCTACGCGGTGCTACGTGTGTGTTTGCGTGGCGTCCGGACGGACAATGCGTGTTTTGGGCTCTTTTTCGGTTTTTTGCCTAAGTGTTGGCGAGTTTTGCAATTTGGGCTATAACACGGTCTTCGTACGTCGGAATCGAGTCCCGTAAGTTGTAACGCGAGTCTAATACCTACGCGGTTCTACGTGTGTGTTTGCGTGGCGTCCGAACGGACGATGCGGGTTTTGGGCTCTTTTTCGGCTTTTTGCCTAAGTGTTGCCGAGTTTTGCAATTTTGGCGATAACTCGGTCTCCGTACGTCGGAATATAGTCCCGTAAATTGTAACGCGTGTCTAATACCTACGCGGAGAAGCGTGTGTGTTGGCGTGGCTTTCGGCCGGACAATACGGGTTTTAGGCTCTTTTTCGGCTTTTTGCCTAAGTGTTGCTGAGTTTTGCAATTTGGGCGATAACTCGGTCTCCGTACGTCGTAATCGAGTCCCGTAAGTTGTAACGCGTGTCCAATACCTACGCGGTGCTACGTGTGTGTTTGCGTGGCGTCCGGACGGACGATAAGGGATAAGGGATTTGGACGATGCAGGTTTTGGGCTCTTTTTGGGCTTTTTGCCTAAGTGTTGGCGAGTTTTGCAATTTGGGCGATAACTCGGTCTCCGTACGTCGGAATCGAGTCCCGTAAGTTGTAACGCGTGTCTAATACCTACGCGGTGCTACGTGTGTGTTTGTGTGGCGTCCGGACCTACGATGCGGGTTTTGGGCTCTTTTTCGTCTTTATGCCCAAGTGTTGCCGAGTTTTGCAATTTGGGCAATAACTCGGTCTCCGTACGTCGGAATCGAGTCCCGTAAGTTGTAACGCATGTCTAATACGTACGCGGTGCTACGTGTGTGTTTGCGTGGCGTCCGGACGGACGATACGGGTTTTGGGATCTTTTTCAGCTTTTTGCCTAAATGTTGTCGAGTTTTGCAATTTGGGCGATAACTCGGTCTCCGTACGTCGGAATCGAGTCCCGTAAGTTGTAACGCGTGTCTAATACCTACGTGGTGCTACGTGTGTGTTTGCATGGCGTCCGGACGGACGATGCTGGTTTTGGGCTCTTTTTCGGATTTTTGCCTAAGTGTTGCTGAGTTTTGCAATTTGGGCGATAACTCGGTCTCCGTACGTCGGAATCGAGTCCCGGAAGTTGTAACGCGTGTCGAATACCTACGCGGTGCTACGTGTGTGTTTGCGTGGCGTCCGGACGGACGATGCGTGTTTTGTGCTCTTTTTCAGCTTTTTGCCTAAGTGTTGGCGAGTTTTTCAATTTGGGCTATAACTCGGTATTCGTACGTCGGAATCGAGTCCTGTAAGTTGTAACGCGTGTCTAATACTTACAGAGAGAAGCGTGTGTCTTGGTGTGGCTTTCGGCCGGACAATACGGGTTTTGGGCTCTTTTTCGGCTATTTGCCTAAGCATTGCCGAGTTTTGCAATTTGGGCGATAACTCGGTCTCCGTACGTCGGAATCGAGTCCCGTATGTTGTAACTCGTGTCCAATACCTACGCGGTGCTACGTGTGTGTTTGCGTGGCGTCCGGACGGACGATAAGGGATTTGGGCTCTTTTTCGGCTTTTTGCCTAAGTGTTGGCGAGTTTTGCAATTTGGGCGATAACTCAGTCTCCGTACGTCTGAATCGAGTTTCGTAAGTTGTAACGCGTGTTTGAAACCTACGCGGTGCAATGTGTGTGTTTGCGTGGCGTCCGGACGAACGATAAGGGATTTGGGCTCTTTTTCGGCTTTTTGCCTAAGTGTTGGCGAGTTTTGCAATTTGGGCGAGAACTCGGTCTCCGTACGTCTGAATCGAGTTCCGTAAGTTATAACGCGTGTTTAATATCTACGCGGTGCTACGTGTGTGTTTGCGTGGCGTCCGGACGGACGAAGCGGGTTTTGGGCTCTTTTTCGGCTTTTTACTTTTGTGTTGGCGAGTTTTGCAATATGGGCGATAACTCGGTCTCCGTACGTCAGAATCGAGTTTTGTAAGTTGTAACGCGTGTCTAATACCTACGCGGTGTTATGTGTGTGTTTGCGTGGCGTCAGGACGGACAATGCAGGTTTTGGACGCTTTTTCGGCTTTTTGCCAAAGTGTTGCCGAGTTTTGCAATTTGGACGATAACTTGGTCTCCGTACGTCGGAATCGAGTCCCGTAAATTGTAACGCTTGTCTAATACTTACGCGGTGCTACGTGTGTGTTTGCGTGGCGTCCGGACGGACGATGCGGGTTTTGGGCTCTTTTTCGGCTTTTTGCCTAAGTGTTGGCGAGTTTTGCAATTTGGGCGATAACTCGGTCTTTGCACATAGGAATCGAGTCCCGTAAGTTGTAACGCGTGTCTAAAACCTACGCGTTGCTACGTGTGTGTTTGCGTGGCGTCCGGACGGACGATGCGGTTTTGGGCTCTTTTTCTGCTTTTTGCCTAAGTGTTGGCGAGTTTTGCAATTTGGTCGATAAGTCGGTCTCCGTACGTCGGAATCGAGTCCCGTATGTTGTAACGCGTGTCTAATACCTACGCGGTGCTACGTGTGTGTTTGCGTGGTGTCCGGACGGACGATGCGTATTTTGGGCTCTTTTTCGGCTTTATGCCTAAGTGTTGCCAACTTTTGCAATTTGGGCGATAACTCGGTCTCCGTACGTCGGAATCGAGTCCCGTAAGTTATAACACGTGTCTAACACCTACGCGGTGCTGCGTGTGTGTTTACGTTACGTCCGGACGGACGGTGCAGATTTTGGGCTCTTTTTCGGCTTTTTGCCTAAGTGTTGCCGAGTTTTGGAATTTGGGCGATAACTCGGTCTCCATACGTCGGAATCGAGTCCCGTAAGTTGTAACGCGTGTCTAATACCTACGCGGTGCTACGTGTGTGTTTGAGTGGCGTCCGGACGGACGATGCAGGTTTTGGGCTCTTTTTGGGCTTTTTGCCTATGTGTTGGCGAGTTTTGCAATTTGGGCGATAACTCGGTCTCCGTACATCGGAATCGAGTCCCGTAAGTTGTAACGCGTTTTTAATACCTACGCGGTGCTACGTGTGTGTTTGCGTGGCGTACAGACGGACGATGCGGGTTTTGGGCTCTTTTTCGGCTTTTTGACAAAGTGTTGCCGAGTTTTGCAATTTGGGCGATAACTCGGTCTCTGTACGTCGTAATCGAGTCTCGTAAGTTGTAACACGTGTTTAATACCTACGCGGTGCTACGTGTGTGTTTGCGTGGCGTTCGGACGGACGATGCGTGTTTTGGGATCTTTTTCGGCTTTTTGTCTAAATGTTGTCGAGTTTTGCAATTTGGGCGATAACTTGGTCTCCGTACGTCGGAATCGAGTCCCGTATTTTGTAACGCGTGTCTAATACCTATGCGGTGCTACGTGTGTGTTTGCGTGGTGTCCGGACGGACGATGCGTATTTTGGGCTCTTTTTCGGCTCTTTTTCGGCTTTATGCCTAAGTGTTGCCGAGTTTTGTAATTTGGGCGATAACTCGGTCTCCCTACGTCGGAATCGAGTCCCGTAAGTTGTAACGCGTGTCTAAAACCTACGCGGTGCTGCGTGTGTGTTTACGTGACGTCCGGACGGACGGTGCAGGTTTTGGGCTCTTTTTCGGCTTTTTGCCTAAATGTTTTCGAGTTTTGGAATTTGTGCGATAACTCGGTCTCCATACTTCGGAATCGAGTCCCGTAAGTTGTAACGCGTGTCTAATACCTACGCGGTGCTACGTGTGTGTTTGAGTGGCGTCCGGACGGACGATGCAGGTTTTGGGCTCTTTTTGGGCTTTTTGCCTAAGTGTTGGCGAGTTTTACAATTTGGGCGATAACTCGGGCTCCGTACGTCGGAATCGAGTCCCGTAAGTTGTAACGCGTGTCTAATAACTACGCGGTGCTACGTGTGTGTTTGCGTGGCGTCCGGACGGACGATGAGGGTTTTGGGCTCTTTTTCGGCTTTTTGCCTAATTATTGCCGAGTTTTGCAATTTGGGCGATAACTCGGTTTTCGTACGTCGGAATATAGTCCCGTAAGTTGTAACGCGTGTCTAATACCTACGCGGAGAAGCGTGTGTTTTGGTGTGGCTTTCGGCCGGACAATACGGATTTTGGGCTCTTTTTCGACTTTTTGCCTAAGCATTGCCGAGTTTTGTAATTTGGGCGATAACTCGGTCTCCGTACGTTGGAATCAAGTCCTGTAAGTTGTAACGCGTGTCCAATACCTACGCGGTGCTACGTGTGTGTTTGCGTGGCGTCCGGACGGACGATAAGGGATTTGGGCTCTTTTTCGGCTTTTTGCCTAAGTGTTGGCGAGTTTTGCAATTTTGGCGATAACTCGGTCTCCGTACTTCTGAATTGAGTTCCGTAAGTTGTAACGCGTGTCCAATACCTACGCGGTGCTACGTGTGTGTTTGCGTGGCGTCCGGACGGACGATGCGGGTTTTGGGCTCTTTTTCGGCTTTTTGCCTAAGTGTTGCTGAGTATTGCAATTTGGGCGATAACTGTTGGGCTTCGGCACAGAAACGCAGAGCGGAAATTAAAATTTTAAAACAATTTCCGATACCCTAAAACAGGATCCATGCGAAAAACAATTAATTCAGAGGTTTAGAGATTATACCAGATATAAACAAAAACGAGAATCTGAAACCGACTGCGCCTCGAATCTCCAACGCAATACAAACCGATTGCGCCTCTACGGTATCCACACGAACGCCGCACGAACCGTCGAACGATTCTGCAATAAGAAGGACTTGCGGTACTAGCCACCAAAAGGAATGGATTTTGAAACAAACTGTTTTCTCTCTAGTCTGTCTAAGAGCGGCTAGGGTTTTTCAATTCTGATCTCTTACCCTAAGTAGCTGCTATATATCATATATATAGTAGTTAAAAGGAATTAATCAAAATCAAAACCTAATTTTATAAAATCCGAATATATATATATATCTCTTAATTAAGTCTTACATAATTAATATACATATATACAAATTCTCCTTTTAATTTAAATTCGTGATTTAAATACTATTAATCATATTAATATATTTAAATCCTTAAAATTTAAATTAATTCCTTTTTAAATAACGTTCTATGTGTGTGACCCTATAGGTTATTATTACGTTGGCAATAATTTTAAAATCATATTATAAAATTATAAACAGTGAGCGGCATCTAGTAATGCATCACTGCTACCCAAGTAATAATAAGATCGATGATTCGATGCAACCTTTTGTGACCAATGTTTCAATGCAATTTAATCCTTTTAACCTTAATATCCTAGATTAAACTCGAGTCATGGAATGTGTCATACTCTTCATAATTTAATCTGAGTTTTCTTGATCAATGAGTAGACTATATGAAACAAATCACTATTTGAGCATGGCCATGCATTTCATAGTCCTACTCAATCAAGAGGCCTATGGATATCACCCATAATATATAGGATGGTTAAATTCCATCTAGATCACTCATATTTCTCACATGAGTAATGATGAACCCAATAATCACCTTTATAGTCCACCCTATTAAAGGTGACATTTGATGATATCAAAGTACATAAATTCTCGTGTAGTAATATAGCGATTTCAGGTCGGAGGACCATTACATCATTGTCACTATGAGAATTGCTAATGACACTTCGCATAATGCTCCATATAGAATTCTCATGGTGGGTCTGTCCAGTACATCGTTCTCTAACATGTACCTATGCATTGACTTAATATCTCATATATTTATGACCAATGAGATTTGGTCATCAGTCAATCCACATACTAGTCTCAATGCATCATTGTTGTCCCATCAACAATAATACTCGACTAGGGACATTTAAGAACACTGATACTAATGGTAATATATAATCTCATGTTCAAGTCACATACTTGAAACTATATAATTTGTATCACTATTCTAAGGAATTTTATTATGTTAACAATTATATTACGCAGTAAATAAAACCATAATAAAATCATATATTTATTCAATCAAATATAATATCAAAACGTTAAGCAATTATATCAAATAATTGGCCTCTAGGGCATAAACTCTAACAATAACTCGGTCTCCGTACTTCGGAATCGAGTCCCGTAAGTTGTTACGCATGTCTAATACCTACGCGGTGCTACGTGTGTGTTTGCGTGGCGTCCGGACGGACGATGCGTGTTTTGTGCTCTTTTTCGGCTTTTTGCCTAAGTGTTGGCGAGTTTTTCAATTTGGGCTATAACTCGGTATTCGTACGTCGGAATCGAGTCCTGTAAGTTGTAACACGTGTCTAATACTTACAGAGAGAAGCGTGTGTCTTGGTGTGGCTTTCGGTCGGACAATACGGGTTTTGGGCTCTTTTTCGGCTATTTGCCTAAGCGTTGCCGAGTTTTGCAATTTGGGCGATAACTCGGTCTCCGTACGTCGGAATCGAGTCCCGTATGTTGTAACTCGTGTCCAATACCTACGCGGTGCTACGTGTGTGTTTGCGTGGCGTCCGGACGGACGATAAGGGATTTGGGCTCTTTTTCGGCTTTTTGCCTAAGTGTTGGCGAGTTTTGCAATTTGGGCGATAACTCGGTCTCCGTACGTCTGAATCGAGTTCCGTAAGTTGTAACGCGTGTTTGAAACATACGCGGTGCAATGTGTGTGTTTGCGTGGCGTCCGGACGGACGATAAAGGATTTGGGCTCTTTTTCGGCTTTTTGCCTAAATGTTGGCGAGTTTTGCAATTTGGGCGAGAACTCGGTCTCCGTACGTCTGAATCGAGTTCTGTAAGTTATAACGCGTGTTTAATATCTACGCGGTGCTACGTGTGTGTTTGCGTGGCGTCCGGACGGACGATGCGGGTTTTGGGCTCTTTTTCGGCTTTTTACTTTTGTGTTGGCGAGTTTTGCAATATGGGCGATAACTCGGTCTCCGTACGTCGGAATCGAGTTCTGTAAGTTGTAACGCGTGTCTAATACTTACGTGGTGCTACGTGTGTGTTTGTGTGGCGTCCGGACGGACGATAAGGGTTTTGGGCTCTTTTTGGGCTTTTTGCCTAAGTGTTGGCGAGTTTTGCAATTTGGGCGATAACACGGTCTCCGTACGTCTGAATCGAGTTCCGGAAGTTGTAACGCGTGTCTAATACCTACGCGGTGCTACGTGTGTGTTTGCGTGGCGTCCGGACGGACGATGCGGGTTTTGGGCTATTTTTCGGCTTTTTACCTTAGTGTTGGCGAGTTTTGCAATATGGGCGATAACTCGGTCTCCGTACGTCGGAATCGAGTTCCGTAAGTTGTAACGCGTGTCAAATACCTACGCGGTGCTACGTGTGTGTTTGTGTGGCGTCCGGACGGACGATAAGGGTTTTGGGCTCTTTTTGGGCTTTTTGCCTAAGTGTTAGCGAGTTTTGCAATTTGTGTGTTTTCGTGGCGTCAGGACGGACAATGCAGGTTTTGGACGCTTTTTCGGCTTTTTGCCAAAGTGTTACCGAGTTTTTCAATTTAGACGATAACTTGGTCTCCGTACGTCGGAATCGAGTCCCGTAAATTGTAACGCTTGTCTAATACTTACGCGGTGCTACGTGTGTGTTTGTGTGGCGTCCGGACGGACGATGCGGGTTTTGGGCTCTTTTTCGGCTTTTTGCCTAAGTGGTGGCGAGTTTTGGAATTTGGGCGATAACTCGGTCTCCGTACGTCGGAATCGAGTCCCATAAGTTGTAACGCGTGTCTAATACCTACGCGGTGTTACGTGTGAGTTTGCGTGGCGTCAGGACGGACAATGCAGGTTTTGGACGCTTTTTCGGCTTTTTGCCAAAGTGTTGCCGAGTTTTGCAATTTGGACGATAACTTGGTCTCCGTACGTCGGAATCGAGTCCCGTAAATTGTAACGCTTGTCTAATACTTACGCGGTGCTACGTGTGTGTTTGCGTGGCGTCCGGACGGACGATGCGGGTTTTGGGCTCTTTTTCGGCTTTTTGCCTAAGTGTTGGCGAGTTTTTCAATTTGGCGATAACTCGGTCTTTGCACATAGGAATCGAGTCCCGTAAGTTGTAACGCGTGTCTAAAACCTATGCGTTGCTACGTGTGTGTTTGCGTGGCGTCCGGACGGACGATGCGGGTTTTGGGCTCTTTTTCGGCTTTTTGCCTAAGTGTTGGCGAGTTTTGCAATTTGGTCGATAACTCGGTCTCCGTACGTCGGAATCGAGTCCCGTAAGTTGTAACGCGTTTCTAATACCTACGCGGTGCTACGTGTGTAATTGTGTGGCGTCCGGACGGACGATACGGGTTTTGGGATCTTTTTCGGCTTTTTGCCTAAGTGTTGTCTAGTTTTGCAATTTGGGCGATAACTCGGTCTCCGTACGTCGGAATCGAGTCCCGTAAGTTGTAACGCGTGTCTAATACCTACGCGGTACTACGTGTGTGTTTGCGTGGTGTCCGGACAGACTATGCTGGTTTTGGGCTCTTTTTCGGCTTTTTGCCTAAGTGGTGCCTAATTTTGCAATTTGGGCGATAACTCGGTCTCCGTACGTCGAAATCGAGTCCCGTAAGTTGTAACGCGTGTCTAATACCTACGCGGTGCTACATGTGTGTTTGCGTGGCGTCCGAACGAAAGATACGGGTTTCGAGCTCTTTTTCGGCTTTTTTCCTAAGTGTTGCCGAGTTTTGCAATTTGGGCGATAACTCGGTCTCCATACGTCGGAATCGAGTCCCGTAAGTTGTAACGCGTGTCTAATACCTACGCGGTGCTACATGTGTGTTTGCGAGGCGTCCGAACGAAAGATACGGGTTTCGGGCTCTTTTTCGGCTTTTTTCCTAAGTGTTGCCGGGTTTTGCAATTTGGGCGATAACTCGGTCTCCGTACGTCGGAATCGAGTCCCGTAAGTTGTAACGCGTGTCAAATACCTACGCGATGCTACGTGTGTGTTTGCGTGGCGTCCGGACGGACGATACATGTTTTGGGCTCTTTTTCGGTTTTTTGCCTAAGTGCTGGCGAGTTTTGCAATTTGGGCTATAACACGGTCTTCGTACGTCGGAATCGAGTCCCGTAAGTTGTAACGCGAGTCTAATACCTACGCGGTTCTACGTGTGTGTTTGCGTGGCGTCCGAACGGACGATGCGGGTTTTGGGCTCTTTTTCGGCTTTTTGCCTAAGTGTTGCCGAGTTTTGCAATTTTGGCGATAACTCGGTCTCCGTACGTCGGAATATAGTCTCGTAAATTGTATCGCGTGTCTAATACCTACGCGGAGAAGCATGTGTTTTGGTGTGGCTTTCGGCCGGACAATACGGGTTTTAGGCTCATTTTCGACATTTTGCCTAAGTGTTGCTGAGTTTTGCAATTTGGGCGATAACTCGGTCTCCGTACGTCGTAATCGAGCCCCGTAAGTTGTAACGCGTGTCCAATACCTACGCGGTGCTACGTGTGTGTTTGCGTGGCGTCCGGACGGACGATAAGGGATTTGGGCTCTTTTTCGGCTTTTTGTCAAAGTGTTGGCGAGTTTTGCAATTTGGACGATAACTCGGTCTTCGTACGTCTGAATCGAGTTCCGTAAGTTGTAACGCGTGTCTAATACCTACGCGGTGCTACATGTGTGTTTGCGTGGCGTCCGAACGAAAGATACGGGTTTCGAGCTCTTTTTCGGCTTTTTTCCTAAGTGTTTCCGAGTTTTGCAATTTGGGCGATAACTCGGTCTCCATACGTCGGAATCGAGTTCCGTAAGTTGTAACGCGTGTCTAATACCTACGCGGTGCTACATGTGTGTTTGCGAGGCGTCCGAACGAAAGATACGGGTTTCGGGCTCTTTTTCAGCTTTTTTCCTAAGTGTTGCCGGGTTTTGCAATTTGGGCGATAACTCGGTCTCCGTACGTCGGAATCGAGTCCCGTAAGTTGTAACGCGTGTCTAATACCTACGCGGTGCTACGTGTGTGTTTGCGTGGCGTCCGGACGGACGATACATGTTTTGGGCTCTTTTTCGGTTTTTTGCCTAAGTGCTGGCGAGTTTTGCAATTTGGGCTATAACACGGTCTTCGTACGTCGGAATCGAGTCCCGTAAGTTGTAACGCGAGTCTAATACCTACGCGGTTCTACGTGTGTGTTTGCGTGGCGTCCGAACGGACGATGCGGGTTTTGGGCTCTTTTTCGGCTTTTTGCCTAAGTGTTGCCGAGTTTTGCAATTTTGGCGATAACTCGGTCTCCGTACGTCGGAATATAGTCTCGTAAATTGTATCGCGTGTCTAATACCTACGCGGAGAAGCATGTGTTTTGGTGTGGCTTTCGGCCGGACAATACGGGTTTTAGGCTCTTTTTCGACATTTTGCCTAAGTGTTGCTGAGTTTTGCAATTTGGGCGATAACTCGGTCTCCGTACGTCGTAATCGAGCCCCGTAAGTTGTAACGCGTGTCCAATACCTACGCGGTGCTACGTGTGTGTTTGCGTGGCGTCCGGACGGACGATAAGGGATTTGGGCTCTTTTTCGGCTTTTTGTCAAAGTGTTGGCGAGTTTTGCAATTTGGACGATAACTCGGTCTTCGTACGTCTGAATCGAGTTCCGTAAGCTGTAACGCGTGTCTAATACCTACGCGGTGCTACGTGTGTGTTTGCGTGGCGTCCGGACGGACGGTGCGGGTTTTGGGCTCTTTTTCGTCTTTATGCCCAAGTGTTGACGAGTTTTGCAATTTGGGCGATAACTCGGTCTCTGTACGTCGGAATCGAGTCCTGTAAGTTGTAACGCATGTCTAATACGTACGCGGTACTACGTGAGTGTTTGCGTGGCGTCCGGACGGACGATGCGCGTTTTGGGCTCTTTTTCGGCTTTTTGCGTAAGCGTTGGTGACTTTTGCAATTTGGACGATAACTCGGTCTCCGTACGTCGGAATCGAGTCCCGTAAGTTGTAACGGGTGTCTAATACCTACACGGTACTACGTGTGCGTTTGAGTGGCGTCCGGACGAACGATGCGGGTTTTGGGCTCTTTTTCGGGTTTTTGCCTAAGTGATGGCGAGTTTTGCAATTTGGGCGATAATTTGGTCTTTGCACGTAGGAATCGAGTCCCGTAAGTTGTAACGCGTGTCTAAAACCTACGCGTTGCTACGTGTGTGTTTGCGTGGCGTCCGGACGGACGATGCGGATTTTGGGCTCTTTTTCGGCGTTTTGCCTAAGTGTTGGTGAGTTTTGCAATTTGGGCGATAACTCGGTCTCCGTACGTCGGAATCGAGTCCCGTAAATTGTAATGCGTTTTTAATACCTACGCGGTGCTACGTGTTTGTTTACGTGGCGTCCGGACGGACGATACGGGTTTTGGGATCTTTTTCGGCTTTTTCCTAAGTGTTGTCGAGTTTTGCAATTTGGGCGATAACTCGATCTTCGTACGTCGGAATCGAGTCCCGTAGGTTGTAACGCGTGTCTAATACCTACGCGGTGCTACGTGTGTATTTGCGTGGCGTCCGGACGGACGATGAGTGTTTTGGGCTCTTTTTCGGCTTTTTGCCTAAGTGGTGCCTAATTTTGCAGTTTGGGCGATAACTCGGTCTCCGTACGTCGGAATCGAGTCCCGTAAGTTATAACGCATGTCTAATACATACGCGGTGCTACGTGTGTGTTTGCGTGGCGTCCGGACGAAAGATACGGGTTTCGGGCTCTTTTTCGGCTTTTTTCCTAAGTGTTGCCGAGTTTTGCAATTTGGGAGATAACTCGGTCTCCGTACGTCGGAATCGAGTCCCGTAAGTTGTAACGCGTGTCTAATACCTACGCGGTGCTACGTGTGTGTTTGCGTTGCGTCCGGACGGACGATGCGTGTTTTGGGCTCTTTTTCGGCTTTTTGCCTAAGTGCTGGCGAGTTTTGCAATTTGGGAAATAACTCGGTCTTCGTACGTCGGAATCGAGTCCCGTTAGTTGTAACACGTGTCTAATACCTTCGCGGTGCTACGTGTGTGTTTGCGTGGCGTCCGGACGGACGATGCGGGTTTTGGGCTCTTTTCCGGCTTTTTGCCTAAGTGTTGCCGAGTTTTGCAATTTGGGCGATAACTCGGTCTCCGTACGTCGGAATATAGTCCCGTAAGTTGTAACGCATGTCTAATACCTACGCGAAAAAGCGTGTGTGTTGGTGTCGCTTTCGGCAGGACAATACGGGTTTTGGTCTCTTTTTCGGCTTTTTGCCTAAGTGTTGCTGAGTTTTGCAATTTGGGCGATAACTCGGTCTCCGTACGTCGTAATCGAGTCCCGTAAGTTGTAACGCGTGTCCAATACCTACGCGGTGCTACGTGTGTGTTTGCGTGGCGTCCGGACGGACGATAAGGGATTTGGGCTCTTTTTCGGCTTTTTGCCAAAGTGTTGGCGAGTTTTGTAATTTGGACGATAACTCGGTCTCCGTACGTCTGAATCGAGTTCCGTAAGTTGTAACGCGTGTCTAATACCAACGCGGTGCTACGTGTGTGTTTGCGTGGCGTCCGGACGGACGATGCAGGTTTTGGGCTCTTTTTGGGCTTTTTGTCTAAGTGTTGGTGAGTTTTGCAATTTGGGCGATAACTCGGTCTCCGTACGTCGGAATCGAGTCCCGTAAGTTGTAACGCGTGTCTAATTCCTACGCAGTGCTACGTGTGTGTTTGTGTGGCGTCCGGACCAACGATGCGGGTTTTGGGCTCTTTTTCGTGTTTTTGCCCAAGTGTTGCCGAGTTTTGCAATTTGGGAGATAACTCGGTCTCTGTACGTCGGAATCGAGTCCCGTAAGTTGTAACGCATGTCTAATACGTACGCGGTGCTATGTGTGTGTTTGCGTGGCGTCCGGACGGACGATACGGGTTTTGGGATCTTTTTCAGCTTTTTGCCTAAGTGTTGTCGAGTTTTGCAATTTGGGAGATAACCCGGTGTCCGTACGTCGGAATCGAGTCCCGTAAGTTGTAACGCGTGTCTAATACCTACGCGGAGCTACGTGTGTGTTTGCGTGGCGTCCGGACGGACGATGCTGGTTTTGGGCTCTTTTTCGGCTTTATGCCTAAGTGTTGCTGAGTTTTGCAATTTGGGCGATAACTCGGTCTCCGAATGTCGGAATCGAGTCCCGTAAGTTGTAACGCGTGTCTAATACCTACGCGGTGCTACGTGTGTGTTTGCGTGGCGTCCGGACGGATGATGTTGGTTTTGGGCCCTTTTTCGGCTTTTTGCCTAAGTGTTGCTGAGTTTTGCAATTTGGGCGATAACTCGGTCTCCGTACGTCGGAATCGAGTCCCGTAAGTTGTAACGCGTGTCTAATACCTACGCGGTGCTACATTTGTGTTTGCGTGGCGTCCGGACGGACGATGCGGGTTTTGGGCTCTTTTTCGGCTTTTTGCCTAAGGGTTGCCGAGTTTTGCAATTTGGGCGATAACTCGGTCTCTGTACATCGGAATCGAGTCCCGTAAGTTGTAACGCGTGTCTAATACCTACACGGTGCTACGTGTGTGTTTGCGTGGCGTCCGGACGGACGATGCGTATTTTGGGCTCTTTTTCGGCTTTTTGCCTAAGTGTTGTCTAGTTTTGCAATTTGGGCGAAAACTCGTTCCCCGTACGTCTGAATCGAGCCCTGTAAGTTGTAACGCGTGTCTAAAACCTACGCGGTGCTGCGTGTGTGTTTGCGTGGCATCCGGACGGACGATGCGTGTTTTGTGCTCTTTTTCGGCTTTTTGCCTATGTGTTGGCGAGTTTTTCAATTTGGGCTATAACTCGGTATTCGTTCGTCGGAATCGAGTCCTGTAAGTTGTAACGCGTGTCTAATACTTACAGAGAGAAGCGTGTGTCTTGGTGTGGCTTTCGGCCGGACAATACGGGTTTTGGGCTCTTTTTCGGCTATTTGCCTAAGCGTTGCCGAGTTTTGCAATTTTGGCGATAACTCGGTCTCCGTACGTCGGAATATAGTCTCGTAAATTGTATCGCGTGTCTAATACCTACGCGGAGAAGCATGTGTTTTGGTGTGGCTTTCGGCCGGACAATACGGGTTTTAGGCTCTTTTTCGACATTTTGCCTAAGTGTTGCTGAGTTTTGCAATTTGGGCGATAACTCGGTCTCCGTACGTCGTAATCGAGCCCCGTAAGTTGTAACGCGTGTCCAATACCTACGCGGTGCTACGTGTGTGTTTGCGTGGCGTCCGGACGGACGATAAGGGATTTGGGCTCTTTTTCGGCTTTTTGTCAAAGTGTTGGCGAGTTTTGCAATTTGGACGATAACTCGGTCTTCGTACGTCTGAATCGAGTTCCGTAAGCTGTAACGCGTGTCTAATACCTACGCGGTGCTACGTGTGTGTTTGCGTGGCGTCCGGACGGACGGTGCGGGTTTTGGGCTCTTTTTCGTCTTTATGCCCAAGTGTTGACGAGTTTTGCAATTTGGGCGATAACTCGGTCTCTGTACGTCGGAATCGAGTCCTGTAAGTTGTAACGCATGTCTAATACGTACGCGGTACTACGTGAGTGTTTGCGTGGCGTCCGGACGGACGATGCGCGTTTTGGGCTCTTTTTCGGCTTTTTGCGTAAGCGTTGGTGACTTTTGCAATTTGGACGATAACTCGGTCTCCGTACGTCGGAATCGAGTCCCGTAAGTTGTAACGGGTGTCTAATACCTACACGGTACTACGTGTGCGTTTGAGTGGCGTCCGGACGAACGATGCGGGTTTTGGGCTCTTTTTCGGGTTTTTGCCTAAGTGATGGCGAGTTTTGCAATTTGGGCGATAATTTGGTCTTTGCACGTAGGAATCGAGTCCCGTAAGTTGTAACGCGTGTCTAAAACCTACGCGTTGCTACGTGTGTGTTTGCGTGGCGTCCGGACGGACGATGCGGATTTTGGGCTCTTTTTCGTTGTTTTGCCTAATTGTTGGTGAGTTTTGCAATTTGGGCGATAACTCGGTCTCCGTACGTCGGAATCGAGTCCCGTAAGTTGTAACGCGTTTTTAATACCTACGCGGTGCTACGTGTTTGTTTACGTGGCGTCCGGACGGACGATACGGGTTTTGGGATCTTTTTTGGCTTTTTCCTAAGTGTTGTCGAGTTTTGCAATTTGGGCGATAACTCGATCTTCGTACGTCGGAATCGAGTCCCGTAGGTTGTAACGCGTGTCTAATACCTACGCAGTGCTACGTGTGTATTTGCGTGGCGTCCGGACGGACGATGAGTGTTTTGGGCTCTTTTTCGGCTTTTTGCCTAAGTGGTGCCTAATTTTGCAGTTTGGGCGATAACTCGGTCTCCGTACGTCGGAATCGAGTCCCGTAAGTTATAACGCATGTCTAATACATACGCGGTGCTACGTGTGTGTTTGCGTGGCGTCCGGACGAAAGATACGGGTTTCGGGCTCTTTTTCGGCTTTTTTCCTAAGTGTTGCCGAGTTTTGCAATTTGGGAGATAACTCGGTCTCCGTACGTCGGAATCGAGTCCCGTAAGTTGTAACGCGTGTCTAATACCTACGCGGTGCTACGTGTGTGTTTGCGTTGCGTCCGGACGGACGATGCGTGTTTTGGGCTCTTTTTCGGCTTTTTGCCTAAGTGCTGGCGAGTTTTGCAATTTGGGCAATAACTCGGTCTTCGTACGTCGGAATCGAGTCCCGTAAGTTGTAACGCGTGTCTAATACCTTCGCGGTGCTACGTGTGTGTTTGCGTGGCGTCCGGACGGACGATGCGGGTTTTGGGCTCTTTTCCGGCTTTTTGCCTAAGTGTTGCCGAGTTTTGCAATTTGGGCGATAACTCGGTCTCCGTACGTCGGAATATAGTCCCGTAAGTTGTAACGCATGTCTAATACCTACGCGAAAAAGCGTGTGTGTTGGTGTCGCTTTCGGCAGGACAATACGGGTTTTGGTCTCTTTTTCGGCTTTTTGCCTAAGTGTTGCTGAGTTTTGCAATTTGGGCGATAACTCGGTCTCCGTACGTCGTAATCGAGTCCCGTAAGTTGTAACGCGTGTCCAATACCTACGCGGTGCTACGTGTGTGTTTGCGTGGCGTCCGGACGGACGATAAGGGATTTGGGCTCTTTTTTGGCTTTTTGCCAAAGTGTTGGCGAGTTTTGTAATTTGGACGATAACTCGGTCTCCGTACGTCTGAATCGAGTTCCGTAAGTTGTAACGCGTGTCTAATACCAACGCGGTGCTACGTGTGTGTTTGCGTGGCGTCCGGACGGACGATGCAGGTTTTGGGCTCTTTTTGGGCTTTTTGTCTAAGTGTTGGTGAGTTTTGCAATTTGGGCGATAACTCGGTCTCCGTACGTCGGAATCGAGTCCCGTAAGTTGTAACGCGTGTCTAATTCCTACGCAGTGCTACGTGTGTGTTTGTGTGGCGTCCGGACCAACGATGCGGGTTTTGGGCTCTTTTTCGTGTTTTTGCCCAAGTGTTGCCGAGTTTTGCAATTTGGGAGATAACTCGGTCTCTGTACGTCGGAATCGAGTCCCGTAAGTTGTAACGCATGTCTAATACGTACGCGGTGCTATGTGTGTGTTTGCGTGGCGTCCGGACGGACGATACGGGTTTTGGGATCTTTTTCAGCTTTTTGCCTAAGTGTTGTCGAGTTTTGCAATTTGGGAGATAACCCGGTGTCCGTACGTCGGAATCGAGTCCCGTAAGTTGTAACGCGTGTCTAATACCTACGCGGAGCTACGTGTGTGTTTGCGTGGCGTCCGGACGGACGATGCTGGTTTTGGGCTCTTTTTCGGCTTTATGCCTAAGTGTTGCTGAGTTTTGCAATTTGGGCGATAACTCGGTCTCCGAATGTCGGAATCGAGTCCCGTAAGTTGTAACGCGTGTCTAATACCTACGCGGTGCTACGTGTGTGTTTGCGTGGCGTCCGGACGGATGATGTTGGTTTTGGGCTCTTTTTCGGCTTTTTGCCTAAGTGTTGCTGAGTTTTGCAATTTGGGCGATAACTCGGTCTCCGTACGTCGGAATCGAGTCCCGTAAGTTGTAACGCGTGTCTAATACCTACGCGGTGCTACATTTGTGTTTGCGTGGCGTCCGGACGGACGATGCGGGTTTTGGGCTCTTTTTCGGCTTTTTGCCTAAGGGTTGCCGAGTTTTGCAATTTGGGCGATAACTCGGTCTCTGTACATCGGAATCGAGTCCCGTAAGTTGTAACGCGTGTCTAATACCTACACGGTGCTACGTGTGTGTTTGCGTGGCGTCCGGACGGACGATGCGTATTTTGGGCTCTTTTTCGGCTTTTTGCCTAAGTGTTGTCTAGTTTTGCAATTTGGGCGAAAACTCGTTCCCCGTACGTCTGAATCGAGCCCTGTAAGTTGTAACGCGTGTCTAAAACCTACGCGGTGCTGCGTGTGTGTTTGCGTGGCATCCGGACGGACGATGCGTGTTTTGGGCTATTTTTCGGCTTTTTACCTTAGTGTTGGCGAGTTTTGCAATATGGGCGATGACTCGGTCTCCGTACGTCAAAATCGAGTTCCGTAAGTTGTAACGCGTGTCTAATACCTACGCGGTGCTACGTGTGTGTTTGCGTGGTGTCCGGACGGACGATGCGTATTTTGGGCTCTTTTACGGCTTTATGCCTAAGTGTTGCCGAGTTTTGCAATTTGGGCGATAACTCGGTCTCCGTACGTCGGAATCGAGTCCCGTAAGTTGTAACGCGTGTCTAAAACCTACTCGGTGCTGCGTGTGTGTTTGCGTGGCGTCCGGACGGACGATGCGGGTTTTGGGCTCTTTTTCGGCTTTTTGTCTAAGTGTTGCCGAGTTTTGGAATTTGGACGATAACTTGGTCTCCGTACGTCGGAATCGAGTCCCGTAAATTGTAACGCGTGTCTAATACTTACGCGGTGCTACGTGTGTGTTTGCGTGGCATCTGGACGGACGATACGGGTTTTGGGCTCTTTTTCGGCTTTTTGCCTAAGTGTTGGCGAGTTTTGCAATTTGGGCGATAACTCGGTATTTGCACATAGGAATCGAGTCCCGTAAGTTGTAACGCGTGTCTAAAACTTACGCGTTGCTACGTGTGTGTTTGCGTGGCGTCCGGACGGACGATGCGGGTTTCGGGCTCTTTTTCGGATTTTTGCCTAAGTGTTGGCGAGTTTTGCAATTTGGGCGATAACTCGATCTCCGTACGTTTGAATCGAGTCCCATAAGTTGTAACGCGTGTCAAATACTTACGCGTTGCTACGTTTGTGTTTGGCTGTTTGTGTGGCGTCTGGACGCACGATGAGGTTTTTGGGCTCTTTTTTGGCTTTTTGCCTAAGTGTTGTCGAGTTTTGCAATTTGGGAGATAAATCGGTCTTCGTACGTCGGAATCGAGTCCCGTAAGTTGTAACGCGTGTCTAATACCTACGCGGTGCTACGTGTGTGTTTGCGTGGCGTCCGGACGGACGATGCGTGTTTTGGGCTCTTTTTCGGCTTTTTGCCTAAGTGTTGGCGAGTTTTGCAATTTGGGCGATAACTCGGTCTCCGTACGTCGGAATCGAGTCCCGTAAGTTGTAACGCATGTATACTACCTACGCGGTGCTACGTGTGTGTTTGCGCGGCGTCCGGACGAACGATGCGGGTTTTGGGCTCTTTTTCGGCTTTTTGCCTAAGTGTTGCCGAGTTTTGCAATTTGGGCGATAACTCGGTCTCCGTACGTCGGAATCGAGTTCCGTAAGTTGTAACGCGTGTCTAATACCTACGCGGTGCTACGTGTGTGTTTGCGGGGCGTCCGGACGGACGGTGCGGGTTTTGGGCTCTATTTCGGCTTTTTACCTTAGTGTTGGCGATTTTGCAATATGGGAGATAACTCGGTCTCCGTACGTCGGAATCGAGTTCCGTAAGTTGTAACGCGTGTTTAATACCTACGCGGTGCTACGTATGTGTTTGTGTGGCGTCCGGACGGACGATAAGGGTTTTTGGCTCTTTTTGGGCTTTTTTCCTAAGTGTTAGCGAGTTTTGAAATTGGGGCGATAACTCGGTCGCCGTACGTCGGAATCGAGTTCCGTAAGTTGTAGCGCGTGTCTAATACCTACGCGGTACTACGTGTGAGTTTGTGTGGCGTCCGGACGGACGATACGGGTTTTGGGCTCTTTTTCGGCTTTTTGCCTAAGTGTTGCAGAGTTTTGCAATTTGGGCGATAATTCGGTCTTCGTACGTCGGAATCGAGTCCCGTAAGTTGTAACGCGTGTCTAATACCTACACGGTGCTACGTGTGTGTTTGTGTGGCGTCCGGACCGACGATGCGGGTTTTGGGTTCTTTTTCGGCTTTTTGCCTAAGTGTTGGCGAGTTTTCCAATTTGGGTGATAACTCGGTCTCCGTACGTTTTAATCGAGTCCCGTAAGTTGTAACGCGTGTCTAATACCTACGCGTTGCTACGTGTTTGCTTGGCGTCCGGACGCACGATGCAGGTTTTGGGCTCTTTTTTGGCTTTTTACCTAAGTGTTGCCGAGTTTTGTAATTTCGGCGATAACTCGGTCTCCGTATGTCGGAATCGAGTCCCGTAAGTTGTAACGCGTGCCTAATTCCTACGCGGTGCTACGTGTGTGTTTTCGTGGCGTCCGGACGGACGATGTGGGTTTCGGGCTCTTTTTCAGCTTTTTTCCTAAGTGTTGCCGAGTTTTGCAATTTGGGCGATAACTCGGTCTCCGTACGTCGGAATCGAGTCCCGTAATTTGTAACGCGTGTCTAACACCTACGCGGTGATACGTGTGTGTTTGCGTTGCGTCCGGACCGACGATAAGGGTTTTGGGATTTTTTTTCTGCTTTTCGCCCAAGTGTTGGCGAGTTTTGCAATTTGGGCGATAACTCGGTCTCCGAACGTCGGAATCGAGTCCCATAAGTTATAACGCATTTCTAATACATACGCGGTGCTGCGTGTGTGTTTGCGTGGCATCCGGACGGACGATACGGGTTTTGGCCTCTTTTTCGACTTTTTGTCTAAGTGTTGGCGAGTTTTGCAATTTGGGCGATAACTTGGTCTCCGTACGTTTTAATCGAGTCCCGTAAGTTGGAACGCGTGCCTTATACCTTAGCGTTGCTAAGTGTGTGTTTGCGTGGTGTCCGGACGGACGATGCGTATTTTGGGCTCTTTTACGGCTTTATGCCTAAGTGTTGCCGAGTTTTGCAATTTGGGCGATAACTCGGTCTCCGTACGTCGGAATCGAGTCCCGTAAGTTGTAACGCGTGTCTAAAACCTACTCGGTGCTGCGTGTGTGTTTGCGTGGCGTCCGGACGGACGATGCGGGTTTTGGGCTCTTTTTCGGCTTTTTGCCTAAGTGTTGCCGAGTTTTGGAATTTGGACGATAACTTGGTCTCCGTACGTCGGAATCGAGTCCCGTAAATTGTAACGCGTGTCTAATACTTACGCGGTGCTACGTGTGTGTTTGCGTGGCATCTGGACGGACGATACGGGTTTTGGGCTCTTTTTCGGCTTTTTGCCTAAGTGTTGGCGAGTTTTGCAATTTGGGCGATAACTCGGTCTTTGCACATAGGAATCGAGTCCCGTAAGTTGTAACGCGTGTCTAAAACTTACGCGTTGCTACGTGTGTGTTTGCGTGGCGTCCGGACGGACGATGCGGGTTTCGGGCTCTTTTTCGGATTTTTGCCTAAGTGTTGGCGAGTTTTGCAATTTGGGCGATAACTCGATCTCCGTACGTTTGAATCGAGTCCCATAAGTTGTAACGCGTGTCAAATACTTACGCGTTGCTACGTTTGTGTTTGGCTGTTTGCGTGGAGTCTGGACGCACGATGCGGTTTTTGGGCTCTTTTTTGGCTTTTTGCCTAAGTGTTGTCGAGTTTTGCAATTTGGGAGATAAATCGGTCTTCGTACGTCGGAATCGAGTCCCGTAAGTTGTAACGCGTGTCTAATACCTACGCGGTGCTACGTGTGTGTTTGCGTGGCGTCCGGACGGACGATGCGTGTTTTGGGCTCTTTTTCGGCTTTTTGCCTAAGTGTTGGCGAGTTTTGCAATTTGGGCGATAACTCGGTCTCCGTACGTCGGAATCGAGTCCCGTAAGTTGTAACGCATGTATACTACCTACGCGGTGCTACGTGTGTGTTTGCGCGGCGTCCGGACGAACGATGCGGGTTTTGGGCTCTTTTTCGGCTTTTTGCCTAAGTGTTGCCGAGTTTTGCAATTTGGGCGATAACTCGGTCTCCGTACGTCGGAATCGAGTTCCGTAAGTTGTAACGCGTGTCTAATACCTACGCGGTGCTACGTGTGTGTTTGCGGGGCGTCCGGACGGACGGTGCGGGTTTTAGGCTCTATTTCGGCTTTTTACCTTAGTGTTGGCGATTTTGCAATATGGGAGATAACTCGGTCTCCATACGTCAGAATCGAGTTCTGTAAGTTGTAACGCGTGTTTAATACCTACGCGGTGCTACGTGTGTGTTTGTGTGGCGTCCGGACGGACGATAAGGGTTTTGGGCTCTTTTTGGGCTTTTTGCCTAAGTGTTAGCGAGTTTTGCAATTGGGGCGATAACTCGGTCGCCGTACGTCGGAATCGAGTTCCGTAAGTTGTAGCGCGTGTCTAATACCTACGCGGTACTACGTGTGAGTTTGTGTGGCGTCCGGACGGACGATACGGGTTTTGGGCTCTTTTTTGGCTTTTTGCCTAAGTGTTGCAGAGTTTTGCAATTTGGGCGATAATTCGGTCTTCGTACGTCGGAATCGAGTCCCGTAAGTTGTAACGCGTGTCTAATACCTACACGGTGCTACGTGTGTGTTTGTGTGGCGTCCGGACCGCGATGCGGGTTTTGGGTTCTTTTTCGGCTTTTTGCCTAAGTGTTGGCGAGTTTTCCAATTTGGGTGATAACTCGGTCTCCGTACGTTTTAATCGAGTCCCGTAAGTTGTAACGCGTGTCTAATACCTACGCGTTGCTACGTGTTTGCTTGGCGTCCGGACGCACGATGCAGGTTTTGGGCTCTTTTTTGGCTTTTTACCTAAGTGTTGCCGAGTTTTGTAATTTCGGCGATAACTCGGTCTCCGTATGTCAGAATCGAGTCCCGTAAGTTGTAACGCGTGCCTAATTCCTACGCGGTGCTACGTGTGTGTTTTCGTGGCGTCCGGACGGACGATGTGGGTTTCGGGCTCTTTTTCAGCTTTTTTCCTAAGTGTTGCCGAGTTTTGCAATTTGGGCGATAACTCGGTCTCCGTACGTCGGAATCGAGTCCCATAATTTGTAACGCGTGTCTAACACCTACGCGGTGATACGTGTGTGTTTGCGTTGCGTCCGGACCGACGATAAGGGTTTTGGGATTTTTTTTCTGCTTTTCGCCCAAGTGTTGGCGAGTTTTGCAATTTGGGCGATAACTCGGTCTCCGTACGTCGGAATCGAGTCCCATAAGTTATAACGCATGTCTAATACATACTCGGTGCTGCGTGTGTGTTTGCGTGGCATCCGGACGGACGATACAGGTTTTGGCCTCTTTTTCGACTTTTTGTCCAAGTGTTGGCAAGTTTTGCAATTTGGGCGATAACTTGGTCTCCGTACGTTTTAATCGAGTCCCGTAAGTTGTAACGCGTGCCTTATACCTTAGCGTTGCTACGTGTGTGTTTGCGTGGTGTCCGGACGGACGATGCGTATTTTGGGCTCTTTTACGGCTTTATGCCTAAGTGTTGCCGAGTTTTGCAATTTGGGCGATAACTCGGTCTCCGTACGTCGGAATCGAGTCCCGTAAGTTGTAACGCGTGTCTAAAACCTACTCGGTGCTGCGTGTGTGTTTGCGTGGCGTCCGGACGGACGATGCGGGTTTTGGGCACTTTTTCGGCTTTTTGCCTAAGTGTTGCCGAGTTTTGGAATTTGGACGATAACTTGGTCCCCGTACGTCGGAATCGAGTCCCGTAAATTGTAACACGTGTCTAATACTTACGCGGTGCTACGTGTGTGTTTGCATGGCATCTGGACGGACGATGCGGGTTTTGGGCTCTTTTTCGGCTTTTTGCCTAAGTGTTGGCGAGTTTTGCAATTTGGGCGATAACTCGGTCTTTGCACATAGGAATCGAGTCCCGTAAGTTGTAACGCGTGTCTAAAACTTACGCGTTGCTACGTGTGTGTTTGCGTGGCGTCCGGACGGACGATGCGGGTTTTGGGCTCTTTTTCGGCTTTTTGCCTAAGTGTTGGCGAGTTTTGCAATTTGGTCGATAACTCGGTCTCCGTGCGTCGGAATCGAGTCCCGTAAGTTGTAACGCGTTTCTAATACCTACGCGGTGCTACGTGTGTGTTTGCGTGGCTTCCGGACGGATGATACGGGTTTTGGGATCTTTTTCGGCTTTTTGCCTAAGTGTTGTCGAGTTTTGCAATTTGGGCGATAACTCGGTCTCCGTACGTCGGAATCGAGTCCCGTAAGTTGTAACGCGTCTCTAATACCTACGCGGTACTACGTGTGAGTTTGCGTGGCGTCCGGACAGACTATGCTGTTTTTGGGCTCTTTTTCGGCTTTTTGCCTAAGTGGTGCCTAGTTTTGCAATTTGGGCGATAACTCGGTCTCCGTACGTCGGAATCGAGTCCCGTAAGTTGTAACGCGTGTCTAATACCTACGCGGTGCTACATGTGTGTTTGCGTGGCGTCCGAACGAAAGATACGGGTTTCGGGCTCTTTTTTGTCTTTTTTCCTAAGTGTTGCCGAGTTTTGCAATTTGGGCGATAACTCGGTCTCCGTACGTCGGAATCGAGTCCCGTAAGTTGTAACGCGTGTCTAATACCTACGCGGTGCTACGTGTGTGTTTGCGTGGCGTCCGGACGGACAATGCGTGTTTTGGGCTCTTTTTCGGTTTTTTGCCTAAGTGTTGGCGAGTTTTGCAATTTGGGCTATAACACGGTCTTCGTACGTCGGAATCGAGTCCCGTAAGTTGTAACGCGAGTCTAATACCTACGCGGTTCTACGTGTGTGTTTGCGTGGCGTCCGAACGGACGATGCGGGTTTTGGGCTCTTTTTCGGCTTTTTGCCTAAGTGTTGCCGAGTTTTGCAATTTTGGCGATAACTCGGTCTCCGTACGTCGGAATATAGTCCCGTAAATTGTAACGCGTGTCTAATACCTACGCGGAGAAGCGTGTGTGTTGGCGTGGCTTTCGGCCGGACAATACGGGTTTTAGGCTCTTTTTCGGCTTTTTGCCTAAGTGTTGCTGAGTTTTGCAATTTGGGCTATAACACGGTCTTCGTACGTCGGAATCGAGTCCCGTAAGTTGTAACGCGAGTCTAATACCTACGCGGTTCTACGTGTGTGTTTGCGTGGCGTCCGAACGGACGATGCGGGTTTTGGGCTCTTTTTCGGCTTTTTGCCTAAGTGTTGCCGAGTTTTGCAATTTTGGCGATAACTCGGTCTCCGTACGTCGGAATATAGTCCCGTAAATTGTAACGCGTGTCTAATACCTACGCGGAGAAGCGTGTGTGTTGGCGTGGCTTTCGGCCGGACAATACGGGTTTTAGGCTCTTTTTCGGCTTTTTGCCTAAGTGTTGCTGAGTTTTGCAATTTGGGCGATAACTCGGTCTCCGTACGTCGTAATCGAGTCCCGTAAGTTGTAACGCGTGTCCAATACCTACGCGGTGCTACGTGTGTGTTTGCGTGGCGTCCGGACGGACGATAAGGGATTTGGGCTCTTTTTCGGCTTTTTGCCAAAGTGTTGGCGAGTTTTGCAATTTGGACGATAACTCGGTCTCCGTACGTCTGAATCGAGTTCCGTAAGTTGTAACGTGTGTCTAATACCAACGCGGTGCTACGTGTGTGTTTACGTGGCGTCCGGTTGGACGATGCAGGTTTTGGGCTCTTTTTGGGCTTTTTGCCTAAGTGTTGGCGAGTTTTGTAATTTGGGCGATAACTCGGTCTCCGTACGTCGGAATCGAGTCTCGTAAGTTGTAACGCGTGTCTAATACCTACGCGGTGCTACGTGTGTGTTTGTGTGGCGTCCGGACCTACGATGCGGGTTTTGGGCTCTTTTTCGTCTTTATGCCCAAGTGTTGCCGAGTTTTGCAATTTGGGCAATAACTCGGTCTCCGTACGTCGGAATCGAGTCCCGTAAGTTGTAACGCATGTCTAATACGTACGCGGTGCTACGTGTGTGTTTGCGTGGCGTCCGAACGGACGATACGGGTTTTGGGATCTTTTTTAGCTTTTTGCCTAAATGTTGTCGAGTTTTGCAATTTGGGCGATAACTCCGTCTCCGTACGTCGGAATCGAGTCCCGTAAGTTGTAACGCGTGTCTAATACCTACGCGGTGCTACGTGTGTGTTTGCATGGCGTCCGGACGGACGATACTGGTTTTGGGCTCTTTTTCGGATTTTTGCCTAAGTGTTGCTGAGTTTTGCAATTTGGGCGATAACTCGGTCTCCGTACGTCGGAATTGAGTCCCGGAAGTTGTAACGCGTGTCGAATACCTACGCGGTGCTACGTGTGTGTTTGCGTGGCGTCCGGACGGACGATGCGTGTTTTGTGCTCTTTTTCAGCTTTTTGCCTAAGTGTTGGCGAGTTTTTCAATTTGGGCTATAACTCGGTATTCGTACGTCGGAATCGAGTCCTGTAAGTTGTAACGCGTGTCTAATACTTACAGAGAGAAGCGTGTGTCTTGGTGTGGCTTTCGGCCGGACAATACGGGTTTTGGGCTCTTTTTCGGCTATTTGCCTAAGCATTGCCGAGTTTTGCAATTTGGGCGATAACTCGGTCTCCGTACGTCGGAATCGAGTCCCGTATGTTGTAACTCGTGTCCAATACCTACGCGGTGCTACGTGTGTGTTTACGTGGCGTCCGGACGGACGATAAGGGATTTGGGCTCTTTTTCGGCTTTTTGCCTAAGTGTTGGCGAGTTTTGCAATTTGGGCGATAACTCGGTCTCCGTACGTCTGAATCGAGTTTCGTAAGTTGTAACGCGTGTTTGAAACCTACGCGGTGCAATGTGTGTGTTTGCGTGGCATCCGGACGAACGATAAGGGATTTGGGCTCTTTTTCGACTTTTTGCCTAAGTGTTGGCGAGTTTTGCAATTTGGGCGAGAACTCGGTCTCCGTACGTCTGAATCGAGTTCCGTAAGTTATAACGCGTGTTTAATATCTACGCGGTGCTACGTGTGTGTTTGCGTGGCGTCCGGACGGACGAAGCGGGTTTTGGGCTCTTTTTCGGCTTTTTACTTTTGTGTTGGCGAGTTTTGCAATATGGGCGATAACTCGGTCTCCGTACGTCAGAATCGAGTTCTGTAAGTTGTAACGCGTGTCTAATACTTACGTGGTGCTACGTGTGTGTTTGTGTGGCGTCCGGACCTACGATGCGGGTTTTGGGCTCTTTTTCGTCTTTATGCTCAAGTGTTGCCGAGTTTTGCAATTTGGGCTATAACTCGGTCTCCGTACGTCGGAATCGAGTCCCGTATGTTATAACACATGTCTAATACATACGCGGTGCTGCGTGAGTGTTTGTGTGGCATCCGGACGGACGATACGGGTTTTGGCCTCTTTTTCGACTTTTTGCCTAAGTGTTGGCGAGTTTTGCAATTTGGGCGATAACTTGGTCTCCGTATGTTTTAATCGAGTCCCGTAAGTTGTAACGCGTGCCTTATACCTACGCGTTGCTACGTGTGTGTTTGCGCGGTGTCCGGACGGACGATGCGTATTTTGGGCTCTTTTTCGGCTTTATGCCTAAGTGTTGCCGAGTTTTGCAATTTGGGCGATAACTCGGTCTCCGTACGTCGGAATCGAGTCCCGTAAGTTGTAACGCGTGTCTAAAACCTACTCGGTGCTGCATGTGTGTTTGCGTGGCGTCCGGACGGACGATGCGGGTTTTGGGCTCTTTTTCGGTTTTTTGCCTAAGTGTTGCCGAGTTTTGGAATTTGGGCGATAACTCGGTCTCCGTACGTCGGAATCGAGTCCCATAAGTTGTAACGCGTGTCTAATACCTACGCGGTATTACGTGTGTGTTTGCGTGGCGTCAGGACGGACAATGCAGGTTTTGGACGCTTTTTTTGGCTTTTTGCCAAAGTGTTGCCGAATTTTGCAATTTGGACGATAACTTGGTCTCCGTACGTCGGAATCGAGTCCCGTAAATTGTAACGCTTGTCTAATACTTACGCGGTGCTACGTGTGTGTTTGCGTGGCGTCCGGACGGACGATGCGGGTTTTGGGCTCTTTTTCGGTTTTTTGCCTAAGTGTTGCCGAGTTTTGGAATTTGGGCGATAACTCGGTCTCCGTACGTCGGAATCGAGTCCCATAAATTGTAACGCGTGTCTAATACCTACGCGGTATTACGTGTGTGTTTGCGTGGCGTCAGGACGGACAATGCAGGTTTTGGACGCTTTTTCGGCTTTTTGCCAAAGTGTTGCCGAGTTTTGCAATTTGGACGATAACTTGGTCTCCGTACGTCGGAATCGAGTCCCGTAAATTGTAACGCGTGTTTAATACCTACGCGGTGCTACGTGTGTGTTTGCGTGGCATCCGGACGGACGATGCGTGTTTTGGGCTCTTTTTCGGCTTTTTACCTAAGTATTGCCGAGTTTTGCAATTTGGACGATAACTCGGTCTCCGTACGTCGGAATCGAGTACCGTAGGTTGTAACGTGTGTCTAATACCTACGTGGTGCTACATGTGTGTTTGCGTGCAGTCCGGACAGACGATGCGGGTTTTGGGCTCTTTTTCTGCTTTATGTCTAAGTGTTGTCGTTTTTTGCAATTTGGACGATAACTCGGTCTTCGTACGTAGGAATTGAGTCCCGTAGGATGTAATGCGTGTATAATACCTACGCGGTGCTACATTTGGGTTTGCGTGGCGTCCGTACGGACGATGCTGGTTTTTGGCTATTTTTCGGCTTTTTGCCTAAGTGTAGCCAAGTTTTGCAATTTGGGCGATAACTCGGTCTCCGTACGTCGGAATCGAGTCCCGTAAGTTGTAACGCGTGTCTAATACGTACGCGGAGCTAAGTGTGTGTTTGCGTGGCGTCCGGACGGAAGATGCGCGTTTTGGGCTCTTTTTCGGATTTTTACGTAAGCGTTGGCGACTTTTGTAATTTGGGCGATAACTCGGTCTCCGTACGTCGGAATCGAGTCCCGTAAGTTGTAACGCGTGTCTAATACCTACGCGGTACTACGTGTGTGTTTGTGTGGCGTCTGGACCGATGATGCGGGTTTTGTGCTCTTTTTCGGCATTTTGCCTAAATGTTGGCGAGTTTTCCAATTTGGGTGATAACTCGGTCTCCGTACGTTTTAATCGAGTCCCATAAGTTGTAACGCATGTCTAATACCAACGCGTTGCTACGTGTGTGTTTGCGTGGCGTCCGGACGCACGATGCAGGTTTTGGGCTCTTTTTTGGCTTTTTACCTAAGTGTTACCGAGTTTTGTAATTTGGGCGATAACTCGGTCTCCGTACGTCGGAATCGAGTCCCGTAAGTTGTAACGCGTGTCTAATACCTACGCGGTGCTACATGTGTGTTTTAGTGGCGTCCGGACAGACGATGCGGGTTTTGGGCTCTTTTTCAGCTTGTTGCATAAGTGTTGCAGAGTTTTGCAATTTGGACGATAACTCGCTCTCCGTACGTCGGAATCGAGTCCCGTAATTTGTAACGCGTGTCTAACATATACGCGGTGATACGTGTGTTTGCATTGCGTCCGGACCGACGATAAGGGTTTTGGGATTTTTTTCGGCTTTTCGCCCAAGTGTTGGCGAGTTTTGCAATTTGGGCGATAACTCGGTCTCCGTACGTCGGAATCGAGTCCCATAAGTTGTAACGAATGTCTAATACGTACGCGGTGCTATGTGTGCGTTTGCGTGGCGTCCGGACGGACGATGCGTGTTTTGGGCTCTTTTTCAGCTTTCTGCCTAAGTGTTGGCGAGTTTTGCAATTTGGGTGATAACTCGGTCTCCGTACATCGGAATCGAGTTCCGTAAGTTATAACGCGTGTCTAATACCTACGCGGTACTACGTGTGTTTTTGTGTGGCGTCCGGACGGACGATACGGGTTTTGGGCTCTTTTTCGGCTTTTTGCCCAAGTGTTGCTGAGTTTTGCAATTTGGGTGATAACTCGGTCTCCGTACATCGGAATCGAGTCCCGTAAGTTATAACGCGTGTCTAATACCTACACGGTGCTACATGTGTGTTTGCGTGGCGTCCGGGCCGACGATGCGGGTATTGGGTTCTTTTTCGGCTTTTTGCCTAAGTGTTGGCGAGTTTTCCAATTTGGGTGATAACTCGGTCTCCGTACGTTTTAATCGAGTCCCGTAAGTTGTAACGCGTGTCTAATACCTACGTGTTTCTACGTGTGTTTTTGCGTGGCGTCCGGACGAACGATGCAGGTTTTGGGTTCTTTTTTGGCTTTTTACCTAAGTGTTGCCGAGTTTTGTAATTTCGGCGATAACTCGGTCTCCGTACGTCGGAATCGAGTCCCGTAAGTTGTAACGCGTGTCTAATTCCTACGCGGTGCTACGTGTGTGTTTTCGTGGCGTCCGGACGGACGATAAGGGTTTTGGGCTCTTTTTCAGCTTTTTTCCTAAGTGTTGCCGAGTTTTGCAATTTGGGCGATAACTCGGTCTCCGTACGTCGGAATCGAGTCCCGTAATTTGTAACGCGTGTCTAACACCTACGCGGTGATACGTGTGTTTGCGTTGCGTCCGGACTGACGATAAGGGTTTTGGGATTTTTTTTCGGCTTTTCGCCCAATTGTTGGCGAGTTTTGCAATTTGGGCGATAACTCAGTCTCCGTACATCGGAATCGAGTCCCATAAGTTATAACGCATGTCTAATACATACGCGGTGCTGCGTGTGTGTTTGCGTGGCATCCGGACGGACTATACGGGTTTTGGGCTCTTTTTCGACTTTTTGCCTAAGTGTTGGCGAGTTTTGCAATTTGGGCGATAACTCGGTCTCCGTACGTTTTAATCAAGTCCCGTAAGTTGTAACGCGTGTCTAATACCTACGCGTTGCTACGTGTGTGTTTGCGTGGCGTCCGGACGGACGATGCGGGTTTTGGGCTCTTTTTTGGCTTTTTGCCTAAGTGTTACCGAGTTTTGCAATTTGGGCGATAACTCGGTCTTTGTACGTTGGAATCGAGTCCCGTAAGTTGTAACGCGTGTCTAATACCTAGGCGATGCTACGTGTGTGTTTGCGTGGCGTCCGGACGGACGATGCGTGTTTTGGGCTCTTTTTCGGCTTTTTGCCTAAGTGTTGGCAAGTTTTGTAATTTGGGCGATTACTCGGTCTCCGTACGTCGGAATCGAGTCACGTAAGTTGTAACGCGTGTCTAATACCTACGCGGTTCTACGTGCATGTTTGCGGGGCTTCCGGACGGACGATGCAGGTTTTGGGCTCTTTTTTGGCTTTTTACCTTAGTGTTGGCGAGTTTTGCAATATGGGCGATAACTCGGTCTCCGTACGTCGGAATCGAGTTCCGTAAGTTGTAACGCGTGTCTAATACCAACGCGATGCTACGTGTGTGTTTGTGTGGCGTCCGGATGGACGATAAGGGTTTTGTGCTCTTTTTCGGCTTTTTGTCTAAGTGTTACCGAGTTTTACAATTTTGGCGATAACTCGGTCTTCGTACGTCGGAATCGAGTCCCCTAAGTTGTAACGCGTGTCTAATATCTACGCGGTGCAACGTTTGTGTTTGCGTGGCGTCCGGACGGACGATGCTGGTTTTGGGCTCTTTTTCGGCTTTTTACCTTAGTGTTGGCGAGTTTTGCAATATGGGCGATAACTCGGTCTCCGTACGTTGGAATCGAGTCCTGTAAGTTGTAACGCGTTTCTAATACCTACACGGTGCTACATGTGTGTTTGCGTGGCGTCCGGACGGACGATGCGGGTTTTGGGCTTTTTTTCGGCTTTTTGCCTAAGTGTTGGCGAGTTTTGCAATTTGGGCGATAACTCGGTCTCCGTACGTCGGAATCGAGTGTCGTAGGTTGTAACGCGTGTCTAATACCTACGCGGTGCTACGTGTGTATTTTCGTGGCGTCCGGACGGACGATGCGGGTTTTGGGCTATTTTTCGGCTTTTTGCCTTAGTGTTGTCGAGTTTTGCAATTTGGGCGATAACTCGGTCTCTGTACGTCGGAATCGAGTCCCGTAGGTTGTAACGCGTGTTTAATACCTACGCGGTGCTACGTGTGTGTTTGCGTGGCATCCGGACGGACGATGCGGGTTTTGGGCTCTTTTTCGGCTTTTTACCTAAGTATTGCCGAGTTTTGCAATTTGGACGATAACTCGGTCTCCGTACGTCGGAATCGAGTACCGTAGGTTGTAACGTGTGTCTAATACCTACGTGGTGCTACATGTGTGTTTGCGTGCAGTCCGGACAGACGATGCGGGTTTTGGGCTCTTTTTCTGCTTTATGTCTAAGTGTTGTCGTTTTTTGCAATTTGGACGATAACTCGGTCTTCGTACGTAGGAATTGAGTCCCGTAGGATGTAATGCGTGTATAATACCTACGCGGTGCTACGTTTGGGTTTGCGTGGCGTCCGTACGGACGATGCTGGTTTTTGGGCTCTTTTCGGCTTTATGCCTAAGTGTTGCCGAGTTTTACAATTTGGGCAACAACTCGGTCTCCGTACGTCGGAATCGAGTCCCGTAAGTTGTAACGCATGTCTAATACCAACGCGTTGCTACGTGTGTGTTTGCGTGGCGTCCGGACGCACGATGCAGGTTTTGGGCTCTTTTTTGGCTTTTTACCTAAGTGTTACCGAGTTTTGTAATTTGGGCGATAACTCGGTCTCCGTACGTCGGAATCGAGTCCCGTAAGTTGTAACGCGTGTCTAATACCTACGCGGTGCTACGTGTGTGTTTTAGTGGCGTCCGGACAGACGATGCGGGTTTTGGGCTCTTTTTCAGCTTGTTACATAAGTGTTGCCGAGTTTTGCAATTTGGACGATAACTCGCTCTCCGTACGTCGGAATCGAGTCCCGTAATTTGTAACGCGTGTCTAACATCTACGCGGTGATACGTGTGTTTGCGTTGCGTCCGGACCGACGATAAGGGTTTTGGGATTTTTTTCGGCTTTTCGCCCAAGTGTTGGCGAGTTTTGCAATTTGGGCGATAACTCGGTCTCCGTACGTCGGAATCGAGTTCCATAAGTTGTAACGAATGTCTAATACGTACGCGGTGCTACGTGTGCGTTTGCGTGGCGTCCGGACGGACGATGCGTGTTTTGGGCTCTTTTTCAGCTTTCTGCCTAAGTGTTGGCGAGTTTTGCAATTTGGGCGATAACTCGGTCTCCGTACGTCGGAATCGAGTCCCGTAAGTCGTAACGCGTGTCTAATATTTACGCGGTGAAGCGTGTGTGTTGGTGTGGCGTCCGGCCGTACAATGCGCGTTTTGGGCTCTTTTTCGGATTTTTACGTAAGCGTTGGCGACTTTTGTAATTTGGGCTATAACTCGGTCTCCGTACGTCAGAATCGAGTCCCGTAAGTTGTAACGCGTGTCTAATACCTACGCGGTGCTACGTGTGTGTTTGTGTGGCGTCCGGACCTACGATGCGGGTTTTCGGCTCTTTTTCGTCTTTATGCCCAAGTGTTGCCGAGTTTTGCAATTTGGGCAATAACTCGGTCTCCGTACGTCGGAATCGAGTCTCGTAAGTTGTAACGCATGTCTAATACGTACGCGGTGCTACGTGTGTGTTTGCGTGGCGTCCGGACGGACGATACGGGTTTTGGGATCTTTTTCAGCTTTTTGCCTAAATGTTGTCGAGTTTTATAATTTGGGCGATAACTCGGTCTCCGTACGTCGGAATCGAGTCCCGTAAGTTGTAACGCGTGTCTAATACCTACGCGGTGCTACGTGTGTGTTTGCATGGCGTCCGGACGGACGATGCTGGTTTTGGGCTCTTTTTCGGATTTTTGCCTAAGTGTTGCTGAGTTTTGCAATTTGGGCGATAACTCGGTCTCCGTACGTCGGAATCGAGTCCCGGAAGTTGTAACGCGTGTCTAATACCTACGTGGTGCTACGTGTGTGTTTGCGTGGCGTCCGGACGGACGATGCGTGTTTTGTGCTCTTTTTCGGCTTTTTGCCTAAGTGTTGGCGAGTTTTTCAATTTGGGCTATAACTCGGTATTCGTACGTCGGAATCGAGTCCTGTAAGTTGTAACGCGTGTCTAATACTTACAGAGAGAAGCGTGTGTCTTGGTGTGGCTTTCAGCCGGACAATACGGGTTTTGGACTCTTTTTCGGCTATTTGCCTAAGCATTGCCGAGTTTTGCAATTTGGGCGATAACTCGGTCTCCGTACGTCGTAATCGAGTCCCGTATGTTGTAACTCGTGTCCAATACCTACGCGGTGCTACGTGTGTGTTTGCGTGGCGTCCGGACGGACGATAAGGGATTTGGGCTCTTTTTCGGCTTTTTGCCTAAGTGTTGGCGAGTTTTGCAATTTGGGCGATAACTCGGTCTCCGTACGTCTGAATCGAGTTCCGTAAGTTGTAACGCGTGTTTGAAACCTACGCGGTGCAATGTGTGTGTTTGCGTGGCGTCCGGACGAACGATAAGGGATTTGGGCTCTTTTTCGGCTTTTTGCCTAAGTGTTGGCGAGTTTTGCAATTTGGGCGAGAACTCGGTCTCCGTATGTCTGAATCGAGTTCCGTAAGTTATAACGCGTGTTTAATATCTACGCGGTGCTACGTGTGTGTTTGCGTGGCGTCCGGACGGACGAAGCGGGTTTTGGGCTCTTTTTCGGCTTTTTACTTTTGTGTTGGCGAGTTTTGCAATATGGGCGATAACTCGGTCTCCGTACGTCAGAATCGAGTTCTTTAAGTTGTAACGCGTGTCTAATACTTACGTGGTGCTACGTGTGTGTTTGTGTGGCGTCCGGACCTACGATGCGGGTTTTGGGCTCTTTTTCGTCTTTATGCCCAAGTGTTGCCGAGTTTTGCAATTTGGGCAATAACTCGGTCTCCGTACGTCGGAATCGAGTCCCGTAAGTTGTAACGCATGTCTAATACGTACGCGGTGCTACGTGTGTGTTTGCGTGGCGTCCGGACGGACGATACGGGTTTTGGGATCTTTTTCAGCTTTTTGCCTAAATGTTGTCGAGTTTTGCAATTTGGGCGATAATTCGGTCTTCGTACGTCGGAATCGAGTCCCGTAAGTTGTAACGCGTGTCTAATACCTACACGGTGCTACGTGTGTGTTTGTGTGGCGTCCGGACCGACGATGCAGGTTTTGGGTTCTATTTCGGCTTTTTGCCTAAGTGTTGGCGAGTTTTCCAATTTGGGTGATAACTCGGTCTCCGTACGTTTTAATCGAGTCCCGTAAGTTGTAACGCGTGTCTAATACCTACGCGTTGCTACGTGTTTGCGTGGCGTCCGGACGCACGATGCAGGTTTTGGGCTCTTTTTTGGCTTTTTACCTAAGTGTTGCCGAGTTTTGTAATTTCGGCGATAACTCGGTCTCCGTACGTCGGAATCGAGTCCCGTAAGTTGTAACACGTGTCTAATTCCTACGCGGTGCACGTGTGTGTTTTCGTGGCGTCCGAACGGACGATGTGGGTTTCGGACCCTTTTTCAGCTTTTTTCCTAAGTGTTGCCGAGTTTTGCAATTTGGGCGATAACTCGGTCTCCGTACGTCGGAATCGAGTCCCGTAATTTGTAACGCGTGTCTAACACCTACGCGGTGATACGTGTGTGTTTACGTTGCGTCCGGACCGACAATAAGGGTTTTGGGATTTTTTTCTGCTTTTCGCCCAAGTGTTGGCGAGTTTTGCAATTTGGGCGATAACTCGGTCTCCGTACGTCGGAATCGAGTCCCATAAGTTATAACGCATGTCTAATACATACGCGGTGCTGCGTGTGTGTTTGCGTGGCATCCGGACGGACGATACGAGTTTTGGCCTCTTTTTTGACTTTTTGCCTAAGTGTTGGCGAGTTTTGCAATTTGGGCGATAACTTGGTCTCCGTACGTTTTAATCGAGTCCCGTAAGTTGTAACGCGTGCCTTATACCTACGCGTTGCTACGTGTGTGTTTGCGTGGTCTCCGGACGGACGATGCGGGTTTTGGGCTCTTTTTCGGCTTTTTGCCTAAGTGTTGACGAGTTTTGCAATTTGGGCGATAACTCGGTCTCCGTACGTCGGAATCGAGTCCCGTAAGTTGTAACGCATGTCTAATACGTACGCGGAGCTATGTGTCTGTTTAGGTGGCGTCCGGACGGACGATGCGCGTTTTGGGCTCTTTTTCGGCTTTTTGCGTAAGCATTGGCGACTTTTGCAATTTGGGCGATAACTAGGTCGCCGTACGTCGGAATCGAGTTCCGTAAGTTGTAACGCGTGTCTAATACCTACGCGGTACTACGTCTGTGTTTGTGTGGCGTCCGGACGGACGATACGGGTTTTGGGCTCATTTTCGGCTTTTTGCCTAAGTGTTGCTGAGTTTTGCAATTTGGGTGATAACTCGGTCTCCGTACGTCGGAATCGAGTCCCGTAAGTTATAACGCGTGTCTAATACCTACACGGTGCTACATGTGTGTTTGCGTGGCGTCCGGGCCGACGATGTGGATTTTGGGTTCTTTTTCGGCTTTTTGCCTAAGTGTTGCGGAGTTTTGTAATTTCGGCTATAACTCGGTCTCCGTACGTCGGAATCGAGTCCCGTAAGTTGTAACGCGTGTCTAATTCCTACGCGGTGCTACGTGTGTGTTTTCGTGGCGTCCGGACCGACGATGAGGGTTTTGGGCTTTTTTTCGGCTTTTTGCCTAAGTGTTGCCGAGTTTTGCAATTTGGGCGATAACTCGGTCTCCGTACGTCGGAATCGAGTCCCGTAATTTGTAACGCGTGTCTAACACCTACGCGGTGATACGTGTGTGTTTGCGTTGCGTCCGGACTGACGATAAGGGTTTTGGGATTTTTTTCGGCTTTTCGCCCAATTGTTGGCGAGTTTTGCAATTTGGGCGATAACTCAGTCTCCGTACGTCGGAATCGAGTCCCATAAGTTATAACGCATGTCTAATACATACGCGGTGCTGCGTGTGTGTTTGCGTGGCATCTGGACGGACTGTACGGGTTTTGGGCTCTTTTTCGACTTTTTGCCTAAGTGCTGGCGAGTTTAGCAATTTGGGCGATAACTCGGTCTCCGTACGTCGGAATCGAGTCCCGTAAGTTGTAACGCGTGACTAAAACCTACGCGGTGCTACGTGTGTGTTTGCGTGGCGTCCGGACGGACGATGCGGGTTTTGGGCTCTTTTTCAGCTTTTTGCCTAAGTGTTGCCGAGTTTTGGAATTTGGGCGATAACTTGGTCTCCGTACGTCGGAATCGAGTCCGATAAGTTGTAACGCGTGTCTAATACCTACGCGGTGCTACGTGTGTATTTGCGTGGCGTCAGGACGGACAATGCAGGTCTTGGACGCTTTTTCGGCTTTTTGCCAAAGTGTTGCCAAGTTTTGCAATTTGGGCGATAACTCGGTCTCCGTACTTTGGAATCGAGTCCCATAAGTTGTAACGCGTGTCCAATACCTACGCGGTGCTATGTGTGTGTTTGCGTGGCATCCGGACGGACGATAAGTGTTTTGGGCTCTTTTTCGGTTTTTTGCCAAAGTGTTGGCGAGTTTTGCAATTTGGGCGATAACTCGGTCTCCGTACGTCGGAATCGAGTTCCGTAAGTTGTAACGCGTGTCTAATACCTACGCGGTGCTACGTGTGTGTTTACGTGGCATCCGGACGGACGATGTGAGTTTTGGGCTCTTTTTCGGCTTTTTGCCTAAGTGTTGGCGAGTTTTGCAATTTGGGCGATACTCGGTCTCCGTACGTCGGAATCGATTTCCGTAAGTTGTAACACATGTCTAATACCTACGCGGTGCTACGTGTGTGTTTGTGTGGCGTCCGGATGGACGATGCTGGTTTTGGGCTCTTTTTTGGCTTTTTACTTTAGTGTTGGCGAGTTTTGCAATATGGGTGATAACTCGGTCTCCGTACGTCGGAATCGAGTTCCGTAAGTTGTAACGCGTGTCCAATACCTACGCGGTGCTACATGTGTGTTTGCGTGGCGTCAGGACGGACGATAAGGGGTTTGGGCTCTTTTTCGGCATTTTGCCTAAGTGTTGGCGAGTTTTGCAATTTGGGCGATAACTCGGTCTCCGTACGTCGGAATCGAGTCCCGTTAGTTGTAACGCGTGTGTAATACCTACGCGGTGCTACATGTGTGTTTGCGTGGCGTGCGGACGGACGATACGGGTTTCGGGCTCTTTTTCGGATTTTTGCCTAAGTGTTGGCGAGTTTTGCAATTTGGGCGATAACTCGGTCTCCGTACGTTTGAATCGAGTCCCATAAGTTGAAACGCGTGTCAAATACTTACACGTTGCTACGTGTGTGTTTGGCTGTTTGCGTGGCGTCTGGATGCACGATGTGGTTTTTGGGCTCTTTTTTGGCTTTTTGCCTAAGTGTTACCGAGTTTTGCAATTTGGGCGATAACTCGGTCTTTGTACGTTGGAATCGAGTCCCGTAAGTTGTAACGCGTGTCTAATACCTACGCGATGCTACGTGTGTGTTTGCGTGGCGTCCGGACGGACGATGCGTGTTTTGGGCTCTTTTTCGGCTTTTTGCCTAAGTGTTGGCGAGTTTTGCAATTTGGGCGATAACTCGGTCTCCGTACGTCGGAATCGAGTCACGTAAGTTGTAACGCATGTATACTACCTACGCGGTGTTACGTGTGTGTTTGCGCGGCGTCCGGACGAACGATGCGGGTTTTGGGCTCTTTTTCGGCTTTTTGCCTAAGTGTTGCCGAGTTTTGCAATTTGGGCGATAACTCGGTCTCCATATGTCGGAATCTAGTCCCGTAAGTTGTAACGCGTGTCTAATACCTACGCGGAGAAGCGTGTGTGTTGGTGTGGCGTTCGGCCGGACAATTCGGGTTTTGGGCTCTTTTTCGGCTTTTTGCCTAACGATTGCCGAGTTTTGTAATTTGGGGGATAACTCGGTCTCCGTACGTCGGAATCGAGTCCCGTATGTTGTAACTCGTGTCCAATACCTACGTCGGTGCTACGTGTGTGTTTGCGTGGCGTCCGGACGGACGATAAGGGATTTGGGCTCTTTTTCGGCTTTTTGCCTAAGTGTTGGCGAGTTTTGCAATTTGGGCGATAACTCGGTCTCCGTACGTCTGAATCGAGTTCCGTAAGTTATAACGCGTGTTTAATACCTACGCGGTGCTACGTGTGTGTTTGCGTGGCATCCGGACGGACGATGCGGGTTTTGTGCTCTTTTTTGGCTTTTTACTTTTGTGATGGCGAGTTTTACAATATGGGCGATAACTCGGTCTCCGTACGTCGGAATCGAGTCCTGTAAGTTGTAACGCGTGTCTAATACCTACGTGGTGCTACGTGTGTGTTTGTGTGGCGTCCGGACGGACGATAAGAGTTTTGGGCTCTTTTTGGGCTTTTTGCCTAAGTGTTGGCGAGTTTTGTAATTTGGGCGATAACTCGGTCTCCGTACGTCTGAATCGAGTTCCGTAAGTTGTAACGCGTGTCTAATACCTACGCGGTGCTACGTGTGTTTGCGTGGCATCCGGACGGACGATGCGGGTTTTGGGCTCTTTTTCGGCTTTTTACCTTAGTGTTGGCGAGTTTTGCAATATGGGCGATAACTCGGTCTCCGTACGTCGGAATCGAGTTCCGTAAGCTGTAACGCGTGTCTAATACCTACGCGGTGCTACGTGTGTGTTTGCGTGGCGTCCGGACGGATGATAAGGGCTTTGGGCTCTTTTTGGTCTTTTTACCTAAGTGTTAGCGAGTTTTGCATTTTGGGCGATAACTCGGTCTCCGTACGTCGGAATCGAGTCCCATAAGTTGTAACGCGTGTCTAATACATACGCGGTGCTACGTGTGTGTTTGCGTGGAGTCCGGACGGACGATGCGGGTTTTGGGCTCTTTTTCGCCTTTATGCCCAAGTGTTACCGAGTTTTGCAATTTGGGCGATAACTCGGTGGTCTTTGTACGTTGGAATCGAGTCCCGTAAGTTGTAACGCATGTCTAATACGTACGCGGAGCTATGTGTCTGTTTAGGTGGCGTCCGGACGGACGATGCGCGTTTTGGGCTCTTTTTCTGCTTTTTGCGTAAGCATTGGCGACTTTTGCAATTTGGGCGATAACTAGGTCGCCGTACGTCGGAATCGAGTTCTGTAAGTTATAACGCGTGTCTAATACCTACGCGGTACTACGTGTGTTTTTGTGTGGCGTCCGGACGGACGATACGGGTTTTGGGCTCTTTTTCGGCTTTTTGCCTAAGTGTTGCTGAGTTTTGCAATTTGGGTGATAACTCGGTCTCCGTACATCGGAATCGAGTCCCGTAAGTTATAACGCGTGTCTAATACCTACACGGTGCTACATGTGTGTTTGCGTGGCGTCCGGGCCGACGATGCGGGTATTGGGTTCTTTTTCGGCTTTTTGCCTAAGTGTTGGCGAGTTTTCCAATTTGGGTGATAACTCGGTCTCCGTACGTTTTAATCGAGTCCCATAAGTTGTAACGCGTGTCTAATACCTACGTGTTGCTACGTGTGTGTTTGCGTGGCGTCCGGACGAACGATGCAGGTTTTGGGTTCTTTTTTGGCTTTTTACCTAATTGTTGCCGAGTTTTGTAATTTCGACGATAACTCGGTCTCCGTACGTCGGAATCGAGTCCCGTAAGTTGTAACACGTGTCTAATTCCTACGCGGTGCTACGTGTGTGTTTTCGTGGCGTCCGGACGGACAATAAGGGTTTTGGGCTCTTTTTCAGCTTTTTTCCTAAGTGTTGCCGAGATTTGCAATTTGGGCGATAACTCGGTCTCCGTACGTCGGAATCGAGTCCCGTAATTTGTAACGCGTGTCTAACACCTACGCGGTGATACGTGTGTTTGCGTTGCGTCCGGACTGACGATAAGGGTTTTGGGATTTTTTTCGGCTTTTCGCCCAATTGTTGGCGAGTTTTGCAATTTGGGCGATAACTCAGTCTCCGTACATCGGAATCGAGTCCCATAAGTTATAACGCATGTCTAATACATACGCGGTGCTGCGTGTGTGTTTGCGTGGCATCCGGACGGACTATACGGGTTTTGGGCTCTTTTTCGACTTTTTGCCTAAGTGTTGGCGAGTTTTGCAATTTGGGCGATAACTCGGTCTCCGTACGTTTTAATCAAGTCCCGTAAGTTGTAACGCGTGTCTAATACCTACGCGTTGCTACGTGTGTGTTTGCGTGGCGTCCGGACGGACGATGCGGGTTTTGGGCTTTTTTTTGGCTTTTTGCCTAAGTGTTACCGAGTTTTGCAATTTGGGCGATAACTCGGTCTTTGTACGTTGGAATCGAGTCCCGTAAGTTGTAACGCGTGTCTAATACCTACGCGATGCTACGTGTGTGTTTGCGTGGCGTCCGGACGGACGATGCGTGTTTTGGGCTCTTTTTCGGCTTTTTGCCTAAGTGTTGGCGAGTTTTGTAATTTGGGCGATTACTCGGTCTCCGTACGTCGGAATCGAGTCACGTAAGTTGTAACGCATGTATACTACCTACGCGGTGTTACGTGTGTGTTTGCGCGGCGTCCGGACGAACGATGCGGGTTTTGGGCTCTTTTTCGGCTTTTTGCCTAAGTGTTGCCGAGTTTTGCAATTTGGGCGATAACTCGGTCTCCATATGTCGGAATCTAGTCCCGTAAGTTGTAACGCGTGTCTAATACCTACGCGGAGAAGCGTGTGTGTTGGTGTGGCGTTCGGCCGGACAATACGGGTTTTGGGCTCTTTTTCGGCTTTTTGCCTAACGATTGCCGAGTTTTACAATTTGGGGGATAACTCGGTCTCCGTACGTCGGAATTGAGTCCCGTATGTTGTAACTCGTGTCCAATACCTACGCGGTGCTACGTGTGTGTTTGCGTGGCGTCCGGACGGACGATAAGGGATTTGGGCTCTTTTTCGGCTTTTTGCCTAAGTGTTGGCGAGTTTTGCAATTTGGGCGATAACTCGGTCTCCGTACGTCTGAATCGAGTTCCGTAAGTTATAACGTGTGTTTAATACCTACGCGGTGCTACGTGTGTGTTTGCGTGGCATCCGGACGGACGATGCGGGTTTTGTGCTCTTTTTTGGCTTTTTACTTTTGTGATGGCGAGTTTTACAATATGGGCGATAACTCGGTCTCCGTACGTCGGAATCGAGTCCTGTAAGTTGTAACGCGTGTCTAATACCTACGTGGTGCTACGTGTGTGTTTGTGTGGCGTCCGGACGGACGATAAGAGTTTTGGGCTCTTTTTGGGCTTTTTGCCTAAGTGTTGGCGAGTTTTGTAATTTGGGCGATAACTCGGTCTCCGTACGTCTGAATCGAGTTCCGTAAGTTGTAACGCGTGTCTAATACCTACGCGGTGCTACGTGTGTGTTTACGTGGCGTCCGGACGGACGATGTGGGTTTTGGGCTCTTTTTCGGCTTTTTACCTTAGTGTTGGCGAGTTTTGCAATATGGGCGATAACTCGGTCTCCGTACGTCGGAATCGAGTTCCGTAAGCTGTAACGCGTGTCTAATACCTACGCGGTGCTACGTGTGTGTTTGCGTGGCGTCCGGACGGATGATAAGGGCTTTGGGCTCTTTTTGGTCTTTTTGCCTAAGTGTTAGCGAGTTTTGCAATTTGGGCGATAACTCGGTCTCCGTACGTCGGAATCGAGTCCCATAAGTTGTAACGCGTGTCTAATACATACGCGGTGCTACGTGTGTGTTTGCGTGGAGTCCGGATGGACGATGCTGGTTTTGGGCTCTTTTTCGTCTTTATGCCCAAGTGTTACCGAGTTTTGCAATTTGGGCGATAACTCGGTGGTCTTTGTACGTTAGAATCGAGTCCCGTAAGTTGTAACGCATGTCTAATACGTACGCGGAGCTATGTGTCTGTTTAGGTGGCGTCCGGACGGACGATGCGCGTTTTGGGCTCTTTTTCTGCTTTTTGCGTAAGCATTGGCGACTTTTGCAATTTGGGCGATAACTAGGTCGTCGTACGTCGGAATCGAGTTCCGTAAGTTATAACGCGTGTCTAATACCTACGCGGTACTACGTGTTTTTTTGTGTGGCGTCCGGACGGACGATACGGGTTTTGGGCTCTTTTTCGGCTTTTTGCCTAAGTGTTGCTGAGTTTTGCACTTTGGGTGATAACTCGGTCTCCGTACATCGGAATCGAGTCCCGTAAGTTATAACGCGTGTCTAATACCTACACGGTGCTACATGTGTGTTTGCGTGGCGTCCGGGCCGACGATGCGGGTATTGGGTTCTTTTTCGGCTTTTTGCCTAAGTGTTGGCGAGTTTTCCAATTTGGGTGATAACTCGGTCTCCGTACGTTTTAATCGAGTCCCGTAAGTTGTAACGCGTGTCTAATACCTACGTGTTGCTACGTGTGTGTTTGCGTGGCGTCCGGACGAACGATGCAGGTTTTGGGTTCTTTTTTGGCTTTTTACCTAAGTGTTGCCGAGTTTTGTAATTTCGGCGATAACTCGGTCTCCGTACGTCGGAATCGAGTCCCGTAAGTTGTAACGCGTGTCTAACACCTACGCGGTGATACGTGTGTTTGCGTTGCGTCCGGACTGACGATAAGGGTTTTGGGATTTTTTTCGGCTTTTCGCCCAATTGTTGGCGAGTTTTGCAATTTGGGCGATAACTCAGTCTCCGTACATCGGAATCGAGTCCCATAAGTTATAACGCATGTCTAATACATACGCGGTGCTGCATGTGTGTTTGCGTGGCATCCGGACGGACTATACGGGTTTTGGGCTCTTTTTCGACTTTTTGCCTAAGTGTTGCCGAGTTTTACAATTTGGGCGACAACTCGGTCTCCGTACGTCGGAATCGAGTCCCGTAAGTTGTAACGCGTGTCTAAAACCTACGCGGTGCTGCGTGTGTGTTTGCGTGGCGTCCGGACGGACGATGCGGGTTTTGGGCTCTTTTTCGGCTTTTTGCCTAAGTGTTTCCGAGTTTTGGAATTTGGGCGATAACTTGGTCTCCGTACGTCGGAATCGAGTCCGATAAGTTGTAACGCGTGTCTAATACCTACGCGGTGCTACGTGTGTATTTGCGTGGCGTCCGGACGGACGATGAGTGTTTTGGGCTCTTTTTCGGTTTTTTGCCTAAGTGTTGGCGAGTTTTACAATTTGGGCGATAACTCGGTCTCCGTACGTCGGAATCGAGTTCCGTAAGTTGTAACGCGTGTCTAATACCTACGCGGTTCTACGTGCATGTTTGTGGGGCTTCCGGACGGACGATGCGGGTTTTGGGCTATTTTTTGGCTTTTTACCTTAGTGTTGGCGAGTTTTGCAATATGAGCGATAACTCGGTCTCCGTACGTCGGAATCGAGTTCCGTAAGTTGTAACGCGTGTCTAATACCAACGCGATGCTATGTGTGTGTTTGTGTGGCGTCCGGATGGACGATAAGGGTTTTGTGCTCTTTTTCGGCTTTTTGTCTAAGTGTTACCGAGTTTTACAATTTGGGCGATAACTCGGTCTTCGTACGTCGGAATCGAGTCCCCTAAGTTGTAACGCGTGTCTAATATCTACGCGGTGCAACGTTTGTGTTTGCGTGGCGTCCGGACGGACGATGCTGGTTTTGGGCTCTTTTTCGGCTTTTTACCTTAGTGTTGGCGAGTTTTGCAATATGGGCGATAACTCGGTCTCCGTACGTTGGAATCGAGTCCTGTAAGTTGTGACGCGTTTCTAATACCTACACGGTGCTACGTGTGTGTTTGCGTGGCGTCCGGACGGACGATCCGGGTTTTGGGCTTTTTTCGGCTTTTTGCCTAAGTGTTGGCGAGTTTTGCAATTTGGGCGATAACTCGGTCTCCGTACGTCGGAATCGAGTGTCGTAGGTTGTAACGCGTGTCTAATACCTACGCGGTGCTACGTGTGTGTTTGCGTGGCGTCCGGACGGACGATGCGGGTTTTGGGCTCTTTTTCTGCTTTTTGCCTTAGTGTTGTCGAGTTTTGCAATTTGGGCGATAACTCGGTCTCTGTACGTCGGAATCGAGTCTCGTAGGTTGTAACGCGTGTTTAATACCTACGCGGTGCTACGTGTGTGTTTGCGTGGCATCCGGACGGACGATGCGTGTTTTGGGCTCTTTTTCGGCTTTTTACCTAAGTATTGCCGAGTTTTGCAATTTGGACGATAACTCGGTCTCCGTACGTCGGAATCGAGTACCGTAGGTTGTAACGTGTGTCTAATACCTACGTGGTGCTACATGTGTGTTTGCGTGCAGTCCGGACAGACGATGCGGGTTTTGGGCTCTTTTTCTGCTTTATGTCTAAGTGTTGTCGTTTTTTGCAATTTAGACGATAACTCGGTCTTCGTACGTAGGAATTGAGTCCCGTAGGATGTAATGCGTGTATAATACCTACGCGGTGCTACATTTGGGTTTGCGTGGCGTCCGTACGGACGATGCTTGTTTTTGGCTATTTTTCGGCTTTTTGCCTAAGTGTAGCCAAGTTTTGCAATTTGGGCGATAACTCGGTCTCCGTACGTCGGAATCGAGTCCCGTAAGTTGTAACGCGTGTCTAATACGTACGCGGAGCTAAGTGTGTGTTTGCGTGGCGTCCGGACGGACGATGCGCGTTTTGGGCTCTTTTTCGGATTTTTACGTAAGCGTTGGCGACTTTTGTAATTTGGGCGATAACTCGGTCTCCGTACGTCGGAATCGAGTCCCGTAAGTTGTAACGCGTTTCTAATACCTACGCGGTACTACGTGTGTGTTTGTGTGGCGTCTGGACCGATGATGCGGGTTTTGTGCTCTTTTTCGGCATTTTGCCTAAATGTTGGCGAGTTTTCCAATTTGGGTGATAACTCGGTCTCCGTACGTTTTAATCGAGTCCCATAAGTTGTTACGCATGTCTAATACCAACGTGTTGCTACGTGTGTGTTTGCGTGGCGTCCGGACGCACGATGCAGGTTTTAGGCTCTTTTTTGGCTTTTTACCTAAGTGTTACCGAGTTTTGTAATTTGGGCGATAACTCAGTCTCCGTACGTCGGAATCGAGTCCCGTAAGTTGTAACGCGTGTCTAATACCTACGCGGTGCTACGTGTGTGTTTTAGTGGCGTCCGGACAGACGATGCGGGTTTTGGGCTCTTTTTCAGATTGTTGCATAAGTGTTGCCGAGTTTTGCAATTTGGACGATAACTCGCTCTCCGTACGTCGGAATCGAGTCCCGTAATTTGTAACGCGTGTCTAACATCTACGCTGTGATACGTGTGTTTACGTTGCGTCCGGACCGACGATAAGGGTTTTGGGATTTTTTTCGGCTTTTCGCCCAAGTGTTGGCGAGTTTTGCAATTTGGGCGATAACTCGGTCTCCGTACGTCGGAATCGAGTCCCATAAGTTGTAACGAATGTCTAATACGTACGCGGTGCTACGTGTGCGTTTGCGTGGCGTCCGGACGGACGATGCGTGTTTTGGGCTCTTTTTCAGCTTTCTGCCTAAGTGTTGGCGAGTTTTACAATTTGGGCGATAACTCGGTCTCCGTACGTCGGAATCGAGTCCCGTAAGTCGTAACGCGTGTCTAATATTTACGCGGTGAAGCGTGTGTGTTGGTGTGGCGTCCGGCCGTACAATGCGCGTTTTGGGCTCTTTTTCGGATTTTTACGTAAGCGTTGGCGACTTTTGTAATTTGGGCGATAACTCGGTCTCCGTACGTCGGAATCGAGTCCTGTAAGTTGTAACGCGTGTCTAATACCTACGCGGTGCTACGTGTGTGTTTGTGTGGCGTCCGGACCTACGATGCGGGTTTTGGGCTCTTTTTCGTCTTTATGCCCAGGTGTTGCCGAGTTTTGCAATTTGGGCAATAACTCGGTCTCCGTACGTCGGAATCGAGTCCCGTAAGTTGTAACGCATGTCTAATACGTACGCGGTGCTACGTGTGTGTTTGCGTGGCGTCCGGACGGACGATACGGGTTTTGGGATCTTTTTCAACTTTTTGCCTAAATGTTGTCGAGTTTTGTAATTTGGGCGATAACTCGGTCTCCGTACGTCGGAATCGAGTCCCGTAAGTTGTAACGCGTGTCTAATACCTACGCGGTGCTACGTGTGTGTTTGCATGGCGTCCGGACGGACGATGCTGGTTTTGGGCTCTTTTTCGGATTTTTGCCTAAGTGTTGCTGAGTTTTGCAATTTGGGCGATAACTCGGTCTCCGTACGTCGGAATCGAGTCCCGGAAGTTGTAACGCGTGTCTAATACCTACGCGGTGCTACGTGTGTGTTTGCGTGGCGTCCGGACGGACGATGCGTGTTTTGTGCTCTTTTTCGGTTTTTTGCCTAAGTGTTGGCGAGTTTTTCAATTTGGGCTATAACTCGGTATTCGTACGTCGGAATCGAGTCCTGTAAGTTGTAACGCGTGTCTAATACTTACAGAGAGAAGCGTGTGTCTTGGTGTGGCTTTCGGCCGGACAATACGGGTTTTGGACTCTTTTTCGGCTATTTGCCTAAGCATTGCCGAGTTTTGCAATTTGGGCGATAACTCGGTCTCCGTACGTCGGAATCGAGTCCCGTATGTTGTAACTCGTGTCCAATACCTACGCGGTGCTACGTGTGTGTTTGCGTGGCGTCCGGACGGACGATAAGGGATTTGGGCTCTTTTTCGGCTTTTTGCCTAAGTGTTGGCGAGTTTTGCAATTTGGGCGATAACTCGGTCTTCGTACGTCTGAATCGAGTTCCGTAAGTTGTAACGCGTGTTTGAAACCTACGCGGTGCAATGTGTGTGTTTGCGTGGCGTCCGGACGAACGATAAGGGATTTGGGCTCTTTTTTCGGCTTTTTGCCTAAGTGTTGGCGAGTTTTGCAATTTGGGCGAGAACTCGGTCTCCGTATGTCTGAATCGAGTTCCGTAAGTTATAACGCGTGTTTAATATCTACGCGGTGCTACGTGTGTGTTTGCGTGGCGTCCGGACGGACGAAGCGGGTTTTGGGCTCTTTTTCGGCTTTTTACTTTTGTGTTGGCGAGTTTTGCAATATGGGCGATAACTCGGTCTCCGTACGTCAGAATCGAGTTCTGTAAGTTGTAACGCGTGTCTAATACTTACGTGGTGCTACGTGTGTGTTTGTGTGGCGTCCGGACCTACGATGCGGGTTTTGGGCTCTTTTTCGTCTTTATGCCCAAGTGTTGCCGAGTTTTGCAATTTGGGCAATAACTCGGTCTCCGTACGTCGGAATCGAGTCCCGTAAGTTGTAACGCATGTCTAATACGTACGCGGTGCTACGTGTGTGTTTGCGTGGCGTCCGGACGGACGATACTGGTTTTGGGATCTTTTTCAGCTTTTTGCCTAAATGTTGTCGAGTTTTGCAATTTGGGCGATAATATGGTCTTCGTACGTCGGAATCGAGTCCCGTAAGTTGTAACGCGTGTCTAATACCTACACGGTGCTACGTGTGTGTTTGTGTGGCGTCCGGACCGACGATGCGGGTTTTGGGTTCTATTTCGGCTTTTTGCCTAAGTGTTGGCGAGTTTTCCAATTTGGGTGATAACTCGGTCTCCGTACGTTTTAATCGAGTCCCGTAAGTTGTAACGCGTGTCTAATACCTACGCGTTGCTACGTGTTTGCGTGGCGTCCGGACGCACGATGCAGGTTTTGGGCTCTTTTTTGGCTTTTTACCTAAGTGTTGCCGAGTTTTGTAATTTCGGCGATAACTCGGTCTCCGTACGTCGGAATCGAGTCCCGTAAGTTGTAACACGTGTCTAATTCCTACGCGGTGCACGTGTGTGTTTTCGTGGCGTCCGAACGGACGATGTGGGTTTCGGACTCTTTTTCAGCTTTTTTCCTAAGTGTTGCCGAGTTTTGCAATTTGGGCGATAACTCGGTCTCCGTACGTCGGAATCGAGTCCCGTAATTTGTAACGCGTGTCTAACACCTACGCGGTGATACGTGTGTGTTTACGTTGCGTCCGGACCGACGATAAGGGTTTTGGGATTTTTTTCTGCTTTTCGCCCAAGTGTTGGCGAGTTTTGCAATTTGGGCGATAACTCGGTCTCCGTACGTCGGAATCGAGTCCCATAAGTTATAACGCATGTCTAATACATACGCGGTGCTGCGTGTGTGTTTGCGTGGCATCCGGACGGACGATACGAGTTTTGGCCTCTTTTTCGACTTTTTGCCAAAGTGTTGGCGAGTTTTGCAATTTGGGCGATAACTTGGTCTCCGTACGTTTTAATCGAGTCCCGTAAGTTGTAACGCGTGCCTTATACCTACGCGTTGCTACGTGTGTGTTTGCGTGGTCTCCGGACGGACGATGCGGGTTTTGGGCTCTTTTTCGGCTTTTTGCCTAAGTGTTGACGAGTTTTGCAATTTGGGCGATAACTCGGTCTCCGTACGTCGGAATCGAGTCCCGTAAGTTGTAACGCGTGTCTAATACCTACGCGGTACTACGTAGGGGTGCTCAAAAAATTCGGTTTTTCGTTTTTTTACCGAACCGGTTGAAACCGGTACCGGCGGTACCGGTTTTTTTCGGTTTCGGTTTTTCGGTTTTTTTAGACTTTTCGGTACCGGTAGCGGTAATGATAATTTTGAATTCGGTAAATACCGAAAAACCGAAAAAAACCGAAAATTTTTAAAAAAACCGAAATTATAAAAATTTAGATCTCTCATATTCTCTCTAAAAAGGAAACAAGTAATGATCTGATTTTATTATGAAGAATAGATACAAATTCTTACAAATTAATGATCTGATTTTCTTTATCCACTGGTTAATTCAACCTCGGCATCTTCTGAAAACTATGCCCTTGATTTTACGAGTGAAATTAGAAAACTTAAAAAAAGGTTGCTGCGTATCTCCCACCCAAACATTTAGATGAATTGATTAACCAAATTCTGTCTACTTTTATTCACTCACTCTAAAAGCAGACCACTGCATTTCGTATTCAAATATATACTAGTAGTAGTTCATTGCCATGTGCAAATATTTTACCCTCTTTTTCTTTTTAAAGCATCTTTTGTATTATTATTTTTCATTGCAATCCAAACGTGAGTGTGGGAATCGAGTTCACTGAGCCAACCGACGAGCTTATCTTTTGTATTTTAATTATTAGTATTATTATTGGAATGTGTCGTATTTTAAAACTGAAGGAGTATAAATAATATTAGTATATCAATTAAATTCTAACTTAATTAAAATTATATAAAATTTGTTAATATAAAAAAAATTAATTATTGCGGTATAACCGAAAACCGAACCGAAAAAACCGGTACCGACTTTGTACCGAACCGGTACCGGTACCGGTTCTTGATTTTCAAAGTTTTTCGGTTCGGTACCGGTTCGGTTTTTTCGGTACCGGTTCGGTTTTTTACCGATGAGCACCCCTAGTACTACGTGTGTGTTTGTGTGGCGTCCAGACGGACGATGCGGATTTTGGGCACTTTTTCGGCTTTTTGCCTAAGTGTTGCTGAGTTTTGCAATTTGCGCTATAACTCGGTCTCCGTACGTCGGAATCGAGTCCCGTAAGTTGTAAAGCGTGTCTAATACCTACGCCGTGCTACGTGTGTGTTTGCGTGGCGTCCGGACGGACGATGCGTGTTTTGGGCTCTTTTTCAGCTTTCTGCCTAAGTGCTGGCGAGTTTTACAATTTGGGCGATAACTCGGTCTCCGTACGTCGGAATCGAGTCCCGTAAGTCGTAACCCGTGTCTAATATTTATGCGGTGAAGCGTGTGTATTGGTGTGGCGTCCGGCCGGACAATGCGGGTTTTGGGCTCTTTTTCGGCTTTTTGCCTAAGCGTTGCCGAGTTTTCCAATTTGGGCGATAACTCGGTCTCTGTACGTCGGAATAGAGTCCCGTAAGTTGTAACGCATGTCTAATACGTACGCGGAGCCACGTGTGTTTTTGCGTGGCGTCTGGACGGACGATGCGCGTTTTGGGCTCTTTTTCGGCTTTTTGCATAAGCGTTGGCGACTTTTGCAATTTGGGCGATAACTCGGTCTACGTATGTCAGAATCGAGTCCCGTAAGTTGTAACACGTGTCTAATACCTACGCGGTACTACGTTTGTGTTTGTGTGGCGTTCGGACGGACGATACGGGTTTTGGGCTCTTTTCCGGCTTTTTGCCTAAGTGTTGCTGAGTTTTACAATTTGGGCGATAACTTGGTCTCCGTACGTCAGAATCGAGTCCCATAAGTTGTAACGCATGTCTAATATCTACACGGTGCTACGTGTGTGTTTGCGTGGCGTCTGGACCGATGATGCGGGTTTTGTGCTCTTTTTCAGCATTTTGCCTAAATGTTGGCGAGTTTTCCAATTTGGGTGATAACTCGGTTTCAGTACGTTTTAATCGAGTCCCAAAAGTTGTAACGCGTGTCTAATACCAACGCGTTGCTACGTGTGTGTTTGCGTGGCGTCCGGACGCACGATGCAGGTTTTGGGCTCTTTTTTGGCTTTTTACCTAAGTGTTACCGAGTTTTGTAATTTGGGCGATAACTCGGTCTCCGTACGTCGGAATCGAGTCCCGTAAGTTGTAACGCGTGTCTAATACCTACGCGGTGCTACGTGTGTGTTTTAGTGGCGTCCGGACAGACGATGCGGGTTTTGGGCTCTTTTTCAGCTTTTTGCATAAGTGTTGCCGAGTTTTACAATTTGGACGATAACTCGCTCTCCGTACGTCGGAATCGAGTCCCGTAATTTGTAACGCGTGTCTAACATCTACGCGGTGATACGTGTGTGTTTGCGTTGCGTTCGGACCGACGATAAGGGTTTTGGGATTTTTTTTGGCTTTTCGCCCAAGTGTTGGCGAGTTTTGCAATTTGGGCGATAACTCGGTCTCCGTACGTCGGAATCGAGTCCCATAAGTTGTAACGAATGTCTAATACGTACGCGGTGCTACGTGTGCGTTTGCGTGGCGTCCGGACGGACGATGCGTGTTTTGGGCTCTTTTTCAGCTTTCTGCCTAAGTGTTGGCGAGTTTTGCAATTTGGGCGATAACTTGGTCTCCGTACGTCGGAATCGAGTCCCGTAAGTCGTAACGCGTGTCTAATATTTACGCGGTGAAGCGTGTGTGTTGGTGTGGCGTCCGGCCGTACAATGCGGGATTTGGGCTCTTTTTCGGCTTTTTGCCTAAGCGTTGCCGAGTTTTGCAATTTGGGCGATAACTCGGTCTCCGTACTTCGGAATCGAGTCCGTAAGTTGTAACGCGTGTCCAATACCTACGCGGTGCTATGTGTGTGCTTGCGTGGCGTCCGGACGGACGATAAGGGTTTTGGGCTCTTTTTGGGGTTTTTGCCTAAGTGTTGGCGAGTTTTGCAATTTGGGCGATAACTCGGTCTCCGTACGTCGGAATCGAGTTCCGTAAGTTGTAACGTGTTTCTAATACCTACGAGGTACTATGTGTGTGTTTGCGTGGCATCCGGACGGACGATAAGGGTTTTGGGCTCTTTTTCGGTTTTTTGCCTAAGTGTTGGCGAGTTTTGCAATTTGGGTGATAACTCGGTCTCCGTACGTCGGAATCGAGTTCCGTAAGTTGTAACACGTGTCTAATACCTACGCGGTGCTACGTGTGTGTTTGCGTGGCGTCCGGACGGACGATGTGAGTTTTGGGCTCTTTTTCGGCTTTTTGCCTAAGTGTTGTCGAGTTTTTTAATTTGGGCGATAAATCGGTCTCCTTACGTCGGAATCGAGTTCCGTAAGTTGTAACACGTGTCTAATACCTACGCAGTGCTACGTGTGTGTTTGTGTGGCGTCTGGACGGACGATGCTGGTTTTGGGCTCTTTTTTGGCTTTTTACTTTAGTGTTAGCTAGTTTTGCAATATGGGTGATAACTCGGTCTCCGTACGTCGGAATCGAGTTCCGTAAGTTGTAACGCGTGTCCAATACCTACGCGGTTCTGCGTGTGTGTTTTGCGTGACGTCAGGACGGACGATAAGGGTTTTGGGCTCTTTTTCGGCATTTTGCCTAAGTGTTGGCGAGTTTTGCAATTTGGGCGATAACTCAGTCTCCGTACGTCGGAATCGAGTCCCGTTAGTTGTAACGCGTGTCTAATACCTACGCGGTGCTACATGTGTGTTTGCGTAGCGTACGGACGGACGAGCGGGTTTCGGGCTCTTTTTCGGATTTTCGCCCAAGTGTTGACGAGTTTTGCAATTTGGGCGATAACTCGGTCTCCGTACGTTTGAATCGAGTCCCATAAGTTGTAACGCATGTCAAATACTTACGCGTTGCTACGTGTGTGTTTGCGCGGCGTCTGGACGCACGATGCGGTTTTTGGGCTCTTTTTGGCTTTTTGCCTAAGTGTTGCCGAGTTTTACAATTTGGGCGATAACTCGGTCTTCGTACGTCGAAATCGAGTCCCGTAAGTTGTAACGCGTGTCTAATTCTTACGTGGTGCTACGTGTGTGTTTGTGTGGCGTCCGGACGGACGATGCGTGTTTTGGGCTCTTTTTCGGCTTTTTGCCTAAGTGTTGGCGAGTTTTGCAATTTGGGCGATAACTCAGTCTGCGCACGTCGGAATCGAGTCCCGTAAGCTGTAACGCATGTATACTACCTACGCGGTGCTAGGTGTGTCCTGACAGTTACTTAGGCAACACTGTTTGCGTGGCGTTTGGACGCACGATGCGGTTTTTGGGCTCTTTTTTGGCTTTTTCCCTAAGTGTTGCCGTGTTTTGCAATTTGGACGATAACTCGGTCTTCGTACGTCGGAATCGAGTCCCGTAAGTTGTAACGCGTGTCTAATACCTACGCGGTGCTACGTGTGTGTTTGCGTGGCGTCCGGACGGACGATGTGAGTTTTGGGCTCTTTTTCGGCTTTTTGCCTAAGTGTTGGCGAGTTTTGCAATTTGGGCGATAACTCGGTCTTCGTACGCCGGAATCGAGTCCCGTAAGTTGTAACGCGTGTCTAATATCTACGCGGTGCTACGTGTGTGTTTGCGCGGCGTCCGGACGAACGATGCGGGTTTTGGGCTCTTTTTCGGCTTTTTGCCTAAGTGTTGCCGAGTTTTGCAATTTGGGCAATAACTCGGTCTCCGTACGTCGGAATCTAGTCCCGTAAGTTGTAACGCGTGTCTAATACCTACGCAGAGAAGCGTGTGTGTTGGTGTGGCGTTCGGCCGGACAATGCGGGTTTTGGGCTCTTTTTCGGCTTTTTGCCTAACGATTGCCGAGTTTTGCAATTTGGGCGATAACTCGGTCTCCGTACGTCGGAATCGAGTCCCGCATGTTGTAACTCGTGTCCAATACCTACGCGGTGCTACGTGTGTGTTTGCCTGGCGTCCGGACGGACGATAAGGGATTTGGGCTCTTTTTCGGCTTTTTGCCTAAGTGTTGGCGAGTTTTGCAATTTGGGCGATAACTCGGTCTCCGTACGTCTGAATCGAGTTTCGTAAGTTGTAACGCATGTTTAAAACCTACGCGGTGCAATGTGTGTGTTTGCGTGGCATCCGGACGGACGATAAGGGATTTGGGCTCTTTTTTTTATCTTTTTGCCAAATTGTTGGCGAGTTTTGGAATTTGGGCGATAACTCGGTCTCCGTACGTCTAAATCGAGTTCCGTAAGTTATAACGCGTGTTTAATACCTACGCGGTGCTACGTGTGTGTTTGCTTGACGTCCGGACGGACGATGCGGGTTTTGTGCTCTTTTTCGGCTTTTTACTTTTGTGATAGCGAGTTTTACAATATGGGAGATAACTCGGTCTTAGTACGTCGGTATCGAGTCCTGTAAGTTGTAACGCGTGTCTAATACCTACGCGGTGTTACGTGTGTGTTTGTGTGGCGTCCGGACGGACGATAAGAGTTTTGGGCTTTTTGCCTAAGTGTTGGCGAGTTTTGCAATTTGGGCGATAACTCGGTCTCCGTACGTCTGAATCGAGTTCCGTAAGTTGTAACGCGTGTCTAATACCTACGCGGTGCTACGTGTGTGTTTGCGTGGCGTTCGGACGGACGATGCGGGTTTTGGGCTCTTTTTCGGCTTTTTACCTTAGTATTGGGGAGTTTTGCAATATGGGCGATAACTCGGTCTCCGTACGTCGGAATCGAGTTCCGTAAGTTGTAACGCGTGTCTAATACCTACGCGGTGCACGTGTGTGTTTGCGTGGCGTCCGGATGGACGATAAGGGTTTTGGGCTCTTTTTGGGCTTTTTGCCTAAGTGTTAGCGAGTTGTGTAATTTGGGCGATAACTCGGTCTCCGAACGTCGGAATCGAGTCCCATAAGTTGTAACGCGTGTCTAATACATACGCGGTGCTACGTGTGTGTTTGCGTGGAGTCCGGACGGACGATGCGGGTTTTGGGCTCTTTTTCGTCTTTATGCCCAAGTGTTACCGAGTTTTACAATTTGGGCGATAACTCGGCCTTTGTACGTTGGAATCGAGTCCCGTAAGTTGTAACGCATGTCTAATACGTACGCGGAGCTATGTGTCTGTTTAGGTGGCGTCCGGACGGACGATGCGCGTTTTGGGCTCTTTTTCGGCTTTTTGCGTAAGCATTGGCGACTTTTGCAATTTGGGCGATAACTAGGTCGCCGTACGTCGGAATCGAGTTCCGTAAGTTGTAACGCGTGTCTAATACCTACGCGGTACTACGTGTGTGTTTGTGTGGCGTCCGGACGGACGATACGGGTTTTGGGCTCTTTTTCGGCTTTTTGCCTAAGTGTTGCTGAGTTTTGCAATTTGGGTGATAACTCGGTCTCCGTACGTCGGAATCGAGTCCCGTAAGTTATAACGCGTGTCTAATACCTACACGGTGCTACATGTGTGTTTGCGTGGCGTCCGGGCCGACGATGCGGATTTTGGGTTCTTTTTCGGCTTTTTGCCTAAGTGTTGCCGAGTTTTGTAATTTCGGCTATAACTCGGTCTCCGTACGTCGGAATCGAGTCCCGTAAGTTGTAACGCGTGTCTAATTCCTACGCGGTGCTACGTGTGTGTTTTCGTGGCGTCCGGACCGAAGATGAGGGTTTTGGGCTCTTTTTCGGCTTTTTGCCTAAGTGTTGCCGAGTTTTGCAATTTGGGCGATAACTCGGTCTCCGTACGTCGGAATCGAGTCCCGTAATTTGTAACGCGTGTCTAACACCTACGCGGTGATACGTGTGTGTTTGCGTTGCATCCGGACTGACGATAAGGGTTTTGGGATTTTTTTCGGCTTTTCGCCCAATTGTTGGCGAGTTTTGCAATTTGGGCGATAACTCAGTCTCCGTACGTCGGAATCGAGTCCCATAAGTTATAACGCATGTCTAATACATACGCGGTGCTGCGTGTGTGTTTGCGTGGCATCCGGACGGACTATACGGGTTTTGGGCTCTTTTTCGACTTTTTGCCTAAGTGTTGGCGAGTTTAGCAATTTGGGCGATAACTCGGTCTCCGTACGTCGGAATCGAGTCATGTAAGTTGTAACGCGTGACTAAAACCTACGTGGTGCTGCGTGTGTGTTTGCGTGGCGTCCGGACGGACGATGCGGGTTTTGGGCTCTTTTTCAGCTTCTTGCCTAAGTGTTGCCGAGTTTTGGAATTTGGGCGATAACTTGGTCTCCGTACGTCGGAATCGAGTCCGATAAGTTGTAACGCGTGTCTAATACCTACGCGGTGCTACGTGTGTATTTGCGTGGCGTCAGGACGGACAATGCAAGTCTTGGACGCTTTTTCGGCTTTTTGCCAAAGTGTTGCCAAGTTTTGCAATTTGGGCGATAACTCGGTCTCCGTACTTTGGAATCGAGTCCCATAAGTTGTAACGCGTGTCCAATACCTACGCGGTGCTATGTGTGTGTTTGCGTGGCATCCGGACGGACGATAAGTGTTTTGGGCTCTTTTTCGGTTTTTTGCCTAAGTGTTGGCGAGTTTTGCAATTTGGGCGATAACTCGGTCTCCGTACGTCGGAATCGAGTTCCGTAAGTTGTAACGCGTGTCTAATACCTACGCGGTGCTACGTGTGTGTTTGCGTGGCGTCCGGACAGACGATGTGAGTTTTGGGCTCTTTTTCGGCTTTTTGCCTAAGTGTTGGCGAGTTTTGCAATTTGGGCGATAACTCGGTCTCCGTACGTCGGAATCGAGTTCCGTAAGTTGTAACACATGTCTAATACCTACGCGGTGCTACGTGTGTGTTTGTGTGGCGTCCGGACTGACGATGCTGGTTTTGGGCTCTTTTTTGGCTTTTTACTTTAGTGTTGGCGAGTTTTGCAATATGGGTGATAACTCGGTCTCCGTACGTCGGAATCGAGTTCTGTAAGTTGTAACGTGTGTCCAATACCTACGCGGTGCTGCGTGTGTGTTTGCGTGGCGTCAGGACGGACGATAAGGGTTTTGGGCTCTTTTTCGGCATTTTGCCTAAGTGTTGGCGAGTTTTGCAATTTGGACGATAACTCGGTCTCCGTACGTCAGAATCGAGTCCCGTTAGTTGTAACGCGTGTGTAATACCTACGCGGTGCTACATGTGTGTTTGCGTGGCATGCGGACGGACGATGCGGGTTTCGGGCTCTTTTTCGGATTTTTGCCTAACTGTTGGCGAGTTTTGCAATTTGGGCGATAACTCGGTCTCCGTACGTTTGAATCGAGTCCCATAAGTTGAAACGCGTGTCAAATACTTACACGTTGCTACGTGTGTGTTTGGCTGTTTGCGTGGCGTCTGGACGCACGATTTGGTTTTTGGGCTCTTTTTTGGCTTTTTGCCTAAGTGTTACCGAGTTTTGCAATTTGGGCGATAACTCGGTCTTTGTACGTTGGAATCGAGTCCCGTAAGTTGTAACGCGTGTCTAATACCTACGCGATGCTACGTGTGTGTTTGCGTGGCGTCCGGACGGACGATGCGTGTTTTGGGCTCTTTTTCGGCTTTTTGCCTAAGTGTTGGCGAGTTTTGCAATTTGGGCGATAACTCGGTCTCCGTACGTCGGAATCGAGTCATGTAAGTTGTAACGCGTGACTAAAACCTACGTGGTGCTGCGTGTGTGTTTGCGTGGCGTCCGGACGGACGATGCGGGTTTTGGGCTCTTTTTCAGCTTCTTGCCTAAGTGTTGCCGAGTTTTGGAATTTGGGCGATAACTTGGTCTCCGTACGTCGGAATCGAGTCCGATAAGTTGTAACGCGTGTCTAATACCTACGCGGTGCTACGTGTGTATTTGCGTGGCGTCAGGACGGACAATGCAAGTCTTGGACGCTTTTTCGGCTTTTTGCCAAAGTGTTGCCAAGTTTTGCAATTTGGGCGATAACTCGGTCTCCGTACTTTGGAATCGAGTCCCATAAGTTGTAACGCGTGTCCAATACCTACGCGGTGCTATGTGTGTGTTTGCGTGGCATCCGGACGGACGATAAGTGTTTTGGGCTCTTTTTCGGTTTTTTACCTAAGTGTTGGCGAGTTTTGCAATTTGGGCGATAACTCGGTCTCCGTACGTCGGAATCGAGTTCCGTAAGTTGTAACGCGTGTCTAATACCTACGCGGTGCTACGTGTGTGTTTGCGTGGCGTCCGGACAGACGATGTGAGTTTTGGGCTCTTTTTCGGCTTTTTGCCTAAGTGTTGGCGAGTTTTGCAATTTGGGCGATAACTCGGTCTCCGTACGTCGGAATCGAGTTCCTTAAGTTGTAACACATGTCTAATACCTACGCGGTGCTACGTGTGTGTTTGTGTGGCGTCCGGACTGACGATGCTGGTTTTGGGCTCTTTTTTGGCTTTTTACTTTAGTGTTGGCGAGTTTTGCAATATGGGTGATAACTCGGTCTCCGTACGTCGGAATCGAGTTCTGTAAGTTGTAACGTGTGTCCAATACCTACGCGGTGCTGCGTGTGTGTTTGCGTGGCGTCAGGACGGACGATAAGGGTTTTGGGCTCTTTTTCGGCATTTTGCCTAAGTGTTGGCGAGTTTTGCAATTTGGACGATAACTCGGTCTCCGTACGTCAGAATCGAGTCCCGTTAGTTGTAACGCGTGTGTAATACCTACGCGGTGCTACATGTGTGTTTGCGTGGCATGCGGACGGACGATGCGGGTTTCGGGCTCTTTTTCGGATTTTTGCCTAACTGTTGGCGAGTTTTGCAATTTGGGCGATAACTCGGTCTCCGTACGTTTGAATCGAGTCCCATAAGTTGAAACGCGTGTCAAATACTTACACGTTGCTACGTGTGTGTTTGGCTGTTTGCGTGGCGTCTGGACGCACGATTTGGTTTTTGGGCTCTTTTTTGGCTTTTTGCCTAAGTGTTACCGAGTTTTGCAATTTGGGCGATAACTCGGTCTTTGTACGTTGGAATCGAGTCCCGTAAGTTGTAACGCGTGTCTAATACCTACGCGATGCTACGTGTGTGTTTGCGTGGCGTCCGGACGGACGATGCGTGTTTTGGGCTCTTTTTCGGCTTTTTGCCTAAGTGTTGGCGAGTTTTGCAATTTGGGCGATAACTCGGTCTCCGTACGTCGGAATCGAGTCACGTAAGTTGTAACGCATGTATACTACCTACGCGGTGTTACGTGTGTGTTTGTGTGGCGTCCGGACGAACGATGCGGGTTTTGGGCTCTTTTTCGGCTTTTTGCCTAAGTGTTGCTGAGTTTTGTAATTTGGGCGATAACTCGGTCTCCATATGTCGGAATCTAGTCCCGTAAGTTGTAACGCGTGTCTAATACCTACGCGGAGAAGCGTGTGTGTTGGTGTGGCGTTCGGCCGGACAATGCGGGTTTTGGTCACTTTTTTGGCTTTTTGCCTAACAATTGCCGAGTTTTGCAATTTGGGCGATAACTCGGTCTCCGTACGTCGGAATCGAGTCCCGTATGTTGAAACTCGTGTCCAATACCTACGCGGTGCTACGTGTGTGTTTGCGTGGCGTCCGGACGGACGATAAGGGATTTGGGCTCTTTTTCGGCTTTTTGCCTAAGTGTTGGCGAGTTTTGCAATTTGGGCGATAACTCGGTCTCCGTACGTCTGAATCGAGTTTCGTAAGTTATAACGCGTGTTTAATACCTACGCGGTGCTACGTGTGTATTTGCGTGGCATCCGGACGGACGATGCCGGTTTTGTGCTCTTTTTTGTCTTTTTACTTTTGTGATGGCGAGTTTTACAATATGGGCGATAACTCGGTCTCCGTACGTCGGAATCGAGTCCTGTAAGTTGTAACGCGTGTCTAATACCTACGTGGTGCTACGTGTGTGTTTGCGTGGCGTCCGGACGGACGATAAGGGCTTTGGGCTCTTTTTGGTCTTTTTGCCTAAGTGTTAGCGAGTTTTACAATTTGGCCGATAACTCGGTCTCTGTACGTCGGAATCGAGTCCCTTAAGTTGTAACGCGTGTCTAATACATACGCGGTGCTACGTGTGTGTTTGCGTGGAGTCCGGACGGACGATGCGGGTTTTGGGCTATTTTTCGTCTTTATGCCCAAGTGTTACCGAGTTTTGCAATTTGGGCGATAACTCGGTGGTCTTTGTACGTTGGAATCGAGTCCCGTAAGTTGTAACGCATGTCTAATACGTACGCGGAGCTATGTGTCTGTTTAGGTGGCGTCCGGACGGACGATGCGCGTTTTGGGCTCTTTTTCTGCTTTTTGCGTAAGCATTGACGACTTTTGCAATTTGAGCGATAACTAGGTCGCCGTACGTCGGAATCGAGTTCCGTAAGTTATAACGCGTGTCTAATACCTACGCGGTACTATGTGTGTTTTTGTGTGGCGTCCGGACGGACGATACGGGTTTTGGGCACTTTTTCGGCTTTTTGCCTAAGTGTTGCTGAGTTTTGCAATTTGGGTGATAACTCGGTCTCCGTACATCGAAATCGAGCCCCGTAAGTTATAACGCGTGTCTAATACCTACTCGGTGCTACATGTGTGTTTGCGTGGCGTCCGGGCCGACGATGCGGGTATTGGGTTCTTTTTCGGCTTTTTGCCTAAGTGTTGGCGAGTTTTCCAATTTGGGTGATAACTCGGTCTCCGTACGTTTTAATCGAGTCCCGTAAGTTGTAACGCGTGTCTAATACCTACGTGTTTCTACGTGTGTGTTTGCGTGGTGTCCGGACGCACGATGCAGGTTTTGGGTTCTTTTTTGGCTTTTTACCTAAGTGTTGCCGAATTTTGTAATTTCGACGATAACTCGGTCTCCGTACGTCGGAATCGAGTCCCGTAAGTTGTAACGCGTGTCTAATTCCTACGCGGTGCTACGTGTGTGTTTTCGTGGCGTCCGGACGGACGATAAGGGTTTTGGGCTCTTTTTCAGCTTTTTTCCTAAGTGTTGCCGAGTTTTGCAATTTGGGCGATAACTCGGTCTCCGTACGTCGGAATCGAGTCCCGTAATTTGTAACGCGTGTCTAACACCTACGCGGTGATACGTGTGTTTGCGTTGCATCCGGACTGACGATAAGGGTTTTGGGATTTTTTTCGGCTTTTCGCCCAATTGTTGGCGAGTTTTGCAATTTGGGCGATAACTCAGTCTCCGTACGTCGGAATCGAGTCCCATAAGTTATAACGCATGTCTAATACATACGCGGTGCTGCGTGTGTGTTTGCGTGGCATCCGGACGGACTATACGGGTTTTGGGCTCTTTTTAGACTTTTTGCCTAAGTGTTGGCGAGTTTTGCAATTTGGGCGATAACTCGGTCTCCGTACGTTTTAATCAAGTCCCGTAAGTTGTAACGCGTGTCTAATACCTACGCGTTGCTACGTGTGTGTTTGCGTGGTGTCCGGACGGACGATGCGTATTTTGGGCTCTTTTCGGCTTTTTGCCTAAGTGTTTCCGAGTTTTGGAATTTGGGCGACAACTCGGTCTCCGTACGTCGGAATCGAGTCCCGTAAGTTGTAACGCGTGTCTAAAACCTACGCGGTGCTGCGTGTGTGTTTGCGTGGCGTCCGGACGGACGATGCGGGTTTTGGGCTCTTTTTCGGCTTTTTGCCTAAGTGTTTCCGAGTTTTGGAATTTGGGCGATAACTTGGTCTCCGTACGTCGGAATCGAGTCCGATAAGTTGTAACGCGTGTCTAATACCTACGCGGTGCTACGTGTGTATTTGCGTGGCGTCCGGACGGACGATGAGTGTTTTGGGCTCTTTTTGGATTTTTTGCCTAAGTGTTGGCGAGTTTTGCAATTTGGGCGATAACTCGGTCTCCGTAAGTCTGAATCGAGTTCCGTAAGTTGTAACGCGTGTCTAATACCTACGCGGTTCTACGTGCATGTTTGCGGGGCTTCCGGACGGACGATGCAGGTTTTGGGCTCTTTTTTGGCTTTTTACCTTAGTGTTGGCGAGTTTTGCAATATGGGCTATAACTCGGTCTCCGTACGTCGGAATCGAGTTCCGTAAGTTGTAACGCGTGTCTAATACCAACGCGATGCTACGTGTGTGTTTGTGTGGCGTTCGGATGGACGACAAGGGTTTTGTGCTCTTTCTCGGCTTTTTGTCTAAGTGTTACCGAGTTTTACAATTTGGGCGATAACTCGGTCTTCGTACGTCGGAATCGAGTCCCCTAAGTTGTAACGCGTGTCTAATATCTACGCGGTGCAACGTTTGTGTTTGCGTGGCGTCCGGACGGACGATGCTGGTTTTGGGCTCTTTTTCGGCTTTTTACCTTAGTGTTGGCGAGTTTTGCAATATGGGCGATAACTCGGTCTCCGTACGTTGGAATCGAGTCCTGTAAGTTGTAACGCGTTTCTAATACCTACACGGTGCTACGTGTGTGTTTGCGTGGCGTCCGGACGGACGATGCGGGTTTTGGGCTTTTTTCGGCTTTTTGCCTAAGTGTTGGCGAGTTTTGCAATTTGGGCGATAACTCGGTCTCCGTACGTCGGAATCGAGTGTCGTAGGTTGTAACGCGTGTCTAATACCTACGCGGTGCTACGTGTGTGTTTGCGTGGCGTCCGGACGGACGATGCGGGTTTTGGGCTCTTTTTCGGCTTTTTGCCTTAGTTTTGTCGAGTTTTGCAATTTGGGCGATAACTCGGTCTCTGTACGTCGGAATCGAGTCCCGTAGGTTGTAACTCGTGTTTAATACCTACGCGGTGCTACGTGTGTGTTTGCGTGGCATCCGGACGGACGATGCGGGTTTTGGGCTCTTTTTCGGCTTTTTACCTAAGTATTGCCGAGTTTTGCAATTTGGACGATAACTCGGTCTCCGTACGTCGGAATCGAGTACCGTAGGTTGTAACGTGTGTATAATACCTACGTGGTGCTACATGTGTGTTTGCGTGCAGTCCGGACAGACGATGCGGGTTTTGGGCTCATTTTCTGCTTTATGTCTAAGTGTTGTCGTTTTTTGCAATTTGGACGATAACTCGGTCTTCGTACGTAGGAATTGAGTCCCGTAGGATGTAATGCGTGTATAATACCTACGCGGTGCTACGTTTGGGTTTGCGTGGCGTCCGTACGGACGATGCTGGTTTTTGGCTATTTTTCGGCTTTTTGCCTAAGTGTAGCCAAGTTTTGCAATTTGGGCGATAACTCGGTCTCCGTACGTCGGAATCGAGTCCCGTAAGTTGTAACGCGTGTCTAATACGTACGCGGAGCTAAGTGTGTGTTTGCGTGGTGTCCGGACGGACGATGCGGGTTTTGGGTTTTTTTTCGGCTTTTTGTCTAAGTGTTGGCGAGTTTTGCAATTTGGGCGATAACTCGGTCTCCGTTCGTCGGAATCGAGTCCCGTAAGTTGTAACGCGTGTCTAATACATACGCGGTGCTACGTGTGTTTTTGCGTGGTTCCAGACGGACGTTGCGTGTTTTGGTATTTGATTTTTATAATGATATATCTGGCGACTCAAGATGGGTCGTGTGGACCTATTTTGGGGGCGTTACATGAATGGTCGGAAATTGAACCGTTGGTGCCGCTTGGGGAGATGACGGTTGGGGAGAGAGAAGATCTGCAGTGTAATGGCGAAGAGACTGGGCAATTAAATTAAAAATGCCTCAATTGAAATTGGAACTCGCTTTTGGGCTCTTTTTCGTCTTTTTGCCTAAGTGTTGCCGAGCTTTGTAATTTGGGCGATAACTTGGTCTCCGTACGTCGGAATTGAGTCCCGTAAGTTGTAACGCGTGTTAAATACCTACGCGGTTCTACGTGTGTGTTTAAGTGGCGTCCGGACGGACGATGCGGGTTTTGGTCTCTTTTTTGACTTTTTGTCTAAGTTTTGGCGAGTTTTGCAATTTGGGCGATGACTCGGTCTCCGTACGTCGGAATCGAGTCCCGTAAGTTGTAACGCATGTATAATACGTACGCGGTGCTACGTGTGTGTTTGCGTGGCGTCCGGACGGACGATGCGCGTTTGGGGCTCTTTTTCGGCATTTTGCCTAAGTGTTGCCGAGTTTTGCAATTTGGGCGATAACTCGGTCTCTGTACGTAGGAATCGAGTCCCGTAGGATGTAACGCATGTGTAATACGTACGCGGTGCTACGTGTGTGTTTGCGTGGCGTCCGGACGGACGATGCGCGTTTGGGGCTCTTTTTCGGCATTTTGCCTAAGTGTTGCCGAGTTTTGCAATTTGGGCGATAACTCGGTCTCCGTACGTAGGAATCGAGTCCCGTAGGTTGTAACGCGTGTCTAATACCTACGAGGTGCTACGTGTGTGTTTGTGTGGCGTCCGGACGGACGATGCTGATTTTGGGCTCTTTTTCTGCTTTTTCCTAAGTGTTAGCGAGTTTTGCAATTTGGGCGATAACTCGGTCTCCGTACGTCGAAATCGTGTCCCGTAAGTAGTAACGCGTGTCTAATAACTACGCGGTGCTACGTGTGTGTTTGTGTGGCATTCGGACGGTAGATGCTGGTTTTGGGCTCTTTTTTGGCTTTTTGCCTAAGTGTTGCCGAGTTTTGTAATTTGGGTGATAACTCGGTCTCCGTACGTCGTAATCGAGTCCCGTAAGTTGTAACGCGTGTCTAATACCTACGCGGTGCTACGTGCGTGTTTGCGTGGCGTCTGAACGGACGATGCGGGTTTTGGGCTCTTTTTCGGCTTTTTGCCTAAGTATTGGCGAGTTTTGCAATTTGGAAGATAACTCGGTCTCCATACGTCGGAATCGAGTCCAGTAAGTTGTAACGCGAGTCTAATACATACGCAGTGCTATGTGTGTGTTTGCGTGCCGTCCAGACGGACGATGCTGGTTTTTGTATTTGATTTTTATAATGATATATCTGGCGACTCAAGATGGGTCGTGTGGACTTAAGTGTTGCCGAGTTTTGTAATTTGGGCGATAACTCGGTCTCCGTACGTCGGAATCGAGTCCTGAAAGTTGTAACGCGTGTCTAATACCTACGCGGTGCTACGTGTGTGTTTGCGTGGCGTCTGGACGGACGATGCGGGTTTTGGGCTCTTTTTCGGCTTTTTGCCTAAGTGTTGCCGAGTTTTGCAATTTGGGCGATACCTCGGTCTCCGTAAGTCGGAATCGAGTCTCGTAGGTTGTAACGTGTGTCTAATACCTACGCGGTGCTACGTGTGTGTTTGCGTGGCGTCTGGACGGACGATACGGGTTTTGGGCTCTTTTTCGGTTTTTTGCCTAAGTGTTGTTGAGTTTTGCAATTTGGGTGATAACTCGGTCTCCGTACGTCGGAATCGAGTCCCGTAAGTTATAACGCGTGTCTAATACCTACACGGTGCTACATGTGTGTTTGCGTGGCGTCCGGGCCGACGATGCGGGTATTGGGTTCTTTTTCGGCTTTTTGCCTAAGTGTTGGCGAGTTTTCCAATTTGGGTGATAACTCGGTCTCCGTACGTTTTAATCGAATCCCGTAAGTTGTAACGCGTGTCTAATACCTACGTGTTGCTACGTGTGTGTTTGCGTGGCGTCCGGACGCACGATGCAGGTTTTGGGTTCTTTTTTGGCTTTTTACTTAAGTGTTGCCGAGTTTTGTAATTTCGGTGATAACTCGGTCTCCGTACGTCGGAATCGAGTCCCGTAAGTTGTAACACGTGTCTAATTCCTACGCGGTGCTACGTGTGTGTTTTCGTGTCGTCCAGACGGACGATGAGGGTTTTGGGCTCTTTTTCAGCTTTTTTTCTAAGTGTTGCCGAGTTTTGCAATTTGGGCGATAACTCGGTCTCCGTACGTCGGAATCGAGTCCCGTAATTTGTAACGCGTGTCTAACACCTACGCGGTGATACGTGTGTGTTTGCGTTGCGTCCGGACTGACGATAAGGGTTTTGGGATTTTTTTCGGCTTTTCGCCCAATTGTTGGCGAGTTTTGCAATTTGGGCGATAACTCAGTCTCCGTACGTCGGAATCGAGTCCCATAAGTTATAACGCATGTCTAATACATACGCGGTGCTGCGTGTGTGTTTGCGTGGCATCCGGACGGACTATACGGGTTTTGGGCTCTTTTTCGACTTTTTGCCTAAGTGTTGGCGAGTTTTGCAATTTGGGCGATAACTCGGTCTGTAACACCCCCTTCCCGAAAAGGAAAGGGAGGTCACGTGCAAAGCACAACAAACCTCAAAATTATTAAACAGAGCACTAAAGACTTCAAATATGTAATAATGATAACCATCAATAAGGCATTAAATACGATTCTCAACATATAGTCAAAATAATCAAAATCTAAAATTCGAATCCACCTAGATGGTCAAAGGCAACACTCTCATCACACTAGCCCAGAATCACCCCTGCAAACCTGCCGGAAGAAAAACACAGCATGAGCCAATTGCCCAGTACGGATACAGATATACAAAAGATATACAACTGATATACGAAAATAACTGAGACAAAATATTGAACAAAGCCTCAAGTGCAAATACGAACGAAAGTATAATATCCAAATATCTGAATGGAATATATCTGAATCAACGTAATGAATATATCTGAATCAATGTAATTGACGAAACAAATAAAAGAGTAAAGAAATAACGAACTGAAGTGACTAACTTAATGACTTGAACTGAACAGAATCCAACAAAACTAATCAAATAAAATAATAGGCTGAAACAAATGGCTGGAGTTATTTCATACCGAATGAGCTCAGAAGTATACCTTGCCACATAGGCAAGTTAAAATAATGCCACACAGGCAAGTCAAAATAATACCACACAGGCAAGTCAAATGATGCCACACAGGCAAGTCAAACCATGCCACACAGGCAAATCACACATTGGACCGCGAATCCAAATGTATGCAAATCGGATAGTGTGTTTGGCACAACATCACCAATCCGCAGAACAGAAAACTAGGGTTAACCCATACGCCTCCCACAACAAAACACCAAATGACCCATTTACTCCGGAGCCCAAAATGGAGACGCCGTGGACTAATCACAGCGCCACGGAAAGTGTCATGTCTCTCGTGCCAAGACGACATACCTGTGGTACCCCCACAGGTGGTTATAGCTCAGGTATACCCTACGGTATATTCTAATAAAAATACCATGTCACAACACATGCGACATAACACCAACAAAAGGGTTCTATATGTACATGTTGAACCAAATCAAATTATGGTCACAAGGTCTCAAAAGAAGGTAACAACATGTACCGCTCTACAATTATCAAAAATAAATACTAAACATGATATCTTAATTCAAAGAGTACAATTACGAGTCCAATGTGTCAACTCCAAAATGAAACAATTATATGAATTTCACAAGAAACAATTATGTGAAATAATAACAGAATTTGACACGAGAAACAAAACGAATAAATCAAATGTAACAAAAGTATCGCTGAAAGAGTACGGAATCCGTACCTGATACTTCCAAACCATTTATAGCAAACTCCACAAAATCTTACCCTCAAATGCCAACGATATGAAATACGAAACGTTATTCATCACCTAAACATATTCACCTCAAATTAAAAATAATCCCAACTAATAATTCCAAAATAATTCATAATCTATTTAATATGCCTTTAATCATCGCCTTTTATCAATTATTAATACTCCAAAATTTATATTCCAAATATAACTCTTTAAATTCCCCCGTTCGAACTAATTAAACAAATTAACAAAATAAATTAATAAACTATGCGTTAAATTACTAATTACTAAATAATTTTAATTTTTTTAATTTTTCTTTGTTCCTTTCAAAATAAGAGTCAAATATTAAATTAAAGTATCTTATATATGTATATATATGCTTTTACTCCTTTAGTCAGATGCACCAAGGAAGCAACACAATTCGACAACTATTGTTATCATATTACCATCATAGAGTTAAATTTGCTACTGTATTCAAAATATTAACAATTAATTCTACTAACATAATCATACTCAACAGTTCAACATCTCTTGCTTGTAATACTTTATTATTACACATGTTCCATCCACACATGATTTCCATTAACTCATAACAATACTTTCACATGTAATCCAAATCATATGACATATATATATACATGCCTGCATAATGATCTCAATTAATGACTTCTATATCCAAGAAACTATAGTTAATACTTACCAGAAATACCTAGCAATATAATATAAATTGTTCTCCTTGTGGCACTCGATCAGATCTCTCTGTCGCTGCCCCTTTTTTTTTTCGATTCGTATAAGAAAGTAAGATTAGGTTTAGTAATTATTTATTAATTTATTAACTCTCCTAATTTAAATAGAATTTTAATATTACCCAAATATAAAATAGACCCAATTAGTATAAAAGTCCAAATTAATGTAATCACATACTTATTATGGTCCACAATAATTAAATACAATTTGACCCAAACATAAGAAAAGCCCAATTAAAATATGGATTTAAATATTATTTATTTATTTTTTTTATTTTTATTTTTTTACCGGGTATTACACATTAGCTATGACTACGCGATCAGGCTGCACAATAATTGCCTTTTCTTTTTTGACTAATAAGGAGTAGCCAACAGAGCTGTAGTCATTAAAGATTGGACCAGCAAACAAGTAAGCATCGGCTGATTCCACAATTTCGCCACAAAAGGCTGTGCCTACTGCACCCCAATAAGTACCAATGAAATGGGGATGCTGCTCTGGGACAAGTCCTTTTGCTGATGGCATTACTGAAATGGCGTAGCCAGAAGCGTCCGCGATTTCAACAAATGCCTCGCAGGCCTTGGCGACTCCAAGTTTTGGCCCTCCCACCATGACTGGCTTTACTGCCTTGTTCAAGAAGGCTGCTGCTGCCTCCACTGCAGCTTCTAATCCCCTCTTATTGCTTAATCTGCATCAGAAAAATAAATGGAAAAAAACCATTTGTATTTTATCATTAAAGTTATGTTTGACAACTCCGATCCAAACTTTGGAATTGAAATTGAGCGCCAGAGTTTGACTAAATTTTAATAACATGGAATTGAAATATGCCTTCAATTCCAAAGCCTAGATTTGAGTAGCTAAACCATACTTGCCATATACTCTAATTGACATAGCTAACCACGTATTGGTATTTGTATTCTCAAATATGATACTCTTACATATAAATACTCTATATGTTGGGCCAAGGTTTTTTGGGCCTCTGGAATATAGTGGGTCATTAATCATGTGGTGTTATATGGGCTTGGACTGGGAGTAGATTTGGTGGACGGAAAATTTGTGAATTAAGAATCCTAATTCTATTTGGTCTCTAGACATGGAAGGAGATATTAGATTATAAATCCACTTCCTTGATTCTAGGAGATTCGGTGCAATCTATTAAGGAATGGTTGTTTGGAGAGAACCTTAATTTGATTCGGAGAATGTAACAATCCAAGATTTTATTATTTGTAATTTAAAATATTTATTAAATTAAATAAATATTTTTTTGATGTAGTTGTTATTAGTGAATATTTGAGAATTAAATTTATTAGATAACATTCTAATTTAATTTAATCTAATAGTTAGAGAGTTGCTAAAGATAACATGAATGGTTATATTGTTGTTTTAATTTAATAATGAAAGTGATATATTAATTTATTAAATAAAATTATAATAAGAATATAATTTTGTGATAATTGAATTAAGTGGAGAATTTATTGAGTGTGTTGTACTTAGTTTATACAACTAAGTTTTGTTATGAAAATTCAAATAAATAATATGTGATTATAAATTATAAATTGAATTGTTTATTAAAATAAATTAAAGGAGTTTTAAATTGGTTACCAAGCAAGGCTTAAAACATTAAGTCTTTATTTTAATCAATTTTATCCAAACTAAGCCTTATGATTTTTAATTTTTGAATTTGAATTATAATAAATAAAATAAATCAAATAATATAAATATATTTATAACTGATATACGTTTATTTTTTAGTAACTGTTATATTAAATCTGCGTATTATGGCCCTATCGGTTATTTGTTTTACGCTTAACTAAGAGTTGTCCTATACTGATACTAAGAAAAGAAAGGAGTTTTCGGAGAATTTGAGAGAGACTAGAGAGAGATTGAGAGAAATTTCTGAGTTTTCGAGCGATTCTTGGTATTTAGCAAAGATTGTGCAAGCAATTGAAGGTATTGTTCATAACTTTAATGATATATATTTATATATATGAGTTTTACGGCATAAACCTTCAAGTTCTGTGAATTCATTTTTTTAAATTGTTGATATACAACTGATAATTTGTGATTATACATGTTTATGATGTTAGAATATACATTTAGACAAGAATTTGTATGCTAAATATGTTTAAGAAGGAAGAAAAGTATTTACAGTGAATGTTTTTACATATGGCTTAAGAAAGTACCAAATTTAGTGGTTATTTTGTATACCAATATGTAAATTGAGCCTTGAATATGCTAGTTCGTTAAGAAACGAAGATAACGTAGTTTGAATGAATTAATTTGGTGTAGAATTGTGATCACATTGATGATTTTTGTGAAGGATGTCAAAATTGAAGTTTTTATACAAAAACATGAAATTTTAGAATTTAAATTAGTTGAAGTTGTTGTTTAATTGTTTTAAGTGGTTGAATATGTAAGGAATCATGTTTGTGTTAGTTCTGTACCAATTACATATGTTAAATTTACTGTTTTGTGGGTGAAATTCGTGTTAGTTGGCTTAGAATAGAGTATAAACTCGGTTCTGCAAAACTGATACTGGTGCCAAGCACAGGCGCACTGCCTCTTGGAGCGGGCGTGCTGCCACGCGGGCGCGCCAGAAACTAAGGCAATACTGGCGCGGTCGCGCCAGTTGTCAGTCAGAAACAGTGAAGTCTGGTACTTCTACGGACTTTGGACAATCATTGTAACTTGGTCTAAGGTTAGGTTAATGTGATAAATATGTAATGACGAGATTAAAACAGAATCGTGTCATGTGGTTAGTAATTCTAAAGTTATAAGAAATTAGTAAGCTATGAAAATGACATCTTGTGATTATTGAACACGTGAATTAGTAAATAAGTGTTTTAAATCTAATACTTGGATTTCTGAAGTGCATGTGGCGTGAATGGAAACTTGTGCTAAAGTAACAAGTTTAACTATGAGTGAGTTTTAGTTTGGAAGTGGATGTTAGTATATCTAATAGATATTATGATTCTAATACTATGTGTAGGTGAACGTGAGTTGTGCACGAGGCAAGTTTCTAAAACCTTACCTCTTTACATTGAGCAAGTTTCTTACTCTCAAACTTTGATTGAGAAAGTATTTTATTCACAAACTTTATTTGAACAAGCTATAATTCTAATCTTATTCGAGCAAGTTTTGAATTCTAATCATTGTTGATTTACTCTAACTTGTTTATAGTTAAGCAAGTTTCTTTAGTTCATTCTTTTATAGTGAATGCTTCTTGAACTCAAATTGCTAGTATTGAATTGTCGTATTTCAATTACTTTGCACTAGTTATTATCACGTTGAGCAAGCTTTGTTTCCAGCTTGCTATCAGTTAATATAAGTTTAGAAATTATATTTCTAATTTGACATGTTCATAGACCTAGCTTATTATTGTTCAAGAAAAGGTTTATCATTTTATTTAATGCTTATGATTTCTAGTTATTTCCAAGCATGAGTTTAATATATAGTTGATTCACCTATGATTCTCAATTGTTCTATATTATGTTTTCAGTGATCAAATGTAGTATTATCAAACTTTGTTTATTCAACTAATCCTTTAGTTGATGATCGTGAAACTCTAAATTACCCTTGAAGTTTATCCAAACCAAACTTTCTTTGGTGCAGACTTGTACTCTAAAACTGAGAAGAACAACCCTATTATAGGGGATACACAATGCATTTAGATGTTTGTGCACAATATATGGTACGAAGGGCTGATCCCCCTAAGTACGTGAAGTCCTTACAGTATATCTGTTTAGGTTAAAGTTGAAAGATTACTTGTAACCATGGACATAGTTCGTGGTCTTATGACCCTCAGATATATTTCATATTTTGATTCCAGTTTTTGGTTATCATTGATAGAGTATTATTCAGTTTTGATGAGCCTATTTATTAGGAGTTATTATTCTCTTATTGTTCATTGCTATATCTAGTGAGCATTTGTTTTGCTCACTCTTGCATATATACACTCATTGCAGCTAAAGTTGAGAAGGTCGATCAACCTACGACTAGCAAAGGAAAGGGAAAAATATGTAAGTGATGAAGACTTGTAATTTCATTTATTGTCATGATGATAGACTTTAAATTTAATGATGTGATGTAATTATTTTATTTTCGCACTTGGTTGATGTTTAAGGTTAGACAACATGGGAAGGCTTTTTGATTAATGATGTAACCCTTTTAAAGGGAGGATTTCTGATTTAATTTTATTTTATTTGGGTAGTTAGATATGATTGAATGGAAAGTGAACCCCAAATCTTGTGGAAATCAAGTACCTAGATTTGGGGGTGTCACAGAGAAGGATTTTGTGAAGGTGTTGAGAACACTATAAATACAGGGCTTTTCTTTAATTTTAAGGTATATGCAATTTATTTCTTTCCAGCACTAGAGCTTTAAGCCTATATTGTTAATATTATATCAACATGTACTTATTCTTACACCGGAGCTATCCCCCGGCGGCCCAAGCCGCCATGCTTTCGGTGTTTACCCATTTCTGTGCAGGATTGGACGCGCTTTGGTGATTAGAACGTGTGAACGGATCTTGGCGTTAACATTGGCATTAGAAGGAGGGATGTCTAGTATTACTGGTTTTCAATCACACTCGTTAATTTTCTGCATTTGAGATTATGGAGAACAGTAGGACAGTTATAGGTGCAGGAGAGCCGACGGCGGAAGGTTCTTCTCACCAGAGAGGGTCAAATAATGATAGATTGGGGCCATCAAAAAGCATCCATGATAGACTTGGGCCACATGGCGCCTCAGTAGGGTCTCAAGCTAGAGACCACAATGATGTCAGGAGGAAGTTGTTTTCCACAGCCAGTAAAGGGTCTAACAACGATCGGAGGAGGGTAGAAGGCACACTGCCTAGAACTCAATACTAAGAAGATCAGGCGGACAAGAGATCTACTCTTGCCAAGATGGGACATTAGACTGATAAGGTTTTAAAGGTACTGCTACAACATAAGGAAGAGATTGCGAAACAGATGTTCCTTATGGCCGAACAGGAAGATGAGGCCTCCAGCCACACTTAATCTAGAAGGTGTGGTAGGTCTCCAGATAGACGAACCAGAACACGGAGGGATGAAGATTCAAGGCGATCCGAAAGCAGGCTTCGGAGCCGCTCTTGAGATCGAAGCAGAGCAAGAGGTCGCACTCTCGAGGATCCAAAGAGGCCACACCACCCTGTGGGTTCTCAGCATGACAATAATGATAAACGACGAAGAAGATCCAAAGGTCGTACTCCCAAGGATCCAAAGAGGGCACATTGCTCTATGGATTCTCGGCATGGTGAGAAGGATAGATGACGAAGCAGATAGAGAGTTCGCACACCCAAGAATCCAAAGAGGGCACACTGCCTTATGGAGTCTCAACACAGCAAAAATGACAGACGAAAGCCCGTCTAGGGCAGAAAGTTCTGATGGAAAGGGTCGATCCGACCATGGAAAGAAGGACTCCCCAAAGAAACAAGTTTCCACAAAGCCAGAAGGGATGGAAATATTGGCCAGAAAATTGGAGGAGCTTCAGAAAGAAATTGCCAAAGTTAAACAGGGGAAGGTGAGTTCGGGCAAAAAGGCATCCCTTTTTTCCAGGAAATCATTCGGGTGAAAGAAGACCCCAGTAAAAAGCTCCCCTATATGGAAAGTTATGACGGCTCAGGATATCCATACGACCACAGCCAGACATATGACATGTTGATGGATTATTATGATTACTCAGATGCAGATAAGTGTCAGACCTTCGTGACGACGTTAAGGAAAGATGCCAGACAATTGATGGGGACCTTAGCCCCGAACTCAATCTCATCATAGGAAGAGCTGTGCGACAAGTTCCATTCTTGGTTTGGGAGTAATAAAAGAAGAGGGAAACCCACGGGATCGTTGGCACAGGTCGAATAATATTCTAATGAGACTCTGGCCAGTACATGAAAAGGTTCAGAGAAGTAGTGTCAGGTGACAGATTTTAATGACCTTCAAGCGGTGCGCCTCTTTTAGAATGGATTAGATCTGGTAAAGTCAGAGAAATTGGTGAAGAAGCTGATGTTTAATCATTCGAAGAGCCTGGCTGAAGCATTTGAAAAAGTTGAAGGCTTTATAGTGGTAGAGGAAGCCATTATTAGCAGTTTAAAGCACGGATCTTCGGGGAGACTGAAGGAAAAAGTTAAGGATAAATCAAATAATAATCAGAGAAGGTACGATGGAAATAATGATCGATCTGATGGGTATTAGAAGAGGTACAACAGCAATGGGAGTTCGGGAGGAGGTCGCCCGCCTTTTTCAAATTAGAAGGTGAATAAGGTATATATGAAGCTTAATACTGATCTGGCTACCATTCTGGAGCACATAAGAGACCAGCCTTACTTAGAGATGCCTAAAGATAACATAAAATTAGGGTCTAGGAATCCATCCAAATATTGTGATTACAATCAGGAAACAGGGCATGCTACGGAGTCCTGCTGGAACCTAAAGGAGTTAATAGAAAAGAATGTGACGAGTGGGGCGTTAGTACAGTATGTGGTAGGATGTGATCTCCCAATGGTGCAACAAGGGAATAGTGTGCCTGTTCATAATAGCCAGCCCGGTCAGACTTAAGTGGCGAGACAGGTTGTGGATGTGATCACAGGTGGAAACATGGGAAAAATTATTGGCAAGAAGCGACCTGAATATCTGGATACAGTAATGTCAGTGGCAGACAAACCTGTAAGGAGTGAAACGGCGTACTCGGGTTCAGTCATTTCTTTCACGGATGACGATTTCTCTTCAGAACTAATCGAACCTCACGAGGGAGCCTTGGTAATTACTGCACAAGTGGGTTCGGTGGATATGAAGTGGATGATGATAGACAATGGGTCTTCGGTGGATATCATGTACGCACACTCTTACCAAAGGATGAATCTGGATGGTAGGAAAATGGAGATCGATTAAGAATCTCCGTTATATGGATTCAGCAATGAGCCGGTCAAAGTTATAAGAACTATTGAGCTGTTAGTCATCTTCGGGATGGCCCCACAATATGTGGAAATCATGTGTAAATTTTACGTGGTACATGTAGATTCAGAGTACAATGCGATTTTGGGTAGGCCCACTCTGACAGCTCTTCAAGCGGTGACGTTGATTCCTCACTTCAAGATTAAGTTTCCTATGCCACATGGAGTTGGGGAAGTTGCTGGAGATTTGGAGTTAGCAAGAAGATGTTACAGAAACGCTCTAACCACTTCGGGCGTAGGGGTTAGAAAGCAGAATCAGGCTATGGCTATAAGGATTGAACCGTTTATAGAAAGTAGCACTGGACCTCTAGTCATGCCTGCAGAGGAAATCGAAGAGTTTGAGTTTATCCCAGGAAAGAAAGAGAAGACTGTAAAGATAGGTTCAGGTCTGCCAAAACCTTTCTGGACAAACCTGGTGAAATTACTTCGGTGTTATGTGGATATCTTTACCTGGGTTCCCAGTGACATGCCTTGGGTGGATTAAAAAGTTGCTGAACATAGGCTGTATGTGGACCTGACAAAGAAACCAGTTCGACAGAAGAGGAGGATTTTCACGCCAGAAAGACATAAGATAATTGATGGGGAGATTGCAAAACTGCTGGCAGGGGATTTCATATTTAAAATTAACTATCCAGAGTGGATGGCGAATGTAGTGCTGGAGCAGAAGTAGAATGGGAAGTGGAGAGTTGGTATAGACTATATTGATTTGAATAAAACATGTCCGAAGGACTTTTATCCCCTGCAACACATTAATTAGCTTATCGATGCAACTTCGGGGTGTGCTCTGCTTAGTTTTATAGATGCTTTTTCTGGATATCATCATATTTCAATGTGCAAGGAAGACATTCTGAAGACAACATTCATTACTCATCGGTCAGTGTATGCTTACAAGAAGATGACCCTCGGCTTGTTGAACGCGGGGGCTACTTATCAAAGGATGATGAATTACATATTCACGAGGATGTTGGGTCAAAGTATGGAGGTCTACGTAAATGACATAATTGTCAAAAGCATGTCAGTTTGGGGTCATTAGGATGATTTGGATGATTGCTTTCAGACTGTTTATTACTATAATTTAAGGTTGAATCCGACCATGTGTACCTTCGAATTAGGTGCAGTGAAGTTCCTAGGGTATTTGGTCAATAAGAGGGGGATTGAGGCTAATCTTGAGAAGATTCAAGCAATTCTGGACATGAAGTCCCCAAATTCGTATAAGGATGTACATCGTTTGATGGGTTGGATAACAACTTTGAGGAGGTTTATGTCCAAATCGGTAGAAAGGTGCTTATCGTTCTTTGATACGTTGAAAGGGCCGAAGAATGCGATGAGTTTCTAGTGGACTTCGGAGTGTGAAGACGTTTTTCATGGGATAAAGAGGTATTTGTCTTCGGCTCCTTTGTTGGTAAAACCAGTTCCTGTTGAACCTCTTTACTTGTGTTTAGCAATGAGTTTGTTGGCTATGGGAGCAGTGTTGGTACAGAAGATTAGGGGAAAGCAATACTCAATTTACTATGTGAACCATGCCCTAAGGGATGCAGAGACAAGGTATCTGAACCTTGAGAAGTTTGCATTTACCTTGATAATAGCTAGTCGGAAGCTTTGGTAATACTTTTAAGGTTGGTTAATAGTGGTATATACAGATCAGTCGTTGAAGAAAGTCTTGGGGAGACCAGAGGTCTCGGGTAGGCTTGTTGTGTGGACAATGGAATTATCACAGTTTATTCTGGAGTATCATCCTCGGACGGCAATTAAGGGACAAACATTGGCTGATTTTATCATGGAATGTTCATTTTTTGAAGCGGATGGTAGTATGGATCAGCTTGAAGGATCTGAGAAGACGATTGCAGTACTTCAGCAGGTACATAATTCATGGATATTGTATATAGATGGGTCATCTACTTCAGATGTCAGTGGTGCTGGGATAATCTTGACAAGTCCGGAAGGGTTTAAAGTGCAGCAGACTATCAGTTTCGGGTTTAGGGTAACGAATAATGAGGCTGAGTACGAAGCAGTATTGGCAGGGTTATGATTGGCGAAGAGTCTTGAGGTTCAGAGGTTGGTTATCTTCAGTGACTCTCAGTTAGTCGTTAAGTAGGTTTTAGGGGAGTACGAGGCTCGAGGTTTGAGGATGGTGAAATACCTGGCAGAGTTAAAGGATCCACTTTAGTGTTTTGATTCTTATGTGTTTCAAGGGATAAACAGATCGGATAATGCAATAGTTGATGCATTGGCGAAGTTGGCTACTGATGAATAGGTTTTATACCTACGAATTGGCCTTTAATTAGAGCTTAAACTCTGTTAATTCTTTATTTGTATGTTTCATTTTACTTATTTAGTGTTGTTTTGTGTTTAGGTGCGGTGGCGTGGCATTTGGACTTAAAAAGGTGGATTCATGGCAAAACTTGGCAAGATTAGGAGCTAAACATGAACAAAATCGGAATGGATGCCCGCTGGGGTGGACTTATTACATACAAAACCCCCGCCGGGGCGGGGGGGGGGGGGTGCATTTAGAGAGTAAAAACCCCCACCGGGGCGGGGGTACGAGAAAGCTCAGACTCCTGTTTCTTTTGAACTATTACAGAAGCGTGAAGGGGAGATGTTGGCTTGGTCAGGAACTGTGATTGGCATTAAATTAAGTCAGAATACGTGTCTTAGGCATCTAATTAACAAGAGACTATAAGGGAGAAGAATCATTCAATCAATTAACATTCTTTGGAGCCCTAATTTAAGCAAGAGCATTGGAGGAAGAATTTGAAGGAGAATTCAAGATAATTGCATATTCAATCAAGAGAGAAGGGTGGTTCTAGATTCATTCTTTTTCTTTAGTTCAATAATTGTAATTGGGATGATGTTTACTTCAATTATTTTAGTTTTTATTTCATCGATGATGAACTAATTTACTTATTAAGCTTATGACGGATCTTTGGGTTGAATGATGATTATGTAGCTTTGAATTTCAATTTAATAATCTATCTTTCAGTTTATCTATATCAATTTGTGTTTGAATTTATGAATTGCTTGATCACCAATTCTATGTGGACTTGTATGGATTCGAGAAAGGAAATATGAGTTTAGACTTAGTCAATATAGTATGTGTTATTAAATTCTTTGATTGAATGGAATCTTGATGAATGTTAGGGTAGAGATATATCTAGCATCGTATGTAATCAGATAGAGAACTTAAACTTAAATCTTCGTTGATTGAAATTTAGATAGAGATATAGTGAATTAGTTAATTAAGGTGTTTGGCTTAATTCTATCTAATTTGTAAATTTAAGTTAATACGGTATTAGTGCATTGAGAGATGGCTAGTTCTACTTGAGTGTTCTTGATTAATAAACTGGGATAGTGCATTAAACTGGATTAAGGTGTAATAATCAGAGTGAAGTTGTAAGCCTAATTCTCTAATATTTGTTTGAAATTACAGTTTTTAAGTTTGTTGATTATTTGGTATCCTTAGTATTTTTATTATTTTTTATAGTTATAATTCTTAAATTAGATAGTTTAATAAAATTTTGATTAATATAAGGCTGGTAATTGTGAGGGTTAATATCTTACTAAATCTTTGTGGGAACGATACTCGATTTATCATTATATTACTTGTTGACCACGTGCACTTGCGTGTGAGCGTAATTGGATTTTACACCCAACAAGTTTTTGGCACCGCTGCCGGGGAGCTTAGTATAGATTTTAATATTTTGCAATATCATTTTAATTAGTCCAGTTTTATTTAAACACTTTTTGTTTTGTTTTGTTCTTTCTATTTCAGGTTCTTGAAGTTGGTTTATTCAAACTCGGTCCAAAAACCCAGACTTGTTTCCTTTTCAGGACGATATTGAGAAACGGTTTCAAAGGCTAAGTAAGTGGATTAAAGACACAAGGGAAAACTTTGAGAATTCTGAAAAAGAAGAAATAGTGGTTGCCGAAGACCAGAAAGCGTTGAGGGATTTTGCTACACCTAAGGTGACTAAGCTTCAGTCAAGTATCACCAGGCCAGTGATTGCTGCAAATACGTTTGAGATTAAGCCTGGGACTATTCAGATGATCCAAAACTCAGTTCAGTTTGGGAGACTTGTAAATGATGATCCGAATGAAAACCTAGTCATCTTTTTGGAGATATGTGACACTTTCAAATACAATGGGGGTGTCAGATGATGCAGTGAAACTTTATTTGTTCCCATTCACCCTGCGGGACAAGGAGAAAAGTTGGTTACATTCTCTACTGCAGGGATCGATCACTACTTGGGATGATCTTGCTCAGAAATTTTTGGCTAAATTCTTTCCACTAGCCAAAACTGCAAAGATGAGGAATGAGATCACCATGTTTGAACAACAGCATGGGGAGTCTTTATATGAGGCATGGGAACGGTACAAGGAACTACTCAGGAACTACCCTCATCACGGACTACCAAAATGGTTGCAAATGAATACATTCTATAACGGGTTAAGTGGGAATCTCAGGACAAGTATAGATGTAGCTTCGGGTGGAGCGTTCATGGCTAAGAGTTATGAGGAAACATATGAGTTGATAGAAACTATGGCAGCTAATAACTACCGGTGGCCTACCACAAGATTGACACAACCTAAGGTGGGGTATTAGAGGTAGATGGAATAACAACACTGGCGGCACAGATTTTAGCCTTATCAAAGAAAATTGATGCTTTGACTAGTGCTAAACCATAGTAGGTGGCGTATGTTTGCGAGCTATGTGCAGGAGAACATCCTACAGAGCAGCATGTCATAAATCCAGCATCGGTTCAGTTTGTGGGCATCTACAATAGAATTCCGCTAAACATGTATCAAAATGCCTACAATCCGGGGAATAGGAACCATACCAACTTTTCATGGAGCAACAATCAAAATCAGCAGGCTCCACGACCTTCTTATCCCCTGGGATTTCAAAATCAGCACCAACAAGTAGCTCTGCATCAAGAAAAGAAAACAGACTTAGAAGAGCTTTTGTTGAAATACATATCGGGAAATGAAGCGGCAATGAAATCACAAGCGGTGGCCATCAAAAATTTGGAAAATCAGATGGGACAGTTGGCCTTAGCATTGAATAATAGACCGTAAGGAACTCTGCCCAGTGACACAAAAAAGAATCCGAATGGAAATCAAGAACAGTGTCAAGCAATCACTTTGAGGAGCGGAAAACATGTAGATGGGAAAATTGTAGAAAATTCAGTTAAAAAGGATGTCAAAGTTGATGAGAACAAAGTGGTTGAAGAGAAACAGGGTGAGGAGAAGCAAGTTAAACAGAATAAGTCAAATGACAAGTTAGTTGTGTATCCCCCACCGTCGTTTCAGCAGAGGGTCTAAAATTAAAAATTAGACAAGCAATTTACTAAATTTTTGGGAGTTTTAAAGAAACTCCAAATAAATATTCCATTTGGAGAAGCCCTAGAACAAATGCCAAGTTACGCCAAATTTATGAAAGGTATTTTGTCTAGAAAGAAAAAGTTAGAAGATTATGAAACTATGGCGTTGATGGAGGAATGCAATGCAGTGTTACAGTGAAAATTACCTCTAAAGTTGAAGGATCCAGGGAGTTTTACTTTACCTTGCACTATTGGCAACATGGCCTTCAAGAAATGTTTATGTTATTTGGGGGCAAGTATAAACCTCATGCCATTATTCGTTTATACTAAATTGGGTTTGAAAGTAATATGCACACAAGCCAATCATGTTTGATGATAAAGCATATACTTTGTAACAATCTTATTCATTTATTAATAAAAAGTATTAATTTATTAAAGGCTTTTAATTATCTACATGATGCTGTTTTATAATATGTGATAAACCCATAGTTTTAAGCAATGCTTTTAGAATAATGATGATGATCATTCTAATGAGATCTAAATTCTTAGAAAACTTAAAACTAAAATAGTTCCCAATCGTTGGATTACTAAATTGGGGATTAGTGAATCCGGATAGATTGGTACATACGTTGCTTGCTCATTGGATGAGGATGATTGATCTCATGATCATTTGTGTGGAGACACTAAAGCAAGTATGTAGGTGCTTATTAGAGAATAAGTTCACTGAACGTGACTCGCTAAGGAATACCTAATGGAGTTTTACTTGCATGTCAATAGGAATTTCTGTAGTGATAGTAGTACAAGTGATCCTTGGACTTGAGATCATCATAGTATCTTGTGTATGATGAGTTATACTTTGACTTATTCCTTAAGACCCTTAGGGTATATCAAAGGGTATGCTTGGGTATAATAAGTTGTACATGGAGATAATGTATGATCAATAAAGAATCTACCACTTCTAGTAAAAGAAGAGAAATGTCCTATGTGATTCGATAAATGACAACCCAGTAGTCCTTGGCCAAGGCAGAATGAAATTAGAAAGGAGTTTCTAATTTGCATTATTTGGTGTTGTGCATTTAAGAGTCGAAATACATATAATTAAATAAAATAAGACTTGACAGAAATTCCATGTCTTATATTTAATTGGGACATTGTATGGTGGAAGGATTGAATTGTACGGTAACTATTTACTCAAAGGTTCTTTTATGATTAATGTTGAAATCTATATTATCTGGAAAGTCGTTGATCGCTAGGGAGGCTTATCCCTATTGTAGAATAAATATTATTTATTTGAATAAATTATTAGTTTAATTTATTTATTTAAATAAGATTAGAATTGTTCTAATTGATTTATTCACAACCGGTTTAATATGGAGAACCTAAAGGGTCACACCATAAAAGGAAGAATAATTATTTAAGAAGTTAATGGCATAATCGTAATAATAAGTTAAGTATATTTAATTTAATCTATGGTGATAGAATAAATTAAATAGCTTAATATTTATTATTTAATATTTTGGAAATATTAAATATAAATTAATAAGAGGAGTCTTATTATTATTATTACTATTATTATTATTTAATTCCTAAAGGAGTTTGGGAATTAATTAATATAAGTACTCTCATTTATTCCTAATAGGATTAGGAGGGAAAATTAGTTAAAGGAGTTTAATTAATTATCCTTAATAAGATTAGGGAGCCCATTTAATTAAAAGAGTTTAATTAAATAAATAATACCTTATTTTTAATAGGGTTACTTGATATCTTTATAAGAGGAGTCTTATATCAGATATCAAATATACGTAATTCCAATAGTTGGGAGAGTACGCCTTTTTCTATAGAGACAGAAAACTAGGGTTTGAGCCAAATACCCATCTTCTTGAATTCTTCTTCTTCCTTGGTGGATCACCTCTAGAGGCCAAACACTTGGGTGGCTAACGTTGATCAAAGGAAGGAACCCAACCCGGTGGATTCAAGTTGAACGCGAAAAGGATTGGAGGTGAACTTGTACCTGAGGAAGCTCGATCTTCAAGGGTATGATTCTTGTTCTTTCTTTTTCGTTTAATTAATAATTGTGCATAAAGGGTGATCCGGGTTTATGGTTTGTAAAATTTTAAAACTCTGATTTTTCCACGTTTCCGCTATTTTTGCAATTTGATTGCGTTCTTGAATATTACAAACCTAACAGTGGTATCAAAGCCAAACCTTTATGCAAATTATTAATTATTTTAATTTGATATGTATATTGATATGTGTTTAGAATAATTTAATTGGGCATAATTTTATTGTATAAAAAAAAAAAAAAAAAAAAAAAAAAAAAAAAAAAAAACGTAATAAATTTCCGAAAACTGTTTTTTGGATTTTTGTTTGCTGATATTCGCGTGGTTCATTTAATTTTCAAAAGCTTGATCCGGTTTTACTTTTCGCTGGACTCTTAGTTATTAAATATACTGATCCCACGAATTGCCAGGAATTTTCGTGGCCATCCTTTTAATTTGTTAACTCCATGTGGCCAGGATAATTATCATTCCGTTTTTTTATTATTAAGGATTCACGTGCTTGTTTTGAATGGTACTTACTTCCAGGATTCTCAAGTTGACAGGATTTCTATATTAATGCATTACGTAATTATATATTGTAATTATATATTATAATTATATATATAATAACGTGGCATTTAATATATATAAATATATATATATATATATATATATTAATTCAAAATAATTTTATAATTAAATAAAAGTTTATTTTAATCTTAAAATAAAAGGTTTATTTTAATTTTAAAATAAAAGATTTATTTTAATTTTAAAATTAGAATTTCATGCTAACTAATTAGAGTTGGAATTGGATTCCATGCTAACTAATTGGAGTTGAAATTGGATTCCATGTTTCCCTAAATAAAGGAGTTTATTTAGATATGAAATAAAATTTCATATTATTCAAAATAAAAGAGTTTATTTGTGAATAGAAAAGAGAATCCTAATTTCCTTAAATAAAGGAGTTTATTTAGATATGGAATAAGATTTCATATTATTCAAAATAAAGGAGTTTATTTGTGAATAGAAAAGAGAATCCTAATTTCCCTAAATAAAGGAGTTTATTTAGATATGAAATAAGATTTCATATTATTCAAAATAAAAGAGTTTATTTGTGAATAGGAAAGAAAATCCGTGTTTCCTTTAATATTTTTTTATATATATATGGAATAGGATTCCATAATTAATTAAAATAAAGGAGTTTATTTTGATTAAAGATTTTGATTAAAATAAAATAGTTTATTTTATTCAAAATTGGATAAATTAAAATAAAATAGTTTTATTTTGATTTATATTTGGATTAAAATAAAGGAGTTTATTTTGATTCAAAATTAGATTTTATACTAACTAAATTTGCCCATTAAATGATATCAATATATATATGTTAATTATTCATTAGATGAATGTTATTTATTGATACATATGGTGATGTGTATGATAATAAATGGGATTGATTATGGACTATTGACCAATGTGATTGGATTTTATTTTAGTTGGATGCTTGAATGTATGGGTTTTATTAAATGGGGTCTGCGTACCTCGTCTTCTCTAATTTTTCTTAATGTAAATTCTATCTCCCTCCTATGTACTTCTCCTTGACTGCTGATCAAGGTTTCTATTTATTTTAAATAGTTTTGTAATAGGAATAGTTAGAATTAATTTTGAAGAATTGGAAATCAAGGAGCAAGGAGCGCTTGAAGACCCGTTTGTAATGGAGCCCGGGTTTAAATGTAATAGTTATATTTAAATATTAATTCTTGCACCCCTAGGGTTTGACCTTTTGGTTCACTTGGTGGCTCTAGTGAACCAAACTAGAATAAAAGTCCATAATCAATCCAGGTAGAATATAGTATTCTATATGTGCATGCGTTTATTATATATATTATATATTATGCAAACATGCTTCGCATGTTAATTAATATGACGCGTATTTTATATATATATGTGCATGCACGCTAAACAAGATGAGACAAATTAATAACAAACCCCTCAAATTTTTATATTAAGTTGTAACGTTCAAAGATATTTGGAATATCGAACGCCGCCTTCTAGCATGATAGAAACAATAGAGTATTGAATATTTAATATGAGTTTGTTGTGCACACACAAGGCGAGTATTAAATATTTAAGATGTTGTTTTTATTACATATGATGTTTATAAGGAATTGAACATTACTGCTTTGTTGTGCACACACAAGGGCTGTAGTTTTCTCTTCACTTATATGGAAATGCTGGGTCTGACTTAACTTAAATCATTTTAGTTCGGATGTGCACACACTTGACCATTATGATTTAAGAGGCAAAATACAAGGAGTTACATAGTTGATGTAATTGACAAGAGTTGTCTACCTATTTATTTATATATAGTTTGTTGTGCACACACAAGGCTATATACATTTGAAATGGGATCCTTATTCTCACTAGCATATCTTTAATTAGATTTTGCCGAACTATATAAGTGAGGGTAATATAGTTTGAAGAAAATAGTGGGAGATACCAATTTTAAACAAGACCTAAATTATTTTGGTAATTAATAAAAGAATGTATGTTAAAATGTTGTTAATTACAAATTCATTTATAAAATTTTACAATGTCTAAAATTACTATCACTGCGTAGCATATTAGATGCTAAATTAACCGGACCAAAATAAAATGGATTGGTTAAGGAAATTGAGAATAGTTCTCATGGCTGAAAAGCTTTCTTATGTCCTTAATACGCCTATCCCTGCAATGGTTGCAGACAATGCCTATTGCTACTTTTAGAAAGTGGCTAGATGATGCATAGTTGGCTCAATGCATCATGCTCGCATCCATGAGTAACGAGCTTCAGCGTCAGCATGAAACTATGGATGCTCCTATTATATTCCTGCACATCAAGTAGTTGATGGTGAGGAAAGTAGGACTGATAGATATCAGATATCTAAGGAGCTCTTCCGATCTAGAATGACCGATGACACTACGGTACAGATAAAAGTCCTTAACATAATCAATTTGATTGATCAATTAGGACAACGGGTTTTGTCATGGATGGAGAGTTGAGCCAAGATTTGATCTTGCACTCACTTCCGGACTCCTTTCACAATTGTTGTGAATTTTTATATGAACAAGCTAGATATCAGCCTCGCTGATTTGCTTAACATGTTGAAAAATATTGAGTCACTTTCCAACCAAGAAAGACCAAGTCTTACTGATAGGGGCCAAAGGATCTTCTGAAAAGAAGAACGATTCTAAGAAGGTAAATAATAAAGGCAAAAACAAAGGATAATAAGAACAAAACTGATACGGATAGCAAAGGAGTTTGCTTCCACTGCAATAAGCCTGGACACTGGAAAGAAACTGCGAGAAGCATCTTGCAGAGGCTAACCAAAGAAGCTTATTGAAGTTTCGGTTACAAATACAAATTTGTTCATGATTTAAAATAAATTTTTCTTTAAGTCAAGGTTCTACTTGGGTATTGGATACCGACTTTGGTTATCATAAATATAGATTTATGAAGGGACCAAGTAGAAGTAGAAAGCTAAACAAATATAAGTAAACCTATGTGTGGGAAATGAAGCAAAGGTTGCTGCATTAGCCATAGGAACTTATAGTTTAGCAATGCCTACGGGCAAGTCTATTAAGTCAATAAGTTGTTATTGTATTTCAGTTCTCGTTGGAAACATTATCCATTTTATTGTTGTACAATAAAATTTTTGGTATTATAATTAAGAACAATTGTTGTTCTATTTATAATAATAATGTTTTGTATAGAACTGGAATATTACTTAATGGATTTTATATACTTGACTTACGTGAAAATAATTTTGCAAAATGAACAAACTAGTATAAGAAAAGGAGATGATCATTCAAAGAGTTGAATGTGTGTACTTACTGAAATACAAGTATAAATTATTTGAAAGGTTCAAAGAATTCAGAAGTGAAACAAATTGGCAAAGTATTAAGATTCTTTGATTAGATCAAGGAATAAATACTTGTGCAATAAGTTTTTAGATCATCTCAAATGGTTTTCTCACAATGGACGCCTCCTGATACGCAATAATTGATTGATGTATCTGAATGGAAAAATCGTACCTTGTTGGACATGGTGTGGTCCATAATGATTTTACCGACATTCCAGTATCCTTCTAGGGTAATGTCCTATAAATGGCTGCATATCTACGGAAAAGGTAACCTCAAAATCCAGTCCCAAGACTCCATAAAAGTTATGGACAGGGAGGATTCATAATCTTAAGTATGTTAAGATAAGGGGTTGTCCAACTTATGTGAAACGGTTTCAGAGGATAAGCTTGGGACAAAATTTGACAAGTACAGATTTGTGGGACATCCTAAAGTAAGTTTAGGGCATATGTTCTATAATCCTACTTAGCAAAAGGTGTTTGTTGCGAAACATGCTGCCTTCTAAGATAAAGGTGTTTATCATTGAAAGGGCTAGTGGGAGGATAATACATCTTGAAAAGTTCAAGAACCACAAAACACTACAAGTCAAATAAGAGGAACCTATAGATAGACCTATTGTACCACAACCGAATCGTAAGTCTGGAATAGTACCGAAGATACCTAGGAGGTATGGATTCATCATGGATGATGATGATGAGGTACGTATCATAGAAGATGATGATCCAGTTACATACGATGAGGTAAGAGTTGTAGACACTCAGAGAAATGGATTGAAGCAATCTTCTCAAAAATGGAACATTCATTTTGATATGATAATCAAAAGAGTTTGATTTTATCAAAAACAAGAATGAACCTAGTGTGTACAAAAGGGTCAGTGGGAGCATCGTGACATTTCTGGTATTATATGTTGATATAATACGGATAAGGAATGACATGCCAATGCTAAAATCAATAAAGATAAAGTTGTCTAAACATTCCTCCATGAATGATTTGGGAAGAGTATCTTAATTGGGGATGCAAATCTATATAGATAGATTTAAAAGGATGCTCGGCTTAACCCAAGGAACGTATATTCATTTGATGCTAAAGTCGTTTAGCATGGCAAACTCCATGGGATGTCTCATATTGATGATCCATGGAGTGTATCTCTCTTAATAGTCCCCATAGACTCCTAAAAGAGAGATCGCATGAGTGACAATCATGTATGCAATGAAATATACGCGACCTGATGTTGATAAGTCATATTCTGGAGAAGTTCACTGTGAAACAGTGAAAAACATCTTAAAGTACTTAACCAGCACTAAGGATGTGATATAATTCATGGCGGGTCTGAATTAAAACTAGAGGGCTTAACAGACTCAAGTTTTTCAGACAGACCAAGACGGCAGAAAATCCACTTTAAGGTAAAGGGTTACCTTGAACGATGGTGCAGTGAATTGGAAAGGTTCCAAATAGCAAAGAGTTGTTGGTTTAGTGATAAAGACAAAGTATATAGCTATAAATGAAGCTACAAGTTGATTGTTTGGATGATAAGTTCTTTACAGAACTAGGAATAGTTCCTAAGTCTCATCTTGGATCTAAACATGTGTTGTGGCACTTTCATTTGATTATAGGAATCATTGAAAGATGGGAAATCACTATAGAGATAGTGGACTCTCAAGAACAACATTACATATCCATTAACTAAAGCTTATCCAACAGCAGGATAATCGTCACTTAGAGAAGAAGAGTATGAGATACCATGACGATTGGCTTTAGTGCAAGTGGGAGATTGAAAGTAATATGCACACAAGCCAATCATGTTTGATGATAAAGCATATACTTTGTAACAATCTTATTCATTTATTAATAAAAAGTATTAATTTATTAAAGGCTTTTAATTATCTACATGATGCTGTTTTATAATATGTGATAAACCCATAGTTTTAAGCAATGCTTTTAGAATAATGATGATGATCATTCTAATGAGATCTAAATTCTTAGAAAACTTAAAACTAAAATAGTTCCCAATCGTTGGATTACTAAATTGGGGATTAGTGAATCCGGATAGATTGGTACATACGTTGCTTGCTCATTGGATGAGGATGATTGATCTCATGATCATTTGTGTGGAGACACTAAAGCAAGTATGTAGGTGCTTATTAGAGAATAAGTTCACTGAACGTGACTCGCTAAGGAATACCTAATGGAGTTTTACTTGCATGTCAATAGGAATTTCTGTAGTGATAGTAGTACAAGTGATCCTTGGACTTGAGATCATCATAGTATCTTGTGTATGATGAGTTATACTTTGACTTATTCCTTAAGACCCTTAGGGTATATCAAAGGGTATGCTTGGGTATAATAAGTTGTACATGGAGATAATGTATGATCAATAAAGAATCTACCACTTCTAGTAAAAGAAGAGAAATGTCCTATGTGATTCGATAAATGACAACCCAGTAGTCCTTGGCCAAGGCAGAATGAAATTAGAAAGGAGTTTCTAATTTGCATTATTTGGTGTTGTGCATTTAAGAGTCGAAATACATATAATTAAATAAAATAAGACTTGACAGAAATTCCATGTCTTATATTTAATTGGGACATTGTATGGTGGAAGGATTGAATTGTACGGTAACTATTTACTCAAAGGTTCTTTTATGATTAATGTTGAAATCTATATTATCTGGAAAGTCGTTGATCGCTAGGGAGGCTTATCCCTATTGTAGAATAAATATTATTTATTTGAATAAATTATTAGTTTAATTTATTTATTTAAATAAGATTAGAATTGTTCTAATTGATTTATTCACAACCGGTTTAATATGGAGAACCTAAAGGGTCACACCATAAAAGGAAGAATAATTATTTAAGAAGTTAATGGCATAATCGTAATAATAAGTTAAGTATATTTAATTTAATCTATGGTGATAGAATAAATTAAATAGCTTAATATTTATTATTTAATATTTTGGAAATATTAAATATAAATTAATAAGAGGAGTCTTATTATTATTATTACTATTATTATTATTTAATTCCTAAAGGAGTTTGGGAATTAATTAATATAAGTACTCTCATTTATTCCTAATAGGATTAGGAGGGAAAATTAGTTAAAGGAGTTTAATTAATTATCCTTAATAAGATTAGGGAGCCCATTTAATTAAAAGAGTTTAATTAAATAAATAATACCTTATTTTTAATAGGGTTACTTGATATCTTTATAAGAGGAGTCTTATATCAGATATCAAATATACGTAATTCCAATAGTTGGGAGAGTACGCCTTTTTCTATAGAGATAGAAAACTAGGGTTTGAGCCAAATACCCATCTTCTTGAATTCTTCTTCTTCCTTGGTGGATCACCTCTAGAGGCCAAACACTTGGGTGGCTAACGTTGATCAAAGGAAGGAACCCAACCCGGTGGATTCAAGTTGAACGCGAAAAGGATTGGAGGTGAACTTGTACCTGAGGAAGCTCGATCTTCAAGGGTATGATTCTTGTTCTTTCTTTTTCGTTTAATTAATAATTGTGCATAAAGGGTGATCCGGGTTTATGGTTTGTAAAATTTTAAAACTCTGATTTTTCCACGTTTCCGCTATTTTTGCAATTTGATTGCGTTCTTGAATATTACAAACCTAACAGGGTTTACCAGCGCCAAGGCCCACGAACAAATCTCTACAATTAATAGATGGATCGATAACTTATCCGAGAGGCATTGTGGAGGATATTTTGGGAATCTATGAAGTGTTGTAACGACCCAGAAAATGGAGCAATTTGTAAAATAATTTTATTTGATAATATAATAAATTAAATTATTTTATATGTTATTATTATGTGTTAGCAAGATGGATGACGTTCTATAACCTAATCCTATCAGAACATTGTAGTATTTTAACTACGTGAAGGAATTAAAGTGTTTGAATTTCTAAGACAAAAATAAAAGCTTTCCGAGAAATTTTTTGAAAAACACTATTCATTGATTTCTGCTCGGGAATTATTTTTGAACTTCCGAGAAATATGTAACGATAGAATATCGAGGTAAGACAGATTATGTAATAATAATTCGAGTATGGAAAAATTAATTTTTCACTTGCGGACATAATTTGAGAATGTTAGGGAAAATAAAGCGTTAAGGAGATAAAGTGATGATCGTATAATACATAGGTATTGTACGAGGTAATGAATACGAGTATGATACGAAGTATTATACAAGTATGCATGAATGATGGTATGTCGTATATGTTGGATAAGTATACGATTTAGAATACGAGATTAATACGTAGACAATACGTACTAAGGCTTTAAGCCATATGGAATGAGCTTGAAGGACTGTGAATGAAGTGTATAGTTTAATTGGGATTGTGTTTAAGCCCAATGTAAACTATTGTTAAAGCCCAAGTGGTTGTTAATGTAAAGTCCAAAGTTAATTAATGTAAGCCCAAAAGCATAAGTTAAGCAAATTGAATTAAAGCCCAAATTAAGATCCAATGGGTGAATAAGATCCATGGGGCAACCCATGTGGGGCAATGATCACATGGGTGATCTTGGTGGCCAAGAAAAGAGTGTGATGACCAAGCAAATTAATGTGATGTGCAAGAAAATAATGTGATAAGAAAGTTAACTTAATTGTGAAGTAATGAATAGTAATGGGGTGATTAAGGAGGTGGGATTGGCTATTGACTAAACTACCCCAACCTTAGCAATTCCTATAAATAGAGAGCTTGGATTTCATTTGTTGCTTGTTCATTTCATCAAACAACTTTCAACTTAATTTTTAGAGAGAATAAGCTAAACTTTTATTAGTAGAAAAGAAGAAGATTAAAGCTTGATCATCAAGGGTAAGACTCATATGTCATTAATCTTCCATCTCTACAATTGTAGGTTGATAAGAGAAGTTTTAATTGATAGACATGTATGCTAAGAAATGATAAGAATGAATAATCAAAGGACTTAAGTCTTAATAAGCCGTGAATAAGCACTTTATTCATAGATAAGTTATGAACTAAGGAAGAACTTGTAAGAACTTGTAACATGTTTACATGAATGAAGTTTGTATGATAAGAAGATGTAAGGATGATGGTTAGAAGACTTAAACTATTATAAGTCATGTAAAATGAAATCATAAGTAGTTTATACTTTTATAAGTTATAAACTCATGAAGAACAAGTAATAACTTATCATGTAAATAAGTTGATGTAATATATATGTTAAGATGTTAGTATGATGGATAGAATCCATTTGAAATGATGAACAAATCATAAGTAACAAAGTTATGCCGGAATTCACACGATTAGACGATAATCGTCGAATTCGTGAAATTCTCGGAATGGAAGTTAAATTTTAACATTGAGCTCGGAAATGTTGGTTTTTGATGGGGAAAAGTCTTATTTGGCATTATAGAGTTGCAGACTTGAAAATGACCATATTCTGACTTAGAATGAAGAAACGGGCGTTGAACGTTCACGAACGTTTATCGTTTTTGTTAAAATGGACTAATAGGTGAAATTTGAGTTAACAAAGTCAAAAATATAAAATTCTTACATGAACACGTAGAGTATGTGATTTGTGAACTATTAGCTTTTGAACGAGCCAATTCGGACTTAAAATGATCAAATTTAGAGTCTAGGAAGTTGGTTGTGTAAAACACAACTATCAACTATCTGGTGCACAGAGCTGGCGCCGCGGCGCCAACCCAAGGCCAAAGAGTGCCGCTGCCGCACCGTGTACAGTGTCCAGACCTCTGTGGAGTCGCGTTGTAGCGCGACTGTAAAATCCCAAATTTTACGAATAAAGATTTAATTTTCTCGAAATATTTTTTAAAATTATGATGTGAATTTGAGATAATCTTATAGTTGTAGGTAGTATTTATAAATTTTGCAAAGTATGCAAGTTGTTGTATTATATTCGATTTGTCGGGAAATATTCTTTGTGTCGGGGAATATTCATACGATGGTACAATCATTGGTGGACCCCGCAACGGAATTATTGTCAGAATGAGAAAACGACAAAAATATTTTTATGAAAATAACGGCGGAAGTTTTACCGTTAATACTGTTGAACTACTCGGTAGTAAAAGTACAGTAATATGCATGGTTGCATAGTAGCACACGGTATTAATTATTGATGCTTACGTGAGAAATCACTCAGTTATACTCAATTATTGCTACAATAATTGTTGAATCATATCTCTCATATTATTGATTCAATTATTATCACAGTATCATCTGCATTATATGTTATATTGTTAAATCAATAATTGAGACGACAAAGTTATTCATATTATTAAATCAAAATATTTATAATGTCTAGAAATTCTGTCAAGGAGAGGTTTGCTCACCTAATTGCGCGCCAATAGGGAGAAATCCTTATTGGAAAGCCCCCTCTTTCCTGGGAACAACCTGGTTGTTAAATATTGTGAGTTATAATATTAATGATGAATAAGTTCGTGTTGATTAAAGATGAATTTGATAGTTTTATTGTGTTAGAATTATTTGTGTTAGTAGAAATCGACATCTATTCCAATGATAATTGATGTCTGGAGGTTATATTGTTCAATCAGGTTTTCAGGACACTTTTTGTGTCGGAGTTACTATTCACAAGTTATTATTCATGAGTTACTAATCACGAGTTACTATTCACGAGTTACTATTTACCCGGTTACTATTCACTCTAGTATTGTGCATTCGGGTATTTGGGTACAATATTATTCCATGAGGAGATGTGCTAATTTTTCAGACTGTTGGTTGAATTTATATTAGTGAATCAATATGGATCGTTGGTTTAAAGTTTTAATAGTAAATCAGTATGGACCGTTGCTTTAAGTTTTAATAGTAAATCAATCTGAACCGTCCGTTTAAAAGTAAATCAATCTGGATCGTTCAGGAATTAATTACTATTCAATCCATTCTTCTATAAATAGAAACTCATTCCTTCATTATTTCTTACGAATTCACTGAAACTCTAGAGAGAGAAATTATAGAGAGAAAGAAGAAGAGTATTCTGCTACTTCACTACTTTGATATCCAGTGTCTTTTACGGTAAGGGGTGTAATTCTTTATTATTCATGAAGAGAACTTCTGTTATTCCATTCTTTATTATTCTGTTGGAATAACCTGTAAAAGTGGCATACCCTATACATAACCTGTATACGCGGCATACCCTATACTTGGTGAAATCCTTATGTTATTCCATTCTTATTTATTCTGTTGAAATAACTTATATACGCGGCATACCCTATACTTGGTGAAATCCTTATGTTATTCAATTCTTTATTATTCTGTTGGAATAACATGTATGCGCGGTTTACCCTATACTTGGTGGAATGACCTGTATATGAGGTTTACCCAATACTTGGTGATCTTTTTCTGTTATTCCATTCTTTATTATTATGTTGGAATAACCTGTTTATGCGAAGTACTGCATACTTGGTGAAATTCTTTTATTATTCCGTTCTTTATTATTCTGTCGGAATATGCTGTCGGTGTGAATTTCACCTGACCTGGTTCCATATTTATTATTTCGTATTTATTATTTTGTTGGGAATAACCTGTCTGTGCGGTCTCTATCACATGCATGGTGAATCTTTCTGTTATTCTATTCTTTATTATTTTGTTCGAATAACCTTTCTATGTGGATTGCCACATGCATGGTGAATGATCCTTTGTATTCATTCCTTATTGAATTGTGGAAATGATCTGTATATGTGGATTACGACATGGCGGGTGAAAATCCATTTGCAGTTTCATATATTCTTTATTATATTCAGTTGGTTAATGTTTTGACTTCGATACTCCATGAAATTAGTGGAATATCCTTGATATTTGTAGTTCATCTAGTATCTTTTCATGGAAATATTCTTATGAGAATTCTTGAATTTTACTTTACAAAGAAGTATCATGTTGACAATTTGGATATTACTAGTTCTTAGTTAAATTAATTCTTGAACTTGTTTTATTGAATTCTTATATCATTGTCATCATCCTCATGTTTATATTTTGTTGAAAGTCATCTGTGGCCTGTAGTGTATAGATGGACTTGGTGTGATTATGACCAAGGATTATTCGGTATAATCATGACCGTAATGTTACAAATGATGTGGTAAAAGTCCTCATTGGCCCGTAGTGCATTAATGGACAGTTGTTGGCATGATCATGACCATTGATGAATACACGAATATCCTTGGCCCGTAGTGCATGAATAATTTGTGGTCGTGATCCTAATGAATATCCTTGGCCGTAGTGAAGGGATGATGTGGATTATTTATTAAACTGAGTTTCAGCGATAAAAGTGATGAAAAACTTTTTAAATCATAAAAGATAGTAGATTTTATTCTCTACTTGACTCTTTTAATGGATTGTTTATTCTGCTGCAGTTAAACTTGTTGTCTATTGTATTTTATCAGTTTAACATTGTTGAAGGCTAATGATAATTTATCCTGCATTATCTTAGTCATAATATTTCTTACTGGGCTAGTTGAGCTCACCCTTTCTTTTACTGTTCTCTACAGGAAATGAGAACGTAGCAGGGACTAGTCGGGGGACGGAGTGATGGTCCAGATGATAACATTAGTAGTCCTCACTATTCTATGAAATAGTGTGATAATAATTGTAATGAGGACTTATTCTGAGAGTGGATATTGTCTAGAAGACAATATTTGTATTAAAACTCACAGCTTTTGTTGTATATTTAAGATTGTATTTGTATTCTGTACCATATATCTGGCGACCCAAGATGGGTGATGAATACCTATTTTGGGGGCGTCACATCGACATTTAGTACTAGGACTCGCGCCGCAGCACAGATTCCGGACCATAGAAACTGGAGAGTGGCGTCGCAGCGCGGTACAGAGAAGAAAGAGTGGCGCCGCAACACCAAGAGTGAGGGAACCCTACTAGAAACCCGCGTCGCAGCGCAAGTTGTAGAACAATAGCTGGCGCTGTAGCGCCAACCTTAGGGTTTGCAAAGTGAGGGGAGATTATGAAGATAACAAGAAAGTTAATTGATTAATAACGAACTAAAACTTAATGTAACATTGTTTAAGACATTGTTAAACCTTAAGTGTGATAACTAAAGGTTAAAGATAATCAATCAAGAACCTAAGAATGATGTAAACTATAACGGAAAGACATAACCAATAGTAACAAATCTAATTCATGATTAGATTGAGAAGAAGAGTAAGATTCATTAGGAAACCATGTATGTTTATTCATGACCTAATGTATTACGTTATGTGATCATCTATTGTACTTAAAGACTTAAAGAGAAAGTGTAATAATAGTAGTAGACGCTGAAGGCAAGTGTTCTATCCCTTGTCTATGTTCAATCTGGAAAAGTTTTGTGATTCATGTATTCTTACGTATGAATTGATATATGATGAAGTCAGAGCCAATTCTTTCGCCTAGACTTACGATATGTTGGATTTCATATAATCTATCGAAGTATTGTCAATGTTTTACCAAACTATATTGGTGTGATTTTCAAATGAAGACTGAGTATGCTAAAAAAATATTTTGTCGTCAAACGACAGGCACGTGAGGTTACCACAACTTAAACGTACATACTTTTAATGAATGTAGTGTTAATCAACATAGAGTACTATAGGCTGATCACCTATATGTGCTCATAAGTAATGTTGGACTTACAGACTTAGTGTCGGGTTGTCCTTTTCAAAGAAAGTATGAAATGCTCAAGGTCTTGGACCGGAATTGATGTTTTATTGAATGTTGTCATTGTAAACGTTTTGAAGAAATGAGAAGTGCTATTTTGAATTATCGATAGTACTTCATAACTATTGTTCGGTTATTGAAGATATATGATTTGTATGATTCAAGCATGTTGTTTAAATGGAATTGTCATACTTGCTGAGCTAGTTATGCTCACTATTGCTTGAACCATATGAATGAAGCTAAGATCGAACGGACCGAAGGATCCGGTAAAGATAAAGGGAAGGCTAAGGCACACCGTTGAACTGTCTATGTAATAGTATATGTTTAATGTTGTAATGTATTTGATATTATGACAAAGAACTTATGTATTGGTTATAAAGAACCTGGGAAGGGAATATTGTTTTGAATATATATAAGACATATTCATTCTTTTGAGGCATTTCAATTGAATGTATATGTGAACTGTAGCACTATATGTTGGGTTAGAAGATACCTGGATTTGGGGACGTCACAGGTTAGTATCAGAGTATTAGGTTATAAAACTTAAGGGGGGAATTAAAACCTTAAGTCATAACCTTAAGAGAAGTCAAATAAGTAAAAGATTAAATTAACCTTAAAAAATACATTATATATATATATATATATGATATGTGTTTTTATTATTCTACTGACATGTACTAATCAAACTTAATTGTTTTGTTGTAGATGTCAAGAGGAAATGGAATGTATAGGGATGTATAGGTAGAAAGTGAAAAATTGGTTAATCAGATAGAGATTATATCGAACCCTTTAGTCGAAGAGCCAGAAGTGGTGGTAATTGAGTCTGGAGACTTAGAGAACCATGACTTAATGTTGGTGTTCGATGGCATGTTAGAAGAAGAGGTGGAGGTAGTGTCCTTCAACCCGGTAGCAATTGTTGAAGAGACACCTCAGGGGGAGTCAATGATGTCACTGTTTATGACAGTGTTGGACAGAAACCTCCATTACTATCAGGAGGTGAATGAGCTAAAGGCAGAGCTCCATGCTGTCTTGCAAGATAAGACGGATGTGGAGTCTATGTGGTAGCAGGAGCATGACGAAAGAGTTTTAGCCAAGGACAAGGTCCACGAGCTAAAATAGGAGGTCTTTGAGCTCAGGGAGGAGCTAAGGACCAAGAAACTAAAGATAGGGAGAATGTCATATATTCATAGGAGTTCTCATAAGGATTTCCAGTAACAAGTAGTTGGGTATCCGATAGAGGCAGGGCAGACTCGGTATACTATCAGCCGTGATATTATTGTCGGTCTTGACACCACGGATTTTGATAATGCCTTGCGGCATATATAATCTAGTAGTAGCTAGATTAGACTTAGATATGTAAATACTGTGTATCTAGTAGTGACTTAAAACCCTCTTTTGTATATAAAAGGGTAGTCTTTTGTAAATCCCAATTTTTGGAAAGAAATTGCGGGATAATAATGTAAGTAGCTTAGGCTGTGTAACGTAAACGATAGGCTACTATAGGCTGATCACCTATGTGATGCCCCCAAAATAGGTATACATCACCCATTTTGAGTTGTCAATAACATGGTACAGAAACAACTACAACTTTATTAATACAACATATAAACTATAAGTTTAAATACAAATATTGTCATCTAGACAATATCCATACCCAACTAAGTCCTCATTACAATTATGGGTACATTATTTTACAAAAATGGTGAGGACTATTAAAACAACTTCTAGAACCATCATTCCACACTCCGACTAGTACTCGCTACATTCTCGCCTCCTGAGAAGAAAAATGGAACAAAAAGGAAAAGGGTGAGCTCAACTAGCCCAGTAAAGAATATTATGACTAAGATAATATAGAACAAATTATTGTTAGTCTTCAACAGGGAAAAATCTGATAGAATATAATAAACAACAAGTTTCAGATCAATATTCGCAGCGGAAATAATAATTCATAGATGAGTTACGTAGAGAATGAAATTAAACTATGAATTTAAAGTCCATTATCAATATTTTATCCCTGTAACATCAATCAATATTCATCTTGAATCAAATATTCATCTTTGCACTACAGGCCAAAGATATTCATTAGTTGGTCATGTTCATCTTAGCACCTGTACATCTTTGCACTACGGGCCAAAGATATTCATAAGAAAATCAACCATCTTTGCACTACAGGCCAACGATATTCAGTAATATCATCTTTTAGGACTGAGGATGATGAAAAATATTTTAAAGAAAACGAATCCAGTGAAACAAAAGAACAAATATTAAGGATTCGTACTTTAAACAATCAGAGTTCAAAAATACTTCATAAATAACTATAGTGAAGTAAAATTCAAGAATGATCAAAACATGGATACAATCAAAGCTAGTATCCATAATATGTATTTTGGACGAAAAACTAAAATTTAATATTTCTATGATTAGTGTCGTATTCGTGAATAGTGCCGTATACGTGAATAGTAACTCCGACACTAAAAGACAAGAATTTCACAAGAAAAATCTTACCAATAATCCGGAATAATGATATTAGAAGAAATAATATCATTTAAAAAAAATATAACATCCCTTACCTTGAAAAGATTGTACTTCTAGCTAGAATATTGGATATAGTGCAGAAGAAAACTTGCACCGTATAGTAACACTCAAAGTATCAAAATACTCACAAGTATACACTCGATAATATAGAGAGAGAAAGAGAGCGAAACCTTCAGTTTCTGGTGTGATTTTCAATTCTAACCTAAGCATCCTATTTATAGGAAAATGCTTAGAACACCAAAGCAGAAAATTTAATAAAAATATTAATATTATTTATTTTTATTCCTACGCCCACATTTAGAGATCTGAATTTAGCCATTTCAACAACCAATGGGGCACATCAAACATATCAAAAATGTTTTTCTTTTAAAACAAATTTAAAACTTTTGAAAAATAATTATTTCAGAACTTCAGAACTTGAATAATTCATAATGAATAACCCTTTTATCAGAAAAATTCAAACATCGTGTCAGTTCCATAGGAAATTCCATTCTCTACAACTTTGCAGAAGAAAGTTTTTCCAAGTTCCAAACAGAAATTGACAGAAATCCACAAACGGGCAATTTTATAGGCTATAATCAAATTTCAGTCAAAAATGGGGGTCCACAAATATGAAAAATATGTTTTAATCATTTATTGAAACAGAAATACTCTTCCTCCTCATTTATTCATATATCCCACATTCATTGTAAAATATCACCATTATTATATTATTAAAATATAATAATATATTTAAATGAATTATTTTATTTGAAGAGATAAAATATCAACTTTCAATAAATGTTACATTAAAAATTTTCTCCATCTATATCCAAATAAAATAAATATTTCCTTTATCATATAAATCAATAATTAATTATTCACAAATAATATTACAAAATCACAATACTGACAACCAGGCAGTTACCAGGAAAGAGGGGGCTTTTCAATAAGGATTTCTCCTTTCTGGCACGCAATTAGGTGACCAAACCTCTCCTTAGATAGAACTTTCTAGACATTGCCAATAATGTTATCTAATAATATTATTCAAATAATATGAATTATTGATTTGATAATGAAAATACTGTGTAGTGACAATTATTGAAACAACAATAATATAAAATATCAACTTAGCAATTATTGAATCAATAAAATAAAATATTAAACAGTAACTACTGTAAATATTATTGAGTAGTGCTTTCTAACGTAAGAATCAATAACTGGTGCAATACCGTGTGCTACTGTGTTTTAAACACCGGGTATTCCAACAGTATTAACGATAACAACTACGCCGTTATTTATAAACAACTTATACTTGTTGTTTTCTTCATCCAATCGCTTTCCGTTATAGGACCCACACAAGGCTGCAACGTCGTATGAATATTTTCCGACAGTAAACATATTCCACGACCAAACGAATATTCTCCGATAAAAATGAATATTTTATAACCACTTGCATATTTGAAATATTTGCGCTTTTTACCCATAACTAACCACATTAATCAAATCAACCCTTACTATTGTAAAATAATAAATAGAGAAAATTCAATTTCATTAATAATAAGTTGGGGTCTTACAACCTCCACTCCTTATGAAATTTCATCCCTGAAATTGACGTACGTACCTGGTGTTTCAAAAAGGTGAGGATACCTCACTTTCATTTCCGGTTCTAACTCCCAGGTCATTTCCTCAATAGCATGGTTCCTCCACAAAACTTTGACTTGTGGTATGACCTTGGTGCGTAGGACATGCTCCTTCATATCCAAAATCTTGACATGTACCTCCTCGTACGTTAAGTCTTCGGCTATCTCATCCTGTTCTAACTCAATAATGTGGTTCGGGTCTTTCACATATTTACGAAGCACAGATATATGCAAAACATTATGAACACGAGACATACTTGGAGGTAACGTGAGTCTATAAGCTACATTTCCTACTCGGTCAAGAATCTGAAATAGACCAATAAATCATGGATTGAGCTTTCCTCTCTTCCCGAATCTTGTAACTCCTTTCCATGGGGCAACACGCAACAATACATGATCCCCAATACTAAATTTCACGTCCTTTCGATGAAGATCCGCATAACTCTTTTGTCGATCTTGTGCCGTTTGTATACGTTGTCGAATCATTTGGATCTTTTGTGTAGTAATACGTACCAACTCTGGTCCCAACAATGTTTCTTCACCTACCTCATCCTAACATACTGGCCTGAATGGAGCTACCCCTATACTTGCCTGATAATTGTTGTTGTAGGAGAATTCCACCAATGGTAAATACGTATCCCAACTCCCTTTGAAGTCTGGGACACAGAGTCTTAATAAATCTTCAAGAGTTTGAATAGTCCTCTCTGATTGTCCGTCTGTTTGAGGATGGTATGCTGAACTGAATCGCAAATCCTTGCCCATAGCTTTTTGCAAGCTAACCTAAAATCGTGAAGTAAATCTTGGGTCACGATCCGAAACTATGGATACTGGCATGCCATGCAATCTCAAAATCTCATTTACATACATATGAGCAAGATGTTCAAGGGAATAAGTCTCCCGTATCGGCAAGAAATGAGCAGACTTGGTTAATCTATCAACAATAACCCAAATAACATTTATGCCTTGAGAAACCGGGGGAAGACCTGTAACGAAATCCATGGTAATGTGTTCCCACTTCCATTTTGGAATATCAAGTGGTTGTAACGGACCCTTAGGTACTTGATGCTCCGCCTTTATACATTAACAAGTTAAACACCTCGAGATAAACTTTGCAATCTCTCTCTTCATGTTGTTCCACCAAAATGTATGTCAAAGATCACGATACATTTTGGTACTTCCAGGATGGATTGCAAACGGTGTATTATGTGCCTCCGTCATGATCTTGTACTTCAAATCAGAGTCGGTAGGAACACAAAGTCTGGAGTGGACTCGAAGTATTCCTTCTTCATCAATTGTCTCTTCCGAAAATGCACCTTCTTGTACTTTCTTCTTCATACGCATCAGCTCCGGGTCGGTGGCTTGAGCAACTTTAACTTTTTCTATGAAAGTTGGCTCTATTCTTATACTTGACATCATCACACTCATTCCTGCATATGATCTTCTACTCAACGCGTCAGCTACCACGTTCGCTTTTCCAGGATGGTATTAAATAGTGTGGTCATAATCTTTTAACAGCTCAAGCTAACGTCGTTGTCGCATGTTGAGTTCCTTTTGGGTGAAGAAATATTTGAGACTTTTATGGTCTGAATATATATCCACTTTCTCCCCATATAGATAGTGCCTCCAGATCTTTAGAGCGAAAACGACTGGTGTCAACTCTAGATCATGAGTAGGATAATTCCTCTCATATTCTTTAAGTTGTCGCGAGGCATAGGCTATGACTTTCCCATGTTGCATGAGAACACATCCTAATCATTTTCCTGAAGCATCGTTGTAGATAACAAATGCATCTGAACCAGATGGTATTGTCAGAACAGGTGCCAAAATGAGTCTCCTCTTATGCTCTTGGAAACTCTTCTCGCATTCCTTGCTCCATACGAATTTTGTATCCTTCCGAGTTAGCTGAGTTAATGGAGTAGCAATTCGAGAAAACCCTTCCACGAATCTCTGATAATAACCAGCTAGGCCCAGAAAGCTACGTACTTTGGTCACTGACTTTGGTTGCTCCCAACTTTGTGTGACACCCCCAAAACAGGTATACAACACCCATTCTGAGTCGCCAAATACATGGTACATAAAGCAAACTACAACTTCAATAATACAAATGTCGTGTGAAATACGACAATACATACTGTGAGTATAAATACAAATTTTGTCTTCTAGACAATATCCACACACAAATAAGTCCTCATTACAATTATTCAAACACTATTTTATAGAAATAGTGAGGACTGCTAAAACATCTTTCTAGAAACCTCACTCCATACCCCGACTCGATCCTGCTATGTTCTCACCTCCTGAGAAGAAAAATGGAACAAAAAGGAAAAGGGTGAGCTCAACTAGCCCAGTAAAGAATATTATGACTAAGATAATATACAACAAATTATCGTTAGTCTTCAACAGAGAAAAATCTGATAGAATACAATAGACAACAAGTTTTAGATCAATAACAACAGCGGAAACAGCAATCCATTAGAAGAGTCACGTAGAGGATGAATTCTACTATCTTCTAATATTTAAGAGTCCATCATCAATATTTTATCCTTGTAACAACAATCAATATACATCTTTAATCATCTTTGTACTACAGGCCAAAGATATTCATTTATATCACCGGTTGGTCATGTTCATCTCAATACCTGTTCATCTTTGCACTACAGGCCAAAGATATTCATCAGTAATCATTTATCTTTGTACTACAGGCCAAAGATATTCAATAATACCATCATTAAGGACTGATGATGATGAAAAATATTTTTAAGAACGAATCCAGTGAGATAGAAGGACAAATATTAGGGATTCGCATAACAGTTTTATCCAAGATCAATAATACTCCATAATAACCAATTTTGAAGCAGAATTCAAAAATAACGATCAAAACATGGATACAATCAAAGATAGTAGCCAAAATAGACATCTTGGATAAAAAGGAAAATTTTCATTTTTTAGTGAATAGTGCCGTATTCGTGAATCGTGCCGTATATGTGAATAGTGCCGTATACGTGAATAGTAATCCCGACACAAAAAGTTCCAAATTTGATTAAAAATTTCACCAATAATTCGGCATAATGATATTGAAAAAAATAATATCATTTAAGAAGAAAATAACATCCCTTACCTCAAAATAACCGTACTTCTGACTGAATTTTGGTATAGTGCTGACAGAAACTCGCACCGTATAGCAACACTCAAAGTATACTCACAAGAATACGCTCGATAATATAAAGAGAAAAAGAGAGAAAACTTGTTTCTAGTATGATTTTCAATTCTAACTTCGCCCTCTATTTATAGGAAAATGCAAGAACGCCAAAGGAGACTAAATTAATAAAATATTAATATTTACCAAATATTCAAGCCCACCACCAAGGAATCTGATTTTAGCATTTCCCACATGCCCACCTTCTAGAAAAAAAATAAAAAAACGTTTTTGAAATAAAAAATAATTAAACTTTTAAAAATCAATTATTTCGGAGCCCCGGAACTTCAATAATTCACAATAAATAGCCCCTTTTGTCAGAAAATTCGAATCTCGCGAATTTTTATAGGAATTTCAATTCTATACAACTTTGCAGAAGAAAATTTTTCCAAATTCCAAACAGAAATTATCCGAAATCCATAAACGGATGATTTTTAATTCTTCCAGTCCGACAAAATACTAATAAAACACCTCAGCATTAATTCCTTCAATTATATCCACATAAAATAATATATTCATCAATTATATCCACATCAAATAAATATTTCCTTATCATATGAATCAATAATTAATTATTCTTAAATAATATTACAGAATCACAATTATGACAACCAGACCGTTCCCAGGAAAGAGGGGGCTTTCCAATAAGGATTTCTCCTTACTGGCGCGCAATTAGATGACCAAACCTCTCCTTGACAGAACTTTCTAGACATTGCGAATAATGCTATCTAATAATATTATTCAAATAATATGAATTATTGATCTGATAATGAGAAATACTGTGCAGTGATAATTAATAATAATATAAACTAACAATGCAGCAATTATTGAATCAATATAATAAAATAATGAACAGTAACTACTGTAACAATTATTGAGTAGTGCCTTCTTACGTACAAATCAATAATTCAACCATACTGTGCAATACCGTGTGCTACTTGATAAGTAGGTTTTATACTTACTTATCCAGTATCTTTTACTTGAATTAGTTGTTTTTATTCATGTGTCTTAGTTACTTTTCATGCATTTTATGTTCGTTTTGTAGGTTATACGTTTGGAAGCGATGTGAGCGATTATTGGTAAGGAAAAGCACAGAAAATGCAAACAAAAGCAAGCCGGATATCGTTTGTGCTTTCATGTCATTTCATGTTCTTGGCTTGGAGCTTGGAATATATTGTAGAGCGTTTTCTTAGCTTTCCGGAACATCTTGAATCATTCCAATCGGAGTTCGGATGAAAGAGTTGTGGCATTTCTACCAACGGACGTCATTGAACTTCACCGTTTTGGGTGGTCATTTACATAGCAGTCACTTCCAGTCCAATTTCGACCATCATGCGTTTGTTATTTCTGAAATCTCAAAGAATGAAAGTTGTATATCTTGTCGACAGCTTCGATTTGATAGGTAGCGGTCCCTGTAACTCCACTCGGTGTAAACGTTATGGCAGTTTTAGCAGAGGAGGTTCCAGCTGAAAAAGTAATTCGCATATTAGTACCCAGCCGGGGCTGGGCCTTTTTGTGACTTAGGACCCAACTGGGGCTGGGGTCCTGGGCGTTTTAGCAGTCCACTACCCAGCCGGGGCTGGGTTTTTACAAGGGAAAAGTCCAGCCGGGGCTGGCCTATGCGAAAATGAAGAGATTTTGTCCGAATTTGAGTCCGAAAAGGATTGTTTTCGAGTTGTTTGATTGAAGGACTTCCAAGAGGACTTAAAGACATCTAGAAAGGCTTATAAAAGGAGGGGAATAACACAGATTATCAGGAGATTATTAGGAGATTAGAGAGCATTCTATTAAATTAGATTTGAGTAAATTAGAGAAAAATACTAGTTTTTATGAGATTTGGAGATTGATGCAACTTGGAGACCATTGAAGATTTGAAGTAGGAGCAAGGAGGGGCGTCAAATCTACAGACAATAGATTATTTCTTTTCATCTTCTTCTATTTTTGTCTTTTAATGATTATTCAATTGGATTCTTGGTTTTAATTCAATAATCATGAACTAATTCTTTGTTTGAGATTACAATGGATCTTATTGTGTAGTTTATTTTAATATGTTTCGTTATCAATTATTATGTTCTATTGAGAGGATTGTCTATTGTGATTTGGACTAAATTGTTTAATTGATTGGCCATCAATTACCGTAATAATCTATACGAACTAGAGAGATGAAGTATAGATTTAGATCTAATCATGATAGCATGTGTTCAGGATTTTGTTAATAGCTTAAACTTGATGAGTGTTAAGGTAGAGATATGCTTGACATCGCATGTAATCGGATAAAGAACTTATTCTTAAACTTTCTTCAATTGTGATTCACATAGAGATATAGTGGGTTAGTTGATTAAGGTGTTTAACAGATTTCTATCTTAATTGTGGATTGACGTTAATACGGTATTAGTGCATCGAGAGGTGGTTAATACTACTTTCGTGTTCTTGATTAACAATTCGGGATAGAGAATAATTGATGAAAAGTGTGTTAACCTAAATGAAGCAATAAATGAAGTTGTGATCTTAAATCTCCATAATCTGATTTTTAATTAGTGGTAATTAGAATTAGTTTAGTTAAATATTTTAATTTATAACATTAAATTCATTTGTTTAAATAAGATTGAGTTGGTTACGGGTTAGTACTTGGTGATTTTTATTAACTAATTCTCTGTGGGAACGATACTCAACTTATCACTTTATTACTTGTTGACCACGTATACTTGCGTGTTGTGCGTAATTAGATTTTACCCAACAAGTTTTTGGCGCCGTTGTTGGGGAATTAGTTTAATACAGTTTTACCAATATTAGCTTCAATCAAATTAGTCTTAATTTAAACATTTTTATTTTAATTTTTAATTCTCTTCCTATATTTCTCTCTTTTCAGGTACCATGGATGACTTTGCGTATCAATGGCCATACACGAACATGACTCAACCAAAGGAAGCGGAGATTGACAGACTCGCGACACTCTCCGCAATATCAGCACAAATTGAAGAACTTTCGAGGAAGTTGGACGTTATCGCAGCCCAATAGAGTCGAAGGATGGCAGTTACCTGTGGCTATTGTGCTGGCAATCACCCGAGTAATCAATGCACCGTCAATCTTGGGCCGGTACAGTATGGTGGTAACTACCTCAATCAGTATGTATATGATAATTATCATCAAATTTGGGGGAATCACCAGGATTCTTCATGGAGTTACAACTATCAAGACCAATACTCTACTCCAAATCCAACATACACACCGAAATTCTCATATCAACCTCCATTAAAAGAAGAAAAGTCAAAGTTGGAGGAATTGTTGTCCAAGTTCATAGCATCAAATGAGGAGAGGGGGATTGATCAAGAGATATCAATGCAAAATCTACAGAACCATGTGGATCAAATACTCAAAGCCTTGAACAACTGTCCTCAAAACAATCGGTGTTATGATGAGGATTCCGAGATTGATGAAGTGCCCGAGCCAAATCTACAACTGGATGAGACACGAGATGTTGAAAAAGAGGAGACAAGTGGGGATAATGAAAATAAGGTCGGTGAAGAACTAACTATGAGTACCAACGAGGATGAGCCGATGTTATTAGTGCCCCAAGTTCCTTCTTCGCCAAAGATCAAGGGTCCAGTTAGATTTGCAAAACCGTGCCCGCTTGGTAGTTATGTCGTCGGCAAGGCTCTTTATGACATGAGAGCTACTACAAATGTGAAGCCATGGTGGGATGAGGAGGAAAAGATAGAAGAAGAGCCCGTTGTTCTTGCCAAGCCTCAAAGCCCCAATCGAATCATAGGCTCAACGGACGGAAAAGCACCTAGTTATTCAACATTCTCAATTGGGCATATATTTAAACAAAGTATGATAGGTGACTTTAACTCGATGGCTATCACAAATGGGAAACTACCAAAAGCTATATTATTTCCGATGGATGGAGGGTTCCTCAACTTTCGAAGAGGAATTGGATAGCATTGACCAGAAAAAGTCAGGCTGAAAGACTATAAATCAAGCGCTGACTGGGAGGCAACCCAGGAATTTTTTATATTTATTTGCTTTACTAGTTTATTTAGTAGATAGTAATTAAGTTGCTTATTAAGTTCTCTTATAATCTAATCCATGTTGTCTCTCTTCATTGCAGGTATTGGAGGTCCAATGGATAGCAAAATGATCGTCGCCGCCATCGCCACCATCAACTCACGCTTAGCTGATTACAGGGAAGTTCTCTTCTATTTATCGTTATATTCTTACAATGAGGACATTGTAATTGCTAAGTTTGGGGGAGTTTTGTTTAATTTATTATCGCATGTTTAGTTTATGTTATGTTATTTTGCATATGTTGTTAATTTAGTTTAGGTTCATTATAAAAAAAATTCAAAAAAATCAAAAATTTCAAAAATAATAGTTAGTTACTATGTTTATCTTGCATGAGTCCAGCTGTTTGATATTTACATTTTGTTTTGGCCAATAATGAGATTGGGATCGAGTAGACAAGTAGCATATTGACTATTAGAGCTTTGATGTGATTTCTTGTTATGAATTGAATTTTTTTTTCTGTTTAAAACTGGTATAATAAGGATAGCACAATAAAAACAACTTGTTGATTGATTGAGTTTAAATTGATACATAATGGACTTCTTAAGGATAATACTAGTTTGGATGAATGAAAGACATGAATAGGCGGAGATGACTGAATTTAGACAAAAACTTAAGTTTGGGGGAAAAATTTGGGATATATAAGCTTCAAAAAAAAGAAAAAAAATACTGTGGCTAGTTTTGTTTCGGGGCCTTTGTTACTTGAGCAAGTACGCCCGAAGGGGTATCTTAAAACCTAGCGCCCTAAGGTCTTAATGGTCTGGGAGTCGTTGGTCGAAAGCTCGCTAAGGGTTAGCACTGTTAGTCTAATGGAATGAGACATTGCACAGTCATAGTTAAAAAGTAAAAAAAAAAAAAGAAAAAAAAACAATAAAACGGGAAAAGAGCAAAAAACCCCCATAATGAAAAGTAAAGCATAAGTATCCCGGATTGGACTCTTGAACTTGGTGGATGTTTGACTTTAGTTGGATCTAGCTTGTTCGTGATTTTTTTTGAGTTTACACTGTATGATGCCTTTGAAGAGACTTGTTATGTGTTAAATTTGATTTTATATCAGTTAACATTGTTGTGGAGCACACACGCACTATACCAGTAATAACAGTTTAAGATTTGATGATTGACTAGGAAATTGTTTATTGGTTTTGATATGAAGTATTATCATGTTTACTTGATTGCTCTAAGGTCGGTTGAATAGATTTGTGTTTATCAATACTGCTGGATTCGTAGGCATATATATTAGTTGCATTTCATTGCATTGCATTTTTGTTTTGTTTTTGCTTGAGGATAAGCAAAGGTTTAAGTTTGGGGGTATTTGATAAGTAGGTTTTATACTTACTTATCCGGTATCTTTTACTTGAATTAGTTATTTTTATTCATGTGTCTTAGTTACTTTTCATGCATTTTGTGTTCGTTTTGTATGTTATACGTTTGGAAGCGATGTGAGCGATTATTGGTAAGGAAAAGCACAGAAAATGCAAACAAAAGCAAGCCGGATATCGTTTGTGCTTTCATGTCATTTCATGTTCTTGGCTTGGAGCTTCGACTATATTGTAGAGCGTTTTCTTAGCTTTCTGGAACATCTTGAATCATTCCAATCGGAGTTCGGATGAAAGAGTTGTGGCATTTCTACCAACGGACGTCATTGAACTTCACCGTTTTGGGTGGTCATTTGCATAGCAGTCACTTCCAGTCCAATTTCGACCATCATGCGTTTGTTATTTCTGAAATCTCAAAGAATGAAAGTTGTAGATCTCGTCGATAGCTTCGATTTGATAGGTAGCGGTCCCCGTAACTCCTCTCGGTGCAAACGTTATGGAAGTTTTAGCAGAGGAGGTTCCAGCAGAAAAAGTAATTCGCAGATTAGTACCCAGCCGGGGCTGGGCCTTTTTGTGACTTAGGACCCAGCCGGGGCTGGGGTCTTGGGCGTTTTAGCAGTCCACTACCCAGCCGGGGCTGGGTTTTTGCAAGGGAAAAGTCCAGCCGGGGCTGGCCTATGCGAAAATGAAGAGATTTTGTCCGAATTTGAGTCCGAAAAGGATTATTTTCGAGTTGTTTGATTGAAGGACTTCCAAGAGGACTTAAAGACATGTAGAAAGGCTTATAAAAGGAGGAGAATAACACAGATTATCAGGAGATTATTAGGAGATTAGAGAGCATTCTATTAAATTAGATTTGAGTAAATTAGAGAAAAACACTAGTTTTTATGAGATTTGGAGATTGATGCAACTTGGAGACCATTGAAGATTTGAAGTAGGAGCAAGGAGGGGCGTCAAATCTACAGACAATAGATTATTTCTTCTCATCTTCTTCTATTTTTGTCTTTTAATGATTATTCAATTGTGGATTCTTGGTTTTAATTCAATAATCATGAACTAATTCTTTGTTTGAGATTACAATGGATCTTATTGTGTAGTTTATTTTAATATGTTTCGTTATCAATTATTATGTTCTATTGAGAGGATTGTCTATTGTGATTTGGACTTAATTGTTTAATTGATTGGCCATCAATTACCGTAATAATCTATACGAACTCGAGAGATGAAGTATAGATTTAGATCTAATCATGATAGCATGTGTTCAGGATTTTGTTAATAGCTTAAACTTGATGAGTGTTAAGGTAGAGATATGCTTGACATCGCATGTAATCGGATAGAGAACTTATTCTTAAACTTTCTTCAATTGTGATTCACATAGAGATATAGTGGGTTAGTTGATTAAGGTGTTTAACAGATTTCTATCTTAATTGTGGATTGACGTTAATACGGTATTAGTGCATCGAGAGGTGGTTAATACTACTTTCGTGTTCTTGATTAACAATTCGGGATAGAGAATAATTGATGAGAAGTGTGTTAACCTAAATGAAGCAATAAGTGAAGTTGTGATTTTAAATCTCCATAATCTGATTTTTAATTAGTGGTAATTAGAATTAGTTTAGTTAAATATTTTAATTTATAACATTAAATTCATTTGTTTAAATAAGATTGAGTTGGTTACGGGTTAGTACTTGGTGATTTTTATTAACTAATTCTCTGTGGGAATGATACTCAACTTATCACTTTATTACTTGTTGACCACGTATACTTCCGTGTTGTGCGTAATTAGATTTTACCCAACACTACTGTACAACCACGCGTATTACTGTATTTTAACCACCAGGTAACCCAACAGTGTTAACGGTAATAATTTACGCCGTTATTTATAAAACTCAATCTTTGTCATTTTCTTTCATCCAACCGTTTTCCGGTATAGGGCCCACAAATGGCTGCGCCGTCGTACGAATATTCCCGACAAAAAGAATATTCCACGACCAAACGAATATTCCCCAACAACAATGATTATTTTATAACCACTTGCTTATTTTGTAAAATTTTCACATTTCACCCATAACCAAAGCATTATATCAAATTAACCCTTATTAATTTAGAATAATGAATAAAGGAAAATTCAATTTTTTTATAATAAGTTGGGGTCTTACAACCTCCCCTCCTTATAAAATTTCGTCCTCGAAATTGACGTACGTACCTGGTGTTTTGAACAGATGAGGGTACCTTGCTTTCATTTCTGATTCCAACTCCCAGGTCATTTCTTCAATAGCATGGTTTCTCCACAAAACCTTAACTTGTGGTATAACCTTCGTGCGTAAGACACGCTCTTTCCTATCCAAAATTTCAACAGGTATCTCCTCGTATGTTAAATCTTCAGCTATCTCGTCTGGTTCTAACGCAATAATGTGGTTCGGGTCTTTCACATATTTACGAAGCATAGATACGTGAAAAACATTATGAACACGAGACATGCTTGGAGGTAATGCGAGTCTATAAGCCACATTTCCTATTCGGTCAAGAATCTCAAATGGACAAACAAATCTTGGATTGAGCTTTCCTCTCTTTCTAAATCTTGTAACTCCCTTCCATGGAGCAACACGTAACAGTACATGATCCCCAATATTAAATTCCACATCTTTTCGATGAAGATTAGCATAACTCTTTTGTCGATCTTGTGAAGTGTGAATACGTTGTCGAATAATTTTGATCTTTTTTGTAGTCATGCGTACTAACTCTGGTCCCAACAATGTTGCTTCTCCCACCTCGTCCCAGCATACTAGAGAACGACACTTTGGCCCATACAACGCCTCAAATGGAGCCATGCCTATACTTGCTTGATAACTGTTGTTGTAGGAGAATTCCACTAGTGGCAAGTACTTATCCCAACTTCCTTTAAAATCTAGGACACAAAGTCTTAATAGATCTTCGAGGGTTTGAATAGTCCTCTCTGATTGTCCGTCCGTTTGAGGATGGTATACCGAACTAAATCGTAAATCCGTGCCCATAGCTTTCTGCAAGCTAACCCAAAATCGTGAAGTGAATCTTTGGTCACGATCCGAAACTATGGATACTGGTATGCAATGCAATCTCACAATCTCATTCACGTACATACGAGCAAGACGTTCAAGGGAATAAGTCTCACGTATCGGCAAGAAATGGGCAGACTTGGTTAATCTATCGACAATAACCCAAATAGCATTTATGCCTTGAGAAACCGTGGGAAGACCTGTAACAAAATCCATTGTAATGTGTTCCCATTTCCATTCCGGAATCTCAAGTTGTTGCAATGGGCCTTTTGGCATTTGATGCTCTACCTTTACACGTTGACAAGTTAAACACCTCGAGATAAACTCCGCGATCTCTCTCTTCATATTGTTCCACCAAAATGTATGTCGAATATCATGATACATTTTGGTACTCCCAGGATGGATTACAAACGGGGTGTTGTGTGCCTCCATCATGATTCTATGCTTCAAGTCAGAATTGATCGAAACGCAAAGTCTAGAGTTGACTCGAAGTATTCCTTCTTCATCGATTCTTGCTTCTGGAATAGCATCTTCTTGCACTTTCTTCTTCATTTGTATCAGCCCCAGGTCCGTAGCTTGAGAAGCTTTAACATTATCAATTAAAGTTGGTTCTACTCGTATATTCGCCATCATCACGTTGGTCCCTGGAGTCTTTAATTCTACCTCCATCCTTTGCAAGTCATACAAAATGGGCCTTTGCGTTGACAATATTGCACTCGTACTCGCATATGATCTTCTACTCAATGTGTCAGCTACTACGTTCGCTTTTCCAGGATGATATTGAATAGTGTGATCGTAATCTTTCAACAGCTCAAGCCAACGTCGTTGTCGCATGTTGAGTTCTTTTTTGGTGAAGAAATATTTGAGGCTTTTATGGTCCGTATAAATCTCCACTTTCTCCTCGTACAAGTAGTGGCTCCATATCTTCAACGCGAATACGACTGCTGCCAACTCCAGATCATGAGTAGGATAATTCCTCTCATATTCTTTAAGTTGTCGTGAGGCATAGGCTATGACTTTCCCATGTTGCATGAGAACACATCCTAACCCCTTGCCAGAAGCATCACTGTATATAACAAATCCATCCGAACCAGATGGTATTGTCAGAACAGGTGCCGAAATGAGTCTCCTCTTGAGCTCTTGGAAGCTCTTCTCGCATTCCTCGCTCCATACGAATTTTTCATCCTTCCTAGTCAGCTGAGTTAACGGAGTAGCAATTCGAGAAAATCCTTCCACGAATCTCCGATAATAACCAGCTAAGCCCAGAAAGCTACGCACTTCGGTCACCGACTTTGGCTGCTCCCAACTTTGTATTGCTTCAATCTTCGCCGGGTCCATAGATACTCCATGTTTTGACACCACGTGCCCAAGGAATGCTACTTCTTCAAGCTAGAACTCGCATTTCTTTAGCTTGGCATACAGCTTGTATTCACGAAGTCTTTGAAGCACTAGCTTCAAATGGTGCTCATGATCTTCACGGCTATTGAAATAGATGAGGATGTCATCAATAAAGACAACAACGAATTAATCTAAATATTCCTTGAATAATCAGTTCATCATATCCATGAAGGCAGCAAGGGCGTTAGTCAATCCGAAAGACATCACTAAGAATTCATAATGCCCGTACCGAGTTCTGAAGGCAGTCTTTGGAATATCCTCAGTTTTAATCTTCAGCTAATGATATCCAGAACGAAGATTGATCTTTGAAAAGAATTGTGCTCCTTGCAACTGGTCAAACAGGTCATCAATGTGAGGTAGTGGATACCTATTCTTGATGGTGACATGGTTTAATTCTCGATAGTCAATACAAAGTCGAATACTCCCGTCTTTCTTCTTTACGAATAAAACAGGAGCACCCCAAGGAGATGTACTAGGACGAATGAAACCGATGTCTAACAATTCCTGTAGTTGGACTTTTAACTCCTGAAGTTCAATAGGAGCCATTCTATATGGGGTTTTAGAAATGGGTTTTGTACCCGGTTCAAGGTCAATAAAGAATTCAACTTCACGTTCCGGGGGTAGACCGGGAACTTCTTCGGGAAATACATCAGGAAATTCTTTAACAACAGAAATATTATCCAAATCTAACTTGTCTCTGTTCAAATCCATAACATGGGCTAAGAAAGCTTGGCATCCATTTTTCAATAAACGAATAACTTTGTGGCTTGATATGACAGTGACTGATTTTAGTGGTTTAGTGGTTTGAATTCGTATGACAGGTTGGTTAGGAATATGAAAACTAACAACCTTACGAAAACAATCAATTTTGGCATGTTGAGTGGTTAACCAATCAATTCCTAAAATCACATCAAAAGTAAGTATCTTTAAAGAGATAAGATCCACAGCTAATGTGATAATGCCAACTTGGATCATGCAAGATTTATAAACTGTAGATGTAACGAATGTTTCACCTAACGGAGTTTCAACAGATAAATCAAAATCTAATTTCTCTGGAGTCAATTTTAAACGTTGAGCACAAGCAGGAGAGATAAAAGAATGGGTAGAACCGGTATATAGTAAGGTATAAACTTCGCAAGAATTCAAGATTAGCTTACCCGTGATCACTTCGTTTGGGTTCCTCACGTTTTGTCCAGTCACGACAAATGCTCTTCCAGGAACCGCTGATTTCGACTTATCCGGGATAGCCCTTAGAATCACCACTCCCGCTGAACTTGGTTTCGCTATAGTACAATCTCGAGCGATGTGACCTTCCTTTCCACAGTTGTAACATACCTTGGATTGTTGTGGACAGTTTGGGCTGATATGTCCCTCCTTCCCGCATTTGTAACATCTAACTGGCGGTCGTTCTCCTCCCCTAGAATTTGTTGTTAGTGCTGGTGCTGCTGCTGATGTCTTTTCGTCGTTGTTGAATCTTCTCTTTCTGAAATTTCCACTTGAGTCACCTCTTCTATTATCATGACCACGATTACCACCTGAGTGGTTACCACCTTTATCCGTATTCTTCCTTCCTCGCTGGTTATCATCGTTCTGATGACTGCTATCACCGATATGACCCTGGTTGTGGTCCCTCGGTTGAGTATACTCACTATCTCGCTCTAATAATTGAGCCTTGTTTATAACATCTGAATACAGAGAAAATTTATGAGATATAAGGTATTGACGAATCTTGGGTTTTAGACCTCTCAGAAACATCTGCGTCATACATTCCTCATTCTCCACCAAATGAGGTGCAAACCTGGATAACTCTGCGAACTTTGCCTCGTACCGAGACACCGTCATGTTATTCTGTTCAAGTCTAATAAACTCTACCTCTTTCATATGGTGAATACTTTTTGGAAAGTACTTGTCATTGAACAGTTTCTGAAATCTTTCCCAAGACATGTTGAGTGCATCTAGTTGGGTACGCTTCACAGATTCCCACCAGTAATCTGATTCACCACGAAACATAAAGGTAGCGAATAGAACCTTCTGTTCCTCCGTGCATCCCAAGACATCGAATATCTTGGTAATTTGCTTGACCCACATTTCTGCCTTGATCGGATCCGGCTTTCCATGGAAATCTGGTGGTCCCAACTCCTTGAACTTCTTGGCTGTAATAGACCGCGCGTTGCTATCATTTCCACCCGTATTTTGTACACGAGTCTCCCTCGTCCGATTTTACATGAACTGCAAAAAGCTCCTAAACATTCCATCATTCATCGTTTGCTAGGTAACGTTGTTTACAGGAGGAATATTGTCTTCTTGTTGCACGTTCCCCTGGTTTGTGACTAAAGGTTGCTCCACAGTCTCGTACACTCCATTGTTAACATTCTCAGCAGCCATTCTTAAATACTGCCATAAAACAAGGGTTAATTAAACATATCACATAATATCCCTATGTTATGACCAACCAACAAATAAGCTTAGTAGGACACACTAACAAAGGATTTACGCATCTCTCCCCTCCTAGTTCTATTCCCCGATCTCCGCCAGAGACCATATCCCTAAGCTTTGATACCAACTGTGACGCCCGCAAAACAGGTATACAACACCCATTCTGAGTCGCCAAATACATGGTACATAAAGCAAACTACAACTTTAATAATACAAATGTTGTGTGAAATACGACAATACATACTGTGAGTTTAAATACAAATATTGTCTTCTAGACAATATCCACACGCAAATAAGTCCTCATTACAATTATTCAAACACTATTTTACAGAAATAGTGAGGACTGCTAAAACATCTTTCTAGAAACCTCACTCCATACCCCGACTCGATCCTGCTATGTTATCACCTCATGAGAAGAAAAATGGAACAAAAAGGAAAAGGTTGAGCTCAACTAGCCCAGTAAAGAATATTATGACTAAGATAATATACAACAAATTATCGTTAGTCTTCAACAGGGAAAAATCTGATAGAATACAATAGACAACAAGTTTTAGATCAACAACTACAGCGGAAACAACGATCCATTAGAAGAGCCACGTAGAGGATGAATTCTACTATCTTCTAATATTTAAGAGTCCATCATCAATATTTTATCCCTGTAACAACAATCAATATACATCTTTAATCATCTTTGCACTACAGGCCAAAGATATTCATTTATATCACCGGTTGGTCATGTTCATCTCAACACCTGTTCATCTTTGCACTACGGGCCAAAGATATTCATCAGTAATCATTTATCTTTGCACTACATGCCAAAGATATTCAATAATACCATCATTAAGGACTGAGGATGATAAAAAATATTTTTAAGAACGAATCCAGTGAGATAGAAGGAAAATATTAGGGATTCGTTAACAGTTTTATCCAAGATCAATAATACTCCATAATAACCAATTTTGAAGCAGAATTCAAAAATAACGATCAAAACATGGATACAATCAAAGATAGTAGCCAAAATAGACATCTTGGACAAAAAGGAAAATTTTCATTTTTCGGTGAATAGTGTCGTATTCATGAATAGTGCCGTATACGTGAATAGTAACCCCGACACAAAAAGTTCCAAATTTGATTAAAAATTTCACCAATAATTCGGCATAATGATATTGAAGAAAATAATATCATTTAAGAAGAAAATAACATCCTTTACCTCAAAATAACCGTACTTCTGACTGAATTTTGGTATAGTGCTGACAGAAACTCGTACCGTATAGCAACACTCAAAGTATACTCACAAAAATACGGTCGATAATATAGAGAGAGAAAGAGAGAAAACTTATTTCTGGTGTGATTTTCAATTCTAACTTAGCCCTCTATTTATAGGAAAATGCTAGAACGCCAAATGAGACTAAAATAATAAAATATTAATATTTACCAAATATTCAAGCCCACCACCAAGGAATCTGATTTTAGCATTTCCCACAAGCCCACCTTCTAGAAAAAAATAAAAAAAAACGTTTTTGAAATAAAAAAATAATTAAACTTTCAAAAATCAATTATTTCGGAACCCTGGAACTTCAATAATTTACAATAAATAGCCCCTTTTGTCAGAAAATTCGAATCTCGCGGCTTTTTATAGGAATTCAATTCTATACAACTTTGCAGAAGAAAATTTTTCCAAATTCCAAACAGAAATTATCCGAAATCCACAAACGGATGATTTTTAATTCTTCCAGTCCGACAAAATACTGATAAAACACCTCAGTATTAATTCCTTCAATTATATCCACATAAAATAATATATTCATCAATTATATCCACATCAAATAAATATTTCCTTATCATATGAATCAATAATTAAATATTCTTAAATAATATTACATAATCACAATTATGACAACCAGGCCGTTCCCAGGAAAGAGGGGGCTTTCCAATAAGGATTTCTCCTTACTGGCGCACAATTAGATGACCAAACCTTTCCTTGACAGAACTTTCTAGACATTGCCAATAATGCTATCTAATAATATTATTCAAATAATATGAATTATTGATCTGATAATGAGAAATATTGTGCAGTGATAATTAATAATAATATAAACTAACAATGCAACAATTATTGAATCAATATAATAAAATAATGAACAGTAACTACTGTAACAATTATTGAGTAGTGTCTTCTTACGTACAAATCAATAATTCAACCATACTGTGCAATACCGTGTGCTACTGTACAACCACGCGTATTACTGTTTTTTAACCACCAGGTAACCCAACAATGTTAACAGTAACAATTTACGCCGTTATTTATAAAACTAAATCTTTGTCGTTTTCTTTCATCCAACCGTTTTTCGGTATGGGGCCCACAAATGGCTGCGCCGTCGTACGAATATTCTCTACAAAAAGAATATTCCACGACCAAACGAATATTCTCCGACAACAATGATTATTTTATAACCACTTGCTTATATTGTAAAATTTTCACATTTCACCCATAACCAAAGCATTATATCATTATTAATTTAGAATAATGAATAAAGAAAAATTCAATTTTATTTATAATAAGTTGGGGTCTTACACTTTGTATTGCTTCAATCTTCGCCGGGTCCACAGATACTCCATGTTTTGACACCACGTGCCCAAGGAATGCTACTTTTTCAAGCCAGAACTCGCATTTCTTTAGCTTGGTATACAGCTTGTGTTCACGAAGTCTTTGAAGTACTAGCTTCAAATGGTGCTCATGATCTTCACGGCTTTTGGAATAGATGAGGATGTCATCAATAAAGACAACAACGAATTGATCCAAATATTCCTTGAATACTCGGTTCATCATATCCATGAAGGCAACAAGGGCATTAGTCAATCCGAAAGACATCACTAAGAATTCATAATGCCCGTACCGAGTTCTGAAGGCAGTCTTTGGAATATCCTCAGTTTTAATCTTCATCTGATGATATCCAGAATGAAGATCGATCTTTGAAAAGAATTGTGCTCCTTGTAACTAGTCAAATAGGTCATCAATACGAGGTAGCGGATACCTATTCTTGATGGTGACATGGTTCAATTCCCGTTAGTCAATACAAAGTCGAATACTCCCGTCTTTCTTCTCTACAAATAAAATAGGAACACCCCAATGAGATGTAGTAGGACAAATGAAATCGATGTCCAACAACTCCTGTAGTTGGACCTTTAACTCCTGAAGTTCAATAGGAGCCATTCGATATGGGGTTTTAGAAATGGGCTTTGTACCAGGCTCAAGATCAATAAAGAATTCAACTTCACGTTCTGGGGGTAGACCGAGAAGTTCTTCAGGAAATACGTCAGGAAACTTACTAATGCCGGGAATATTATTCAAATCTGACGTGTCTTTATTCAAATCCATAACACGTGCTAAGAAAGCTTGACGTCTGTTTTTCAGTAAACGAATAGCTTTATGATTTGATATGACTATGATTGATTTTAATGGTTTAGTTGCTTAAATTCATACAATAGGTTGGTTAGGAATATGAAAACTAACAACCTTACGAAAATAATCAATTTTGGCATGATGAGTGGTTAACCAATCAATTCCTAAAATCACATCAAAAGCAAGTATCTTTAAAGAGATAAGATCCACAGGTAATGTGATAGTGCCAACTTGGATCATGCAAGATTTATAAACTATAGATGTAACGAAGGTTTCACCTAACGGAGTTTCAACAGATAAATCAAAATCTAATTTCTCTGGAGTCAAGTTTAAACGTTGAGCACAAATAGGAGAGATAAATGAATGGGTAGCACCGGTATCATGTAAGGTATAAACTTCACAAGAATTAATGATTAGCTTACCCGTGATCACCTCGTTTGGGTTCCTCGCATTTTGATCAGTCACAACAAACGCTCTTCCAGGAACCATTGACTTTGACTTTTCTGGGACAGCCTTTTGAGTTATCGTCCCCCATGGACTTGGTTTCGCTACCATACAATCTTGAGAGATATGTCCTTCATTTCCATAATTATAACATACCTTGAACTATTGTGGACAGTTTGGACTGATATATCCCTATTTCCCGCATTTATAACATACGACCGGTGGTCGTTCTCCTCCCTTAGAACCAGTTGCTGTTGGTGCTGACGTTTTCACATGGTCATTGTTGAATCTCCTCTTTTTAAAATCTCTTCCCGACTCGCTTCTTCTATTTTCATGGCCATGACTACCACCAGAGTGGTTACCATTTTTGTCCGTCTTTTTCTTTCTCCGCTGGTTATCGTTATTCTGTTGACTGCTATCTCTGGTATGATCTTGGTTTTGGTCCCTCGGTTAAACGTACTCGTTATCTCGTTATAATAATTGAGCCCTGTTAACAACATCTGAATACAGAGAAAATTTATGAAAAATGAGATATTGACGTATGCCGGGTTTCAAACCTCTCAGAAACATTCGCATCATACGTTCATTATTCTCCACCAAATGAGGTGCAAACCTGGATAACTCTGCAAACTTCGCCTCGTATTGGGACACCGTCATGTTGTTTTGTTCTAGTCTAATAAACTCCACTTCCTTCATATGACGAATACTTTCAGGAAAGTATTTGTCATTGAATAGTTTCTGAAACGTCTCCCAAAATATGCTGAGCGCGGCTGGATGGGTACGCTTCACAGACTCCCACTAGTAATCTGCTTCATTACTGAAAATAAAATTGGTGAATGGAACCTTCTGTGTCCTCCGTGCATCCCAAGACATCGAATATCTTGGTAATTTGTTTGACCCACATTTCTGCCTTAATCGGATCCGGCTTTTCCCAGAATTCTGGTGGTCCCAACTCTTTGAACTGCTTGGCCGTGACAAACTACACGTTGTTATCATTTCCACCGGTATTTTGTGCACGAGTCTCCCTCGTCTGATTTTGCATGAAATAAAAAAAGCTTCTAAACATTCCGTCGTTCATCGTCTGATCAGTGGTGTTGTTTGCAGGAGGAACATTGCAGGCCTGTTGCACGTTATCCTCGTTGGTGGGTAAAGGTGTCTCCACGGTCTCAATTGTTCCACTGTTAACATTCTCAGTCGACATTCTCAAATACTACCATAAAACAAAGGTTAATTAAAGAAATCAACATATCACATAATATCCCTATATACTGACCAACCAACAAATAAGCTTAGGTAAGACACACTAGCGAAGGTTTTACTCGTCCCTCCCCTCCTAGTTTTATTCCTCGATCCCCGCTAGAGCATATCCCTAAGCTCTGATACCAACTGTGACGCCCCCAAAATAGGTATACATCACCCATTTTGAGTTGTCAAAAACATGGTACAGAAATAACTACAACTTTAATAATACAACATATAAACTGTAAGTTTAAATACAAATATTATCATCTAGACAATATTCATACCCAACTAAGTCCTCATTACAATTATTGGTACATTATTTTACAAAAATGGTGAGGACTACTAAAATAACTTCTAGAACCATCATTCCACACCCCGACTAGTACTCGCCACATTCTCGCCTCTTGAGAAGAAAAATGGAACAAAAAGGAAAAGGGTGAGCTCAACTAGCCCGGTAAAGAATATTATAACTAAGATAATATAGAACAAATTATCGTTAGTCTTCAACAGGGAAAAATCTGATAGAATATAATAAACAACAAGTTCCAGATCAATATTCGCAGCGGAAATAATAATTCATAGATGAGTTACGTAGAGAATGAAATTAAACTATGAATTTTAAAGTCCATCATCAATATTTTATCCCTGTAACATCAATCAATATTCATCTTGAATCAAATATTCATCTTTGCACTACAGGCCAAAGATATTCATCATTTGGTCAAGTTCATCTCAACAAATGTACATCTTTGCACTACGGGCCAAAGATATTCATAAGAAAATCAACCATCTTTGCACTACAAGCCAAAGATATTCAGTAATATCATCTTTTAGGACTTAGGATGATGAAAAATATTTTAAAGAAAATGAATCCAGTGAAACAAAAGAATAAATATTAAGGATTCGTACTTTAAACAATCCGAGTTCAAAAATACTTCATAAATAACTATAGTGAAGTCAAATTCAAGAATGATCAAAATATGGATACAATCAAAGCTAGTATCTATAATAGATATTTTGGACGAAAAACTAAAATTTAATTTTTCTGTGAATAGTGTTGTATTCGTGAATAGTGTCGTATACGTGAATAGTGTCGTATACGTGAATAGTAACTCCGACACTAAAAAACAAGAATTTCACAAGAAATTTTTTACCAATAATTCGGCATAGTGATATTAGAAGAAATAATATCATTTAAAAAAAATATAACATCCCTTACCGTGAAAAGATTGTACTTCTAGCTGGAATATCGGATATAGTGCTGAAGGGAACTTGCACCGTATAGCAACACTCAAAGTATCAAAATACTCACAAGTATACACTCGATAATATAGAGAGAGAAAGAGAGAGAAAACTTCAGTTTCTGGTGTGATTTTCAATTCTAATAAAATCTCAAAGTTTCTGGTGTTCTGTTTAGAACACCAAAGCAGAAAATTTAATAAAATATTAATATTATTTATTTTTATTCCTACGCCCACATTTAGATATCTGAATTTAGCCATTTCAACAACCAATGGGGCACATCAAACATATCAAAAACGTTTTTCTTTTAAAACAAATTTAAAAAATTTGAAAAATAATTATTTCGGAACTTCAGACCTTCAATAATTCATAATAAATAGCCTTTTTATCAGAAAAATTTGAACTTCATGTCCTTTCGATAGGAAATTCCATTCTCTACAACTTTGTAGAAGAAAGTTTTTCCAAATTCTAAACAGAAATTGACCGAAATCCACAAACGGGCGATTTTACAGGCAATAATCAAATTTCAGTCAAGAAATGGGGTCCACAAACATGAAAAACATGTTTAATCATTTATTGAAACAAAAATACTCTTCCTCCTCATTTATTCATATATCCCACATTCATTATAAAATATCACCATTATAATATTATTAAAATATAATAATATATTTAAATGAATTATTTTATCAGAAGAGATAAAATATCAATTTTCAACAATTATCACATTAAAAAATTTCTCCATCTATATCCACATAAAATAAATATTTTTCTTATCATATAAATCAATAATTAATTATTCACAAATAATATTATAGAATCACAATACTGACAACCAGGCAGTTCCCAGGAAAGAGGGGGCTTTCCAATAAGGATTTTTCCTTACTGGCGCGCAATTAGGTGACCAAACCTCTCTTTAGACAGAACTTTCTAGACATTGCCAATAATATTATCTAATAGTATTATTTAAATAATATGAATTATTGATTTGATAATGAAAATACTGTGTAGTTACAATTATTGAATCAACAATAATATAAAATATCAACGTAGCAATTATTGAATCAGTAAATTAAAATATTAAACAGTAACTACTGTAACAATTATTGAGTAGTGCCTTCTTATGTAAGAATTAATAACTGGTGCAATACCGTGTGCTACTGTATTTTAACTACCGGGTATTCCAACAGTATTAACGATAATAACTACGTCGTTTTTTATAAACAACTTATACTTGTCATTTTTTTTCATCCAATCGCTTTCCGTTATGGGGCCCACACAAGGCTGCGCCATCGTACGAATATTCCCCGACAGTAAAAATATTCCACGACCAAACAAATATTCTCCGATAAAAATAAATATTTTATAACCACTTGCATATTTGAAATATTTGCGCTTTTTACCCATAACTAACCACATTAATTAAATCAACCCTTACTATTTCAAAATAATAAATAGAAGAAATTTAGTTTCATTAATAATAAGTTGGGGTCTTACAACCTAGACGTGCTCGTAAGTAATGCCGGACTTACAGACTTAGTGTCGGGTTGTCCTTTTTAAAGAAAGTATGAAATGCTCAAGGTCTTGGACCGAAATTGATGTTTTACTGAATGTTGTCTGTGAGGTCCCCGAATCCGGATACTTGAAACCCGAACTCGATACTTCACGATACCATTTCTATGAGCGGAATAATATTAATAATAATAACAATAATATAAATTTATCAAATTTAATTTACATATTATCAGAGTTTCTCAAATCCCAAGTACGAAACCTTTAACATTCATTACATGATAATAATAATATTTATCATCCATATCCTAATAAAGTTAAACTATTACAGAAGTTAACTTAAAAAGTTATTCAGCAACTTTCCCCTTCCCCTTGTTCTTGACAGATCCTTCCGGTCCTTCACACTTAGCTGAAAACATTTAAATTAAACAAGGATGAGCATTTGAGTGCCCAACAAGTATTTATATATATATAAGCTGAAAGAATTTAAATGTTTTCTTTATAATATTCTTCTACAACCAATCAATAGTTGTGAAGTAATCTGTACCAATAATAATAACATAACAACCCTCTTTCAAATTTTTGAAACTACATATTGACTATACATGGGTTTCTGTGACATATTATGAACATTGTTTTCATTTTCGAAAAGGTTTGAACAGAAATTCATCTGTAAAACGTCATGACTTACGGGCACGGAAGGTGATCAGCCCCGTTGTACCCTGTATTGATCAATACTACATGTACAAGAACGAAGTTATCATTCACTCTGTCCGCCTTGGGCGCATAAAAATTTTCCCATTATCGGGATGTTCATACCTGTCGGGTTTTCATAATAAAGGTCTTATCTTATTCAATAATAATATATAATTCAACATATATGTATATCAAAGGTGTATCAACATGTGATTAAATACAATGATTATCCAAGTGGGGACACTTGTATAATCATTTCTAGAATTTAACGAACAGAATATATATACGAATTATCATATACTAACATGTTGATAATCAAAGGGTGTATATAATATAGGTTTAACAATCTGTACATTAATAATAATAATTCTGAACTTCTCACTTCTGTCCATTTCATAAAAAAAATGCAAAGTTAGGATACTTGCCTGATGCGCTGCTTACAATTATGCAACTTAGATTTATCTTTTCTATCACGACCTATCATTAATCAGATAATTTTACCGATTAGTATATCATAACGTAACACATAACACTGCCTATTGCAGTCAGCACGTTCCTAGTCACATAGTCACATAACCTTAATAACCATTGAATCACAAACAAATAGTTAACTAGCTAAATTATCTAAGTCCAGATTAATTTCTGAACAATGTCGGTCTATCGATAGCTTTATCGGTAATAATCGAGTCTAAGACTCTATCTCAAAGTTCAACATTCGTAAATATCAGTCATATAATTTTTAAATGACTTATAATAATTTTTAAATAATTATTATCATTTATCATAATTTTTGAAATATCAGAATCATTATTAAATGATTTAAATATCAAACAATTCTATTATCATTATCATTTAATCAATATTAAACTATTAATGAAACCATTTCCAAAATATTAAAGTTATGTATAATAACTCAAAATATTTTTAAAACATTTATATTACCCTTAATTGATTTTTAAACATCTAAAATCATTATTAAATAATTACCATTAATATTTAAATATTAATGAACTATTTATCCAAATATTAAAAGTCATTAATTATAAATTAAAATATTTTTAATTCATTTATATCCCTTTTAAATGATTTTTAAATAAATAAAACCATTTTTAAACTATTTATTTAATATAATTATTAAATAAATTTAATATCATTAATATATCATTAATATTAAATTATTAATGAAATTATCCTTTAAATATTAAAAGTTATAGTTTATAACTTAAAATATCTTTAAACACTTTATTTTCATTTAAAATGATTATTATAATATTAAAGTCATTTTTTGAACTAAATTATTTAATATAATTATTAAATAACTTTAATATCATTATTAATTAATTAATGACATTTACCTTTAAATATTAAAAGTTATATTTTATAACTTAAAATATTTTTAAATACCTTATTATTATTTAAAATGATTTTTAAAAATAATAAAATCATTTTTAATTCATTTATTTAATTTATTTAATAAATAACTTAATTATCATTAATATTAATTTATTAATGAAAATTATCACATAATATTAAAAGTCATTAAAAATAACTTAAAATATTTTATTATATCATAATATAATTTTAAATGATTTTTCAAATATAAAAATCATTTTTAAATAATTTATTTAATATTTTAATTAAATAAATTAAATACTTTTAATATTCCAAAAATATTAAATATTTATGAAATATATTTAAAATAATTAAAAACTAATTTTTGGAATTTAAAATAATTTTTAATAATTTATTTTACATTTTTAATAATTAAAACTATTTTTTTCTATTTATTTATTAATTTCTGGAAAATAAATTACTATCTGTCGCTAAAGACCACCTATAGCGACAGAACCGTCGCTATATGTGTTCTTGGTGTTCTTCAAGCAACCCAGAAATTCATCGATAGTGTGCACGGTGTAACGTTTGAACAACAATTTCTCTATGCTCCTAAAGTATTCTGGTCAACCTAAAGTGTTTGGAGTGTAATATAAGTGCAACACTAAAATTAGAAATCGATAACATGTATAAAACACATCTCAGCTGATAGATCTAAGCTCTCAAATTTCTTGTCAGAGCTGTTCTTCATTTTTGGGTTTTCCAGAAATGAAGAACAATTCATACTGCCTTCTTTCGATCATCATAACTTGCTTCACATTTGAGGTATTTGTGATTTAAAGCTTGAAGATTTTAGAAAACATGTAATTCTAGAGATCCAATACATAAAATCATAACAACAACAAAACCGCGAGATCTAGTCTGGTCAAACTAGGTCAGTCGTCATGTTCTTATGTTTTCTAGGTTACCCAGAAAACAGAAAACATGATCTTCTGAACTAGTTTGACCGGCCACAATTTTTAACCTGTTTACTATATATGTGACATTAAGGCATGATTTTGTAGTCTAACAAACATACTACAACTTAGACTCAAGATTCATAACAGATCATCAAATTACTGTCAGATATAATGCGTAGAATATCTTGTCAGACGCTTAAAATTACTTTCTGGGTTACCCAGAATTCAGCCGGTCATGCCCGGCCAACGGGTTTTGACCATTTATAAAATGAAATCCATACATTATTGAACCTTGATTCTTATACCAGAGGAAAGATCTCATACTAAACTACAAAATCAAACACTTAAACAACAAAAACATGTAACATACCAAGATCTATGATGACTGACATTTGACTGTCAGACTCAAAATTAAAAAATTCCAGATTTTCGAAAACACCAATTTCGTGTATTTAAATATTATGGATCTATCAAATACCAGCCCAGATCATCATTATATACTATAACCAACATGTTTAACACATCAAACATAAAATCTAACAACATAAAATTGGACAGATTTTTGGGCTAGGGTTTATACCTTTTATGATCAATTGATGATTCTAGGCTTCTGATTTGTGGTTGGATTTCGTGGGGCTTGAATAAGGGACTATAAAGCTTGATATTTTTGGAGGTTTGGGGCTTAAGAGAATTAGTAGAGTGTTTGTGCAATTTTTAGTAAACAACCCACTTTCTCTCTCCTTCAATCTATATATATAATGTGTTGGATGCATGAATGCTGAGATATGTTGCTGGTTGCTGAGATTGTAAGTCACATGGAGTTGGTAGATTAGGTATGAGTTGGTAAACAACTCCCACACTTGTCAAAACTCAATAATTCAAGAGGGTAAAATGGTCTTTTTGCTTGGAAATTTAAGGGCACAATTGTAAACTTTGCAAATTCTTAGGGTTTGACCCTTAGAGTTTAACCCTAAGGTTTAGTACATAGCATTTGTAGGATTTCCATTTTTAGGGTTTACTCAAAAATAAAATTATACACTAAAATTTTAGTTTATAAAATTTATAAATTAAGGTTTTAATATAAATTAAATTCTTTAATTATACATGAACATTAGGGTATTATAACTTAATTAACTTTACTATTTGAACAATTAGTGCTTAAAATTAGCAATTAGGGTTCAAAGAAATATCGGTTAGAGTTTTGATTTCACAATTATGGTTTCGTGACCAAATTAGGGTTTTAATCACTACGGTCTTAAATCACTAATTAAGTTTACTTTAATTAATGATATAAAACCTATTATACTTGACATTAATCACAGTAACACAATTTCTGACTGATCACGAACTACAATTTAAATTTTAAATTAGGGTTTTCTAATATTTAGAAAATACAAATATAAACTAGGGTTTTAAATTTTATATTTAGGGTTTCCTAATTTGTATAACACACAACATATATATATATATATATATATATATATATATATATATATATATATATATATATATATATATATATATATATATATATATATATATATATATAGAACAAGGATCCAGTCCGGTCTCCCGGACTGGTCCTAAAATACGGACCCCGTATTTTTGTTTTTGCTTTTTTTCTGAAACAACTAAAAAAAAAATTATGGAACTGAAATTTTTCCATAATACAGTGTTTTGGGTGTGTTTTTAATACCTATACCAACCAATGTATGTACAGTCTGCCCAGACTGTACAGAAATGTTTTGGTATAGGCATCCAAATCACGACCAAAACACTGTATTGTGAAAAAATTTTAGTTCCATAATTATTTTTTTTTAGTTGTTTCAAAAAAAAAGCAAAAAAAAAATGTCCGAATTTTTTTAAAATCCGGGAGTCCGGACCTGATCCGGACTCTATATATATATATATATATCATATAACACAGTTATATAATAGTCTTAAATTTTCCATTTACATTGATAAACATGGTTAAATTAATTAATGCTAGGGTTTGAGTCAATATATACCATAATTGACCAACCCTCAATATTACGTACATACAGTACATATTCATAGCACTAAAAAATTAAAATATAATTAATATTATATTATTATTCTCATACCTTGACAATAATCTAAAATTAGGGTTTGGATTCCATATTTGATTATTCTTTCATATTTAACCTTAATAATTAAGGTTAAATAATTAACTTAATAATCTGTACTAAAATTTATATAATAAAATAATTATTCTAATTATTCTAAAAATCACTTCATATATTATTTAAATAATATATGATTATATATTCATGGAAAATAATTAATAAAAACATTTCTATCTTAAAATTAATTATTATAAGAATATACTTTATAATAATCAATAATTCTAAAATAAATTTACTTGTAAATATTCATGTAATAAATATATTTTTATTTATCACATAAATACATATACACATTATCTTGTACAAATCCTCTTCCTTAAAATAAAAAAAAATTTATACGCAAAATTTCTTATTTATTTATTTATATAGAAAATATCGGGTTGTCACATTGTCATTGTAAAATGTTTTGAAGAAAAGAGAAGTGATATTTTGAATTATCGATAGTACTTCATAACTATTGTTCAGTTATTGAAAATATATGGTTTGTATAATTCAAGCATGTTGTTTAAAAGGAATTGTCATACTTGTTGAGCTAGTTATGCTCACTCTTGCTTGAACCATATGAATATAGCTAAGATCAAACGGACCGAAGGATCCGATAAAAATAAAGGGAAGGCTAAGGCAGACCATTGAACTGTCTATGTAATAGTATAGGTTTAATATTGTAATGTATTTGATATTATGACAAAGAACTTATGTATTGGTTATAAAGAACCTGGGACGGGAATATTATTTTGAATATATATAAGACATATTCATTCTTTTGAGGCATTTCAATTGAATGTATGTGTGAACTGTAGCACCGTGTAGCTCCATATGTTGGGTTGGAAGATACCCGGATTTGGGGGCGTCACAAGCGTACTCAGTCAGCCACACTAAATATATATTGGGAAACGTTTCAGAAACTGTTCAATGACAAGTATTTTTCTAAAAGTATTCATCATATGAAGGAGGTAGAGTTTATTAGATTGGAACAGAACAACATGACGGTGTCCTTGTACGAGGCTAAGTTTGCGGAGTTATCCAGATTTGCACCTCATTTGATAGAGAATGAGGAACGTATGACGCGGATGTTTCTAAGAGGTCTGAAACCCGAAATTCTTCAATATCTCATTTCTCACAAATTTTCTCTATATTCAGATATTGTCAACAAGGCTCAATTATTAGAGCAAGATAATGAGTATGTTCAACCAAGGGACCACAATTAGGGTCATACCAGTGGCAACAGTCATCAAAGCAATGATAACTAGCGGGGGAAATAAATACGGACAAAAGCGATAACCACTCTGGTGGTAATCATGGCCATGATAGTAGAAGAAGCAAGTCCTGGGGAGATTTAAAAAAGAGAAGGTACAACAATGACAATGTGAGGACGTCAGCACCAGCATCAACTGTTTCTAGGGGAGGAGAACGACCACCGGTCATATGTTATAAATGTGGGAAAGAGGGATACATCAGCCCAAACTGCCCACAACAATTCAAGGTATGTTATAATTGTGGAAAAGAAGGTCATATAGCTCGAGATTGTTATATAGCGAAACCAAGTCCAGTGGGGATGGTAACTCCAAAGGCTGTCCCGGACAAGTCAAAGTCAGCGGTTCCTAGAAGAGCATTTGTCGTGACTGGCCAAAATGTGAGGAGCTCGAACGAGATGATCACGGGTAAGTTAATCATAAACTCTTGTAAAGTTTACACCTTACTAGATACCGGTTCTACCCATTCTTTTATCTCTCCTGCTTATGCTCAACGTTTGAACTTGACTCCGAAGAAATTAGACTTTGACTTATCTGTTGAAACTCCATTAGGAGAAACTTTCATTACATCCACTGTTTATAAATCTTTCTTGATCCAAGTTGGCACCATCACATTACCTGTTGATCTTATCTCTTTAAAGATACTTGCATTTGATGTGATTTTAGGGATTGATTGGTTAACTACTCATCATGCCAAAATTGATTGTTTTCGTAAGGTTGTTAGTTTTCATATTCATAACCAACCTGTTATGTGAATTCAAGCAACTAAACCACTAAAGTCAATCACTGTCATATCAATCCATAAAGCCATTCGTTTATTGAAAAACATATGTCAAGTTTTTTTAGCCCCTGTCATGGACTTGAACAAAAACATGTCAGATTTGAATAATATTTCTGTTGTTAGTGAATTTCCTGACGTATTTCCTGAAGAACTTCTCGGTCTACCACCAGAACGTGAAGTTGAATTCTTTATTGACCTTGAACCTGGTACGAAATCCATTTCTAAAACCCCATATCGAATGGCTCCTATTAAACTTTAGGAGCTAAAGGTCCAACTACACGAGTTGTTGGACATCGGTTTCATTCGTCCTAGTACATCTCCTTGGGGTACTCCTATTTTATTCATAAAGAAGAAAGACGGGAGTATGCGACTTTGTATTGACTACCGGGAATTGAACCATGTCACCATCAAGAATAAGTATCCGCTACCTCACATTGATGACATGTTCGACCAGTTACAAGGAATACAATTCTTTTCAAAGATCGATCTTCGTTCTGGATATCATCATCTGAATATTAAAACTGAGGATATTCCAAAGACTGCCTTCAGAACTAGGTACGAGCATTATGAATTCTTAGTCATATCTTTTGGATTGACTAATGCTCCTGCTGCTTTCATGGATATGATGAACCGTGTGTTCAAGGAATATTTGGATCAGTTCTTTGTTGTCTTTATTGATGACATCCTCATCTATTTCAAAAGTTGTGAAGATTATGAGCACCATTTGAAGCTGATACTTCAAAGGCTTCGTGATAACAAGTTATATGCCAAGCTGAAGAAATGCAAGTTTTGGCTTGAGGAAATAGCATTCTTTGGACACGTGGTGTCAAAACATGGAGTATCTGTTGACCCAGCAAAGATTGAAGCAATACAAAGTTGGGAGCAACCAAAGTCGGTGACCGAAGTACGTAGCTTTCTAGTCTTAGCTAGTTATTATCCGAGATTCGTGGAAGGATTTTCTAGAATCGCTACTCCGTTAACTTAGCTGACTCAAAAAGATACAAAATTCGTATAGAGCGAGGAATGCGAGAAGAGTTTCCAAGAGCTTAAGAGAAGACTCATTTTGGCACCTGTTCTGACAATACCATCTGGTTCGGATGGATTTGTTATTTAAAGCGATGCTTCAGGAAAAGGGTTAGGATGTGGTCATATGCAACACAGGAAAGTCATAGCCTATGCCTTGCGACAACTCAGAGAATATGAGAGGAATTATCCTACTCACGATCTGGAGTTGACAGCAGTTATTTTCGCATTGAAAATCTGGAGACACTACCTGTATGGGGAGAAAGTGGAGATCTATGCAGATCATAAAAGCATCAAATATATTTTCACCCAAAAGGAACTCAACATGCGGCAACGACGTTGGCTCGAGCTGTTAAAAGCTTACAACCATACTATTCAATATTATCCTAGAAAAGAGAACGTGGTAGCTGACGCGTTGAGTAGAAGATCATGTGCGGGTACAAGTGCGATAATGTCAATGCAAAGACCCATTTTGTACGACTTACAAAGGATGGAGATAGAGTTAAAGGCTCCAAGTACCCATGTGATGATATCAAACATACGAGTAGAACTGACTTTAATCAATAAAGTTATAGCTGCTCAAGCCACAGACCCAGAGTTGATGTGTATGAAGAAGAAAGTACAAGAAGGTGTTATTCCAGAAACAAGAATCGATGAAGAAGGAATACTTTAAGTCAACTCTAGACTTCGTATTCCTAACGAGTCTGACTTGAAGCATAGAATCATGATGGAGGAACACAACACACCGTTTGTAATCCATCATGGGAGTACCAAAATGTATCATGATCTACGACATACATTTTGGTGGAATAATATGAAGAGAGAGATCGCATAGTTTATCTTGAAGTGTTTAACTTGTCAACGTGTAAAGGTGGAGCATCAAGTGCCAAAAGGTCTATTACAACCACATGAGATTATGAAATGGAAGTGTGAACACATTACCATGGATTTCGTTATGGGTCTTCCCAAGGTTTCTCAAGACATAGATGCGATTTGGGTTATTATTGATAGATTAACCAAGTCTGCTCATTTCTTGCCGATATGGGAGACTTATTCCCTTGAACGTCTTACTCGTATGTACATGAATGAGATTGTGAGATTGAATGGCATGCCAGTATATATATTTCGGATCGTGACCCAAGATTCACTTCACAATTTTGGGTTAGCTTGCATAAAGCTATGGGCACGGATTTACGATTCAGTTTGGCATACCATCCTCAAACGGACGGGCAATCAGAAAGGACTATTCAAACTCTTGAAGATATATTAAGACTCTATGTCCTAGATTTCAAAGAAAGTTGGAATAAGTACTTGCCATTGGTGGAATTCTCCTACAACAACAGTTATCAAGCAAGTATAGGCATGGCTCCATTCAAAGCTTTGTATGGAATTAAGTGTCATTCTCCAGTATGCTGGGATGAGGTGGGTGAAGCAATGTTGTTGGGACCAAAATTGGTACGCATGACTACAGAAAAGATCCAAATGATCTGATAATGTATACAAACGACACAAGATTGACAAAAGAGTTATGCGAATCTTCATTGAAAAGATGTGGAATTTAATATTGGGGATCATGTATTGTTACGTATTGCTCCATGGAAGAGAGTTACAAGATTTGGGAAGAGAGGAAAGCTCAATCCAGGATTTGGTTGTCCATTTGAGATTTTTGACCGAATAGGAAATATGGCCTATAGACTCGCATTACCTCCAAGCATGTCTCATGTTCATAATGTTTTTCACATATCTATGCTTCATAAATATGTGAAAGACCCAAACCACATTATTGAGTTAGAACCAGACGAGATAGCCGAAGATTTAACGTACAAGTAGGTACCTATCAAGATCTTGGATAGGAAGGAACATGTCCTACACACAAAGGTTATACCACAAGTCAAAGTTTGTGGAAGAACCATGTTATTGAGGAAATGACCTGGGAGTTGGAATCGGAAATGAAAGTGAGGTACCCTCACCTTTTCGAAATACCAGGTATGTACGTCAATTTTGAGGACAAAATTTCATAACGACGGGAGGTTGTAAGACCCCAACTTTTTATAAATGAAATTGAATTTTCTCTATTCTTTATCTTGAAATAATAAGGTGTTAATTTGATATAATGCTTTGGTTATGGGTGAAATGTGCAAATTTTGCAAAATAAGCAAATAGTTATAAAATATTCATTGTTGTCGAGGAATATTCGTTTGGTCGTGGAATATTCTTGTTGTCGGGGAATATTCCTATGACGGCGCAACCATTTGTGGTCCCATAACGGAAAATGGTTGGAGGAAGAAAACAACAAGTTTAAGTTTTTATAAATAACGGCGTAGTTGTTACCATTAACAATGTTGGAATACCTGGTGGTTAAAATACAGTAATACGTGTGGTTTCACAGTAGAACAGGGCATTGCACAGTATTTTTGGATTACTGATTCTTACATAAGAAGGCACAACTCAATACTTGTTACAGTAATTACTGTTCAATATTTTATTTTATTGATTCAATAATTGCTACATTGATATTTTATATTATTGTTGTTTCAATAATTATCATTGTACAATATTTTCATTATCAGATCAATAATTCATTTTATTTGAATAATAATATTAGATAGCATTATTGGAAATGTCTAAGGTAGTTCTGTCTAGGAAAGGAGTTTGGTCACCTAATTGCGCGCTAGTAAGGAGAAATTCTTATCGGAAAGCCCCCTCTTTCCTAGGAACGAACTGGTTGTCATTATTGTAATTCTGTATTATTATTTGTGAATAATTAATTATTGATTTATATGATAAGAAAATATTTATTTTATGTGGATATAAATGAATGACTTAATGTTGAGGTGTTTTATCAGTATTTTGTCAGAATAGAGGTGTTAAAAATCATCCGTATATGGATTTCGATCATTTTTGTTTGAAATTTAAAAAATACCTTCGACAAAGTTGTAGAGAATTAAATTTCCCATGGAATGGATATAAAATTCGTATTTTTCTGATAAAATGGCTATTTATTATGAATTACTGAAGTTTTGGAAATAAATGCTTTTAATTAAAAACATGGGTGGGCTCCACTTTTGTTTTTGGTGGAAAAATGTTGAATTTGGTCAAGAAGGTATGCGTAGGAAAATTTTTAAAGAATATTAGTATTTTATTAATTTAGTCTGCTTTGGCGTTCTGACATTTTCCTATAAATATGGTGCTTAGTTAGAATTAAAAATCATACTAGAATCTGAAGTTTTCTATCTCTATAATATCGAGCGTATTTTTGTCAGTATTTAGATACTTTGAGAGTTGCTATTCATTGCAAGTTTCCTTCAGCATTATATCCGATATTCAGCTAGAAGTACTATTCTTTTGAGGTAAGGGATGTTGTTTTCTTCGTAAATGATGTTATTCTTTCAATATCATTGTACCAAAATATTGGTATGAATTTTATTATGAAATGTTTACCTTTTCATGTCGAGGTTACTATTCATGTATACAACATTATTCACGAATACGGTATTATTCACGAATACGGTATTATTCACGACTACAGTACTATTCACGAGTACGGTACTATTCACGAGTAATATTCATGAAGTATAATTTTTCTTGTGAAATTTCTACCTTTTCGTATCGGGGTTACTATTCACGTATATGGAACAATTCACAAATACGGCACTATTCACAAAAAAATTAAATTTTCTTTTCTTTGTCCAAGTTGTCTATTATGGTTATTATCTTTGATTGTATCCATGTTTTGATCTTCATTCTTGAATTTTGCTCTACAATTGATTATTATGAAGTATTTTTGAACTTGGATAAATTGAAGTACGAATCCCTAATCTTTGTCCTTTTATCTCACTGGATTCATTTTCTTTAAGATATTTATCATCATCCTTAGTGCTAAATGATGATATAACTAAATATCATTGACATATAGTGCAAAGATGAATGATTACCTGATGAATATCTTTGGCCATGGTGCAAAGATGGACAGGTGTTGAGATGAACATGACCAACTAGTGATACAAATGAATATCTTTGGCCTGTAGTGCAAAGATGAATATTTGATTCAAGATGTATATTGATTATTGTTACAAGGATAAAATATTGATGATGGATTTTTAAATCATAGAAGATAGTAGATTTCATTCTCTACTTAACTCTTCAAATGAATTGTTATTTCCGCTGCGAATATTGATCTAAAACTTGTTGTCCATTATATTTTATCTAATTTATTGAAGGCTAACAATAATTTGTTATACCTTATCTTAGTCATAATATTCTTTACTGGGCTAGTTGAGCTCACCCTTTTCCTTTTTAATCCATTTTTCTTCTCAGGAGGTGAGAATATAGCGGGAACTAGTCGGGGTGTGGAGTGATGTTTCAAGTCAATTATTTTAGCAGTCCTCACTATTTTGTAAAATAATGTATCAATAATTGTAACGAGAACTTATTTGAGCGTGGATATTGTCTAGAAGACTATATTTATATTTAAACTCACAGTATATGTGTTGTCGTATTTTGCACGATAATTGTAATAATAAAGTTGTAGGTTTTTTCTGTACCATGTATTTGGCGACTCAAAATGGGTTGTGTATACCTATTTTGGGGGCGTCACACCTACGGATGAAGAGGAGTGTTTCTGGGTAGATGTCATCGACCGGATAGTGAATAAAGATATGGTCAAAAGTTTGGTAAATGATACATTGTAGACTACACTATTGGGGGATGAAGATTTAGATGATCCAGAATTTGTGGATTATTTACACATGTTGGATGCTTTTCCTAGAGTAAGTAGATTCAAAGTTCCATTTGAACCACTACACATGGAGGAAACAACTTTAGCTCGGATGAAACCTTCACTTCAGGAGCTACCCACTCTTGAGCTCAAACCACTTCCTAAACACCTCAAGTATGCTTATTTGGGTGATTTAAATACTTTACCTGTTATTATTGCATCTGCACTTAACGAATTGCAAGAAAGTAAGTTGTTGAGGATCTGAAGAGAATACAAATCAGTAATAGGATGGACCATTATCGACATTAAGGGGATCAGCCCCTCTTTTTGCATGTACAAGATTTTAATAGAAGAAGATGCGAAGCCAATAGTGGAGCAGTAGAGAAGATTAAATCCAATCATGAAAGAAGTGGTTAAGAAATAAATATTAAAGTGATTGGATGTAGGAATTATATACCCGATTTGAGACAGTGCATGGGTCAGTCCAGTACAGTGTGTGCCTAAAAAGGGTGGAATGACGGTTCAATAATCAGTACATCTTGCTTGTAGTTGACTTTGTGTCAAAATGGGTTGAAGTCGTAGCACTCCCCACAAATGATGCCAAAGTGGTTCTCAAGTTCTTACACAAGAATATTTTTACAAGATTTGGCACGCCAAGAGCTATTATAAGTGATGAGGGTAGTCACTTCTTTAACAGATCGTTTACAGCTCTTTTAGTAAAATATGGGGTCAACCATAAGGTGGCTACAACATATCACCCCCAAATAAGTGGTCAAGCTGAGGTCTCCAACAAGGAGGTGAAGAAAATCTTAGAGAAGGTAGTAAACCCGAACAGAAAAGATTGGTCTCTTAAATTAGATGACACATTATGGGCTTACAAGAAAGCTTACAAGATGCCAATTGGGATGTCACCATACCAGTTGGTTTATTAGAAAGTATGTCACCTACCTGTGGAGTTACAACATAAAGCCTATTGGACAATTCAGATGCTCAACTTTGATCAAACAGCTGCGGGAGAAAAGTGGCTACTTCAATTGAATGAACTTGATGAATTTCGACTACAAACATATGAGAACTCGAAGTTGTATAAAGAAAATGTCAAGAAATGGCACGATCAGAAAATCGTGTAGAGAAAGTTTGAACCGGGGCAGTCAGTACTATTGTTCAATTCAAGATTAAGATTATTTCCTGGAAAGTTCAAATCTAGATGGTCGGGTCCATTTACTATCAAAAGGGTTTTCCCGCATGGCGCTGTTGAATTATACAGTAGAAATCCATTGGAGACGTTTAAAGTAAACGGTCACCGGCTGAAACATTATTGTGGTAGCGACTCCAACACGGATGTCATCGCAATCACACTTGCCGACGCGCCATAAACAGGGAGTATTCAGGCTTAAAGACTTAAAATCAAGTGCTAATTGGGAGGTAACCCAATTTTACTTTTATTTTTAGTATTTTAGAGCATGCTAATTAATTTGTAATTTAGAGTACAAGTAAGTATTGATTTAGTTTATTTTAATTTATTAGGTACGTAGTAAGTGATTCATGAAGTTAAGTGACTTAAACCTTCAATGTTCATGTTTTTGTGTTGTTATCTTAAGATTGTCATTTAATGGTGTTTCAGGTACTTAAAAAGCTCATGGATAAGTGTTACAGGCAAAGAAGTGGACAAATCAAGTGAAATAGCAGTACACCCCCCCACCGGGGCTAGACAAAGGAACCCCCAACTGGGGCGGGGGTCTTAACCCAGAAACAGTGTGCCTCCCCGCTGGGGAGGACAAAATGCATAGAAACCCCCCGTCGGGGCTGGGGTCTTGGGCATAAAATTAGAACACCCCCCTCCCCCCTGCTGGGGCGGGGCCTCAACAGTACATTACCCTCCACCGGGGCGGGGTTACAAGAACGTGAAGGAATTTAACTACAGAACCACTTATCCACTTCCCCTTCTTTTAAGTATAACTACAACCCACTACTCCTATACCCTATTAACCCATGAATTACCAACAAAATCCCTTCTTCCCTACTACTTTAACCCACATAATCACTACACTACCTCCTCTATATAAATCCAAGCCCTAACCACATCAATTTCATCCCATACCATACAATTTCAACCATAATAGAGATTGTATTCCTTTAGTTCGGGTTTCAACAAGAAGGAGAGTACTTAAATTGGCTTCAACCATTCCATCAATTTCACCATTGAAGGAGAAATCAATGGAATCAATGAGGGTAATTTTCTATGCTATTAATTCTTCTAAGTTATTCAACAATATTGGGTTACAATTATCAAAGTTGGGGGTATTGTAAGTCTTGCACACCACGTGTTCAATAATTTGCTAAAGTGAAGTTTGGGGGAAATTTAGCTTGATTTCAATCATCCTAGTACCATGGTACCAAAAACGATAGCAAAAAGACAACGTGGCGAGAGTTCAGGGTCCACACCACCAACCTGGACCTTTGACAAGCTAAAATTCACAAGTGTCGCCGCCGCCAACCGCTATGACTATCTTGTGACAAAGGCACTCACACCAGAGCGCAGCTTGGCACCTGACCATGTCAACAGCTAAATGATGCAACAAATCTATGAAAAAGGATGGAATAGGTTCATGGAAGAGCCCGAGCCAGAAATTGTGAATGTGGTTAAAGAATTCTACGCCAACACAGAGGATAAGGCCCCATTCACAACATTTGTGAGAGGCAAGCAGGTTCCTTTCAGTGCCAATGCCATCAATGCGTACTACCTATTACGAGTTCCTAGAGAGTGTCAGTATGCTTACTTGTGTGACCATGATCCCGACTATGAGGCCATTTTAAGGAAAATTACAAAACCAGGTACCACATGGGTCAAGGGCCGAAAAGGGGGCACTATCTTCCATAGTAAGGATCTCAGCCGGTATGGAAAGATATGGTACGCGTTCATGTGCGCCAAGCAATTCCCATCCACACACATGACAGAGGATACCTAGGAGAAGATACTCCTCTTATATGCCATCATCCAAGACTTTGTCATCAACATGGGTGCCATTATTAGTTTTTCTATCCGTAGATGCCTACGAGGACCATTCTCTGGCGGCTTGCCACACCTATCTATCATTTGTGCTTTATGTAGGCAGGCGGGAGTTAGATGGTCCAATGATGAGACCACCCAGATGCCACTTTAGACTTTAGACACGAGGATGATTACGCGGTATTCGGTGTGGCCCAGGGGCAAGTCGCACCCTAGAGGAGTCAGGTTCATGTTTCCACTAGCCTCAGAGGATGAGGTTGATGTTGAGGACACCTCAAATGGTAACGAGTACCAGGTGGATGAGGTAATGGATGAGCAAGGACTTGAGGGGATGCAGCAAACTGATGATACGTTGCGCCCTTAATTTTAGAGCCTCTAGAGACAAGTGGATGGGTACAACAAAGATGCCAACAAAATAATAAGGAGACTCGCGGTCAGGCAGGACCATATGTTTGAAGCCATGAATATGTCTTTTGCCTCACTAAACGCGACGCTCCAGAGTTTCAACCCCCACTGCATAGTTCCCATACCAGCAGCCTACCCTGATGCCAAAGTTCCCACCCTCTGATTCAGATGAAAAGCAGTAGCCACCACCACCACCAGCTTAGGCAATTACAAGGAAGTCCTCATACACTTAATGTTTATCTTTATAATGAGGACATTGTAATTTTCAAGTTTGGAGGAGTTAGTTTAATATTTATGTTTGCATGTTTAATTTTATTAGTTAGATTTGCATATATTAATTTCATGTTTAGTTTTAGGTTCATTAGATGTTTGCATTCATGTAGTGTAATAATTGCATAGTAGAGTAGAATTGTAAATAGTTTTTATTAGTTTTCAATCATGTTATGTTTACCACATATATAAAAAAATAAAAAATTTAGTTAAGTATTGTGTTATATTGCATATGTCCAGCTGTTTGATATAGTTCAGTTTATTTTGGCCAATGATGAGATTGGGATTAAGTAGACAAGTACAGTACCAACTATTAGAACTTTGATGTAACTTTCTGTTATGAATTGGATCTTTTACCTGTTTGAAACTGGTATAATAAGTTTAGCACATTAATAACACCTATGTGGATTGATTTAGTTCAAATTGATACATAAGGGACCTCTAAAGGATAATGCTAGTTTGAATGAAAGAATGACAAGGATAAATAGTGAAGGTGAAGAATTAGTCAAGAAACTAAGTTTGGGGGAAGAAATGGAGTATATTAAAAATAATAATAATAAATAAATAAACACCGTGGTATGCTTGTCTATTTTTGTGGCCTTTGTTACTTGAGTAAGTAAGCCCGAGGGGATTGTCTTTACACCTAGCCCCGTAAGGTCTTAATGGTCTGGGAGTCGTTGGTCGAAAGCTCGTTAAGGTAGCACTAAAAAGCCTAAGGGAATAAGACATTGTATAGCCATGTGTATATAACAAAAAAAAGAATAAATGGGAAATAAGAGCGAAAAATCCTCGTGATTGAAAAATAAAGCATAAGTATCTTATTTGGACCCTTAATATTTGTAATTATTTGATTTTAGTTGGACCTCGTCTGTTTTTTAAATTCATGATTTTACACTATATGATGCCTTCTAAGAGACTTGTTATGTATTAAATTTTAATTTACATCAGTTATCATGGATGTTGAGCGCGCACACACTATACCAGTAATAACAGTTTAAGATTTGATGAATGATGGGAATTATTGATTAGTTTTGATATAAAGTATTGTTGTGTTTGCTTGATTTCTCTGAAGCCGATTGAATAGACTTGTTTCTATCATGATTGTTGGATTCGTAGGCATATAGATTAGTTTCATTACATCTCATTGCATTGCATTGTATAGCATTTTTGTTTTGTTTCGTGCTCGAGGACTAGCACGGGTTTAAGTTTGGGGGAGTTTGATAAGTGGATTTTATACCTACGAATCGGCCTCTAATTCGAGCTTAAACTGTTTTAATTCATTATTTTTATGTTTCATTTTACTTGTTTAGTGTTGTTTTATGTTTAGGTGTGGTGGCATGGCATTTGGACTTGAAAAGGTGGATTCATGGAAAAACTTGGCAAGATCAGGAGCTAAACTTGAACAAAATCAGAATGGATGCCCACTGGGGCATACTTATTACATACAAAACCCTCGCGGGGGCGGGGGGTTCTTAGAAAATAACAAAAGGCTAGCCCGCTGGGGTGGGCATTTAGAGAGTAAAAACCCCGGTACGGGAAAGCTCAGACTCCTATTTCTTTTGAACTATTGTAGAAGCATGAAGGGGAGAGGTTGGCTTGGTCTGGAACTGTGATTAAAATCAAATTAAGTCAGGATACATGTCTTAGGCATATAATTAATAAGAGACAACAAGGGAGAAGAATCATTAAATCAATTAAGTTTCTTTGGGGCCTTAATTTAAGCAAGAGCATTGGAGGAAGAATTTGAAGGAGAATTCACGATGATTGCAGATTGAAGCTAGAGAGAAGGGTGGTTCTAGATTCATTCTTTTTCTTTAGTTCAATAATTATAATTGGGATGATGTTTACTTTGATTATTTTTGTTTTTATTTCATCGATGATGAACTAATATACTTATTAGACTTATGACGGATCTTTGGGTTGAACGATGATTATGTAGCTTTGAATTTCAGTTTAATAATCTATCTTTTAGTTTATCTGTCTTGATTTGTGTTTGAATTTATGAATTGCTTGATCACCAATTCTATGTGGACTTGTATGGATTCGAGAGAGGAAATATGAGTTTAGACTTAGTCAATATAACATGTGTTCTTAAATTCTATGATTGAATGGAATCTTGATGAATTAACGGGTAGAGATATACCTAGCATCGCATGTAATCAGATATAGAACTTGAACTTAAACCTTCTTTGATTGTAATTCATATAGAGATATAGTGAATTAGTTAATTAAGGTGTTTGGCTTAATTATATCTAATTTGTGGATTTAAGTTAATATGGTATTAGTGCATTGAGAGATGGCTAGTTCTACTCAAATGTTCTTGATTAATAAACTGGGATAGTGCATTAAATTGGATTAAGGTGCAATAATCAGAGTGATACTTAGAGTGAAGTTGTAAGCCTAATTCTCCAATATTTGTTTGAAATTACAGTTTTTAAGTTTGTTGATTGTTTGGTATCCTTTGTATTTTTATTATTTTTAGTTTTTATAGTTATAATTCTTAAATTGGATAGTTTAATAAAATTTGGATTAATATAAGGCTGGTAATTGTGAGGGTTAATATCTTACTAAATCTCTGTGGGGACGATACTCGAGTTATCATTATATTACTTGTTGACCACGTGCACTTGCGTGTGAGCGTAATTAGATTTTACACCCAATAGCTACAACTGAAGCGAGTACATTCAACGGGTCGGTATATTTAGAGGTCCTGAATTAGCCGAGTGTTCAACATGTGGAGGTGATGTGTGTAGCGATCTAATTGTTGGATGTCTCCTTATCTCGATTATTTGGCAGATGGTGTACTACCTTCGGATTAGATGTTAGCAAAGAAAGTTAAACACAAAAGCTCGAATTTCATGCTTATTGATGGAGATCTTTATCGACGGGCTTATTTATCTCCTTTGTTGAAGTGTTAGGTACCATCTGAAGTTGAGTACGTTCTTCGGGAGACTTATAAAGGAATTTTTGGTGATCATATGGCGGCGAAGTTGTTAGCGTATAAGGTGCTTCGGCAGGGGTATTATTGGCCCACTATTTTCAAAGAAGCAACCGATTATATAAAGAAGATTTCGAAGTGCTAGATGAACAGTCCGATCGCACATTAGCCATCAGAAGAATTGTATTCAGTTTTATCTCCCATACCTTTTGTTGTTTGGGGGTGGATATATTAGTTTTGTTGCTGAAGGCTAAGGGGCAGGTCAGATTTGTTATAGTAGCAATTGATTATATGACTAAATGGGTAGAGGACAAACTTCTTCGGACTATCACGGAACAAGAATGTTTGATGTTTCTAAAGGAATATATGGTGTTCCGGTTTGACATTCCCATGGTAGTGGTTTCAGATAATAGACGTCAGTTCATGGGTTCAAAGTTTGAGGCGTTCTTAAAGGAGTTGGAATTCAGCATCAGAAGACTTCGGTCGGGCATCCACAGTCGAATGGGCAGGTAGAGGTGACCAATAAAACCCTCTTAAATGGTATTAAAAGAAGACTTGATAATGTAAAAGGTCGATGGCCTGAAGAACTACTTAGTGTATTACGGGCTTATTGAACCACGCCGAGAACTACTACGGGAGATTCACCTTTTAGATTGGCTTATGTTTTGATGTGTTTGTTCCTGTGGAAGTTGGCTCACCATCTCTTCGGGTCAGTCAGTTTCGCGAAATATATAATGAGGAAGGACTTCGGGTCAATTTGGATTTGATAGAGGAGGTTAGAGAAGCGGCATTGGGGAAGCTTGCAGCGTATCAACGTCGAGTGGCTAGCTATTATAACAAAGGGGTTAAGCTCCGAAGGTTTGAAGTAGGTGATCTGGTCCATCGGGAGGTGGAAGTTTCTATGTCTTAGAATTTGGGAAAGTTAATGTCAAATTGGGAAGGTCCTTATAAAATCATCAAATTACCAAAACCAAGAACTTATCGGTTACGAGCAATGGATGGGTCTAAAATAAAGAACACTTGGCATACTGGAAGACTTCGGAAATATTTTCAATAAAGTTTATATCAAAATTTTTGAGTCGGTAATTCTTTCAACAATTATCAATAAAAGAAACATTTTCCCCCAATATTATTTTGTCTAATTAATGTTCGATAAGTTGGATATGTTCAACCCTATGATGGTGAACAGGATCGTTTTGAGGTTCGGTGGGATCTGTTCAACCCTATGATGGTGAACAGGATCATTAGGAGGTATAATGGGATATGTTCAACCCTATGATGGTGAACAGGATCTGCAGGGGCGGTTCTACCCTAGGGGCAGGAGGGGCACCTGCCCACACTGAATTTTCAGTTCATGTGTTAATTTGTGCCTTCTTTAGCTTTTCTCATAGTACCACCACCACCCTCTTTTTGTATAAATGACTTTTTAAAGTAATGATAATTTTGTACTAATTCCCTTATTTCTCTCTCCATGTGTAATATTTGGCTCAAAAAGTAAGTACTCTCTTCTACTTTCTTTTCTTTTTTAACTAATATCCTATAAAGTTTTTTTGTTGTAGAAAAAAAATGAGAAGAATTTTTTTGACTCGAAATACATTCATTTTTTTTATATATTTTTTTTCTAATTAAAACTCAAAAACACAACTTTTCTTAAAAAAAAAATCTCTTCTATTACAAAACTGACATTATCTCTTTTTGTTTTCATTCGCTTCCTTTTCTTTTATCACCAAGTTAAAATTCAAAGACAAAAACAAGGTGTTAAAACTCCAAGAATATTTACTTAATTTTCTTTATCCCGTGTGGCCTTATCCAACTCTTTTGGATTGTCATATTTGTACTATATTGAATTTTTAATAAAAAAAATTGTTGATTAAAAAAATCATTCTAATATTTTCCTTATAAGAAAATTATGAATATATATATATATATATATATATATATATATATATATTAAACTTAACGACTTAAATGTTGAGAAATTATATTGGATTTAGAAAAGTATATATATAGTTATAATTTTTATTCTTAATAAAAAAAATTCAAATTTGACCCCACTGAACTTTTGGGCTAGATCCGCCGCTGAGGATCTGTTCGACCCTATGATGGCGAACAAGATCGTTTGGAGGTTCGGTGGGATCTGTTCAACCCTATGATGGAGAACATGATTCTGGAGGTTCAGTGGGATTTGTTCAACCTTATGATGGTGAACATGATCATTTTGATTTTTGATGGGATCTATTCAACCCTATGATGATGAACATGATTTGTTCGACCCTATGATAGCGAAAATGATCATTTGGAGGTTCGATGGGATATGTTTAACCCTATGATGGTGAACAGGATCTGTTCAAGCCTTTCATGGTGAATAGGATTGTTTGGAGGTTCGGTGGGATTTTTTCAACTCTATAATGGTGAATAGGATCGTTTAGAGGTTCGGTGGGATCTGTTCAACCCTATGATGGTGAACAGGATCTATTCGACCCTATCATGGCGAACAGGATCGTTAGAAGGTTTAGTTGGATCTATTTGACCCTATAATGGCAAACATGAACCTTTGATGGTTTTATGGGATCTGTTCGACCCTTTAATGGTGAACAAAATTATTATTTGATTTTTGTTAAGTGTTGAGTTCATATTTTTTTTAATTATTGTTAATAATTGTTTGACAAGTTAACAGTGTGTGATTGTTTTAAGAGGAGTAAAAAGGAATAATTATATTTCATTAAAATATAAGAAAGCGATTACAATATTGTAATTTTACAAGTTTGAAGTTATGTTTTGGGAGGGTCGTCTTCAACATTGTCCTCGTCTTTGTCTTCAGAAGAATCAAGGAATAAGGGGTTGATTGCGGCGGCAGCAAGCTTTGATTTTCCTTTGCTTCGGGCTCCTACATAGCCTTCGACGTACATTTGAATTATTTTGTTGGTGAGTTTAGGGGATTTTTGGTATTCATTTCGAATTTGGTTTCGTAGTTTGTCAGTTAAAGGTGGGTCAAGGGCTTTGAGCTCTCGGAGTTCTTTTTCTACTTTGCCTCGGAGTTGAAGATGTGTTTGCTCTTTTCTCTTTGCGTCGTGGACTTCACGGGTTAGGGTTTGGTTGTTCTGCTTCAGCACTTCATTTTCTGTTGAAAGTTTATAATTCTTTTCAGAGGTGGTTTGTTGAAGGGTTTCGACTGCTGCCAGTTATTCTTTCAGTTTAGCGTTATTTTTTTGAGGCCTTCGCAGTTGAAGGAGGTGTTGACATGTAAGTACTTTTCTTTTGCTAGGGTTGATTTCAAGAGTTTATTTTCTCTTTGGGCAGCCATCCCTTCGGCTTCAACTTCTTTATATCTTTGGTTGAACCGTTTGAAGATCCCATTAGCCTACAGATGTGTAGAAGTCAGTATGGGGTATGGAAAATTGTTTGTAAATGAAAGTGATTAATGTTAATCACTTACGCGAGCCTGATAAATCATGGATGCACGGATGAGATCAACAGTTGTTATGTCCCCAAAGCGATGATCGTTAGATGGCAGAACAAAGTGGTCATATAGATGTAGAGGGACTCAGGTACTGGAGCTTCTTTGTCTGGATCCTGGGCTCCTCCATGTGCAGATGATTCTGTATATATGGGTATTTATGGACCCTGAGTGGACTTGTGTAGTTCTTTGAGCAGAACAACCAACTCTGTAATTCGGTTACTTAATTCTTCGAAATTTTTGCGAGAGACATGAGTAGGGTTAGACTGGCCAGATGTAGCCATGCTTGGCTGCAGGCTTGTTGCCTTTTTGGACTTTGAATGGGTAACATGACCAATTGTTTCCATATAAAAAGACTTATGTAGTTTAGTCTTAGGGAATGTAGAAAAGTTACATGCTATGTAATGTGTTCATTTTAGGAGTATTATCCTGCAAAACGGATGTTAGTTTTGACAAGATAGCATGTCAGGTTTTGATATAAAAGGGAATGCATGTACACATATTCCTTCATATTTTCCATTACATTGAGATTGACATGGAAATGAAATTACAAGTAATTTGAGATTACCAGTAATTGAAATGGGAAAGTATGAAGAGACTTCCCTCCGTGTTTGGTTTATCAGAGACTGACCTATCTTAGGTTACTTTTGCGGCTTTTTGGCATGAAGGTTCCTAGATCATCACAATTTACTTGACGGGAAGTTAATCTGATCTTTCAACTGGAGCGAATTTGGGTGGTGCCTTTCCTGGGCCTCGTTGGAATTAGTCTCCCTACGAGTCTAGCCTCCTAGTGGAGAGACCACACAACATACTTTCACATACAACGTGTCTCACCGTATGGAAATGATGACATGTGCAAAGCACTAATATTACAGGCAGATATAGTGTGAAGCACTAAGTGCAGTAAGTAAATGCATTAATACACATTAATTTAAATGTAAATGCAACATCCACACACAAGCAGATAGAATGTTTTGAAAAGTTTGTAATAGCGGCTTAAGCCCTCTTACTGGATGTCCCCAGCAGAGTCGCCACCTGTCGACGTCAGGATTTTATTTGTCCCTTTATGTTCTTGTCTTTTGGTGTTCTCATGTTAGGTGAGATTTGTTTGAAAAAACAAGTTTGAAAAGGTTCGACATGTATATGTCGATGATTGGACTGTAAGAGTCACTATTTGGTATTTTTAAATGGTTACACCAACTCAACCGAGAAAAGGTTTGCACATTGACCTAGTGATGTAACATTGTTTAACTGGTCAGTGAAACTGAGATTCGTTAGGGTTCGAGGGCTTGATTATGCGGATGGAAGGTGTTAGGCACCCCCCGACATCCATGGTAGCACGATGACCGCCACTTTTCAATTTAAACTTCTATTTGAATGTGTGTGTGTGTGTCATTGTGTAATTATCTGGAAGTAGTGTTATGCCTCGTTTGCACCTATATACAAAGGGTTTGAATTTGTATAAAAGTTCAATTTTAACAACATATTGCAGTGATGTTTTGTAAAAGAGGTTTTTGCAAACCCTTATGCTCAATAGTAATTGAGGCCTTTGATACTTCCATTTTATTATATGTTCGGCTTGATTGCTTTTATTTTTGAGATGCGAAGCATCTTCGAGAAAATAAGATATATAGCAGTGCCGAACTCCTTGTGGGCATGTAAGTCATCTAAGGAAATTCAAACACCATGAATAATTTACAAGCTAGTTACAGCTGAAAATGTCCATCACGGGAATCAAATCTAGATTCATAGACTGAATCTGTGATCACATGATTCCTAGGCTCACATGATGATGCAGTATGTATGAAAGTTGTAAGCAGTAGTTATATATATATATATATATATATATATATATATATATATATATATATATATATATATATATGAACGATCAACCATCACGAAGTAAACTCCAGACGGGATGAAAATGTAAATATATATATATATATATATGTGTGTGTGTGTGTGTGTGTGTGTGTGTGTGTGTGTGTGTGTGTGATCAACCGCCATGAAATAAACTCCAGGCGAGATGAAATATAAATATATATATAAAGACGATCAACTGCCATGAATTAAACTTATGGCAGGACTGAAATGTAAATATATATATATATATATATATATATATATAAAAGTAATAAAAACTACGGACCGATGGTCTGGACATACACACACAACACGAATTTCAACGTGAATAACTGTGTGGGAATGAAAGTGGAGAAAGGCTTTAAGAAATGTGAGGTGTCTTACAATCGGCTGCCAAGAAGACTTCAAATAGCTTTAAATGAATGAATACTCGATTTCCACTGGTAAAATGTAGCAAAGCACAAGCTCACAAGTGTTTAAAAAGAGAAAGCACCCAGTTTATAGTGTGTACAAAGCAAAATAAACAGGGCTTCCTCGCCGTTTCTCTCTTGAAAATGGCCACCCAAGCCCTCTATTTATAGAGGTGGGAGCCGCAGGTCCACCTGCGGCTACCCGGGTTGCCCTGGGATCCGTTGTCCGCTCGAACCTTCATAACTCTCAATTCGGACATCCGATTGAGGAGTATAATACCTTTCTGGAATGCTATTGTCGAGAAATAAATAATGACATAGGATAAGAGGTTGTACGAAGTCGGGAAGATGGGTCCATACCTAGATCTTTAGGTCTTCAAATTCTATCCAGTGTGTTGTCTTGTGTAGCAGCCACTCGGGATTTGAGCTATGGTTCTTGTAGGACACTTCTGTGTAGAATGTGGGATGAAATGTTGTTGAGACGGCGTGAATGTGGGATCGAGGTGGAAAAATGAGGATTTTGCCCTCACCGGGGTTATCTCTGATTTTGGGCTGATTTAGCAGTCGTTGCTCAGGGTTATCTCTAAGATTGGGTTGTTGTAAGTGTTGGATGTCCTCAGGGTTATCTCTGAGGTGTGCCTGACCTCCCGGGGTTATCTTTGGGGCTAGAACTAAGTGCATCGGGGTTATCTCCGAGGTTGAAGCTGATTGCTAGGAATTAAAACGAGCTTTTTCGGGGTTATCTCCGAAACTGTAACTGCATTCCTCGGGGTTGTCACCGAGGTTAGAACTAAAACTCCCGGGTTTGTCTCCGGGATTGGAACTGAGTATCTCAGGGTTGTCTTCGAGATGGAAAAACTGAGTATCCCGGGATTGTCTCTAGGATTGAGCTGAGTTGACCTCCAGGGTTATCTCTAGAAGATGATTCTACCCTCCTGCAATGTTAGTAATAGGAATGCAAAATTTCAAGTGTCTACAGTTGGGATGTGGGTTTCTGTTGGTATTTCTGTTGGTAGAGTTGGATGGTCTTCAGAGGTGTGTTTTCGTTTTCTGATGAGTTGAGGGATGGGTTCGGCTGGTTCGTCAATTTCGACAGGTGTGTTTTGGGATTTGTTGGCTTCGATTAGAGGAAACCTCAACTCTTCGGTTGTAAAGGGGTGATCTTGGCGCGTTTCTTTTTGGTTCAAATAATTTGGGTTTGTTCGGAGATAGGCATATCAAGAAGGCTTTTTGTGAGGGTAGGAGTTGAGATGTTTTTGAGTTTTTTGGTGGCTCTTTTCTTCAGTCGTGGTTTTACAGAATTTTCGATTGTATTCTCTTAGGATTCGGTGTTTGGTGGTTAGGTGGATGTTTCAGTTGGGTTTTCAGAGAGGAATTCCTCAAGGTCTCTTTGGTCGGCTGAAGTGGGTTTGATGAGAAATACTGTAAAAGATAAAGAAGGATTTCTTTGAATAATTACTGAAACGAATTTAAAGGTTATGTAAGTAGCGAGTTCAAAACTTACGTTTATGATCGTACAGCCATGCCTATTTGCTAAAGAGGCCAAAGCTTCATTCCTTCAAGGGAAGTTTCTCATGTAGCTTCGCCATTTCCATCACTCGTTCAGGTGAGGTATCGTTGAAGTCTAGAGAGAGGCATTTGTTAGAGGTCCAATCTAGGATCTTGGGAATTTTTGGTCTTGTGACGAAGAACCAGTCCTTATACCAACCTTTGTTACTCAAAGGGGTGTTCATCATGGGGAGTTTGACAAATTTGGAATTGGCTTTTGGGGGTTGTTTGCTTAACACTTTGAAGCCCCGCTCGCGGGAATTACCGATTTGGAATAGAGTGAAGAAGAAGTCGATTAGAGGTGAAACTCCAATCTTATGGCAGATTGCGATAAAGGCGAGGATGTTGATGTAGGAATTGGGCACCAGTTGGGCTAGTCTGATGCCCATAAACCCAATAAGGGTGACGATGAATGCGTGGAGGGGTAGTCGGATCCCTTTCTCCAGTAGAGTGAGGGGCATTGCGGTCCAGCCATTGAGTCGATGATACATACGGTCGGTGGGTGAAGGTGCTCTTAGATGATGGGTTGTTGGGATTTGGTAGTGTTCCTAGATTACGAGGAGATCAGCTTCTGTGATTTGAGAGAGGGTGTTGACGTTGGGGAATTGATCTTCATTAGGGTATTCGAGTGGTGTTTTTTGTGAATCAGACTCTGGTGAGTTTTTGATGGAGGATGGAGCAGTGTTGGAGGTTGGTTTCGGCATGGTGGTTGTGGTAGGGAGGTTGGAAGTAGCAGGGATGCTGGATAGGGGAGTCACGAGGATGGGGATGGAGTTTTTCGACAAAGTGTTATTAGTATTTTGGGAGGAAGCCATTGTTGCAGTTTGAAGAGAGAAAATCAGGAGGTGGGAGAGAGGAAGAGTATCTTTGAATTTGAAATGAGATGATGAAACTGTTTAATTCAAGGGAAATGGGTTTTTATAATGTTGTCCTTCCAGTTGTTCCCAGATCTCGAGGGCGACGCATTAATGAGGGTTATGATGGTGGATTTGAAGAGTTGGTTTGATATCCGGTGTTTGGGCTCTTTGGTAAGTGGACTTTGTTTGGCTTTGTTTGGGCATCACTGTTGTTGTTGGGCCTTATGTGGTTTGATTAAGGTGTTCTTGTTGCTAATGGGCCATATCCTGAATACTCTTCCATCAAATATTCTATTTTGTAGAAGACTGGGGGGCAATGTTGGGTCAAGATTATTTGGGCCTCTGGAATATAGTGGGTCATTAATCAAGTGGTGTTTTATGGGCTTGGACTAGGAGTGGCTTTGGTGGACGGGGGATTTGTGGATTAAGGATCCTAATTTTTTTGGGTCTCTAGATATGGAAGGAAGTATTGGATTATAAATCCACTTCCTTGATTCTAGGAGATTCAGTGCAATCCTATTAAGAAATGGTTGTTTGGAGAGAACCTTAATTTGATTCGGAGAAGGATTTTGTGAAGGTTTTGAGAACACTATAAATACATGATTTTTCTCTAATTTTAAGGTACGTGCAATTTATTACTTTTTAGACTATAACTTTAAGCCTTCATTGCTAACATTATATCAGCCTGTACTTATTCTCACATCAGAGTTATCCCCCGACGGCCCAAGCCGTCAAGCTTTCGGTGTTTACCCGTTTCTGTGCAGGATTGAATGCGCTCTGGTGATTTGAGCGTGTGGATGGATCTTGGCATTAACACTATATATAGCATATACCAATTTAAAATATATTTTTTTAATGTTTTACCTATAGTTTCACATATTTTAATTTTCTTACTTAATTTTGAATACTCAAACATCACATTTGCATTAAATTATTTGTAAAAAAAACAAATCAACTTATTAATTCAACTAAAATATTCTATAAACTTAATTTAATTGCATTTAGATTTAAAAAAAAATCACTAACTACATGCAGTTATACGACCGTTTTAGCTTACATAACCGCATTTTGGATAACATTGAGCTAAATATAGCCTACTTTTAATGAGGCTTAAATGTTGAGAATACTGATTAATTAGGAAAATAGTTACCGGGGTGACAGCGCAAATGGAATTGGATATGTGCTAAATGTTGGATGAGGGATACCAGGAATATTGCAACTAATACTGATGTAAACAGGCTTGCTTTCTCTCAGGGCAGTAGATATTGCCTTGTCAATTTGTTCATATGCATCTTCCAAGTTATTAAGAATGGCCTATAAAAGAACAAAATAAAATCAAACTTAATTTGTTAAATAAGTAAAAGAATTACTAGAACAGAGGATCAGTATATATCGCAATATCAAGACAAATGTTATTTTCATAAGCGAAATTTAATATTTTTAAAAGCGTTTTATTCAACTTAATGTGGGTCTCATTTAAAGAATATTGTGTAATTATCAAATTTTCTTGTGTATCAATTCTCAATTTAAACATGCTAAACACATTTGTTAAATAAATAAAAATACAAATAAAATACTTTATTTGCATTACAGTTAATAATAGGACATAGTCCCTCTGTTTGGAAATACCTTCTTCAGGGATACTAATATAAAGTTTTCTTGAATAATTTTATCCTAAACTAAAAAAAAACTTTTAAAATTTGATATTGAAAGAAACACACACACACACACACACTTATATATATATATATATATATATATATATATATATATATATATATATATATATATATATATATATATATATATATATATAAATGCAAATGTATTCTAAACAAATCTTAAAATGGATAATGAAATTTTAAACACAAATGAAATTCTTGTTTTCGAGGTAGTATATTCTTAACTCTTACATATATTAACTTTTAAGTCCTTCAAATTAAAGATGCTGAGATTTCGATTTGTTATATGTTTTTGTCATGAAGATAATACGACAAAAAAAAACAATACTTAATAATATAGACTAACTGTCTTTTTGTTTTAAACTGTAGTCTGTAATATATAGTATTATTTAATATATATATAAATATGACAAAAATAGAATATGATTTTATATATATATATATATATATATATATATATATATATATATATATATATATATACCACAGAAAATAATAATAATAAATCCGAGTCCTTTGAATTCACAAAGTCTCCTTAAAGCAAATTTATTCCCTCACAGGTGCTAAGGATTAATGAATAATTGCTTCAGAAGATAAAACGGATTTCCAGTTCTTAATTAGAAGCACTTCAAAATTAAGAACATTTTGAACCAATATTTATGATATGTAATGATACATGCATGAAATAAATTTATAAATGATTAAAATAAATAATCTTACTACACAATGTTGCTTGGATGACTTGCAGAGAACACTGCGAAAGAATGGGAGGAGCAAAATACTATTGAACGGGGAATTTAAAGGGAAGTAACAGAACGGGAGGAGAATATCTTTCTGCAGAACGGAATTTTCAGTGAATGAATGGAACGGGAGGGAAAAAATCTGTGTTAGAACGGGAGGGCCACATTGTTTATTTATAGAATGAACTTATTACGGTTGGGTCACAACTGCCATCAAAACTACGCAGTTTAAATAAAATATGATAAACAGATTTTGACCAAAAAGATATATATTACGACCCGACCCGAATCCGACCCGGCCCGTCAATTTTCTCATTCAATTTTTAATGGATTTGAACACATAAATATATATTTTATCAAACCCATTTCTAATAATCCCCCACATGAATGTAAAATTGGCTTTACAATATGCAAAATATGTTATGAATATGCAGACACTAGTTCGAGTACATGAGAAAAGATATTTCATCAGGTTAAGTAGCCTAGTGGCTTTGAACTTACCCTAGTAAAATCTATCGGATTTACTTGGCTAATCAGTAGACTTGATGTATTTGAACTGTCAGCTTTTTATGTAAACCAAGACAATAGAATTCACAAAATATCTCTTCAGACATAATTGGTTCTCACGTTTGTGTTCATTTTGACCTTGAAACACCTCTTGGTTCCTTAAGTATATTAGAGAATTCAGCCTTTAAAATTCTCACAGAAGTGGCCCCCTTCTTACTCACGTAGGTGACTTTTATCAAGAGTATCCTGCAATACCCCACTTGAACATATTTGAAGATATAAAAATCATTAAAAGCGTAACTTATCCCGATTCTCACGGCAGATGTGCATTGTCTCATAATAGGAATGGTTAGGAGTAAATATCTCCTCAGTGCTTTACTGAGTACTACATAATTCGGTTTGCCCATTGAACCTAGATTTTGGGATCTCCAGTCAGCTAGGTTGGGTTGCCACTATGACGACTCTTATTTAAACAGTAGGCTTTAAACTCATTCCCCTCGATGATTTTTCCACTTGCTCTCTTGTTAAACTTTTCTTAAGCGAATCCGCAATATTATCTTTTGACTTTACATAGTCAATTGAGATAATTCCATTTGAGAGCAATTGTCTAACAGTATTATGTCTTCGTCGTATATGACGTGACTTACCGTTATATAAATGACTCTGTGCTCTTCCAATCGCTGATTGGCTATCACAGTGTTTACATATAGCTGGCACATGTCTTGACAATTTTGGAATATCCTCTAAGAAATTACGAAGCCACTCAGCTTCTTCTCCAGCTTTGTCTAAAGTAATGAATTCTGATTCCATTGTAGACCTTGCAATACACGTTTGTTTTGAGGATTTCCAAGATACTGCTGCACCTCCAAGGGTAAAGACATATTCACTTGTGGATTTCGAGTCTTTATTGTCAGATATCTAATTAGCATCGTTATATCCTTCCAATACTGCTGGATATCTTGTATAGTGCAGTCCATATTTTTGAGTATGTTTTAGATATCCTAAAACTCTCAAAATTGCTTTCCAGTGATCTTTACCTGGATTACTCGTATACCTACTTAGCTTACTTACCGAATAAGCTATATCTGGTCTAGTACAGTTCATGACATACATTAAATTGTCTATTATACGAGAATATTCTAGTTGAGATATGCTATCACCTTCATTTTTAGCTAGATGAAGATTTATATCAACTGGGGTTTTATTCAGAATTATATTATACTTGTTAAATTTTTCAAGTATTTTCTCAATGTAATGAGATTGAGATAATATAATTCCATCAGAGGTTTTAGAAATCTTGATTCATAAAATTATATCAACAACCCCCAAGTCTTTCATATCAAATCTATTTGACAACATACGTTTTGTTGAGTTGATAACTTCATTGTTGTTACCCATGATTAACATATTATCCACATAAAGACAAACAATGACATTCATTTTGAGTGCTTTTGACATAAACACATTTGTCACTCTTATTGATTTTAAATCCATTTGATAACATAACATTATCAAATTTCTCATGCCATTGTTTTGGTGCTTGTTTTAATCCATATAAGGATTTAACTAGTTTGCATACTTTCCTCTCTTGTCCAGGAGCTATAAAACCCTCAGGTTGTTCCATATATATTTCTTCATCTAATTCACCATTTAAGAATGCAGTCTTTACATCCATTTGATGTATTTCAAGTCTATTTAAAGATGCTATTGCTATTAGCATTCGAATAGATGTAATTCTTGTAACAGGTGAATAAGTGTCGAAATAATTCAATCCTTCCTTTTGTCTATAGCCTTTAACAACAAGCCTTGCTTTATATTTATCAATTGAGCCATCAGCTTTCATCTTCTTTTTGAAGATCCATTTATACTCTAAGGGTTTTGAACCAGGTGGGAGATCCATCAGTTCCCATGTATGATTTTGCATAATGGACTCAATTTCACTATTTATTGCTTCTTTCCAATGAGAAGCATCTGGAGAGGATACTGCTTCCTTGTAGGTTCGAGGATCGATTTCTAACAAAAATGTTAGAAAATCCGGACCAAAAGACGTTGAAGTCCTTGCCCTTTTGCTATGTCTAGGTTCATCTACTACAGACTCTTTTTCTATATTTTCAGGATTATCACTAGTAGCATCCAAAGGTCTTTTGTTTAAATTTGAATCATTATTTTCATTATATGGAAAAATATTCTCAAAGAATGATGCATCTTTTGATTCAATAAATGTATTAACATGAATATCATTAATATCAGATTTATGAACAAGAAAGCGATAAGCACTGCTGTTATTTGCATAACCAATGAAAACACAGTCAATTATTTTTGGTCCGATCTTAACCTTTTTAGGTTTAGGAACCATTACCTCTGCTAGACACCCCCACACTCGTAAGTATTTATAGCAAGGTCTATTACCTTTCCATAATTCATAAGGTGCTTTGTGAGTTTTCTTATATGAGGCACTTTGTTAAGAATATAATTGGCAGAAAGCAAAGCTTCCCCCCACAAATTCTGGGGTGCTCCAGAACTGTTTAACATAGCATTCAACATTTCTTTCAATGTTCGGTTCTTGCTTTCAACAATACCGTTAGATTGAAGTGAATAAGGAGCAGTAGTTTGGTGAATAATACCATTAGTAGAGCATATCTCTTCAAATGGTAATTCATATTCACCACCTCTATCGCTTCTTATTGCTTTAATCTTTTTGCTAAGTTGATTTTCAACTTCATTTTTATAAAGTTGAAACATTTCTATAGCCTCATCTTTACTTTTTAGCAAATATACATAACAATATCTTGTGCAATCATCAATAAAGGTTATGAAATATTTTTTCCCACCTCTAGTTTGCATAAACTTTAAGTCACATATGTCAGTGTGAATTAAATCTAGAGGTTCAGTTTTCCTTTCAACAAAATAAAAGGGTAATCTTGTCATTTTTGATTCCACACAAATTTCACATTTATGTTTTTGATTAATATCAAATTTAGGCAAGAATTCTGAATTAATTAATCTACGTAAAGTATTATAATTAACATGTCCTAATCTAGCATGCCATATGTTTGAAGACTATAACAAGTAAGCAGAAGAATTAATTTTATTATTATCAACAGACTTCGGTACAACAGTCATAACATTCATCTTAAAGAGCCCATCATTCATGTAGCCCTTTCCTACAAACATATCATTCTTAGTAAGTACAAACTTATCAGACACAAACACCAACTTAAAGCCATTCTTGCTAAGTAGTGACCCAGAAACCAGATTCTTGCAAATATCTGGCGCATGAAGTACTTCATTCAAAGTCAGTTCTTTGCCAGATGTCATTTTCAGTATAATCTTTCCATGTCCTTCTACCTTTGAACTTGAGGAGTTTCCCATGAAGAGTTGATCATCATTTTCTACCGGTTTGTAAGTAGAAAACATCCATTTGTTAGAACATATGTGGCGAGTAGCTCCAGTGTCCACGTACCACTCTTTAGGGTTTCCTACCAAGTTACATTCAGATACAACTGCACAAAGATTCATGTCTGAAACATCTTCAGAAAGCTTTTCCAGTTCTGTCACATTTTCTTGAGGCTTTAGATCTTTCTTCAACTTCTTTGGCTTTCGACATTCATTAGATTTATGTCCTAGTATGCCACAGTTGAAGCATTTGCCTTTGAATTTCTTTTTGGCCTTGAAAGCTTCTTTGCCTTCACGCTTCCTTTTTTTGTTGTTTGGCCTTTGTTCTACAACATTTGCCTTAGCTTCAATGAAATTCTTCCCACTTTTCTTCTTAGATCCTCGATTTTCCTCTTCAATCCTTAGTCGCACGATCAGTTCTTCAAGATTTATCTTTGTGTTTATGCTTCAGATAATTCTTGAAGTCTTTTTATGATGATGGAAGCTTCTCAATCATTGCTGCAACTTGGAATGATTCACTTAATGTCATTCCTTTAGAATGAATGTCATGTAGAATTACTTGTAATTCTTGAACCTGAGTGATAACTGCTTTGGAATCTACCATTTTATAATCAAGAAATCTACCGACAATGAATTTTTTCATGCCAATATCTTCAGTTTTATATTTCTTATCTAAAGATTCCCAAAGTTCCTTTGCAGTTTGAATTGTACAATACACATTATACAGTGTATTGTCTAATCCATTCATTACATAACTTCTGCAAATGAAATCTGCACGTTTCCATGCATCAACATCAGCCACTTTTTCCTTGTCAGTTTCCCCTTCTACAAGCTTCAACAAGAGTAGGACAGTCCTCTTGTAGAAACCTTGCCAAGTTCAACGTGGTGAGATAGAAGAGCATCTTTTGTTGCCAACGTTTGAAATCAGTTCCATTGAACCTTTAAGGCTTTTCTCCATGAGACATACTCACGGCATGAATGGTACTTGTAGATGCCATTTCTGTTATACAAAGAAGATAAATGTCAATAAACAGAAACAAATTTCTGTTTGTACAAGATGTAACAAATTTTGTTTACAAATTTATTTTTGTAGAATATTCTATATATTAATACAATAATATATATTAGCAATCAAAATAAACTGTTATATGAATTTAAAAACAATAACAGAATAGTAATATTAATATGCAAACAATTTTCTTTTTACATAAAACACTAATACAATTACAGAATATATATAAATAAAATATTATATATCTATTAATCATGTAATATTTACAAACATATAAACATGCAATTTATGAACATGTAATTTATATATAATAACAGAATATATAAATTTAACATGGAACAACTGTTATTAACATGCAAATATATATAATCATGCCACTAACGATATTATATATATAAAATATATATCACCTGCTCATCCTTGTATAAAATATAAAAAGTTACTGGAGCATGTAAATCTCCAAGCTAGTAACATGCAAGAGGAGAGATATTGATATTGATACTTTAAGCTAGTAAATCAAAGTCAATAACATTAATTTGTATGAAACAAATTAACAGAATAATGATATATAAATTAACAGAATAAAGTTTCTTACCCGAATCAGTGTAATTCGGTTTTATGGTCAATTCAATTTTGCATGTATATATACTAATATATAATACATGTATATATATGCAGTATAAATACTAATATATAATGCAGTATATATATATATATATATATATATATATACGGTCCGGATCTTAAGCTCACCCCTTATCTAACTCACCCGAGCTCACCCCCCATTTAGCGACGGACCCGACGACGGTTCGGTCATACAACCGTCGTCTATACTTTTAGCGACAGACAACATATAGTGTCGCTACAAGTATAGACGACGATTGTATGATTGAACCGTCACCGTGTCCGTCGCTAAAAGGGAGTGAGCTCGGGTGAGTTGAATAAGAGGTGAGCTTAAGATATATTCCCTATATATATATATATATATATATATATATATATATATATATACGGGAAGTTTTAAGAGCATAATTCTTAAATAGCATAATGCCTTAAATAACATAATTTTATCAAAACGACGTAGTTTTGTAAATATGCGGTGGCATTTTTGTAAATACCATGCCACCGCGTATTTACAAAAATACCACCGCGTCCCTCCAAAACTACGTCGTTTTGATAAAATTATGCTATTTAAAGCATTATGCTATTTAAGAATTATGCTTTTGAAGCTTTCCGTATATATATATATATATATATATATATTCAGTAAGTTATATGCATGTATATATATAATAATATATAATGCATGCACAACTTTTATTACGTAATGATTATATATATGATAGTTATATATATATGATAATATATTCTATTAGAGAATTCTTTGGCAGTTGAAATATATTATTACAATGCTTAATATATCAGTGCAAAACCGAACTAATATAGCAAATGACTTGACACAATCATGCAGAAATTAATAAAACATGCAGAATTAGACAGAATTTCTGTTTACAAATTTCAGTTTACCTTTTATAGAAAATGGTTATTTAGACAACAGAAATTTGTTAAAATCAGAATATTAACATACAATTAATATATTAACATGTAATTAATATAATAACGAAATATATATAACAACAGAAATTAATTTCTAGAATTCTGTGTATTAATATATAACATGTATTAATATGCAAAAATTCAACAAAAATTTTCCAGTGAACAAATTCAGTAACAGTAAGAATATAAATATATCATATATTATATTATACTGCAAGGATAAACAACTTGTATAATATTTACCGTTGCCCAACTATAGATTCACCATTTCACCATTTCAGAACTTACAGATTCATGCACTATAATATTTACCGTTGCATTATTTCATAATACTTATTACGTTAATAAACTTGTTTTATAAAACAATTTCCTGTTTTATAATTCTGCAATAAAATTTTTATAAAACCAAAATTACATAATTATATTAAATAAAACTATAATTACAGAATATTAAATTTGCTTTAAGAATGTAGTCTGTAATATATAGTATTATTTAATATATATATAAATATGACAAAAACAGAATATGATTATATATATATATATATATATATATATACCACAGAAAATAATAATAATAAATCCGAGTCCTTTGAATTCACAAAGTCTTCTTAAAGCAAATTTATTTCCTCACAGGTGCTAAGGATTAATGAATAATTGCTTCCCAATATAAAACAGATTTTCAGTTCTTAATTAGAAGCACTTCAAAATTAAGAACATTTTGAACTAATATTTATGATATGTAATGATGCATGCATGAAATAAATTTATAAATGATTAAAATAAATAATCTTACTACACAATGTTGCTTGGATGACTTGCAGAGAACACTGCGAAGGAATGGGAGGAGCAAAATACTATGGAACGGGGAATTTAAAGGGAAGTAACAGAACGGGAGGAGAATATCTTTCTGCAGAACGGAATTTTCAGTGAATGAACGGAACGGGAGGGAAAAAAATATGTGTTAGAACGGGAGGGCCACATTGTTTATTTATAGAATGAACTTATTACGGTTGGGTCACAACTGCCATCAAAACTACGCAGTTTAAATAAAATATGATAAACAGATTTTGACCAAAAAGATATATATTACGACCCGACCCGAATCCGACCCGGCCCGTCAATTTTTAATAGATTTAAACACATAAATATATATTTTATCAAACTCATTTCCAACATAAACTACTTGTCGTATTTTACTAGGCCCTTGCCTCATGATGAAATTTGCTTGGTAGGCCTTGATTGACAAAAAAACAAAAGAAAATAATAGAAAATGGAATTAATTTTAGTACATGATTGCCATATTAAATTTCATAAGTTACCTTCAGAATCATTAAAATAATTTTAAAAATTATGAATGATATTTAGACTTCAATGACTCGTTAATTTCAACTACTATCCCAAATAAAGTTTAAATTTTAAGCTCAATTTTGATAAAACAGCCACACCAATAAATAAACTAATACAATAGAACAGTACTGAATTACATGAAAGCACAATCAAGAAATGTTGATTCAGGTTATTTCAAATGGACAATCTATTCTAGTACTTCATTAAAAAAAATAATTACATTTTATATAGGAGAGTCGAAATTATATAAAACTTGTATAATAAAAAACATTTATATAAAACGAAACTCTCTTCATATAGAATATAACTTATTTATATAATAAAATAGTCATCGGTTGATAGACTCCACGGCACGCTTGCGTGAGGTGGTCGTCGCCCGGACCGTTTCTAGCACAGTTGTTGGGTGAATTGCTTGCAACACCTTAACCCCTCGTCTATACTTTAGACGGTAATCTTGGTATAATTGCTCGCGTTAGAAAATCTGCGTTGAATGGACACCAACGACACCTTGACCCCTCGCTTATATTGAAGCGGTAATCTCGGTACAATCGACGATTGATGCGGTAGAAGACGCCACACACAACTATGAATTGTTGTATGATAAGTCAAATTGAATCTCAAAGAAAAAAACTAAGAAACTACTAATTTCTTAGGAATTCTTCAAAGAACCAAAAGTAGAGAATAAACTCTCAATTATATTGAATAAAAAATAATCTATATTGTTACATAACTTGTACCTCTATTTATATTACTCAAAACAATCCAAAACCTAATAGGAATTTATAAGCTATAACCCTAATTTCTATAAGGAAATAGAAGTCAATTTGGAAAAGAATTCTAATTAAAAAAAAAACATATCCTAATTACAGTAGAATTCTAAAAATTCAAAAATCTGCAATTGTCGTGTAAAAGAATTCTTTGGCGCGTGACTAAGCTGGTAATTTAGTTGGCTGTTGGCTGCCGACTATGCTTCATGATATGCCAAAAACCCAACTTGATTTGTTTTCTAAATATGTGAATAAACCGTGGCCCACATGCTTGAATATAACCCTTGCTCCATAAATGATTACGTGTCCCATAATATGTCAACTTGTTAAGTAGATGCATGGTTGCTTAATATATTTGATGGCCCACATATGAATAGTCTAATACTCCTTTCCATGCAATCAAATATATTAGCAGGTTGAATACAAGATGATGTCCCATAATATTTGACCCACTATGCTCCACATAAAATTCATGCATATACTGAATTGAATGGGCTAATTGGATCGACCCAATAATACTTGAATTGTACTCTTTTGAATAATCTTCAACCCAATTATTTAAAATTATTTGACGAACCACTGAGATTTGAATTGGGTTATAGTCGTTTGATGAGAGCTTGATCATGATTGTATCATTCCCCTCCTCTTCAAAAGGATTTGTCCTCAAATCTGGCACATCGTCTTCTCAAAATGATTCAACCACTAAATTGTTCCTACATAAAAACAAACTAAGTTAGTAGCATCAAACCAATTATAATGTCAAAACTCAACTCGATAATGACATATATAAGCAACAAAAAAAACTCCAACTCCCGCCAAGAACATAACAATGCCTGACTTCTCTCCCGAATTGACAATTTGTAGACCAGTTACTCCCAAAACACTAATTACATAAATTAATCTACTATCTACTAAAATAACCATGAATGCAAAGTAAGAAAGAATATGAAAAGTCTTATATCCTCCTGGATCAAAAATTGTCACGCAAAACTCTTCATGTGGTAGATTTTCCCAATGACGGATTCTTGGATCAAAAGTCAATATAATGATCTCAATCCTTCGCAGAAACACATTCGCCAATGCACCTAGATCAAATATCAATACTTGAAATTTGTCATATTTCTCACGTAAACTCTCTTGAATTCCTAGATTAAACACAAAACAAACCAAATAAATAAGTTCCTTTTGTCTAATCACAAAGAAATTAAATAAACCAAAATCATATGCATAGTCTACTAAAATAATATTCAAAACACTTCCCTGTAGATGTCTTATGCATTGAACGGGATGAACTGCACGATCCATGCCTTCCTCAATGAATATGATCCTATCACGAATCTGCAAAACACAACCAACCTCCCTCTTTCCATTGACATTAACATAATATAGAACAAATAATGTTATCAACGGAGGAAAAAGGTCACAATCATAAGTTGAAAATTCAATAGCATATCGACGATGATCATAAACAAACTCAACACATGCTAAAGAATTTCTCAAAGTATTGACAAAAATCAGAATATCATCAAAATAGAGAATAACAAATTTTTCCATGAAAGAATGCAAAATATAATTCAACAATTCCATGGAAGTATGCAATGTCTTAGCTAATCTAAGTGAACTAACTAAACATGCAAATAACTCATCTCTCGAACCATCTTGATGATAAACACTTCTTGAATCAAAACCATATGATAGCATATCATGCAATGAAGATTGCTCTAACGAAACAACATGATTACTACCATTGTCAACTAACGAGAATTCATGTAAAGATTGACTAACATGAAATCCTAAGTCAATATTTGGATAACAAAACCTAGAATTAATTTCATGCAAGTAAACACATCGAAAACGAGAATATATATCTTGATCATAAACTAACTCAACATAAATCAAATATCCTCCATAGTTTATGATAAAAATGATTCTACCATCAAAATAGCTATCAACAAATTTTCCAATAGAAGCATGCAAAACATGTTTTAAATAACTCATGAAAACACTAGATGCATTAGTTAATCTAACAGAAATAACTAACCACCTATATAACTCACATGCTAAAATAATTTTCCATTTATCACAATCTCTCGTGCTAAATTGATTAGGCATTGTCATCATATGATCATTATCACATGTAGATAAAACACAAGTACTATGCAATTTATCAAGCATATTATCCACATAAGAAAAAGAATAACGATACTTGTTTACCAATTCAAAATCGACGAACAAACTCGTTGTCCCATCCTCCTTAGATATTATGATCTCATAATCAACACATGAACTGATGTCTTCTCTCACGATACCCACTTTCACCAACTCTCCAACTTGCCTTGGTAACTCCGTCGTCTCCTCGGGAATACTATCAGCTGATCGGTACGGAATGATATTACGGGGTATTTCATCAACAACCTGTACAAGAGACAAAACAAAACTAGACAAAGAAGAATCATTAGTGTTAGTATTCAAAAGCGCCGTCTTGTACGAATGTACAGTCATTGGTTTTTCAAAATATAACTCACTTTTCAACTCACTCTCTTTTTCATAGTCACATATTTCTTCTTTCTCTTCTTTATGCTCACCCTCTCGTTTGTTTTTCTCTCGTTTGTTTTCAAGATCACTCTCATTCTCTTCATTCCCAATCTCTCTTTTCTTTTCATTCTCACTCCTTTCAATTTTTTCTTTAACATTATCAATCTTTCGAACAATTTCTTTTTGTTGATCTTTTCCACATATATTTCCTTGTACGAACTCATCTTCTTGATTACTTTCTTTAGGATGTTCACCATCTTGCTTTAGATCATGGATTTCATCTTGAACACTCGAACCCAATAACTCTCCTTGGACTGCATATTCTATAATTTCTTCCACCTCCCCCCGCTGATCTTGTTTCTTTTGAGCCTTAGAAGTATATTGTAGCTGCATCCAATAATCTTCCTTGTTTACTTGTGTGCGAACACTCCTATTATTGTCTACTGTAAATCGCCTTGAAGGTTGCTCTACATGTCTTTGAGATGTATACTCCTCCCTCCTGTCACGCTGTACTGGAGCAAAACGCTTTCTCATTGCTGATTTTAATTCTGCCCATGTCTCGAACGGACGCTCCCCATATTTTTGTTTGATAAGTTGCCACCATATAATTGTATGATCGGAGAAATCTTGAACTGCACGTCTGACCTTCCTCCTCTCAGAGTAATCATGAGAGTCAAATTCTCGCTCCATTTTTCTCTCCCATCTCAGATATGCCTCTGTATCAATATTGCCTTGGAAAGTATTCCTTCGAGACCCATAATAACTTTCATAATTGTAGCCATACATGTTTACTGTAAAACAAAGGTTAGTAGATAAAATTTTTTCTCACACACTCCCTTACGTGTTTTGCTCAAATAATGATGAAGCACTCGTGTATCGCTCAAATTTGGCTTTTACCCTCTAATAATCTTACACTCTTGCCTTTTACCTCTAATATTCTCTCTAATAGGTTCTTCTTGAATTCTCCTAGCAAAATTCTTGGTTTTACTAATCAATTCAAAAATTACTTATCACGAAACAAAATTATAGATGGTGTAACTATTAGAATATCACAAAATCACCAATCGATTGTCTTGTACTCCTCTTGTATGCGTCAGATTTGTAAATTATAGCTCCGTTTCAGAATTGATGATGATGGAACGGTATGAACTCTTGGTTGGAATTTGATGATTTAATGGTGTGCTACAAATTGGGTTAGCACAATAAAATATGAATTTTTTTCTTTTCCTTTTTTTTTTCTTTTTTTTTCTTTTTTTTTTGCTTCCCTTTTTTTTTACAATATATATTTTGACAGAAAATTAAAGATAAGTAACTTGCTAGAAAGGCTTAGCTTTGATACCAAATGATAGACTCCACGGCACGCTTGCGTGAGGTGGTCGTTGCCCGGACCGTTTCTAGCACAGTTGTTGGGTGAATTGCTTGCAACACCTTAACCCCTCGTCTATACTTTAGACGGTAATCTTGGTATAATTGCTCGCGTTTGAAAATCTGCGTTGAATGGACACCAACGACACCTTGACCCCTCGCTTATATTGAAGCGGTAATCTCGGTACAATCGACGATTGATGCGGTAGAAGACGCCACACACAACTATGAATTGTTGTATGATAAGTCAAATTGAATCTCAAAGAAAAAAACTAAGAAACTACTAATTTCTTAGGAATTCTTCAAAGAACCAAAAGTAGAGAATAAACTCTCAATTATATTGAATAAAAAATAATTTATATTGTTACATAACTTGTACCTCTATTTATATTACTAAAAACAATCCAAAACCTAATAGGAATTTATAAGCTATAACCCTAATTTCTATAAGGAAATAGAAGTCAATTTGGAAAAGAATTCTAATTAAAAAAAACATATCCTAATTACAGTAGAATTCTAAAAATTCAAAAATCTGCAATTGTCGTGTAAAAGAATTCTTTGGCGCGTGACTAAGCTGGTAATTTAGTTGGCTGTTGGCTGCCGACTATGCTTCATGATATGCCAAAAACCCAACTTGATTTGTTTTCTAAATATGTGAATAAACCGTGGCCCACATGCTTGAATATAACCCTTGCTCCATAAATGATTACGTGTCCCATAATATGTCAACTTGTTAAGTAGATGCATGGTTGCTTAATATATTTGATGGCCCACATGTGAATAGTCTAATACTCCTTTCCATGCAATCAAATATATTAGCAGGTTGAATACAAGATGATGTCCCATAATATTTGACCCACTCTGCTCCACATAAAATTCATGCATATACTGAATTGAATGGGCTAATTGGATCGACCCAATAATACTTGAATTGTACTCTTTTGAATAATCTTCAACCCAATTATTTAAAATTATTTGACGAACCACTGAGATTTGAATTGGGTTATAGTCGTTTGATGAGAGCTTGATCATGATTGTATCATTCCCCTCCTCTTCAAAAGGATTTGTCCTCAAATCTGGCACATCGTCTTCTCAAAATGATTCAACCACTAAATTGTTCCTACATAAAAACAAACTAAGTTAGTAGCATCAAACCAATTATAATGTCAAAACTCAACTCGATAATGACATATATAAGCAACAAAAAAAACTCCAACTCCCGCCAAGAACATAACAATGCCTGACTTCTCTCCCGAATTGACAATTTGTAGACCAGTTACTCCCAAAACACTAATTACATAAATTAATCTACTATCTACTAAAATAACCATGAATGCAAAGTAAGAAAGAATATGAAAAGTCTTATATCCTCCTGGATCAAAAATTGTCACGCAAAACTCTTCATGTGGTAGATTTTCCCAATGACGGATTCTTGGATCAAAAGTCAATATAATGATCTCAATCCTTCGCAGAAACACATTCGCCAATGCACCTAGATCAAATATCAATACTTGAAATTTGTCATATTTCTCACGTAAACTCTCTTGAATTCCTAGATTAAACACAAAACAAACCAAATAAATAAGTTCCTTTTGTCTAATCACAAAGAAATTAAATAAACCAAAATCATATGCATAGTCTACTAAAATAATATTCAAAACACTTCCCTGTAGATGTCTTATGCATTGAACGGGATGAACTGCACGATCCATGCCTTCCTCAATGAATATGATCCTATCACGAATCTGCAAAACACAACCAACCTCCCTCTTTCCATTGACATTAACATAATATAGAACAAATAATGTTATCAACGGAGGAAAAAGGTCACAATCATAAGTTGAAAATTCAATAGCATATCGACGATGATCATAAACAAACTCAACACATGCTAAAGAATTTCTCAAAGTATTGACAAAAATCAGAATATCATCAAAATAGAGAATAACAAATTTTTCCATGAAAGAATGCAAAATATAATTCAACAATTCCATGGAAGTATGCAATGTCTTAGCTAATCTAAGTGAACTAACTAAACATGCAAATAACTCATCTCTCGAACCATCTTGATGATAAACACTTCTTGAATCAAAACCATATGATAGCATATCATGCAATGAAGATTGCTCTAACGAAACAACATGATTACTACCATTGTCAACTAACGAGAATTCATGTAAAGATTGACTAACATGAAATCCTAAGTCAATATTTGGATAACAAAACCTAGAATTAATTTCATGCAAGTAAACACATCGAAAACGAGAATATATATCTTGATCATAAACTAACTCAACATAAATCAAATATCCTCCATAGTTTATGATAAAAATGATTCTACCATCAAAATAGCTATCAACAAATTTTCCAATAGAAGCATGCAAAACATGTTTTAAATAACTCATGAAAACACTAGATGCATTAGTTAATCTAACAGAAATAACTAACCACCTATATAACTCACATGCTAAAATAATTTTCCATTTATCACAATCTCTCGTGCTAAATTGATTAGGCATTGTCATCATATGATCATTATCACATGTAGATAAAACACAAGTACTATGCAATTTATCAAGCATATTATCCACATAAGAAAAAGAATAACGATACTTGTTTACCAATTCAAAATCGACGAACAAACTCGTTGTCCCATCCTCCTTAGATATTATGATCTCATAATCAACACATGAACTGATGTCTTCTCTCACGATACCCACTTTCACCAACTCTCCAACTTGCCTTGGTAACTCCGTCGTCTCCTCGGGAATACTATCAGCTGATCGGTACGGAATGATATTACGGGGTATTTCATCAACAACCTGTACAAGAGACAAAACAAAACTAGACAAAGAAGAATCATTAGTGTTAGTATTCAAAAGCGCCGTCTTGTACGAATGTACAGTCATTGGTTTTTCAAAATATAACTCACTTTTCAACTCACTCTCTTTTTCATAGTCACATATTTCTTCTTTCTCTTCTTTATGCTCACCCTCTCGTTTGTTTTTCTCTCGTTTGTTTTCAAGATCACTCTCATTCTCTTCATTCCCAATCTCTCTTTTCTTTTCATTCTCACTCCTTTCAATTTTTTCTTTAACATTATCAATCTTTCGAACAATTTCTTTTTGTTGATCTTTTCCACATATATTTCCTTGTACGAACTCATCTTCTTGATTACTTTCTTTAGGATGTTCACCATCTTGCTTTAGATCATGGATTTCATCTTGAACACTCGAACCCAATAACTCTCCTTGGACTGCATATTCTATAATTTCTTCCACCTCCCCCCGCTGATCTTGTTTCTTTTGAGCCTTAGAAGTATATTGTAGCTGCATCCAATAATCTTCCTTGTTTACTTGTGTGCGAACACTCCTATTATTGTCTACTGTAAATCGCCTTGAAGGTTGCTCTACATGTCTTTGAGATGTATACTCCTCCCTCCTGTCACGCTGTACTGGAGCAAAACGCTTTCTCATTGCTGATTTTAATTCTGCCCATGTCTCGAACGGACGCTCCCCATATTTTTGTTTGATAAGTTGCCACCATATAATTGTATGATCGGAGAAATCTTGAACTGCACGTCTGACCTTCCTCCTCTCAGAGTAATCATGAGAGTCAAATTCTCGCTCCATTTTTCTCTCCCATCTCAGATATGCCTCTGTATCAATATTGCCTTGGAAAGTATTCCTTCGAGACCCATAATAACTTTCATAATTGTAGCCATACATGTTTACTGTAAAACAAAGGTTAGTAGATAAAAATTTTTCTCACACACTCCCTTACGTGTTTTGCTCAAATAATGATGAAGCACTCGTGTATCGCTCAAATTTGGCTTTTACCCTCTAATAATCTTACACTCTTGCCTTTTACCTCTAATATTCTCTCTAATAGGTTCTTCTTGAATTCTCCTAGCAAAATTCTTGGTTTTACTAATCAATTCAAAAATTACTTATCACGAAACAAAATTATAGATGGTGTAACTATTAGAATATCACAAAATCACCAATCGATTGTCTTGTACTCCTCTTGTATGCGTCAGATTTGTAAATTATAGCTCCGTTTCAGAATTGATGATGATGGAACGGTATGAACTCTTGGTTGGAATTTGATGATTTAATGGTGTGCTACAAATTGGGTTAGCACAATAAAATATGAATTTTTTTCTTTTCCTTTTTTTTTTCTTTTTTTTTTGCTTCCCTTTTTTTTTACAATATATATTTTGACAGAAAATTAAAGATAAGTAACTTGCTAGAAAGGCTTAGCTTTGATACCAAATGATAGACTCCACGGCACGCTTGCGTGAGGTGGTCGTTGCCCGGACCGTTTCTAGCACAGTTGTTGGGTGAATTGCTTGCAACACCTTAACCCCTCGTCTATACTTTAGACGGTAATCTTGGTATAATTGCTCGCGTTTGAAAATCTGCGTTGAATGGACACCAACGACACCTTGACCCCTCGCTTATATTGAAGCGGTAATCTCGGTACAATCGACGATTGATGCGGTAGAAGACGCCACACACAACTATGAATTGTTGTATGATAAGTCAAATTGAATCTCAAAGAAAAAAACTAAGAAACTACTAATTTCTTAGGAATTCTTCAAAGAACCAAAAGTAGAGAATAAACTCTCAATTATATTGAATAAAAAATAATTTATATTGTTACATAACTTGTACCTCTATTTATATTACTAAAAACAATCCAAAACCTAATAGGAATTTATAAGCTATAACCCTAATTTCTATAAGGAAATAGAAGTCAATTTGGAAAAGAATTCTAATTAAAAAAAAACATATCCTAATTACAGTAGAATTCTAAAAATTCAAAAATCTGCAATTGTCGTGTAAAAGAATTCTTTGGCGCGTGACTAAGCTGGTAATTTAGTTGGCTGTTGGCTGCCGACTATGCTTCATGATATGCCAAAAACCCAACTTGATTTGTTTTCTAAATATGTGAATAAACCGTGGCCCACATGCTTGAATATAACCCTTGCTCCATAAATGATTACGTGTCCCATAATATGTCAACTTGTTAAGTAGATGCATGGTTGATTAATATATTTGATGGCCCACATGTGAATAGTCTAATACTCCTTTCCATGCAATCAAATATATTAGCAGGTTGAATACAAGATGATGTCCCATAATATTTGACCCACTCTGCTCCACATAAAATTCATTCATATACTGAATTGAATGGGCTAATTGGATCGACCCAATAATACTTGAATTGTACTCCTTTGAATAATCTTCAACCCAATTATTTAAAATTATTTGACGAACCACTGAGATTTGAATTGGGTTATAGTCGTTTGATGAGAGCTTGATCAGGATTGTATCATTCCCCTCCTCTTCAAAAGGATTTGTCCTCAAATCTGGCACATCGTCTTCTCAAAATGATTCAACCACTAAATTGTTCCTACATAAAAACAAACTAAGTTAGTAGCATCAAACCAATTATAATGTCAAAACTCAACTCGATAATGACATATATAAGCAACAAAAAAAACTCCAACTCCCTCCAAGAACATAACAATGCCTGACTTCTCTCCCGAATTGACAATTTGTAGACCAGTTACTCCCAAAACACTAATTACATAAATTAATCTACTATCTACTAAAATAACCATGAATGCAAAGAAAGAAAGAATATGAAAAGTCTTATATCCTCCTGGATCAAAAATTGTCACGCAAAACTCTTCATGTGGTAGATTTTCCCAATGACGGATTCTTGGATCAAAAGTCAATATAATGATCTCAATCCTTCGCAGAAACACATTCGCCAATGCACCTAGATCAAATATCAATACTTGAAATTTGTCATATTTCTCACGTAAACTCTCTTGAATTCCTAGATTAAACACAAAACAAACCAAATAAATAAGTTCCTTTTGTCTAATCACAAAGAAATTAAATAAACCAAAATCATATGCATAGTCTACTAAAATAATATTCAAAACACTTCCCTGTAGATGTCTTATGCATTGAACGGGATGAACTGCACGATCCATGCCTTCCTCAATGAATATGATCCTATCACGAATCTGCAAAACACAACCAACCTCCCTCTTTCCATTGACATTAACATAATATAGAACAAATAATGTTATCAACGGAGGAAAAAGGTCACAATCATAAGTTGAAAATTCAATAGCATATCGACGATGATCATAAACAAACTCAACACATGCTAAAGAATTTCTCAAAGTATTGACAAAAATCAGAATATCATCAAAATAGAGAATAACAAATTTTTCCATGAAAGAATGCAAAATATAATTCAACAATTCCATGGAAGTATGCAATGTCTTAGCTAATCTAAGTGAACTAACTAAACATGCAAATAACTCATCTCTCGAACCATCTTGATGATAAACACTTCTTGAATCAAAACCATATGATAGCATATCATGCAATGAAGATTGCTCTAACGAAACAACATGATTACTACCATTGTCAACTAACGAGAATTCATGTAAAGATTGACTAACATGAAATCCTAAGTCAATATTTGGATAACAAAACCTAGAATTAATTTCATGCAAGTAAACACATCGAAAACGAGAATATATATCTTGATCATAAACTAACTCAACATAAATCAAATATCCTCCATAGTTTATGATAAAAATGATTCTACCATCAAAATAGCTATCAACAAATTTTCCAATAGAAGCATGCAAAACATGTTTTAAATAACTCATGAAAACACTAGATGCATTAGTTAATCTAACAGAAATAACTAACCACCTATATAACTCACATGCTAAAATAATTTTCCATTTATCACAATCTCTCGTGCTAAATTGATTAGGCATTGTCATCATATGATCATTATCACATGTAGATAAAACACAAGTACTATGCAATTTATCAAGCATATTATCCACATAAGAAAAAGAATAACGATACTTGTTTACCAATTCAAAATCGACGAACAAACTCGTTGTCCCATCCTCCTTAGATATTATGATCTCATAATCAACACATGAACTGATGTCTTCTCTCACGATACCCACTTTCACCAACTCTCCAACTTGCCTTGGTAACTTCGTCGTCTCCTCGGGAATACTATCAGCTGATCGGTACGGAATGATATTACGGGGTATTTCATCAACAACCTGTACAAGAGACAAAACAAAACTAGACAAAGAAGAATCATTAGTGTTAGTATTCAAAAGCGCCGTCTTGTACGAATGTACAGTCATTGGTTTTTCAAAATATAACTCACTTTTCAACTCACTCTCTTTTTCATAGTCACATATTTCTTCTTTCTCTTCTTTATGCTCACCCTCTCGTTTGTTTTTCTCTCGTTTGTTTTCAAGATCACTCTCATTCTCTTCATTCCCAATCTCTCTTTTCTTTTCATTCTCACTCTTTTCAATTTTTTCTTTAACATTATCAATCTTTCGAACAATTTCTTTTTGTTGATCTTTTCCACATAAATTTCCTTGTACGAACTCATCTTCTTGATTACTTTCTTTAGGATGTTCACCATCTTGCTTTAGATCATGGATTTCATCTTGAACACTCGAACCCAATAACTCTCCTTGGACTGCATATTCTACAATTTCTTCCACCTCCCCCCGCTGATCTTGTTTCTTTTGAGCCTTAGAAGTATATTGTAGCTGCATCCAATAATCTTCCTTGTTTACTTGTGTGCGAACACTCCTATTATTGTCTACTGTAAATCGCCTTGAAGGTTGCTCTACATGTCTTTGAGATGTATACTCCTCCCTCCTGTCACGCTGTACTGGAGAAAAACGCTTTCTCATTGCTGATTTTAATTCTGCCCATGTCTCGAACGGACGCTCCCCATATTTTTGTTTGATAAGTTGCCACCATATAATTGTATGATCGGAGAAATCTTGAACTGCACGTCTGACCTTCCTCCTCTCAGAGTAATCATGAGAGTCAAATTCTCGCTCCATTTTTCTCTCCCATCTCAGATATGCCTCTGTATCAATATTGCCTTGGAAAGTATTCCTTCGAGACCCATAATAACTTTCATAATTGTAGCCATACATGTTTGCTGTAAAACAAAGGTTAGTAGATAAAAAATTTTCTCACACACTCCCTTACGTGTTTCGCTCAAATAATGATGAAGCACTCGTATATCGCTCAAATTTGGCTTTTACCCTCTAATAATCTTACACTCTTGCCTTTTACCTCTAATATTCTCTCTAATAGGTTCTTCTTGAATTCTCCTAGCAAAATTCTTGGTTTTACTAATCAATTCAAAAATTACTTATCACGAAACAAAATTATAGATGGTGTAACTATTAGAATATCACAAAATCACCAATCGATTGTCTTGTACTCCTCTTGTATGCGTCAGATTTGTAAATTATAGCTCCGTTTCAGAATTGATGATGATGGAACGGTATGAACTCTTGGTTGGAATTTGATGATTTAATGGTGTGCTACAAATTGGGTTAGCACAATAAAATATGAATTTTTTTTCTTTTCCTTTTTTTTTTCTTTTTTTTTCTTTTTTTTTTGCTTCCCTTTTTTTTACAATATATATTTTGACAGAAAATTAAAGAAAATAACTTGCTAGAAAGGCTTAGCTTTGATACCAAATGATAGACTCCACGGCACGCTTGCGTGAGGTGGTCGTTGCCCGGACCGTTTCTAGCACAGTTGTTGGGTGAATTGCTTGCAACACCTTAACCCCTCGTCTATACTTTAGACGGTAATCTTGGTATAATTGCTCGCGTTTGAAAATCTGCGTTGAATGGACACCAACGACACCTTGACCCCTCGCTTATATTGAAGCGGTAATCTCGGTACAATCGACGATTGATGCGGTAGAAGACGCCACACACAACTATGAATTGTTGTATGATAAGTCAAATTGAATCTCAAAGAAAAAAACTAAGAAACTACTAATTTCTTAGGAATTCTTCAAAGAACCAAAAGTAGAGAATAAACTCTCAATTATATTGAATAAAAAATAATCTATATTGTTACATAACTTGTACCTCTATTTATATTACTCAAAACAATCCAAAACCTAATAGGAATTTATAAGCTATAACCCTAATTTCTATAAGGAAATAGAAGTCAATTTGGAAAAGAATTCTAATTAAAAAAAAACATATCCTAATTACAGTAGAATTCTAAAAATTCAAAAATCTGCAATTGTCGTGTAAAAGAATTCTTTGGCGCGTGACTAAGCTGGTAATTTAGTTGGCTGTTGGCTGCCGACTATGCTTCATGATATGCCAAAAACCCAACTTGATTTGTTTTCTAAATATGTGAATAAACCGTGGCCCACATGCTTGAATATAACCCTTGCTCCATAAATGATTACGTGTCCCATAATATGTCAACTTGTTAAGTAGATGCATGGTTGCTTAATATATTTGATGGCCCACATGTGAATAGTCTAATACTCCTTTCCATGCAATCAAATATATTAGCAGGTTGAATACAAGATGATGTCCCATAATATTTGACCCACTCTGCTCCACATAAAATTCATGCATATACTGAATTGAATGGGCTAATTGGATCGACCCAATAATACTTGAATTGTACTCCTTTGAATAATCTTCAACCCAATTATTTAAAATTATTTGACGAACCACTGAGATTTGAATTGGGTTATAGTCGTTTGATGAGAGCTTGATCAGGATTGTATCATTCCCCTCCTCTTCAAAAGGATTTGTCCTCAAATCTGGCACATCGTCTTCTCAAAATGATTCAACCACTAAATTGTTCCTACATAAAAACAAACTAAGTTAGTAGCATCAAACCAATTATAATGTCAAAACTCAACTCGATAATGACATATATAAGCAACAAAAAAAACTCCAACTCTCTCCAAGAACATAACAATGCCTGACTTCTCTCCCGAATTGACAATTTGTAGACCAGTTACTCCCAAAACACTAATTACATAAATTAATCTACTATCTACTAAAATAACCATGAATGCAAAGTAAGAAAAAATATGAAAAGTCTTATATCCTCCTGGATCAAAAATCGTCACGCAAAACTCTTCATGTGGTAGATTTTCCCAATGACGGATTCTTGGATCAAAAGTCAATATAATGATCTCAATCCTTCGCAGAAACACATTCGCCAATGCACCTAGATCAAATATCAATACTTGAAATTTGTCATATTTCTCACGTAAACTCTCTTGAATTCCTAGATTAAACACAAAACAAACCAAATAAATAAGTTCCTTTTGTCTAATCACAAAGAAATTAAATAAACCAAAATCATATGCATAGTCTACTAAAATAATATTCAAAACACTTCCCTGTAGATGTCTTATGCATTGAACGGGATGAACTGCACGATCCATGCCTTCCTCAATGAATATGATCCTATCACGAATCTGCAAAACACAACCAACCTCCCTCTTTCCATTGACATTAACATAATATAGAACAAATAATGTTATCAACGGAGGAAAAAGGTCACAATCATAAGTTGAAAATTCAATAGCATATCGACGATGATCATAAACAAACTCAACACATGCTAAAGAATTTCTCAAAGTATTGACAAAAATCAGAATATCATCAAAATAGAGAATAACAAATTTTTCCATGAAAGAATGCAAAATATAATTCAACAATTCCATGGAAGTATGCAATGTCTTAGCTAATCTAAGTGAACTAACTAAACATGCAAATAACTCATCTCTCGAACCATCTTGATGATAAACACTTCTTGAATCAAAACCATATGATAGCATATCATGCAATGAAGATTGCTCTAACGAAACAACATGATTACTACCATTGTCAACTAACGAGAATTCATGTAAAGATTGACTAACATGAAATCCTAAGTCAATATTTGGATAACAAAACCTAGAATTAATTTCATGCAAGTAAACACATCGAAAACGAGAATATATATCATGATCATAAACTAACTCAACATAAATCAAATATCCTCCATAGTTTATGATAAAAATGATTCTACCATCAAAATAGCTATCAACAAATTTTCCAATGGAAGCATGCAAAACATGTTTTAAATAACTCATGAAAACACTAGATGCATTAGTTAATCTAACAGAAATAACTAACCACCTATATAACTCACATGCTAAAATAATTTTCCATTTATCACAATCTCTCGTGCTAAATTGATTAGGCATTGTCATCATATGATCATTATCACATGTAGATAAAACACAAGTACTATGCAATTTATCAAGCATATTATCCACATAAGAAAAAGAATAACGATACTTGTTTACCAATTCAAAATCGACGAACAAACTCGTTGTCCCATCCTCCTTAGATATTATGATCTCATAATCAACACATGAACTGATGTCTTCTCTCACGATACCCACTTTCACCAACTCTCCAACTTGCCTTGGTAACTCCGTCGTCTCCTCGGGAATACTATCAGCTGATCGGTACGGAATGATATTACGGGGTATTTCATCAACAACCTGTACAAGAGACAAAACAAAACTAGACAAAGAAGAATCATTAGTGTTAGTATTCAAAAGCGCCGTCTTGTACGAATGTACAGTCATTGGTTTTTCAAAATATAACTCACTTTTCAACTCACTCTCTTTTTCATAGTCACATATTTCTTCTTTCTCTTCTTTATGCTCACCCTCTCGTTTGTTTTTCTCTCGTTTGTTTTCAAGATCACTCTCATTCTCTTCATTCCCAATCTCTCTTTTCTTTTCATTCTCACTCCTTTCAATTTTTTCTTTAACATTATCAATCTTTCGAACAATTTCTTTTTGTTGATCTTTTCCACATATATTTCCTTGTACGAACTCATCTTCTTGATTACTTTCTTTAGGATGTTCACCATCTTGCTTTAGATCATGGATTTCATCTTGAACACTCGAACCCAATAACTCTCCTTGGACTGCATATTCTATAATTTCTTCCACCTCCCCCCGCTGATCTTGTTTCTTTTGAGCCTTAGAAGTATATTGTAGCTGCATCCAATAATCTTCCTTGTTTACTTGTGTGCGAACACTCCTATTATTGTCTACTGTAAATCGCCTTGAAGGTTGCTCTACATGTCTTTGAGATGTATACTCCTCCCTCCTGTCACGCTGTACTGGAGAAAAACGCTTTCTCATTGCTGATTTTAATTCTGCCCATGTCTCGAACGGACGCTCCCCATATTTTTGTTTGATAAGTTGCCACCATATAATTGTATGATCGGAGAAATCTTGAACTGCACGTCTGACCTTCCTCCTCTCAGAGTAATCATGAGAGTCAAATTCTCGCTCCATTTTTCTCTCCCATCTCAGATATGCCTCTGTATCAATATTGCCTTGGAAAGTATTCCTTCGAGACCCATAATAACTTTCATAATTGTAGCCATACATGTTTGCTGTAAAACAAAGGTTAGTAGATAAAAAATTTTCTCACACACTCCCTTACGTGTTTCGCTCAAATAATGATGAAGCACTCGTGTATCGCTCAAATTTGGCTTTTACCCTCTAATAATCTTACACTCTTGCCTTTTACCTCTAATATTCTCTCTAATAGGTTCTTCTTGAATTCTCCTAGCAAAATTCTTGGTTTTACTAATCAATTCAAAAATTACTTATCACGAAACAAAATTATAGATGGTGTAACTATTAGAATATCACAAAATCACCAATCGATTGTCTTGTACTCCTCTTGTATGCGTCAGATTTGTAAATTATAGCTCCGTTTCAGAATTGATGATGATGGAACGGTATGAACTCTTGGTTGGAATTTGATGATTTAATGGTGTGCTACAAATTGGGTTAGCACAATAAAATATGAATTTTTTTTCTTTTCCTTTTTTTTCCTTTTTTTTTCTTTTTTTTTTGCTTCCCTTTTTTTTTTTACAATATATATTTTGACAGAAAATTAAAGATAAGTAACTTGCTAGAAAGGCTTAGCTTTGATACCAAATGATAGACTCCACGGCACGCTTGCGTGAGGTGGTCGTTGCCCGGACCGTTTCTAGCACAGTTGTTGGGTGAATTGCTTGCAACACCTTAACCCCTCGTCTATACTTTAGACGGTAATCTAGGTATAATTGCTCGCGTTTGAAAATCTGCGTTGAATGGACACCAACGACACCTTGACCCCTCGCTTATATTGAAGCGGTAATCTCGGTACAATCGACGATTGATGCGGTAGAAGACGCCACACACAACTATGAATTGTTGTATGATAAGTCAAATTGAATCTCAAAGAAAAAAACTAAGAAGCTACTAATTTCTTAGGAGTTCTTCAAAGAACAAAAAGTAGAGAATAAACTCTCAATTATATTGAATAAAAAATAATCTATATTGTTACATAACTTGTACCTCTATTTATATTACTCAAAACAATCCAAAACCTAATAGGAATTTATAAGCTATAACCCTAATTTCTATAAGAAAATAGAAGTCAATTTGGAAAAGAATTCTAATTAAAAAAAAACATATCCTAATTACAGTAGAATTCTAAAAATTCAAAAATCTGCAATTGTCGTGTAAAAGAATTCTTTGGCGCGTGACTAAGCTGGTAATTTACTTGGCTGTTGGCTGCCGACTATGCTTCATGATATGCCAAAAACCCTAACTTGATTTGTTTTCTAAATATGTGAATAAACCGTGGCCCACATGCTTGCTCCATAAATGATTACGTGTCCCATAATATGTCAACTTGTTAAGTAGATGCATGGTTGCTTAATATATTTGATGGCCCACATGTGAATAGTCTAATACTCCTTTCCATGCAATCAAATATATTAGCAGGTTGAATACAAGATGATATCCCATAATATTTGACCCACTCTGCTCCACATAAAATTCATGCATATACTGAATTGAATGGGCCAATTGGATCGACCCAATAATACTTGAATTGTACTCCTTTGAATAATCTTCAACCCAATTATTTAAAATTATTTGACGAACTACTGAGATTTGAATTGGGTTATAGTCGTTTGATGAGAGCTTGATCAGGATTGTATCATCGGTGACCTTAATTTGGCATCCCATATCACAATAATTTTATTATTTTTAGCCCATAACAAATTTAGTTATGTTACTATATCTCTTATGTAGTCCTCCAACTTTTATATTACTTCTTTTTTATCCCACGCTCATAGGGTGTTAATTTTTATAAACAATCAAATATATTATCCATTCTAAAGAAAAATAAGTTAATACTCCCTCCGTTCTTTAATATAGGTCGTTTTAGAGTTGTGCATAAGTAGTAAGGAAATGATTGTAAAACATTAAATATACTATCAATTGTCTATATTGCCTTTGTATTGAAAAAAGATAGTATTATTTATTGGTCAAAAAATAGTGAGAGAACCAAAATTATATTTATTACTTGGGGTAATATTTGAAACTAAACAATTAATACTTACTTGAAATTCTCAAACGACTTATATTTAAGAACAAAAATATTTCTCTCAATAACTAATCGATATTGACTATCTATTAGTAGTCACCCCCGATTAAACACATAAAAAAAACTTGTTAATTTTTATAAACGGCCAAATATATTATCCATTCTAAAGAAAAATAAGTTACACATTAATACTTAATCGGTATTGGCAATCTACTAGTAGTCAACCCCAATTAAACACATAAAAAAACTTATTAAAAGGAAAATATATTAAAGTCAGCCCAATTAAATACATAAGAAACTTATTAAAAGGGCACTATCAAGACAATTATGCCAAACACATGTAACATAACAAACCACACTACTGAAGGAATATTTACCTGATAACACGTAACCGTCCTAAAACACTGCAACTCTTGGCTAAAATCTGGCAATCCAATTGTATGATGTAGAATCCTATTAGTCCCAAAATCATTGGTGTTGGGCCCACCCACAATACAAATAACCGTCAGATTCTCATTATAAGCACCCGCAATAGCATTCAGCACACTGAGCCCACCCACCGTAAACGTGACAACACATGCACCAACCCCACGCTCCCGTGCGTACCCGTCTGCAGCATACCCCGCATTTAGCTCATTACAGCAGCCCACATTATTAAGCCCGGGCACCGCTATGAGGTGGTCGAGTAACGTGAGGTTGAAGTCACCGGGGACCGTGAAAATGTCACTTATGCCGATTTCCACGAGCCGCTGCGCGAGGTGGCGGCCAAGGGTGGCATCTGTGGCGGCAATGGGGGAGTCTTGTACGGTGGAGACGGTGGACGGTGGACGGTGGACAGGCGACATTGGATTGGTTGGATTCGGATGAGGAGTCTATAGTGCCAATACTAGTCTCCATTATTATTTTTTTATGAAGAAAAATTAATTAATTGAAATGGTTTTTTTGTGAGGAAATGTGACGAGAACGGAAGAATCGGATGGGGGAATAAATAGGTAAGGGTGAGATTCGATAAAGTGGGATATGACTAAGGCGGTTTAAGCGAGTATGATAACTCTTAATACTTGGTGGGGAGCACTGGCGGAACCAGGGGGGGCCAGGGGGCACCTGCCCCCGGTAGGTTGGTACTAATGTTAAGGTTTGGAGAGAAAAAAAAATGATATTTACATATATTTTATATCTTTTTTATATTTTTTTTATAGGTCCTGCAACTCAATGTGAGTGAGAAACGTAAATTTGAATTGTCTAAATAATGACAAAATGTTTGCAAATAAAAAACATAAAGAGGCTATTTTGTTTTGTTCAATATAAAATTATTATGAACTTTTTAAAATCAAATTAAGATATTTTTAAACTCTAAATTAATATAATTTTTTTAATTTTAAAAATTATGAGGCACATGCTCTCAATAGTCAAAATCTATTAAAAGTTGCATGAAAACACAATTTATTTCTTATTTGATGCATTAGAAACTCCAAAGTAGCCTTTAATTTAATTAATGGGTGATATAATAAGCATCTCAATTTTTAAATGCATTCTTCTCCGGAAAAACTCCAAATTAACCTTTAGTTAATATGTAATCAAGAAATCTTTGTGAAGAGATTCAATCAAATATGCTCATTTCTATATTCCTACAATTTTTACAAACACATTGAATTATTATATTTTTCCAACAATTGAAAACGAGCAAATTTTGAGACGTTTTTAAACTACACAGACTCGCATGATACAGTTACCTCCCCTTAGTCGTAAAACCGAAAGAAGCACTTCAAACGTCAATAAATAAAATTTTTTTACTGATATATTTTGTCCCCTCTATGAAAATCTTCTGATTCCCCCACTGGTGGGGAGGTTTTCAATTGGCGGACTGCGGTTTAAGCGAGTATGCGAACTTATTACTTGGAGGGGAGGTTTTCAATTGGGTTACTTGGAGTAGCGTTAAGCTACGTTATTATTATTTGCTAGTTTTTGGGAATTTTCGGATATTTATTTTCTTAAAATTTATATAAAAAAATTACCGAAAAGAAAATTTTAATAGTCATTTGAATTTATTGTAGGCGTACATGTACTTGTCCAATCTACTGTGTATATTATGATATGATGTGATAAAAATATATAATTGTAAGTTCATAGTGTCAATTAAAGAATTCATAAGTATAGTTCGAACTCATAGAGACTAGATTAATTTTAATGTATTTTTAATGTCTATTTTTGGCTAATTAAAAATAAATATTGAAAATTGATTAACTAGAATATGAAAACTAATAATGAGGAAATAATCTAATAATCTGAATTCATTAAATAATAAACATAATATATAATTCAATCGCTTCTATTTTTATAACTCAAATATAATTTTGATCTCTATTTTCTTTAATTTAGTAATTTACGATTAACGTGAGCAAGTATAGACTATGTGTAAGACCTCAACTTTTATGAATAAAGATAAATTTTCTATAATTATCATTTTTGAATATTATGGAATGAATTTGATATAATGCTATAGTTGTGGGTAATAGTTATAAATTTTGCAAAGTATGCAAGTTGTTATATAATATTCGATTGGTCGGGGAATATTCATTTTAATAGAGAATATTCGTACGACGGCACAATCATTGGTGGACCCCACAGCGGAATTATTGTCGGATTGAGTAAACGACAAAAATATTTTATGAAAATAACGGCGGAAGTTTTATCGTTAACTGTTGAAACACCCGGTGTTAAAAGTACATGAATACGCGTGGTTGCATAGTAGCACACGATATTGATTATTGATGCTTACGTGAGAAGTCACTCAGTTTTGTTCAATTATTGCTTCAGTAATTGTTGCATAGTATCTCACGTTAATTGATTCAATTATTATCGATATTTTATATATTATTAAATCAATAATTGAGACGACGAAGTTATTAATATTATTATTTTCAATATTAACGATGTCTAGAAATTCTACCAAGGAGAGGTTTAGTCACCTAATTGCTCGCCAATAGGGAGAAATCCTTATTGGAAAGCCCCCACTTTCCTGAGAACGACCTGGTCGATTAATAGTGTGAATTATAATAATGATGATGATGAAGTTTTGTTTTATTAGTATTATTAATGTAATAAAACAGAAAAACTTTTTATATAAAACAAAATACTTTTATAAAGTTATTCGTTTTATTAGACTATAAATAGAATATATTATATTCTATTATGCATAGTATTTTGCATAGTAAAATCTTTTTATATAAAACAGAATACTTTTATAAAATTATTCGTTTTATTAGACTATAAATAGAATATATTATATTTTATTATGCATAGTATTTGCATAGTAATTTTTTTTATATAAAACAGAATACTTTTATAAAGTTATTCGTTTTATTAGATTATAAATAGAATATATTATATTTTATTTAAAAAATATTGTTTTATTAGAATACTTTATAGTAAACCAATCTGGAGCGTCCGTTTAAAAGTAAATCAATTTAGACCGTTCAAGAATTAGTTACTATTCAGTCCATTCTCCTATAAATAGAAGCTCATTCCTTTATTATTTCTTATGAATTCACTGAAACTCTAGAGAGAAAGAAGAAAAGTATTTTGCTACTTCACTACTCCTATATCCAGTTTGTTCTAAGGTAAGGGGTATTATTTCTTTCGTATTCATGAAGAGAACTTCTGTTATATATTCCATTCTTTATTATTCTGTAGGAATAACCTGTATACGCGGGCTACCATATACTTGGTGAAATTCTTCTGTTATTCCATTCTTTATTATTATGTTGGAATAACCTGTATATGCGAAGTACCGCATACATGGTGAAATTCTTCTGTTATTCCATTCTTTACCGCATACATGAGCTCACCCTTTTACTTTCATTGTTCTCTTCAAGAAATGAGAACGTAGCAGGGACTAGTCGGGGAACGGAGTGACGGTTCAGATAATAGCATTAGTAATCCTCATTATTCTGTTAAATAGTGTGATAATAAATGTAATGAGGACTCAATTGAGTGTGGATATTGTCTAGATGACAATATTTGTATTAAAACTCACAACATATGTTTTGTCGTATTTTACACGACTGTTGTATAATTAAGTTGTATTTTGAATTTTGTACCATGTATTTGGCAACTCAAGATGAGTGATGTATACCTATTTTGGGGGCGTCACAGTTGGTATCAAAGCTTAGGGATATGATCCATGGCTAAGATGTGAGACAAGAACTAGGAGGGGAGAGACGTGGAATTCCTTCGCTAGTATGACCTACATAAGTTTATTTGATATTTAATTGGTCGGTCAGAGTATAGGGATAATATGTGATATGTTAATTAACCCTTGTTTTGTGGCAGTATTTGAAAATGACATCCGAGAATGTTAAGAACATCAATGGAGCATAGGAGACCGTTGAGTCTCCATAGATCAATAATCAGGATAATGTGCATCAGGAAAGCGACAATACTCAGGCAAACAACAACATGGACCAGATGATGAATGATGGAATGTTCAGAGGCTTTATGCAATTCATGTAACATCAGGCAAGAGCAGCTCCTGTCCAAAATACAGGTGGAAACACTGGTAACTCTCGGACGGTCACCGCTAAGCAGTTCAAGGAACTGGTACCATCGGAGGTTTTTGGAGAGCCAAAACCACTTAAGGCGGAGACATGGATAAAGCAGATCTGCAAGATATTTGATGTCTTGGGATGCTCCGAGGAGCAAAAGATTCCCTTTGCCACCATCATTTTACGTGCAGAGGCAGATTACTGGTGGAAATCTGTAAAACGTATTCAACCTGCCGCACTGAAGATGACTTGGGAGAAGTTTCAAGAATTGTTCAACGACAAATTCTTTCCCAAATGTATTCGTCACATGAAAGAGGTAGAGTTCATCAAGATGGAGAAAAACAACATGACCGTGTCGCAGTACGAAGCCAAGTTTGCCGAGTTATCCCGGTTTGCGTCCCATTTGGTTGATAATGAGGAGAGAATGACACGAATGTTTCTAAGAGATTTGAAATCCGAGATACGTCAATATCTTATCTCTCATAAACTGTGTTTGTATTCAGATGTTGTTAATAGGGCTCAGTTATTGGAGCGCGATAATGAGTCAACCCAACCAAAAGAGAGTAGCCGACAAAATGATAATATTAGTGATAGCAATCATCGAAGCGGTGACAATAAGCGTGGAAGGAATCAACATGTCAGAAATGGTAACCACTTCGGTGGTAATCATGGCAAAAACAATAAGATTGGACATTTTAAGAAGAGGAGATTTAACAATGATGGAAAGACGTCAGCACCAGCACCCGTTGTTAAAGAAGGAGAACGACCACCTATCATATGCTTCAAATGCGGAGGGGAGGGACACATCAGTCCAAACTGCGCGATGCCGTCCAAAGCATGTTATAATTATGGAAGAAAAGGTCACCTAGTCCAATTTTGTCGTTCACCGAAGACAAGTTCAGCTAGGATGGATGCACCAAAGGACGTCCCAGAAAAGTCAAAGCCAATAATGCAAGGGAGAGCGTTTGTCGTGACCTCCCAGAAAGCAAGGAACCCAAACGAGGTCATCACGGGTAAGCTTATCATAAACTCTAGCAAAGTTTATACCTTATTTGATACCGGTTCTACCCATTCTTTTATTTCTCCTACTTGTGCTCAACGTTTAAATTTGACTCCGGAGAAATTAGACTTTGACTTATCTGTTGAAACTCCATTGGGAGAAACCTTCATTACATCCACTGTTTATAAGTCCTGTTTGATTCAAATCGGTACCCTTACATTACCTGTCGAACTTATTTCATTAAAAATACTTGCATTTGACGTAATTCTAGGGATTGATTGGTTAACTACTCATTATGCAAAAATTGATTATTTTCGTAAGGCTGTTAGATTTTATATTCCTAACCAACCTATTATGCAAATTCAAGCAACCAACCATTAAAATCAATCACTGTCATCTCAAGCCGTAAAGCTATTCGTTTATTAAAAAATGGATGTCAAGCTTTCTTAGCTCATGTCACGGATCTAAACAAAAATACGTCAGTTTCGAATGATATTTCTATTATTAATGAATTTCCTGACGTATTCCCTGAAGAACTTCCTGGCCTACCCCCAAAGCACGAAATTGAATTTTGTATCGACCTTGAACCCGGTACAAAACTCATTTCCAAAGCCCCATATCGAATGGCTCCTATTGAACTTCAGGAGTTAAAGACCCAACTGCAGGAATTGTTAGACATCGGTTTCATTCGTCCTAGTACATCTCCTTGGGGTGCTCTTGTTCTATTCGTGAAGAAGAAAGATGGGAGTATGCGACTTTGTATTAATTATCGGGAGTTAAACCATGTCACTATCAAAAATAGATATCCATTGCCTCGAATTGATGACCTGTTTGACCAGTTGCAAGGCACCAAATTTTTTTCAAAGATTGATCTTCATTTCGGATATCACCAATTGAAGATTAGAACCGATGACATTCTAAAGACGGCTTTCAGAACTCGGTAAGGGCATTATGAATTCCTAGTCATGTCTTTTGGATTCACTAATGCTCCTGCTACCTTCATGGATATGATGAACCAAGTATTCAAGGAATATTTGGATCACTTTGTGATCGTCTTTATTGATGACATCCTTATTTATTCCAAAAGTCGTGAAGATCATAAGCAACACTTGAGGCTTATACTTCAAAAGCTTCGTGAATATAAGCTTTATGCCAAGTTAAAGAAATGCGAGTTCTGGCTTAAGGAAGTAGCATTCCTTGGGCACGTGGTATCAAGTCATGGAATATCTATTGACCCATTCAAAGCTGGGAGCAACCTAAATCAGTGACCGAAGTACGTAGCTTTCTTGGCTTAGCTGGTTATTATCGGAGATTCGTAGAAGGGTTTTCTCGAATCGCTACTCCTTTAACTCAGCTGACTCGGAAAGATACAAAATTCGGTTGAAACGAGGAATGTGAGAAGATTTTTCAAGAACTCAAGAGAAGACTCATTTCAGCACCTGTTCTGATAATACCATCTGGCTCGGAGGGATTTGTCATCTACAGTGATGCTTCAGGCAAAGGGTTGGGATGTGTTCTCTTGCAACATGGGAAAGTCATAGTCTATGCCACTCGACAACTCAAAGAATATGAGAGGAATTATCCTACTCATGAGCTAGAGTTGGCAGCTGTTGTCTTCATACTTAAAATTTGGAGGCATTACTTGTATGGGGAGAAAGTGGAGATCTTTACAGATCATAAAAGCCTCAAATATTTCTTCACTCAAAAGGAACTCAACATGCGACAGCGACGTTGGCTCGAACTGTTGAAAGATTATGATCATACCATCCAATACCATCATGGAAAAGTAAATATGGTAGCTGACACATTGAGTAGAATATCACATGTGGGTACGAGTGCGATATTGTCAACACAGAGGTCCATTCTGTATAACTTGCAAAGGATGAAGATAGAGATAAAGACTCCAGGGACCCATGATGAGTGAGTTTTATACACATTAATTGAGTGCATTTGAGCTTAATATTTAGGAAGTTTTTAAGTGTTTGTGTCTATTCATGCATGTTTTACGTCGTTGTGTAGGAATTGGGACAAAAGTTACTTGGATCGACGTTTGGGGTGGCTAGATTCGCGTTTTCGGCTTGCCATTTATATAGCAGTCACTTTAGAGACAATTTGAGTATTGTCCCGAACTTTATTTCGAAAAACTTAAAGAATGAAATTTGTAGATCTACGTCTCCTCTTTCCGGAACATCTTAAATCATCAAAATCGGAGTTCAGACGAAGAAGTTATGGACATTTTCCCAAAGGGACATCAGAGCAGAAAATTTCCAAAAATGGGGCTAGCGCCGGGGCGCCCAAACCAAGGCTATTTACAGTGCCGGGGCACTAGGGGGCAGTGTTCCAGGGTCGTGCCCAGCGCTGGGGCACTGGGGAAGGGCCTGGATAGGCTTGGACGCATTTTGGGGCTAATTTTGACACCTTTTTGACTCTAAATTGGATTGGGTTTGTTCCTAAGCTAAAAATTTGACTTGTAACCTATAAATACATGATGCAAGGTATAAAATAAAGGGAGATTACATAGATTAGACTAGATAAAACACTCCATTAGATTAAAATATAAATCATAGTTCTTAATTAGCCATTGGAGATTGAAGCAAATTGAAGAACACTGGAGATCAAGAGCAAGAGCAAGAGCAAGAGGGGAGCAACAGATTTGCTGATAACAGATTCTATTCTCTTCTCTTATCATACTTTTATTTTTTAATGTCTATTTAGTTGTGGATTCTTATTTTTAAATCATTAATTATGAACTAACTCTTTTATTAAGATTTCAATTGAACCTTTATGTCTATAAATTAGTTATTCAATGTATTCTAATTTTTGTGTCAAACTGAATTGTTTATCTTGTCTTGAGCCTATTGATTAATTATCTAATCAGTAATCAACTTGTTACTCTAGAAGGCATTGAAAGAGGAATTATAGGGTTAGAACTAGGCATGATAACATGTGACTTAGTTATTTGCATGGCAGATAATTAGGTTCGTGAATTGAATTGAAATATCTGTTCACCGCATGTAACACATAAGGAATTGGAATTGAAGGAGTTTGATTCAATTGTTTTTCATAGGAATATAGCAAGATTAATCTGGATTAAATAGAAGTCATTTGATCACTTGAAAAAGGACTTTTGGCATTTGAGAATTCATGTTAATAATTCATTAGGCATAATAATTGGGATAATTAGATAATTAGTTTATAGTTCATAATTGGGGATATTGTAGGCTTAACCTTTATTTATTTGAATTTATTTATAAAGCAATTCAGTTTAATTAGTTAATTTAGTTTTCTTAATTAGAAAAATCACGATTTGAAATTATTTTAATAAAATTAGTTTTGTTAAGAATTAGTACTTGGTGATTTTTATTAAATAATTACTCGTGCGAACGATACTCTACTTTCACTTTATTACTTGTTGACCGTGTATACTTGCACGTATTCATTGATTGCGAAATCGACCAACAAATTTTTGGCACCGTTGTCGGGGAATTAATTTAATAATTATTTACCAATATTAATTTCAATCAAATTAGTCTTCATTTCAACATTTTTATTTTTATTTTTAATTCTCTTCTTATATTTCTCTCTTTTTAGGTACCATGGATGACTTTGCGTATTAATGGCCATACACGAACATGACTCAACCAAGGGAAACAGGGATTGATGGACTTAATACATTTTCTATAGAGCCAATACAAATTGAGGAAAATTCGAAGACATTGGAGATTATCGCAGCCCAACAGAGTCGAAGGATGGCAAAAATGATTCAGTCAAGGGGAGCGGAGATTGACAGACTCGTGAAACTTTCTGCATTGTCAGCACAGATTGAGACACTTTCAAGGAGGTTAGAAGCTTTTGAAGCTCAACGTCGTCAAAGTGTGGCGGTTACTTGTTATTATTGTGCTGGAAATCATATGAGTCATCAATGCGCCATTAGTTTCTAGCCGGTATAGTATAGTGGTGATTACCCCAACAATTATGTCTATCCCAACAACTATCATCAGGATTGGGGGTATCACCCAGATTTTACATGGAGTAACAATCAAGCTCAAGCACTTAGACAACAAAACGCATCCGGATTTCAAAATCAGACTCAACAACAACTAGAGAAGAAATCAGGTTGGGAGGAAGCCTTGGAAAAATTCATTAGGGCTACTGACAAAAAGAACGAGGAACAAGACAAGCTATTGAATCAAGTAGATATGAATGTGAAAAGCCAAGGTGCGTCGATAAAGAATCTGGAAAATCAATTGGGGCAGATAGCAAATGCGTTGAACAACCGTCCTCAATACACTTGGCCCTATGACATGGATTCTGAGATTGATGGAGAGCCCGAACAAAATCTGCAACTAGATGAGCCACAAGATGTTGAAAGAGAGGAAACAATTGGGAACCAAGAAAAGGAGATCGACGAAGATTTAACTGTATGATTCAACGAAGATGAACCAATTTCATTAGTATCCCATGTGCCTCCTCCACCAAAGTTCAATAATCCAGGCAGTTTTGCAAAACCATGCCCAATTGGCAGTCATGTCATCGGCAAAGCTCTTAGTGACATAAGAGATAGTACAATTGTGCAGTCATGGTTTGATGAAAAGAAGAAGATAGAGGAAGATCCCATTATATTTATTAAGCTTCAATGCCCTAATCTGATCATCGACATAATAGAGAAAATACCTAGTTTTTGGACATTCTTAATGGGGAACATATCTACAAAAGCATGCTAGGTGACTTTAATTCAAGGGCTTTTGCTAATGGGAACCTCCCAAGAGAGACATTGCTACTGATGGATGGAGGATTCCTTAATTTTCGAAGGGGAATTGGATAGATAATTGAAGAAGTCTGGCTGAGACTATACAATAAGCGCTTATTGGGAGGCAACCCAAGTTTAATTTTTATTTTTAGTTTTTATTAGGTTTTATATTAGTAGTTTTGAATTTGCGTTTATTTAGAATTTAATAAAATTGTTTCTATCATGGTTTACAGGTTATTCAAGTCAAATTCAAGTGTGGTGCCCAATTTGTTCCATGTGCTTAGCCTATTCTCCAAACTTAGTGGACAAGGACGAAGATTGCTATATTTTCAAGGAAGTCCTCTGCTTTACTTTTTTATATTTCAGCCATTGAGGACAATGTCTAGTTTAAGTTTGGGGACACTTTAGTGTTGTATTGCATATAGTTAGTTATTTGCATGGTAGTTCATTTTTTTATGTGTTAGCACTGTGTTTTTTTTAAGTTGCATATAATGCATGGTAGTTATTTGCATATTCATATATGTGTTGCATTAGTATGTGTTCATGTAGTATAATTGCATTTATTTATTTATTTATTTATTTATTTTTCATGAATCTGTGCGATAGGTTAGTGTGGTCTTAGCTCGGCCTATGATAAGATTGGTTTTGCATGTTAACTTGAACATTGTTGATAATTGATGATGAGTTCTAATTTTAATCATGATGATAATCTGAGCCTGTCTTAAACTTATGTAACCGGTTAGCACTTAAAGTTTAACTGTTTTAATCCACTTGGTTCAAGGGTTTCATAATTTGTTTCTGAGGGAAAATCTTGGTTAAAATTTAAAGAAATTAGCGAACTGGTAGTAAAGGTTGGAATGACGTAAAAGCTTGAGTTTGGGGGAATCTATGGGATATATATATTACGAAAAGAAAAAAAAAGAAAAAAAAATGATGAAAAGAAAAAAAAGAATAAAAAATCTAGAAAAAGAAAAAAAAAGAATAAAGGTTTAAGTAAGTAAGCCCGAGGGGATTGTCTTTTCACCTAGCGCCCTAAGGTCTTAATGGCTTGGGAGTCGTTGGTCGAAAGCTCATTAAGGCAGCACTGAAAAGCCTAAGGGAATATGACATTGCACAGCCATGAGAAAATAAAATAAAAAAAATGAATAAAACACGAGAAAGAGCAAAAATGCCCCCGTGGTTGAATAAAAGTATAAATAAATCTTGTATTTACCCTAAGACTTGGTAATTGCTTAGTTTTAGCCGGAGTTGTCATGTTCAGAAAAGTATTTGAATTGGAACTGGAATTTTCCTTCTAAGAAGGTTGTTATGTGATTATCTTGAACTGTGGTTGGTTAGAATGGTTAACAAGCACACACACACAACATGGGTGATGACTGGTTTGGATTGACTAATTGGTTAGAGTTATGGATTTTGACTTGATTGAATATATTGTTTGAGTATCAATGGTATCTTTGAGGCCTGTTGCTATATATCATACTTATTTATTACTGGATTCGTAGGTATATTAGGAAGTAGATCATGCATATGCATTCATGTAGTTGAGTTCAGTTGTTTATTTTTAGATCTTTTGTATTTTTGCTCGAGGACAAACAAAGGTTTAAGTTTGGGGGTATTTGATGAGTGAGTTTTATACACATTAATTGAGTGCATTTGAACTTAATCTTTTGGAAGTATTAAGTGTTTGTGTCTATTCATGCATGTTTTACGTTGTTTTGTAGGAATTGGGACAAAAGTTACCTGGATTGACATTCGGGGTGGCTAGATTCGCGTTTTCAGCTTGCCATTTACACAACAGTCACTTCAGAGAAAATTTGAGTATTTCTCCGGACTTTATTTCGAAATACTTTAAGAATGAAAGTTGTAGATCTACGTCTCCTATTTTCGTAACATCTTGAATCATTTAAATCGAAGTTCAGACGAAGAAGTTATGGCCATTTTCCCAAAGAACGTCGGAGTAGAAAATTTCCAAAAATGGGGCCAGCGCCGGGGCGCCCAAACCAAGGCTATTTGTAGCGCCAGGGCGCTAGGTGGCAATGTTCCAGTGCCGTGCCCAGCGCTGGGGTGCTAGGGAAGGGTCTGGTTAGGCTTGGACGCATTTTGGGGTTAATTTTGACACCTTTTTGACTCCAAATTTGATTGGGTTTGTTCTTAAGCTAAAAATTGGACTTGTAACCTATAAATACATGAAGTAAGACATAAAATAAAGGGAGATTACATAGATTAGACTAGATAAAACACTCTATTAGATTAGAATATAAACCCTATTTCTTAATTAGCCATTGGAGATTAAAGCAAATTGAAGAACACTGGAGATCAAGAGCAAGAGCAAGAGGGGAGCAACAGATTTGGTGACAACAGATTCTATTCTCTTCTCTTATCATACTTTTATCTTTTAATGTATATTCAGTTATGGATTCTTGGTTTTAATTCATTAATTATGAACTAACTCTTTTATTAAGATTTCAATTGAACCTTTTATGTCTACAAATTAGTTATTCAATGTATTCCAATTATTTGTGTCAAATTGAATTGTTTATCTTGTCTTGAGCCTATTGATTAATTATTTGATCAGTAATTACCTTGTTACTCTAGAAGGAATTGAAAGAGGAATTCTAGGGTTAGAACTGGGCATGATAACATGTGACTTAGTTATTTGCATGACTGATAATTAGGTTTGTGAATTGAATGAAAATATCTGTTCACCGCATGTAACACATAAGGAATTGGAATTGAAGGAGTTTAATTCAATTGTTTTGCATAGGAATATAGCAAGATTAATCTAGATTAAATAGAAGTCATTTGATCACTTGGAAAAGGACTTTTGGCATTTGAGAATTCCTGTTAACAATGCATTAGGCATAATAATTGAGATAATTAGTTCTTAACCTTTATTTATTTGAATTTATTTATAAAGCAATTCAATTTAATTAGTTAATTTAGTTTTCTTAATTAGAAAAATCACGAGTTGAGATTGTTTAAATAAAATTAGTTTGGTTAAGAATTAGTACTTGGTGATTTTTATTAAATAATTCCTTGTGGGAACGATACTCTACTTTCAATTTATTACTTATTGACCGTGTATACTTGCACATATTCATTGATTGCGAAATCGACCAACAACTTACCTGATGATGGCAAATATACGAGTAGAACCGACTTTAATTGATAAAGTTAAAGCTGCTCAAGCTACAGACCTGGAGCTGATGCATATGTGGAAGAAAGTACAAGAAGGTGCTATGCCGGAAGTAAGAATCGATGAGGAAGGAATACTTCGAGTCAACTCCAGACTTTGTGTTCCTAACGATCTGAGTTAATGTATAAAATCATGACGGAGGCGCACAAAACACCATTTGCAATCCATCTTGGGAGTACCAAAATGTATCATGATCTTCGACATATATTTTGGTGGGCCAATATGAAGAGAGAGAGATAGCGCTGTTTATCTCAAGGTGTTTAACTTGTCAATGAGTCAAGGCAGAGCATCAAGTACCAAAAGGTCCATTGCAACCACTTGAAATTCCAGAATGGAAGTGGGAGTACATTACCATGGATTTTGTTACTGGTCTTCCCAAGTTTTCTCAAGGCATAGATGCAATTTGGGTCATTGTTGATAGATTGACCAAGTTTGCTCATTTCTTACCAATACAAGAAACTTATACACTTAAACGTCTTGCTCGTATGTACATAAACAAGATTTTAAGACTTCATGGTATGCTAGTATCCATAGTTTCTGATCGAGACCCAAGATTCACTTCATGATTTTAGGTTAGCTTACAAAAATATATGGGCATGGATTTACTATTCAAACTCTTGAAGATTTATTAAGACTCTGTGTCCTTGACTTCAAGGGAAGTTGGGACAAGTTCTAACCATCGGTGGAGTTTTCTTACAACAATAGTTATCAAACAAGTATTGGCATGGCTCCATTCGAGGCATTGTATGGAAGAAAGTGTCGCTCTCCAGTATGCTGGGATGATGTGGGTGAAGCAACGTTGTTGGAACCGGAGTTGGTACGTATGACTACAGAAAAGATTCAGACGATCTGACAACGTATAAAAACCTCACAAGACCGACAAAAGAGTTATGCTGATCTTCATCGAAAGGACGTGGAATTCGATATTGAAGATCATGTGTTGTTACGTGTTGCTCCATGGAAAGGAGTTACGAGATTTGGAAAGAGAAGAAATCTCAATCCTCGATTTATTGGCCCATTTTTAATCCTCGATCGAGTAGGGACTGTAGCCTATAGACTCACTTTACCGCCAAGTATGTCTCGTGTTCATAACGCTTTTCATATATCCATGTTACTTAAATATGTGAAAGACCCGAACCACATTTTTGAGTTAGAACTGGACGAAATAGCGGAAGATTTAACGTATGAAGAGGTTCCTGTTCAAATCTTGGATAAGAAGGAACATATTCTATGCTCCAAGGTTATACCTCAAGTTAAAGTTTTATGGAGGAACCACGATGTTGAGGAAATGACCTGGGAGTTAGAATCTGAAATGAAATCAAGGTATCCTTACCTCTTCGACATACTAGGTACGTAACCTAATTTCGAGGGCGAAATTTTATAAGAAGGGGAGATTGTAAGACCCCAACTTTATGAATAAAGATAAATTTTCTATAATTATCATATTTGAATATTATGGAACGAATTTGATATAATGTTATAGTTGTGGGTAATAGTTATAAATTTTGCAAAGTATGCAAGTTGTTATACAATATTCGATTGGTCGGGGAATATTCATTTTAACAGGGAATATTCGTATGACGGCACAATCATTGGTGGACCCTACAACGGAATTATTGTCGGATTGAGTAAACGACAAAAATATTTTATGAAAATAACGACGGAAGTTTTATCGTTAACTGTTGAAACACCTGGTGTTAAAAGTAATACACATGGTTGCATAGTAGCACACGGTATTGATTATTGATGCTTACGTGAGAAGTCACTCAGTTTTGCTCAATTATTGCTTCAGTAATTGTTGCATAGTATCTCACATTAATTGATTCAATTATTATCGATATTTTATATATTATTAAATCAATAATTGAGATGACGAAGTTATTAATATTATTATTTTCAATATTAACGATGTCTAGAAGTTCTACCAAGGAGAGGTTTGGTCACATAATTGCGCGCCAATAGGGAGAAATCCTTATTGGAAAGCCCCCTCTTTCCTGAGAACGACCTAGTCGATTAATAGTGTGAATTATAATAATGATGACGATGAAGTTTTGTTTTATTAGTATTATTAATGTAATAAAACAGAAAATCTTTTTATATAAAACATAATACTTTTATAAAGTTATTCGTTTTATTAGACTATAAATAGAATATATTATATTCTATTATGCATAGTAAAATATTTTTATATAAAATAGAATACTTTTATAAAGTTATTCGTTTTATTAGACTATAAATAGAATATATTATATTTTATTATGCATAGTGTTTGCATAGTGCCTGCATAGTGTTTGTATAGTAAATATTTTTTATATAAAACAGAATACTTTTATAAAGTTATTCGTTTTATTAGATTATAAATAGAATATATTATATTTTATTTAAAAAATGTTGTTTTATTAGAATATTTTATAGTAAACCAATCTGGACCGTCCGTTTAAAAGTAAATCAATTTAGACCGTTCAGGAATTAGTTACTATTTAGTCCATTCTCCTATAAATAGAAGCTCATTCCTTCATTATTTCTTACGAATTCACTGAAACTCTAGAGAGAGAAACTATAGAGAGAAAGAAGAAAAGTATTCTGCTACTTCACTACTCCTATATCTAGTTTTTTCTAAGGTAAGGGTATTATTTCTTTCGTATTCATGAAGAGAACTTCTGTTATTTCATTCTTTATTATTCTGTTGGAATAACCTGTATACGCGGGCTTCCCTATACTTGGTGAAATTCTTCTGTTTTTCCATTCTTTATTATTATGTTGGAATAACCTGTATATGCGAAGTACCGCATACATGGTGAAATTCTTCTGTTATTCCATTCTTTATTATTCTGTTGGAATATCATATCGGTGCGAATTTCGTCTGACCTGGTTCTGTTCTTTATTATTCTGTCAGAATATCATGTCTGTGCGTTTACGCATGACCTGATTCCATTCTTTATTATTCTGTTGGGAATAACCTGTCTGTGCAGTCTATCGCATGTATGGTGAATCCTTCTGTTATTCTATTCTTTATTATTCAATTGGAATAACCCGTCTATGTGGATTATCACATGCATGGTGAATGATCCTTTGTATTCATTCCTTATTAAATTATGGAAATGATCTGTATACGTGGATTACCGCATGGCGGGCAAAAATCCATTTACAATTTCATATATTCTATATACTCAGTTGGTTAAAGTTTTGACTTCTATACTCCATGAAATTAGTGGAATATCCTTGATATTTGCGCTTCATCCAGTATCTTTTCATGGAAATATTCTTTTGAGCATTCTTAAATTTTACTCTACAAAGCTACTTCATGTTGACAATTTGGACGTTATTGAATTCTGGATAAATTAATTCTTGAACTTGTTTTATTGGATTCTTATATCATTGTCATCATCCTCATGCTTATATTATGTTGAAAGTCATCTGTGGCCTGTTGTGCATATATGAACCTGGTATGATTATGACCAGGGATTATTCGGTATAATCATGACCGTAATGTTACAAATGATGTGGTAAAAGTCATCATTGGCCCGTAGTGCATTGATGGACAGTTTTTGGCATGATCATAACCATTGATGAATACACAAATATCCTTAGCCCGTAGTGCATGGATAATTTATGGTTGTGATACTAATGAATATCCTTGGCCGTAATGCAGGGATGATGTAGATTATTTATTAAGCTGAGTCCCAGCGATAAAAGTGATGAAAAACCTTTTAAATCATAAATGATATTAGATTTTATTTTCTACTTGACTCTTTTAATGGATTGCTTGTTCCGCTGCAGTTAAACTTGATGTTTGTTATATTGTATCAGTTTAACACTGTTGAAGGCTAACGATAATTTATTCTATATTATCTTAGTCATAATATTTCTTACTGGGCTAGTTGAGCTCGCCCTTTTACTTTCATTGTTCTCTTCAGGAAATGAGAACGTAGCAGGGACTAGTCCGAGAACAGAGTGACGGTTCAGATAATAGCATTAGTAGTCATCACTATTCTATTAAATAGTGTGATAATAAATGTAATGAGGACTCAATTTAGTGTGGATATTGTCTAGATGACAATATTTGTATTAAAATTCACATCATATGTTTTGTCGTATTTTACACGACTGTTGTATAATTAAGTTGTATTTTGAATTTTGTACCATGTATTTGGCGACTCAAGATAGGTGATGTATACCTATTTTGGGGGCGTCACACTATGAAAATTTAAGGATTAACTATAACCCATCAAAATTTCTTTGAGTAAGCATGGATTATTAAAAACTCATATCTTAACAATAATATATCAAAACCTCTTAATTAATTTAAAATCACATAGAACTATAAAACGAAGTTATTTCAATAACGAAACAGGAACGCGAAATTAATTAAATGTAAACGCATAAATAATAGAAGAGATGAAAAATATTATCAAAAATAAATATTTAATTTCATCTTCAGATTAAAGAAATTAGCTAGACATGAAAAATAATTAAACCAACTAAAATAAAGAAAAGAAGAAGATTAAAAATAAATAAGAAAACTCCCTTTAATTAGCGATTGTCTAATGAATGTACAATTAAAAAATAATTTAGTCTACTTCTACTCCTAACCTAAACTAATACAATACCTAATGCTCTATCCTCTCTAAAACAAGAGACCTATTTATAAGGAAAATAACTTTGAACCCTAATTTAGATTCATTGAACTTGGATATTTTTGTTCCTTTTTCATGTAAGTTTTAACTTTCTAGTGACAATCAACTTCTCAAAGAGATCCTCTAGATAGACTTTCCTTTCTCTTATAAAATAAAAAGTATTCATTTTTTCTTATAATTATTATTCAGTAATTGGTTAAATTGATAAAAGGTTAAAGTTAATGGTGATATGTGAAATTTTTTCAAAGTAAGCAAATTGTCATAAAATATTCGTTTGGTTGGAAAATATTCTTTTTGTTGGGGAATATCTGTACGACGACATAATCATTGGTGGACCCCACAACGGAATGACTGTTGGATATAGAAAGCGACAGAAATAACCTTTTTATAAAAATAACGGCAAAACTTTTAGCATTAACTGTTGAAATATCGATAATAAAGGAACAGTAATACGCGTTGTTGCACAGTAGCACACGATATTGCACAATATCTCTGATTATTGATGCATACGTAAGAAGTCACTTAGTTTCATTCAATAATTGCTACAGTAGTTTCTGCATAATATCTCATATTATTAATTCAATTATTGTCACAGTATCATCTGCATAATATTTTATATTACTAAATCAATAATTGAGACAACACATTTATTCATATCATTATTTGTATTATTGACAATGTCTAGAAAGTTCTGTCGAGGAAAGGGGTTAGGTTATTTAATTGCGCGCTAATAAGAAGAAATCCTTATCGAAAAGCTCCATCTTTCCTTGGAATGATCTGGTTGTCAATATTGTTAGTTATAATATTAGTGATGAATAATTGTTAAAAGATTAAAAATGTGTTTATTGGAGATAAGTGATTTGTGGTAAATATTTATTCATTTTTTGATATAAATAGAGGGGTTTGTCATGAGGCGGTTGTTGTAAGTTTGACTTATTATTCCATAAGGAGATGTACTAATTTTTTTAGACCGTCGATTATGGTTTTAATAGTAAATCAATCTGGACCGTTCATGAATCAGTTACTATTTAGTCCATTCTCTTATAAATAGAAACTTATTTCTTCTTTCATTCTCATCAATTCACTAAGACTCACAAGAGAAGCTATAGAGAAAAAGAAGAATAATATTTTCCTACTTCACTATTGCAATATCCAATCTCCTACTAAGGTAAGAGATATTATTTTTCATAATCATTCTTTAATCTATGGGAATAACATGTCTACGCGAATTACCGTATGCATGGTGAATAACCCTTCGTACTCATTCTTTATTTGTGGAAAAGATCCGTCTACGTGGATTACCGCATGACGTAGTGAAAATCCATTTGCAGTTTCGTATATCACTTCTTTTCATATTCCTAAATCTAAACTTACTATGGTAAGTATTGCTTTTATAATCCCTGAAATTAGTAGAATATCCTTGAGTTTTGCGCTTCATCTAGTATTATTTCATTGAAATACTGGTCTAAACTTTCTTATTAAATTTCAATATTTTCATTCGGGGTACTAGTCATGGGGTACTATTTTCACGGGGTACCATTCACGGGGTAAAATTCACTCGGGTACTATTCACGTGGGGTACTATTCATTTGGGTACTATTAACAGGGTACTATTGTTACGCCCCCAAATTCAGTTACTGAAAACCCGAACTTGGTGCTTCACGATACCATTTCTATGAGAGGAATAATACTAATACTAATAATAATAATAATATAAATTATCAAATTTAATTTAATATCAGAGTTTTCAAATCCCAAGTACGAAACCTTTAAACATTCGTTACATGATAATAATAATATTTATCATCCTTATCATAAAGTTAAATTATTAAATAGGATAGCATAGAAATTCATTCAGCAACCTTTCCTTTCCCTTTGTTCTTGGCAGAGCCTTCAGGTTGTTCACACCTAGCTAAAAACATTTAAATTAAGCAAGGATGAGCATTTGAGTGCCTAACAAGTAGTAATAACAATAACAGTTAGCTGAATGAATTAAATTTTTTCTTTGAACGATACTTCTACAACGAATCAACAGTTGTGAAGTAAGCTGAACCAATAATAAACAATATATCATTTCGATTTTAAAATTTTGAAACTATGTACTGACTATAAATGAGGATCAATTGACAGACTATGAACATTATTTTTCTATTTTCGAAAAGGTTAAACATAACTTCATCTGTAAACCGTCATAACTTACAGGCACGGGGATGATCAGCCCGTTATACCATGTATTGATCAATACTACATTCAAGGATGATAATTTCGTCCAGCATATCCGCCGTAGGCACATAAAAGTTTCCCATATTTGGGATGTTCATACCAGTCTAGAATCCGAACAAAAATAATTCGGTTGGACAATAATAAAGTTTTATCTTGTTTAACAACAATTTTAAGATTGTGTCTAGCCGGATCAAATATCTTAGACATCTTTCAATTCAACGTATACATGTTGGGCACTGATAAGTATGTATTAACATGTGATAAAATATAATGATTATCCAAGTGAGGACACTTGCATAACAAAGTTTAGAAATTAACGAACAGAATATATTTCTTGATCTACAATAACAGAATAAAGGAACTTATACAACAATTATAATTTAATATCTTACTTATACAGACTCATTGCATAAGTATATAAAAAGGTTGAAATATTTGAACAATTGAAAAGAATAGTTCAGATATTATCTTACGCATGTCCATTGCATAAAGTAAATGCAAAGGGTTAGATACTAGCCTTGTCTGCTGCTTACATAACTTAGATTTATCTTTTATATCAAGCCCTATCATTAAATAAATTATTCGTTCGATTAGAATAACATATCATATCATATTGTACTGCTATTTGCAGTCATCGCATAACATAATCACATTGTCATGTAAATTTAACAATAATTGAATCACAAATAAACATTTATCAAGTCAACCTATCAAAGTCCATATCAATTTCTAAAATATTTCGGTGTACTGACAACTTTATCGGGTATTTATCGAGTCTAAGAGTCTATACAGTAGTTCAATATCCATTTAGATAACTTAAACACCAGTCTCATTATTTTTCATGGCCTTATAATAATTATTACAATTTATCATAATTTTTGAAATACCGAAATCATTATTAAATGATTTAAATATTAAATAATTCCATTATCATTAATATTTAATTAATATTAAACTATTAATGAAACCATTGACAAAATATTAAGTTATTTAAAATAACTTAAAATATTTTTAAAAGATTTATATTACCCTTAAATAATTTTTAAAACAATTAAAAATCATTTTAAATAATTACCAATAATATTAAAATATTAATGTATTATTTATTCAAATTTTAAAAGTCATTAATTATAACTTAAAATATTTTTAATTCATTTATATCCCTTTTAAATAATTTTTAAATCAATAAAATCATTTTTAAACTATTTATTTAATAGAATTATTAAATAAATTAATATCATTAATATTATATTATTAATAAAATCTACCTTTAAATATTAAAAGTTATATTTTATAGCTTAAAATATTTTTATAACACTTAAATAATATTTATACTATTTTTAAATTATTAATTCTATTTTTCCATAATTTATTTAATATATTTATTTTTATACTATTTTTAAATCATTAATTCTATTTTTCCATAATTTATTTAATATATTTATTAAATAAAATAATTATCATTAATATTAATTTATTAATGAAATTCATCACATAATATTAAAAGTTATTAAAAATAACTTAAAATATTTTCTTATATCATAATATATTTTTAAATAATTTTTCATGTATTAAAATTAGTTTTAAATAATTTATTTAATATTATAATTAAATAAATTAAATACCTTTAATATTTTAAAAATATTAAATATTTATGAAATATATTAAAAACTATTAAAATATAATTTTTGGACTTTAAACTAATTTTTAATAATTTAAAACTAATTTTCTATAATTATTTAATAAAAATAATAATTTTATAAATAAAGTGTCGCTGAAGACTGCCTATCGTGACAGAACCGTCGCTATAGGTTTTCTTCATGTTCTTGATGAAACCTAGATCTTCAAAAACAGTTTCGAGCTAGGTAGTTTGACTAAGTTTAATTTGTAAACTGTAATGTTTCTAGGTAAGTTCATGGTCAGATCCTGTAGTACTCGTGCAATACTACACGATCCAACAACAAGAATGGCCAAACATCATAACATGAGTGAGATCTAGGGACTTGAACAAGCTGTCAGAGCTGTTCTTCATTATCTGGGTTACCCATAAATAAAGAACAGTTCGACAAGCCATATTTGGGCTTCCACAATTTGTAATCCGTGTAATCTTTGTGTGATGTAATGGATCCAGTGTCTAGCCAACATGACAAGGAAGAGATCCATCACAAAACATAAACAAAACAACAAAAGAATCACAAGATCTATGCTGGTCAAACCTTGTCAGAGATCACGTTCTTGAGTTTTCTGGGTTACCTAGAAACTCAGTTCATGATCATCTGGTCTGCTTTGACCAACCACTAACTTCTATCCATTTGATATTTAGGAGATTTTAAGGCATAAACATGAAGTAAAAATATCAAACTATAGACTAGATACAACAACAAACATAAATCAACCAACAAAAGAAAGATCCGGGAGATTGAATATGTTGTCAGGCCCTTTCTGGGCAGTTTGTAGGTTACCCAGAAATGCCCAGTCATAGTCGGTGAACGTGGTTTGACTACGATTATCTTACAACTTAGGTCAGATCTAAGCATGATTTCAACTCCAGATTAAAAACCATACTACATAATGTAGGGATTTCGGCACAAGAACGCAGCAGAAATAAAATAATTCAAAGCAATTTTCGAAACCCAAAAATAGAATCCATGCAAAAAACAATTAACTCAGTTGTTTAGAGATTATACCGAATATGAAAAATGAGAATCTGAAATTGATGCGCTCGAATTCTTAACACAATTCCTCACAAAACTACGTCTCTATGGTATCCACACGAACACCGCATGAATCGTCGAACGATTCTGCAATAAGAGGGACTTGCGGTACTAGCCACCAAAGGAACCTTTATGAAACTGTATGTTTTCTCTCTAGTCTCTCTCTAAGAGCAGCTAGAGTTTTCAAGTTATGAATTAACCCTAAGTAGCTGCTATATATCCTATATATAGTAGTTAAAAGGAATTAATCAAAATCTAATTTCATAAAATCCGAATTTATATATATAACTTAATTAAGTCTTACTTAATTAATATACATATATACAAACTTTCCTTTTAATTTAAATTTATGATTTAAATACTATTAATCATATTAATATATTTAAATCCTTAAAATTTAAATTTATTCCCTTTTAAATTACGTTCTATGTGTGTGACCCTATAGGTTATTATCACGTTGGCAATAATTTTAAAATTATATTATAAAATTATAAACAGTGAGCGGCATCTAGTAATGCATCACTGCTACCCAAGTAATAATAAGATCGATGATTCGATGCAACCTTTTAGTGACCAATGTTTCAATGTAATTTAATCCTTTTAACCTTAATATCCTAGATTAAACTCGAGTCATGGAATGTGTCATACTCTTCATAATTTAATTTGAGTTTTTCTTGATCAATGAGTAGACTATATGAAACAAATCACTATTTGAGCATGGCCATGCATTTCATAGTCATACTCAATCAAGAGGACTATGGATATCACCCCTAATAAATAGGAGGGTTAAATTTCATCTAGATCACTCATATTCCTCACACGATTCATGATGTACCCAATAATCACCTTTATAGTCCAACATATTAAAGGTGACATTTGATGATATCAAAGTACATAAATTCCCGTGTAGTAATATAGTGATTTCAGGTCAGAGGACCATTACATCATTGTCACTATGAGAATTGCTAATGACACTTCGCATAATGCTCCACATAGAATTCTTATGGTGGGTCTGTCCAGTACACCGTTCTCTAACATGTACCTATGCATTGACTTAATATCTCATATATTTATGACCAATGAGATTTGGCCATCAGTTAATCCACATACTAGTCTCAATGCATCATTGTTGTCCCATCAACAATGATACTCGACTAGGGACATTTAAGAATAATGATACTAATTATAATTATATAATCTCATGATCAAATCACATACTTGAAACTATATAATTTGTATCACTATTCTAAGAATTTTTATTATGTTAACATTTATATAACGCAGTAAATAAAACCATAATAAAATCATTCATTTATTCAATCAAATATAATATCAAAACGTTAAGCAATTATATCAAATAATTGGCCTCTAGGGCATAAAATCTAACACATACTATAAGTCCAAACTTTCAAAACACTAAAACATTACACAGAATGAAATCTATGGGGTCTAACATTCATTGTCAGACCACTTTTTAAAGATTTTCCCGATTATGAAAAACTTCAAATCTGAGCCTATAGATGTTATGGATCAAACATCTATCAACCCAAATCATCATTTTATACCATAAACAACATGTTTTAACACTAAAACACAAGATCTAACATACAGATCAAGATCAAATTTGCAATTAGGGTTTATACCTTCTATGAACAAATCTTGATTCTAAGCTACTGATTTGTTGTGAGTAGTAGTGGGGCTTTGTTTTGGGACTGAAATGCTTTAGGATTTCGTGGGTTTAGAGAGAGATGGTCTTGGTGAAGTGTATCAGCACAAATAAGCAAATATGTGCACTTTTCTCTCTCCTAACCTATTTATAATTCTTATATGCAATGAATCTAACTTGCAATGTGTTAAAGAGGATAAGCTTGAATGAGTTTTAGGGCATGTGCTATAATCTAGGGTGGTGACTTTGCAAGCTATTTCATTAAAATAATTCCAAAAAGGCTATTCTAGTAAACTAACAAAGTATTTTAAGGGTATTCTTGTCCATGATGCTTGAATCTAGGTTAAAATCAATAGATCTTAAACCTTACGGTTTTCCAAATAATTTCTAGTGTTTAAAAATTTAAGTTTAAAGTTTAATAAAATTTTAATTAGAACTTACTAATTAAAATTAGGGTTTTAATAGAAAATTAGGATTTTAAATAATTAGGGTTCCTTAATATCATTAGGGTTTCCAAATTAACAATTAGGGTTTTCTAATTAACATTATAATTTACTAAAATAATAATTAAGATTACCATTTAAGCAATTAGGGTTTTAAATTAAAAATTAGGGTTTCTAATTTACAATTAGGATTTCTAGACAATAATTAGGATTTACCTAATTAACATAATATAATAATTGTTATTACTTACATACCTCAATGTCTTACCAGTTGAAAACTAAGGATTGAGTTTCAAGTTAGGGTTTAACGAATTAATACTAAGGTTTTGACAGTATACACCATAATTGACTAACTATTATCAATACGTACATACAGTATCTGAAAAATTAAAATATAATTAATATTATATTATTATTCTCATTCCCTGATAAAAATCCAAAATTAAGGTTTGGATTCCATATCTGATTTATCTTTCATATTTAACCTTATTAATTAACTTAAAATAATTAACTTAATTAATCTAGTATAATTTCATAAAATAAAGTAATTATTATAATAATTCTAATAATAATTTCAAATATTATTTAAATAATAAAAAATCATATTTTCATAGAAAATAAATAATAAAAGCATTTCTACTATAAAATTAATTACTATAATAATATACCTTATAATAATCAATAATTCTAAAATAAAATTATTTGAAATTATTCATGTAATAAATAAATTTTATTTATCACATATATACATACACATTACTTGGCACATACTTCCACCTTTATAAATAAAAAAAATTATATACAAAATTTCTTATTTATTTATATAGAAAATATCGGGTTGTTACAACTATTCACGACAAAATTAGTTTCTTTTCTGTCCAAACACTACTACAAAACAGTAAATAGATAATGCGTAAAAAATGTTGTGGTTGCTATCCCAGAAACGTCGTGGTTAATGTTGTCATCTATTTGACACCCTTTATACAACGTTTTTAAAACGTTGTAGTTTAACACATTATACAACATTTTTTTCTTAAAAAATGTTATAGATTTGTTTTCCATAAATTATTAGATGCTTGAAAACGTTGTAGATGGTATGATTCCTACAACGTTTTCTGGCTTAAAATATTGTAGTTTAATATATCAGACAACGTTTAGACACATTTACACAACGTTGTAGTTTAATATGTCAGGTCACCTAATTACGTGCCAATAGGGAGAAATCCTTATCGGAAAGCCCCTTCTTTCCTGGTAATGATCTGGTTGTTAAATATTGTGAGTTATAATATTAATGATAAATAAGTTCGTGTTGATTAAAGATGAAATTATTGATAAAAAATATTTCTATTGTGTTGGGATTATTAGTGTTAGTGGAAATCGACATTTATTTCAATAATAATTGATTTCTGGATGTTAAATTTACCAAACGGGCAATTAATTAGATAAATGAGCAATTAATTACTATTGGTTCACATGAAAATTACTGTTGATTCATATGTATGGAACTATTGATTCACATGCATGTACTATTAGGGAAGGTGGTGCAAGATTGATAATATTTGAAGGACTAAATTAAAAATGGAGGTATAGATGAAGGTACTATACTGTAATAATTTGAGCCCCTAATCATGAAATTATATAAACTATGTTTTCCTATAAATAGAAGCTCATTCTTCTTCCATTCTCACCAATTCACTAGGATTCACAAGAGCAATTATAGAGAGAGAAGCTATAGAGAAAAATAAGAAGAGTATTCTGCTACTTCACTATTGCAGTATCCAGTCTTCTACTAAGGTAAGTGATATTATTTTTGTTCAATACTCGTATGAAATAATATTTTCTTCCACACTCTGTAGTATGTAAGTAATATTATTTCGTTTCGTATTATTACTTCTACACTCATTTTGTTAAAGTATTGCTTCTATACTCCGTGAAATTAGTAGAAAATCATTGAAATTTGTGCTTCATCTAGTATCGTTTAACAAGGATATTTTTCTGAATATTCTTATTAAATTTTAAGCTTTTCATGTTGGAGTACTATTCATGGATAGTATTCATAAATATGGTACTTGTAACGATCGAGAAATTTTGTAATTTAAATATTTATTGAATTAAATAAATATTTTAAATAATTTATTTATTGAGAAAAATAAATAATTTATGAAATTGTGGTATAATAATTTAGTTAAGTGTGTATGATAACTAAATTAAAGCAATAGTAATTTTATTATTTGAAGATTTAATTTAATGAAATAATTAAATTAAATAAAATGATATTCTAGTCTAATTTAATAATTAAATTAGATATATAATTATTTATTTATCATAAGTATAATTATAATAAAAATTATAATTATTATAACTATAATTGTAAGTTATGTAAATTGGTTACATGTGTGACAAATAAAACTGTATAATAAAAATATTATAAAAATAATCTAGAAGGGGGAGTTGTGTTTAGCCAAATAAGGCCTTGTGGTCTTTGACTTAATTTAACTGACGTAAATTTTTTGGTTCTTACCTGACGTACGTGGGAGAGGGAGGAAAATTATATTACGCGTATGTTTTTCCTAAGGTTAGAAAATAGAGAGAAAAAAAACACAGAGAGTTGGTGAGAAAGGGAGAACACGGAGAAAATTTGTTAAGAGATTGAGGGTTTTTGCTGTGGAAGGGGAAAGAATTGAAGCCACTCTATATCAATTGCTTCAAAAATCAAGGATTAAGGTATAACGTACTCTAATTTTAACTTTTAGTGTTAAAATTTATATTCTGTGAATTGTTAGTCACGTTGGATTGATATATACATGTTTGGTGATATAATATGTTAATCATCATATATGAGTGTTATTGTTGGTAATCTAATGCGTGAAAATTATGTTTGAAGAAGAGAATTAGAATAACAGTGTATATTCATATAAATGGCTCGTTTAAGAACAAAATTTGATGTCCAATACTTGATATAATCTGCAAATTGATGTTAGATTGTGTTAGTACATAAAGAAACAAAAACAACATAATTTGAAATCAATTGGTTAAGAAACAAAGTTTTGGTAATTAAATTCGCTAAAAGTGTTAAAAGTGAAGAAATTGGAAAAAAGTGTGGTTTTGATCCTTAAAAGTTAAGTAGATATAGTGTTTATGTTGTTAGAATGATGAATTGCATGCTTATTGGTGTTATTACAAAGTTTTAGTTACGAGGATTTGTGAATTTATGTGGAAATTAGGAGAAATTGGGTGTACTGTAAAACAAAGATGCTAACTACAGTTTCTGTCTGTGTACGGCGCAGCTGTGCTGTAAGGCCTTCCGAGTTTCTGCACCAGCGCAGCTGCGCTGTGCCCTGCTCAGAGGCACTGAGTTCTGATTATTTGCAGACCATAGTATGTGAACCTAATATAGATTGGCATGCATGATAAAGATATTAAATCATAACATGGCATACAATAACAGATTGTAATGTAAAGTAATACTAAATGTGAAGATTTTAGGTTATCATTGAATAAGTTATGTAATGAATGAAAATTGATGTTTACAAGAGTTAGAAGTGAATGATAAAGCTTATATTAAGCGATAGTGAGATTTCAGATCCGTAAGAATGGTTAACCAACATGATTAGACATTAAGTTAAAGGTTATGGCTTAAATGGTGGGTTAAACCTATAAAGCTAATGTTGATACAACTAATTGGTATTGTGATTTCAATGGTATATGTAGGGTAATTGGCGAACATTATTATACTTGTGTAGCTTACACACGAGGCAAGTTCCCTAACTTCATTCTCTTTATAATGAATGAAAGTTCCATAATTCCTTTATTTTGTTATTGTCAAGCAAGCTTTCTAGTCCTAAATTATCATTATGCAAATCCTGTATTACAGTTGAGCAAACATATTGATTCTATTTTGTGTATGGTTGTATAAGATCTTGTAACCTAATTCGTTACATCAAGCGAGTTTCACTTTCCTTATTCTTGTTATTGATATTCAAAGCATATATTGATTTAACACATTGTTTCAAATGGGGTTTTCTTAACTCTTTTGGATGTAGTACTTTGCATATATACCGTGTCTATTCAAATGTCTATTGTTGTTATTCAATCTTTGATTTAAGTAACCTAGTTCAATTCTATATTGTTGTGTTGAACCTTCCAATAACAAGAAAACTCTTATTGATTGGACTAATATATAATTGAACAATGTTCTAAAATTTTAGAACCACTGATAAGCTAGTTCCGAGCTAAACTTTCTTTAGTGCAGAAATCCTAAAGTCAAACTGAGATGAACAACCCTAACATAGGGGATTATGTACGTGTAATGTTTAGATGCTTGTGCATAATACATGGTACAAAGGGCTGATCCCCCTAAGTACGTAAAGAAGGGTCTGTATGGTCTAAATGACTGTTAAGATTGGGGTAATAATACCTAAATACTGGGGACATAGTTTGTTATCTTAATACCCTCAGATATTAAATTTTAACTTGTTTTCTATTTTTGATTCGTAGAACAAGTTCACCATTATTCAGCAGTCGTTGTTCATTCTCATGTTGTTATTATAATTACTCTCTATATCAATGAGCAATTGTTTGCTCACTCTTGCAATTAACACTGCAGCTAAAGTCGAAAAGGTCGATGAGCCATCTTCTAGCAAAGGAAAGGGCAAGATGTCCAAGTGTTGAAGATTTGTGTGAATTTATTAGGATGAAATATGTTAAAAGACATAATTTATTCTGTGATGTATTCTGCAGACTTATGTAATAATTTAAGGTTAGATTACCTAGGATTGTTTAAAGTTGATGTAACCCTTTAATGGGAAAGATTATTGTTTAAGTTATTTGAATTATGTCTTTATCCTTTATTATGGGTAGTTAGATGTAATAGTTTTGGATAGTGAGCACCGAATCCTGTGGGAATGAAGTAACTGGATTTGGAGGTGTCATAGGTTGGTATCAAAGCTTTATGTTATGAACCTTAGGTGGGGAAACCTTAGGAAGTAACCTTTAAGGAGATAAGAAACATAGTGGTGATAAAACTCTTATCGAGTTCTAAGGAATGAATTAAGGAATTCATTGAAGATAAAATAAAACAATAAAAGACTTTATGTGCTATATGTTAATAACTTATGTGCTCGCGAGTATCGAAGAATGTAAAGTAGAACTTAAAGTATTTTGTTGTTAGGATGTCTAACGTTGGAGGATCCAGTTTTGCTAGGGAAGTAATACCTCAGATACCTAGAGACGAGGAACCCCGAGATGTCCATGTTGTGCGGGAATAGTTAATTCAGAGGGAGCTTGTGTCTGATCCTGAGGAAGAGAGCTATGAGGAGATAGAGGAGGAAGAGGAGGAAGAGGATCCTGTGGAGTTTCCACCAAACTCCATATCAGCTGAGATGTATGAAGTGATGTATGATAGAAACATAGAATTACAAGATAAGGTTGAGGAGCTGAATGAGTTGGCTGAGATACGTCAAGCTACTATAGAGCAGAAGGATGCAGAGATTCAGGAACTTGACTCACGCCTTGTAAACACAATGAGATTTAGTTCATAAAAAGGGTCAGCTTGAAGATCTGTTGATTGAGAACGAGAAGATGAAGACTGATGTGGAGAAGCTAAAAGATGACTTGAAAGAGGAGTCAGCTAAGCGTGCAAGGACAGAGGACGCTTGAATGAAGGCGACTAAATGTACAGACCGTGATGAGGCTAAAGTCCAAGCGAAGAAGGACAAGATGAATGAAATGGATTATGCCTTTCATTCAGCGATTGATAGGTCCCAGGATCGAGTCTTTTATTACCCACCTCAATTTGAAGACTCGCCATGGTTCATGATGGATCGTAGGACAACGTATCGTATTATGGAGGAAGAGCGTAGAGAAGCCTCTCGACATCTTAATATGCTCAGATAGAAAGAATAAGAATAATAATGATATGTGGTTATGTATGCGATTAAATAAACTATAAATCCTTTATTATGAGATAAAGAAAGGGGTAATATGAGGATGTAATCTTGAAAACATGTCTAGTTCAGGAAAGTGGATGTTAATAGAAGATATGCTATCTTCATTATGTTTTAAAATGTTATGGATGAATAAATATCAAAGTTTATTAAGATATTATGTGTTATAGCTTTAATCTTAGAATGTTTAAGTTAAATCTCAAATATTCAAGAAGTAGAGTAATGAACTAATAAACGTATATTTTAACAGAAGATGCCTCCTAGAAGAAGACAACCACGCCAACAACCACCTCCTGAGGGGTATACTAACAATAATAACGAGGCTAACGCTAACCCGGTTCAGCAGTTGGTAACCTTGTTAATGGGAGCACTTGCGAATCAACTGCAAGCTCAAGTCACGACCTTCAAGGAATTCAAAGCGGTTGGACCGCCAGAGTTGGAAGGGTCTATGAATCCAGTTGAAGCCCAAACCTGGATCATGGAAATGGAGAAGGTGTTCGACGTTGCCAGAGTCAAAGAGGATTAGAAGACTGCGTTCCTAACGTTCACGCTGAAGTCTGAAGCTAGCTACTGGTCGCAGGCAAATAAGGTTCGTGGGGGACAAGGAATAATAGCATGGGATAGGTTTAAAGAGATGTTTTTTGAGATGTACTTTCTAGCGAGTTCTCAAAATCAGTTGGAGATTCAATTTTTGGAGCTGAAACAAGGAACCGCGACGGTACCAAAATATGTTGCGAAGTTTAATGAGTTGTCAAGATTTTCCACTTATCAAGTTAATACCTATGAGCAAAAGGAAAGAAGGTTTGAACAAGGGTTGAAACCCTGGCTTTATAGCATGGTTTCAATGTTCCAGTTAAACACATTTGTGGCTGTACTGGAAAATGAAATTATCGTGGAGGGTGGAAGCGATGCCTTAACCAAGTACAACCAAAAACAGAAGAAGATAAGGAATGAGAATGGAAGTAAGGCTGGTGGAAGTAATAATGGAAGTAACAATCAGAAGAGGAAGTGGAGTTAGAATTCAACTACGGGAGGACAACAAGGAATTTAGCAAAAGAAAAATTTTGAAGCTTGTGCTACTTGCGGGAAGAACCATACTGGGGTATGTTTGAAGGGTAAGAGGGTGTGTTTCAATTATGGTCAGGAGGGTTACATTTCACCGAACTAATTTAGCCCAAAGAAAGGAGCATGTTTCACCTGTGGTTCAAAGGATCACATGGCTCGTGATTGCCCTAAAAAGCCAGCGAGAAATGCAAGTGAAGGAAAGGGAAACAACGGTGGTGGTACATTAACTATCACTGGACCAGCACAATCAAGCCGACCTACTGCGAGGACTTTCAATATGACCGTACAGGATGCTGTGAAGTCTAAGGATGTGGTGTTAGGTATCATTCCGATTAATGGTATTAATGCTTATGTGTTATTTGATTCAGGTGCTACTTGTTCATTTATATCCGATGAATTTGCTCAGAACTTAGATTTGCCTCAGGAAGAATTAGAATTTCCCTTAAGTATAGAGATTGCGAATAGGGAGGTGATTCTTGTTAGATTTATATATAAGAATTGTAAAGTGGTTATAAAGGGTCACGAGATGACGATAGATTTGATAACAATTAAACTTGGGGAATTTGATGTTATACTGGGAATGGATTGGTTGTTCAATTATGGAGCAGTAATTGAATACAAAAGTGTGTAAACCTTATGACTCCTTTAAAGGTTGTGTTCTATGGTAACAAGTTACCTTGACAAGCAAGTTGTCTGATGGTGATGCAAGCTAAAAAGTTGGTGAGACAAGGATGTGTAGGATAGTTAGCCTACATAGTTGATACACAGAAGAAGAGTATGAAGTTAGAAGAGATACCGGTCATAAGAGATTTTATAGACGTATTTCCAGATAATTAGCCGGGACTTCCGCTGGATCAAGAAATTAAGTTCGTAATTGACTTACTACCAGGAAAGGCCCCGATATTTAAAACACCATACATAATGGCCCCAGTAGAGATAAAAGAGTTGATGGTGCAGTTGCACGAATTGCTCCACAAGAAGTATATCCAGTAGAGTGTATCGCCATGGGGAGCGCCAATGTTGTTTGTTAAGAAGAAAGATGGATCGGTGCAGCTCTGCATTGATTACCGAGAATTGAATAAGGTCACAATTAAAAATAAGTATCCATTACCAAGAATCGATGACTTGTTCGATCAACTGAAGGGAGCAAGATATTTCTCAAAGATAGACTTGAGAAGTGGTTATTATCAGTTGAAGGTGAGGTCGGTGGATGTACCGAAAATAGCGTTCAGAACTCGGTATGGTCACTATGAGTTTTTGGTTATGTCTTTTGGTTTAACCAATGTTGTAACACCCCCTTCCCGAAAAGGATAGGGAGGTCACGTGCAAAGCATAACAAAAATATCATTTTAATTTAATATAGTTAATAATATAATAATATAAATGTAATTTTACTGATTCTTAAAACCCATGCACAATAATGCAAAGTCACTATTCAATTTTCTAGTTCTATATAAAATCAGTAGTATCAAAGAGGTTGATACCATTACTAATTGTAAGGTTAAATATTTGTTGATTTTGTTTTATTAAATCTAGATAACAGAATTCTTTTGTAAGGAAACAACACTTCTCACCCAAAACAAAATATGAAAACACTAGGATAATGCCCTTTTTACTTGGCAGAAGAGTTTAGCATCAAATATGACATGTGAATGATAGATTTTATACTATTAAATTTCAAGTTTAATCACTGAATCAATAAAATGTACATACACAAATTTTTTTATATTTATTTATTTATAATTTAAAATACATTAATACCAAGTCTATATTAATTCAATCGTGAATCTACATAACATCATAGCTTGGATTAAAAACATATTAGATTATAATAATTAATTACTCGTTGAATTAATAAATTCTTAAAATTATTTTTTTAAAAAAGATACTCTAATAATATTGGGTGTATGATAAGTGACCTGTTATGATGTACTCCATATAAAGAGGCAAATAAGTGATGTATCCAAAGTATAGTACAACAAAAGAATATATATATATATATATATATATATATATATATATATATATATATATATATATATATATATCACGTGTGTGCATATCCTTCTTCATACAAGAACTCAACATATTCATGCCTTTTTTCATAACAAAAGCCCATGTTTTCGACAAAGAGTCATTCACAATTACAGTGTCGTATTAACGACACTGGACTACATATATACATATATATTGTATTTAAAACAAAACCAATAATTACCTTCAGAAATAATATTGTTATGGCTTAATTTTAATAATCTTGTTCCCAGTCCTATAATTCGTCTCTGTTGATCTCTCTCCTTCCGCCTCCTCTTCGCTTCTCGCTACATTAGAAATCCTTTTTAGTCGATTATGTCAGTATATCTATTAGGAAGGAATTTAACCTAATATATCACTCCTATTCCAATTTGGCTTTTACTCTCATCACCTTAATTGGGGCTCAAATAGTTTAACAAGCCCAAACTTAAATACTTAAAAAAAAATTAGTTTGATCCAATTTATTTAAATACCCAAATTAATGTAACCACATACTTATTAGCCCAAATAGTTTAAATAACAATTTTAACTTAAATAAAAGACAAAGTCCAAACAATATGTTTTAAGAATATAAAATTTTATTTATTTAATTTTTTGGGGGTATTACAAATGTACCTGCAACGTTCATGGATTTGATGAACAAGGTGTTTAAACCATTCTTAGACAAATTCATGGTGGTGCTATCGATGATATATTGGTGTATTCCAAAACCAAAGAGGAACATGTTGAACACTTAAGAGTGACGTTGGAGACATTGAGAAAATAGAAGTTGTACGTTAAGTTCTCAAAATGCGAGTTTTGGAACGTGTACAGTTTCTTGGGCACGTTATTGATAAGGACAAAATTTTGGTAGATCCATCAAAGGTTGAAGCTCTAATAAACTGGGATCAACCGAAGACACTTTTTTTTTTTGCTAAGTTTGTTTGTATATAGAAAAGAAAAAAGATACTACAATCGCATAGGGGCATATCCCAGAAGCTTTAGAATGATCATCATGGGACAACTCATGAGGATAAGCCTAAAGACAAAGCTAGAACAAAGCGAAGGAACAAGGAACAAGCCTTTAGCCAACTATACTAGAAAGAAAATAATAAAATATGTACAACCATATACAAGAGAAGCCTACAACAGCCAGGAAATAAGGCAGCCAAATCAGCCCAACAGACCGAGGCCAAGCAGACCGAGCAGACAATATCAGCAACAGGGCCAAACCGAATCCTTAAGCCACTATAACCAAGAATTATAGATGGTGGAGGTATGCGCAGCCTTGTGGAACTTCGAAGAGGAAGAGAGACGGGCCTTGATCATAGCAATAATATCACGGGCTAACACTAGAGGTGGCATCTTCAGGTTGTTATGAACTTTAGAATTCCTGTTAGTCCAAATTTTGTAGACTGCCGTAGCAAAGGATAGCTTTAAAATTTTAGTCAACATGAAATCACCCCTAAAATTCAAGATGTACTCCACCAAATTATCCTAGTCCAGAGGAAAGCCAGTCCAATTCCCAAAGGAAAGGACCGAAGAGAGGACAATGGTAGAAAAGGGGTAAGCAAAGAAGAGATGGGTGAAGGACTTAGCAGAGAGCTCGCACAAGGGGCATATTAAAGGAAGAAAGCTAGAGTAGGCCAAGAATAGGTCATTGGTAGGGAGTCTTCTGCGAAGGGCCAACCATAAGGTAAAGGAAAATTGAGGAACATGCAAGGAGTGCCATAGAAGACTAGCCCATGGGACAAAGGGAGCTCTAGAACGGATGGATTCCCAAATAGATTTGGCCTTCAAGGAGGTAATAGCTTGGTTATCCCAAAGGATGAGGTCATCCCCAACATTAGGGAGAGGGATGTCAATGAAAAGAGTACGGAAGGTTTGGACCTCATGATGATTACTAGGGGGAAGGGAGCAGGAGACCATATCAATGATGCTAGAGACACGAGCCGTAAAAGGGATCTGAGAGTTAGATAAGAGATCCTCAGAAGGATTTACCGGTTGGCCAAAGAGCCATGGATCATGCCAAAGACTGAAGGTGGTACCATTGCCAACCTTATAGGTAAGGAATTGGCGAACGAGAGGTCTAAGGTTGAGAATCTTACGCCAGATCCAAGAGCAATCAGAGGGAATTCCAATATGCCAAAAATTCCTAAGCTTGAGAATGGACATTTGAACCCATCTGGCCCAAGAGGAGGAAGGGGCTGGGGAGATGACCTTAAGGAGGTGAAGGAGAATGAGAGCCAAGTTCCAGTCTGTAAGGTTCTTGAGGCCTAGACCTCCTTCTGAGTGGGGAGAGATAAGTCTTTCCAGGAAACTCTGGCTCCATGACATAGGAGGGAAGGTCCCTTCCAGAGAAATCTACATAGGATTGATTGGATAGATCGAAGCACTGACTTTGGGAGAATAAAATGGGTAGCTCAGTAAGATTAAATGGCAAAGAGAACAGATTTAATCAGTTAGAGTCTTCCAGAATAGGAGAGGGGGTGAGCAGTCCAGGAGGAAACTCTAGTCGTGATCCTTTGGATTAGGGGCATGCAATCCAAATGAGTGAGTTTAGTAGAAATAAGGGGAACCCCAAGGAATTTGATAGGCAGGACACCTAGGGGAAACCCAGGCAATGAGGATATGTTATCCTTCACCACATCATCAACATTAGATAGAAAACAGTGACTATTCAAGGCATTCGGGATAAGTCTAGAGAACATGGAGAAGGACTGGATACAATAGTGAATGATAGACACCGAATGCAAGTCACCATGGCAAAAAAGCAAAAGGTCATCAGCGAAGCATAGGTGAGTAATATTGCAATGCTTAGATTGCCAGTGGAATTTGAAGTTAGGCAATAGAGTTTCCTTGTTCAAAATCATAGAGAAGGCTTCTATGGCGAGTACGAAGAGATAAGGAGAAAGGGGGTCCCCTTGTCTCAGCCCCCTAGCACCCTTGAAGTATCCTGACATCGCACCATTAACTTTGATAGAAAGTATAGGCGTAGTGATGCAAGAGTGAACCCAATTGATAAAAATAGGATGAAATTTGAGGAGACGAAGCAGATCAAAAAGGAACCCCCAGTCAAGAGTGTCAAAGGCTTTCCGAATATCAATTTTAAGAGCACATTGGGCAGGACCTGAGGCCCTATGGTAATTAAAAAAAAGCTCTTGTGCAAGCAAAATGTTGTCACTAATACTCCTACCCAAGATGAAAGCAGATTGGGCATGATCAATGAGAGAAGGAAGAATGCTTTTGAGCCTATTAGCCAGGATCTTTGAGATGCACTTGTAAACGGTGTTGCAGCAAGAAATGGGTCGGAAGTCAGACATTAGAGAGGGATTATCTGACTTGGGAATGAGAGTAATAGCCGTGGAGTTGATCCCACTGGGAAGATGGCCAGAATTGAAGAAATATTGGACAGCCGAGGTGAAATCAGGACCACTAATGTCCCAACAATGGAGGAAAAAGTTGATGTTAAAGCGATCTGGGCCTGGGCTTTTGTTCTTCTTCATGGACTGGAGAACCAAAAGGATCTCAGAGTCAAGGATAGGAGCAGTTAGAGAGGAGGATTACGTAGGAGAGAGTTGTTTGGTGATGAAAGGTTTAAGCTCATCATAACCCGGGTAAGAGTCATGAGTGGAACCCAACAGCTCCTGAAAGAAGGAAACAACAACATTTTGAATGCCAACTTGGTCCACAATCAAGTCGCGTAAACTGTCGGTTATGGCCATAATCTTGTTGTGGTTCTATCTACTCTTGATGACATTAGTGAAATACTTAGAGTTTTTATCTCCTTGGGCAAGCCAAATGGCTCTAGATTTTTGCATCAGCTGGGAGTCTTTAAGAGAAAGAGCTTTCCAAAGGTACTTGTTGCAAATATATTCACTATTTAATAGAGAGGCGTTCAAGGGGTCATTATGGAGAGAGGATTGAATGGCAGCTAGCTCTCGTTGAAGGGTGCACACATTGTTAGAGAGGTTTCCAGTAGAGAAGTTCAGGGAAATTAGGGCCTTCTTGGTTTGCCTTAGCTTCTTCGAGAGGATGAACATTGGATTTCCACGAATATAAACATTCCAGCAAGAGGAGATAGTAGGAACAAACCCTTCCAGATCCAACATGAAATTAAAAAATTAGAAAGGCTTGTTGACTCTATGAAAATGGAGTCCAGTGTTAAGGATGATAGGGCTGTGATCCAAAAGCCCCCGAAGCCCAAACACAACATGAGAATCAGACATGGAGCACAACCAAGAGGAGTTACCCAGAGCTCTATCAAGTTTCCTGAAGATCGAGTTATTAGTCTTACAGTTCCACCAAGTGAATTTAGGACCAATGGCTCGGAAATCCTCGACCCCAAGATCGATCAAACAATCGTTGAAATCAGTCATACCTTGGTCCCAAGAAGAATCACCCCCATCAGATTCGTGAAGCTGGGATATGGAGTTGAAGTCACCAAGGATGCATCAAGCAGAATTGGACGATATAGTAGATAGATCATGCCATAACTATCTCTTCTCAACAGCAGAGTTGAACCCACAGACAATTGAAACAAGGAGAGGGTAGCCACCGTTAATAAGGAATAATTTACAGTGGAAGAGTTGGGCTGATTGAAAGCAAACTTCCACCCGCCAAATAAGGGGATCCCATTCGACCCAAATTCTACCATTCGGATGATAGTTATAATTGAAGGCCTAGTCCCAGTTGCGACATATAGCTTTAGACAACCTGGCTGCGTTGGAAGCCTTGACTCTGGTCTCGTGAGACCAACAAAAGATATATGGTTGGACGCCAAAAAGTTCCTGATAAAGGCCTGTTTAGGCTTCTTATTTAGTCCCCTGACATTATAAGAACAAAAATATGTCATGGAAGAGATGGGGCTTTAGTTAGAAATGGGAGACCCCTTAGGACCCTTGTTCCTTTTCTTGAACTGTTGATAGGTTCCTTGCCAGGATGAGTTTTTTACTTGAGGTCTCTACAATCTTTTTCGTCAACCTGCTTAAGTTTGGCAAGTAGAGGATTGTGAGGGATGGGAGATTCGATCTCGGTGTCAGGAATGGATGAATTAGAGAATGGAGAGAATGCATTGGTAGTAGGCGAAGGGGAAGAGTGGACAGGGGATAAGCATTTGGGCCCCTTAAGAACTGAAGTCCAATCATTATGGGGGTCATGCGGAAGTGGGAGGGCAGGAAAGGCAAGAGAAGGGGAAATAAGGGCCGAAGGTTCACTCACATGCATAGAAGAAGATCTAGAGGAAGCCTTTGGGATCCATTGGAAATTAGACTTGGGACACTTAAGCTGTGAGTGACCAAAACATTTGCAATCCGGGAAAGTAGGAGGCCTATTCCAGTATTCAATTTTTATGGTAGCAAATTCTTCGACCGAGGAGGGACCATTGAACACCATCGCATTGATGGAAGAGGGAAAGGAGGATGATGCAGTCATTTTAATGCATATTCGAGCAAAGCTCAAAGGCTAAAGCTTAGAATTCAGTTCGTCAGCAAAAAGAGGACGTCCCACTGCACTGGCTATGTAACTAAGACCCTCCTTGGTCCAGTAAAAAAGAGGAATATTGCTAAACTTAACCCAAATTGGTATCTTATTGTACTCTGATTTGATAAAGTCCACTCCCTCTTGCCAAGGCTGAAGGATAAGAAGCTTGGAGGCAATGTACCAAGGACCGGAGGCTAGAACATTGTCTCTGGCCGTCAGAGAATCAAACTTAAAGATAAAGAAACCTTTATTTTGGAGATAAACTTTAGATAACCCAAGGTTACCCCAAAGCTTCTTAGCAGTTGCTTCTACTAGCTTAAATGGAAGCTTAGAGTGTATGAAATGACCCACAAAGCTAGAAGACCAGATGTTGAGGCCCTTTTATTACACCTCAACTGTAGGCTTAATAGTAATGGTCCCCAAAGATTCTAAGGGAGGATAGAAGTTCAAGCCCATATTAATGCCACCAGAGCCAGACTGCGCTACCACTGAGCTCCAAGACTTTGGGGGGCTAGCCTCGCCGGGAAAGAGCACCGGAGCAGGTGGGGGGAGAGGAGCAGGAGAACCATCCGCCACAACCACAATCTTAGGAGGACCAGGCGATTGCTGGGCATCAGACATTGTACTAGTACGAACGAAATCATTTAGGTCCTTAATGGAATGGCCATGAGCTTTGATAAACTCCAAAAGAGCTTGGTTCATCTTTCTTTCGAAAACTGAATCTAAGCGATCTTGCTGAGCAAGATGAGAGGCTGCTCTAAAAATATCTTGCACTTGATTTGGAGCTAGGGGATCCAGAATAGGATTGCATAGACTGTCGTTATTAGATACCGAGTCTTCAGCGCCGATCTATGAGGGAATGGCCACAACATTAGATTCTTCCATATCCTCCACCGGAGTGGCGAAAGAGTTGGAAGAAGGGCTAGAGACCCCGAACTAGGAGAAACCTGAAGGTGAGCAACTGCTTTCGGAGTTACCTGCGAAGAGATGAGAGTAGTCAACCATAATAGCCAAGGAAAACTAGAGAAGGGAGGCAGAAGGAGAAGAAAAGGGGGTGTGAGGGAAGTGACGGATGAACCCGGGATCAATGGTACGATGAAGGAAATGGGGGAAAGACAGAAAAGGAAAACTGAGAAAGTAGGTGAGAATCAAAAGTTTTAGGGAGGCAGGGCGGGAGACATAAGAGGAAAGAAGGAGTTAACGGTAAAGGGGAAAAGCAGCTGGGAGTGGGTAGGTGGAGGGGAGAGTTTTAGAGAAAAGGAAGAGAAACATCCTAGAGAGATAAACTAACCCATCTTACTCTGATATCATCAACCGAAGACACTCTCAAAAGTAAGAAGTTTCTTGGGATTGGCAGCTTACTACATGCATTTTATTCAAGACTTTTCCAAGATCACAACTCCTTTATACCTTTCTCGGCCTTTTGGCTAAGATCAAGTGTAGTAATATCTGATATGTGAGTCATTGCCTCACATGATATTAAATTTATTTTTTGAGGGGGAGAGTTCATCACAATAGCTTGCTATTGGGGCTCTTGAGTGTCGACTTGGCTTTGTACTACAGCCTTGGCTGGCGCACCCCACCAAAATATTTGTAACGATAGAATAAATAGATATAAAGGTTGGGAAACCCCACATTATCAAAAAAAAAAAAAGAGATCACAACTCCGTTGACGAATTTAACTTGAAGGGCGGTTAGGTTTGTCTGGACAGAGAAGTGTGAGGAAAATTTTCTATAACTAAGGAAGAGGATGAGTTCAGCACCTGTGGTGTTGTCATTGCTTGATGATATAGGGAATTTTGTGGTGTATAGTGATGCATCGCATAAAGGACTAGGCTATGTGCTTATGCAAAACGGTAAAGTTATTGTGTATGCATCACGTCAATTAAAAGATTACGAGAAATGGTATCTGACTCATGACTTAGAGTTGGCTGTGGTGGTGTTTACTCTTAAGATTTGGAGACATTATCTTTATGGAGAGTGGTGTGAGATTTATACTGACCATAAAAGTATAAAGTATATCTGTACACAGAAAGATTTGAATATGAGGTAGATAAGATGGTTGGAGTTGATTAAAGACTATGACTGCGAGATTTTCTATAATCCTGGAAAGGCGAATGTTGTTGCTGATGCTTTAAGTAGGAAGGGACGGGAGAAGTTAATGATGTTGACTGCTTAGGAGAAGCTAGTGTCAGAAATGGCTAAGATGGAGTTGGAAATTAAATATCCGACAAAATTAGATAAAAAATTGTTCCAGATAGGAAACGGTTTAACGTTGTTAGATAAGGTGAAGGATGCATAACTTTAGGATGAGAACTGTGAAGAGATAAGCAGAAAAGTATCTAAAGGTGAGGAAAACAAATTTAAAATCGATTCGGAAGAGTTACTTCGATTCGAAGGGAGAATTTGGGTTCCGCCAGTACCGGTAGTTAAAGAGGAAATTCTTAGTGAAGCCCATAACTCATGATATTCGATTCATCCTGGAAGTACAAAAATGTACCAGAATCTTAGACATCATTTTGGTAGCCGAATATGAAAAAGGATGTGGCTGAGTGTGTGGCGAAATGCTTAACGTGTCAGAAAGTTAAACCTGAACATCAAAGGCTAGGTTGATTATTACAACCGTTGGAGATACCAGAGTGGAAATGGGAGCATATCATAATGGATTTTGTGGTAAGTCTTCCAACGACTCAACAAGGTTACGACGCCATCTGGGTGATTGTCGATCGGTTAACGAAGTCAGCACACTTTTTGCCTATCAAGATTAGATTTAACCTAGATCGGTTGGCAAAATTGTACGTGAAGGAAATTATTTCAAGACACGGTGTACCAGTGTCCATTGTGTCAGACAGAGATCCACGTTTCACATCAAATTTCTGGAAAAGACTACAAGAGTGCTTGGGAACACATTTAAGAATGAGCACAGCATACCATCCTCAAACTGACGGACAGAGTGAGAGAACCATCCAAACACTAAAGGATATGCTCAGAGCATGTATTATGGATTTCAAAGGAAATTGGGATAATCATCTGCCATTGGTTGAATTTGCCTATAATAATAGTTATCACGCGAGTATTGACATGTTGCCTTACGAAGGATTATACGACATGAAATGCATAACTCTGTTATGCTGGGATGAGGTAGGTGAACGTCAGCTATTGGGTCCAGAGTTGGTACAACAAACTGTCGAGATCATCAAGGTGATTCAGACAAGATTGATAGATGCACAAGATAGATAGAAGAAATATGTCGATCAACACCGACAAAATCGGGAATTCTATGTCGGCATTTTTATTTTCTTGAAAGTGTCTCCCTGGAAGGGGAAAATTCGGTTTGGCAAAAAGGGGAAATTAAGCCCTAGTTTTATACGACCTTTTGAAGTGTTTCGACGAGTTGGTGAAGTGGCGTAGGAGGTAGCTTTACCTTCAGAATTAGAACATATTCATAACATTTTTCATGTTTCGATATTAAGGCCATATAAGTCTGATTATAAACATGTTATAGAATATGAGCCGTTACAGTTTGAGAAAGATTTGTCCTATGAAAAAGTCCTTGCTCAAATTATTGATAGAAAAGAGCAAGTACTAAGGAATAAAGTGATACCTTCTGTTAAGGTAATCTGGAGAAACCACAATGTTGAAGAAGCTACGTGGGAACTTGAAGATGTTATGATGAGGAATTATTCTCAGTTACTTGCTTAATCTTATATAGCAATTCTGTGGACATAATCCTGTTAAGGAGGGAAGAATGTAACGAATAAATTTATCGAGTCGTCATTTTGGGGACATAAACCTTTTAAGGAGGGAAAGATGTAACAATCGAGAAATTTTGTAATTTAAATATTTATTGAATTAAATAAATATTTTAAATAATTTATTTATTGAGAAAAATAAATAATTTATGAAATTGTGGTATAATAATTTAGTTAAGTGTGTACAATAACTAAATTAAAGCAATTGTGATTTTATTATTTGAAGATTTAATTTAATGAAATAATTAAATTAAATGAATTGCTTAATATTTAAGTAAATAATTAAATTAAATAAAGTCTACTTTAATAATTAAATTAGATATATAATTATTTATTTATTATAAATATAATTATAATAAAAACTATAATTATTATAACTATAATTGTAAGTTATGTAAATTGGTTACATGTGTGACAAATAAAACTATATAATAAAAATATTATAAAAATAATCTAGAAGGGGGAGTTGTGTTTAGCCAAACAAGGCCTTATGACATTTGGCTTAATTTAACTGACTTAAACATTTAGGTTCTTACCTGACATACGTGGGAGAGGGAGGCCAATTATATTACGCGTATATTTTCCCTAAGGTTAGAAAACAGAGATAAAAAAAAAACACAGAGAGTTGGCGAGAAAGGGAGAACACAGAGAAAATTTGTTAAGAGATTGAGGGTTTTTGTTGTGGAAGGGGAAAGAATTGAAGCCACTTTATATCAATTGCTTCAATAATCAAGGATTAAGGTATAACCTACTACAATTTCAACGTTTAGTGTTAAAATTTATATTCTGTGAATTGTTAGTCACATTGGATTGATATATTCATGTATGGTGTTATAATATGTTAATCATCATATATGAGTGTTATTGTTGGTAATCTAATGCGTGAAAATTAGGTTTAAAGAAGAGAATTAGAATAACAGTATATGTTCATGTAAATGGCTTGTTTAAGTACAAAATTTGATGTCCAATACTTGATATAATCTGTAAATTGATGTTAGATTGTGTTAGTACATTAAGAAATGAAAACATCGTAATTTAAATCATGTCAATTGGTTAAGAAATGAAGTTTTGGTAATCAAATTCGCTAAAAATGTTAAAAGTGAAGAAATTGGAAAAAGTATGGTTTTGATCCTTAAAAGTTAAGTAGATATAGTGTTTATGTTGTTAGAATGATGAATTGCATGCTTATTGGTGTTATTACAAAGTTTTAGTTATTAGGATTTGTGAATTTCTGTGGAAATTAGGAGAAATTGGGTGTGATATTAAACAGAGATGCAAACTGCAGTTTCTGTCTGTGTACGACGCAGCTGCACCGGTACCACAAGCAAAAATGGCGCAGCTACGCCGTAAGGCCTTTCGAGTTTCTGCACCAGCGCAGCTGCATCGATCCTAAGGCTTGGGGCAGCGGAGCTACGCTGTGCCCTGTTTAGAGGCAGTGAGTTCTGATTATTTGCAGACCATAGTATGTGAACTTAATCTAGATTGGCATGCATGATAAAGATGTTAAATCATAACATGGCATACAATAACAGATTGTAATGTAATGCAATACTAAATGTGAAGATTTTTGGTTATCATTGAATAAGTTATGTAATGAATGAAAATTGATGCTTACAAGAGTTAGAAGTGAATGATAAAGCTTATATTAAGCAATAGCGAGATTTCAGATCCGTAAGAATGGTTAACCAAGGATTAGACATTAAGTTAAAGGTTATGGCTTAAATGGTGGGTTAAACCTATAAAGCTATTGTTGATACAACTAATTGGTATTGCGATTTTAATGGTATGTGTAGGGTAATTGGCGAACGTTATTATACTTGAGTAGCTTAAACACGAGGCAAGTTCCCGAACTTCATTCTCTTTATAATGAATGCAAGTTCTATAATTCCATTATTTTGTTATTGTCAAGCAAGCTTTCTAGTCCTAAATTATCATTATGCAAATCATGTATTACAGTTGAGCAAGACTATTGATTCTATTTTATTAATGGTTGTATAAGCTCTTGTAACATAATTCGTTACATCATGCGAGTTTCACTTTCCTTATTCTTGTTATTGATATTCAAAGCATATACTGACTTAACACATTATTTCAAATGGGATTTTCCTAACTCTTTTAGATGTAGTACTTTGCATATATACCATGTCTACACAAATGTCTATTGTTGTTATTCAATCTTTGATTTAAGTAACCTTGTTCAATTCTATATTGTTGTGCTGAACCTTCCAATATCAAGCAAACTCTTATTGATTGGACTAATCTATAATTGAACATTGTTCTAAAATTCTAGAACCACTCATAAGTTAGTTCTGAGCTAAACTTCCTTTAGTACGGAAATCCTAAAGTCAAACTGAGATGAACAACCCTAACATAGGGGATTATGTACGTGTAACGTTTAGATGTTTGTGCACAATACATGGTACAAAGGGCTAATCCCCCTAAGTACGTAAAAAAGGGTCTGTATAGTCTAAATGACTGTTAAGGTTGAGGTAATAATACCTAAATACCAGGGATATAGTTCGTGGTCTTAAGACCCTCAGATATTAAATTTGAACTTGTTTTCTATTTTTGATTTGTAGAGAAAGTTAACCAGTATTCAGCATTCGTTGTTCATTATCATGATGTTATTATTATTACTCTCTATATCAGTGAGCAATTGTTTGCTCACTCTTGCAATTAACACGACAGCTAAAGTCAAAAAGGTTGATGAGCCGTCTTCCAACAAAGGAAAGGGCAAGATGTCCAAGTGTTGAAGATTTGTGTGAATTTATTTGGATGAAATATGTTATAAGACTTAATTTATTTTATGATGTATTCCGCAGACTTGTTTAATAATTTAAGGTTATTTTACCTAGGATTGTTTAAAGTTGATGTAACACGTTAATGGAAAATATTATTGTTTAAGTTATTTGAATTATGTCGTTATCCTTTATTATGGGTAGTTAGATGTAATAGTTTTGGATAGTGAGCCCCAAATTCTGTTGGAATGAAGTACCTGGATTTGGGGGTGTCACAGTACTATTCATAAATTACTATTCATGGGATACTATTCACAAAGTATTATTCACTAGCTACAATTCACAAAGTACTATTTACGGGATACTATTCATAAAGTACTATTCACAAAGTACTATTCAGGGGAACTATGCACTCGGGTACTATTCACCCGGGGTACTATTCATGACAAAAATTAATTTCTTTTCTGTCCAAATCATTTTTGATACAATATTATTCTTGAATTTTACTCCATAAAACAGTATCATGTTGACAATTTGGACATTATTGAATTCTGGATAAATTAAATTATAAATATTTAAAATTTATCCTTGCTCTCATTTAATTGAATTGTTATATTATTGTCATCATCCTCATGCTTATATTGTGATAAAAGTCATCTTTGGCCATAGTGCATAGATAGACTATTGATTGGTATGATTATGGCCAGAGATTATTCGATATAATCATGACCTTTAATATTACAAATGATGTGGTAAAAGTCATCTTTGTCCCGTAGTGCATAGATGGACTGTTGATTGGTATGATTATGACCAGAGATTATTCGGCATAATCATGACCATTGGTAAAAATACGAATATCCTTGGCTCGTAGTGCATGGACAATTCGTGGTTGTGATACTAATGAATATCCTTGGCCCGTAGTGTATGGATAATTCAGTGATGTGGATTATTTATTGAGCTGAGTCTCAGCGATAAAATTAATGGTAAACCTTTAAATCATAGAAGATAGTAGATATCATGCTCTGCTCGACTCTTCTAATGAATTGCTTATTCTGTTGCAGTTGTTGATCTAAAACGTGTTGTCTGTCGTATTCTATCAGTTGTTATACTGTTGAAGGCTAACGATATTTTATTCTACATTATCTTAGTCATAATATTTCTTACTGGGCTAGTTGAGCTCACCCTTTTCTTTCACTGTTCTCTTTAGGAAATGAGAATATAGCTGGTACTAGTCGGGGAATGGAGTGACAGTCTAAGATGGTTGCCATAGTAGTCCTCTTGCGCAGTAAGCAATAATACTCATGCCCAGCCAACTGGTCCAACATCTGATCGATAAAGGGTAGAGGAAAGTGGTTCTTCTAGGTTGCCTTATTTAGCTTTTTGTAGTCCATACAAACCCTCCATCCGGTCACTGTCCTCATTAGAATTAGTTCATTGTCATCATTCTTGACTACTGTCATTCCACCCTTTTCGGCACGCATTGAACTGGACTAACCCATGTACTGTCTAAAATCCTGTATATTATTCCAGCATCCAACCACTTTAGTATTTCCTTCTTTACAACTTCTTTCATGATCAAATTTAGTCATCTCTGTTGTTCCACTATTGGCTTTGCTTCCTCTTCCATAAGAATTTTGTGCATTCAAAATGAGGGGATGATCCCCTTAATGTCGGCAATTGTCCACCTTATTGTAGACTTGTATTCTCTTAAAATCCTTAGCAATTTACTTTCCTACAATTCGTTAAGCGCAGATGAAATAATAATAGGAAAAATATTTGAATTTCCCAAATAAGCAAAGCTGAGGTGTTTAGGAAGAGGTTTAAGCTCAGGAGTGGGTGGCTCCTCAAGTGAAGGTTTCACTCAAGCTAATTCTTTTTCTTCTGTATGTAGTGGCTCGAACGGAACCTTGAACCTACTAATTAGAGGCAAAGAATCCAGCAAATGTAAATAATCCACAAACTCTGGATCATCCAAATCCTACTCAGCTGTCATTCACACTCTATTTGGGCAAACTGGATGAAAGCCACTTTCTTAAAATCTAAGACCATATGGCAAGTAACATTATCCCCTGACTGCTCTTGGATATGGAAACAATTCCTCAAATTACGTCCTCTCGCCCTTCAACATCTTAAGTACAATGTGAGGGATGGCCAATACATAAACTTATGGTATGATCCTTGGTTGAATGGGGCAGCTGTCAGACCATATCATACTCTTCTTTCCAATTCTGGTCTTCCATCACATGCCACGGTTAGTTATCTCTTCTCCAGAGATTCTTGGTCCCTCCCAGTTAGCAACCACCATGAAGTCATCCTCTTTCGGCAGCAAGTTCGCTCCCTCCCCATTCCTCCTCCCGGGCATGACAAAATCTTATGGGGTACATATGAACTTAAGACTATCAAGGCTAAATAGATTTGGGAATCCATCCGAGCAAGATCTCCAAAGGTTCCTTGGAGCTTTATACTTTGGAATAAGCTTCATGTTCCCCGCTATTCATTCATCCTCTGGCTTGGGCTCCTTCGGAAACTCTCCACTGATGACCAGACCAAACAGTACACTAGCAGAACTTGGTATTGTCCTCTTTGCAATCAACAGTTAGAAACTTTTAACCACTTGTTCTTGGAATGTGCTTACTCTTCAATCATTCTCCAATGTACCGTGCATTTAGGGAATTGGATCACTTTTTTATTCACATGGGATGCTATTATCGCTTACCTGATTACATACCAAGGCTCACAACTGTCCAAGAAAATCCTAAGCCTAACAGTGGCCACTTGCTTCTATAAAGTTTGGGAGGCTCGAAACAAAAAGATTCACGGGACTTCCCTCATTCCCCCAGCAAACTTCGCGAAAGATGTCATTCATCTCATTAAATCAATACTCAATACTTTCAAGTCTTTTCTTAAGGCCTCCAGCTGTCAAATACTATTGTAACTGACTATGAGGTGCAGGTAGCAGGTAGTGAGGTGGGCGAGCTGTTTGTGGGTGAGCATGGGCATGAAGTGGGTGAGCTGTTGTGGGCGAGCATGAGCATGAAGTGGGCGAGCTGTTTTGGGCGAGCATGAGCATGAGATGGGCGAGCATTGAGCAGATGTTGGTATGTTTTGGGCAACCATGTGGTGGTTTTCGGAGGAGCATGAGGCTAGTGTTCGGGCGAGGTGGTGTTCGGGTGAGCATGAGGCTGGTGTTCGGGCGAGCATAAGGCTGGGCGAGGCCATGTTTTGGGCTGGTGTTCGGGCTTCGGGTGAGCATAAGCTGGTGCTCCGGGCTCTCGGCGCTTTCGGCTCTCAGGTTCACCTGCACTTCGGCACTTGAGCTGAGTTTGGGGCAGCTGCTCGTCACATGCCAGCAGATGCACATTTTATTTTATAATTTGTAATTCCGTTTGGATTGGTAGTTGGTCTTTAGTTCTATTTTTAGGGGATATCCCAGGGGTTACTTTCTAAAAGTTTCTGGGGTATGCCCCTTTGCGATTGTTCAATCTCCTTTTCTTTTCTATATACAAACAAACTTAGTAAAAAAAATCTACATCATTCTTACATTTTACAAATTTTAATAAAATTTAACAACTCTGTGTTTTATATACCCATTACATGCTCTTATGCTTAAAACATCATATATGTCAAGTATTATAGCTTTAGACATTCATTACACATATGCTTTAAGGTTCAGATCAAAGTTAAAATAGTCAGGCTTCACTGCCATGTGGCGCAGCTGCGCCCTAGTTAGGCTTAGGGACATCACAGCAGCGTTGTCCCCTATTCTGACCAGAGTTGAGCTTCTACTCACTTGATCGACCAAATCCTTTGCATACTAAGACAATAACTATAAGACCCCAACTTATTATTAATGAAATTGAATTTCCTCTATTTATTATTTTGAAATAGTAAGGGATGATTTGATTGTGGTTAGTTATGCGTAAAAAGCGCAAATATTTCAAATATGCAAGTGGTTATAAAATATTCATTTTTATCGGAGAATATTCGTTTGGTCGTGTAATATTTTTACTGTTGGGAAATATTCATACGACGGCGCAACATTGTGTGGGCCCCATAACGGAAAGCGATTGGATGAAGAAAACGACAAGTATAAGTTGTTTATAAATAATGACGTAGTTGTTATCGTTAATACTGTTGGAATACCCGGTGGTTAAAATACAGTAGCACAGGGTATTGCACCAGTTATTGATTCTTACGTAAGAAGACACTACTCAATAATTGTTACAGTAGTTACTATTGAAAGTAATATGCACACAAGCCAATCATGTTTGATGATAAAGCATATACTTTGTAACAATCTTATTCATTTATTAATAAAAAGTATTAATTTATTAAAGGCTTTTAATTATCTACATGATGCTGTTTTATAATATGTGATAAACCCATAGTTTTAAGCAATGCTTTTAGAATAATGATGATGATCATTCTAATGAGATCTAAATTCTTAGAAAGCTTAAAACTAAAATAGTTCCCAATCGTTGGATTACTAAATTGGGGATTAGTGAATCCGGATAGATTGGTACATACGTTGCTTGCTCATTGGATGAGGATGATTGATCTCATGATCATTTGTGTGGAGACACTAAAGCAAGTATGTAGGTGCTTATTAGAGAATAAGTTCACTGAACGTGACTCGCTAAGGAATACCTAATGGAGTTTTACTTGCATGTCAATAGGAATTCCTGTAGTGATAGTAGTACAAGTGATCCTTGGACTTGAGATCATCATAGTATCTTGTGTATGATGAGTTATACTTTGACTTATTCCTTAAGACCCTTAGGGTATATCAAAGGGTATGCTTGGGTATAACAAGTTGTACATGGAGATAATGTATGATCAATAAAGAATCTACCACTTCTAGTAAAAGAAGAGAAATGTCCTATTTGATTCGATAAATGACAACTCAGTAGTCCTTGGCCAAGGCAGAATGAAATTAGAAAACAGTTTCTAATTTGCATTATTTGGGGTTGTGCATTTAAGAGTCGAAATACAAATAATTAAATAAAATAAGACTTGACAGAAATTCCATGTCTTATATTTAATTGGGACATTGTATGGTGGAATGATTGAATTGTACGGTAACTATTTACTCAAAGGTTCTTTTATGATTAATGTTGAAATCTATATTATCTGGAAAGTCGTTGATCGCTAGGGAGGCTTATCCCTATTGTAGAATAAATATTATTTATTTAAATAAATTATTAGTTTAATTTATTTATTTAAATAAGATTAGAATTGTTCTAATTGATTTATTCACAACCGGTTTAATATGGAGAACCTAAAGGGTCACACCATAAAAGGAAGAATAATTATTTAAGAAGTTAATGGCATAATCGTAATAATAAGTTAAGTATATTTAATTTAATCTATGGTGATAGAATAAATTAAATAGCTTAATATTTATTATTTAATATTTTAGAAATATTAAATATAAATTAATAAGAGGAGTCTTATTATTATTATTACTATTATTATTATTTAATTCCTAAAGGAGTTTAGGAATTAATTAATAAAAGTACTCTCAAATATCCTAATAGGATTAGGAGGCAAATTAATTAAAAGAGTTTAATTAATTATCCTTAATAAGATTAGGGAGCTTAATTAATTAAAAGGTTAATTAATTATTCCTAATAAGATTAGGAGCCTAATTAATTAAAAGAGTTTAATTAATTAAAATAAAAACCAATTCCTTAATTGTTAAGGATGGGTTGCCCACATCTATAAATAAGAGGAGTCTTATTATGGGTATGAGAGAGGTTGACGTATTATTAGAATACGTAATTCCAATACTTGGGAGAGTACGCCTTTTTCTATAAAGATAGAAAAACTAGGGTTTAGCCAACCACCCATCTTCTTGAATTCTTCTTCTTCCTTGGTGGATCACCTCTAGAGGCCAAACACTTGGGTGGCTAACGTTGATCAAAGGAAGGAACCAAACCCGGTGGATTCAAGTTGAACGCGAAAAGGATTGGAGGTGAACTTGTACCTGAGGAAGCTCGGATCTTCAAGGGTATGATTCTTGTTCTTATCTTTTCGTTTAATTAATAATTATGCATAAAGGGTGATCCGGGTATATGGTTTGTAAAATTTTAAACTCTGATTTTTACACGCTTCCGCATAATTTTTTGCAATTTGATTGCGTTCATGAATATTACAAACCTAACAGTGGCATCAGAGCCAAACCTTTATGCGAATTATTAATTGTTTTAATTTGATATGTATATTGATATGTGTTTAGAACAATTTAATTGGGCATAATTTTTATTGTATAAAATTTATTAAAAAAAAAATAATTTGCGAAACTTTTTATTCCGGAAAAGGTTCTGATTCGCGATTTTTTTTATCAAAGGCATTCACGTGGCCATGTACCATAAGAATCAGGATTGATTTTTTTTTTTACAAAAGGGTTAGACGTTTGTTTTTTTTTAAAGATTGTTGGGGAGCAACCCCTTTTTGGCCAGCCGGTACAAGCTGTTACGGCTTATAAAAAAAAAAAAAAATTCTAAGGCCGGTACAAGCTGTACCGGCTGGCCAAAAAGGGGTTGCTCCCCAACAACCGGTTGCTGTGGATGGAGACCCTTATATATAGTAGTTATATTATATATATATATAACGATATATATAATAATTTTATTATTTTATTATTAAAATAAAAGTTTATTTTAATCTTAAAATAAAAGGTTTATTTTAATTTTAAAATAAAAGATTTATTTTAATTTTAAAATTAGAATTTCATGGTAACTAATTAGAGTTGGAATTGGATTCCATGATAACTAATTGGAGTTGAAATTAGATTTAATGTTTCCTAAAATAAAGGAGTTTATTTGTGAATAGGAAAGTGAATCCATCGTTCATTAAATAAAGGAGTTTATTTAGATTTGAAATAAGATTTCATATTATTCAAAATAAAAGAGTTTATTTGTGAATAGGAAAAGGAATCTATCTTTCCTTAAATAAAAGAGTTTATTTAGATATGAAATAAGATTTCATATTATTCAAAATAAAGGAGTTTATTTGTGAATAGGAAAGAGAATCCGTGTTTCCTTTAATAAAGGAGTTTTATTTTTTTTTACATGGAATTGGATTCCATAATTAATTAAAATAAAGGAGTTTATTTTGATTAAAAATTTTGATTAAAATAAAATAGTTTATTTTATTCAAAATTGGATAAATTAAAATAAAATAGTTTTATTTTGATTTAAATTTGGATTAAAATAAAAGAGTTTATTTTGATTCAAAATTAGATTTTATACTAACTAAATTTTTCCCATTAAATGATATCAATATATATATTAAATATTTATTATTCATGAGATGAATGTTATTTATTGATGCATATGGTGATGTGTATGATAATAAATGGAATTGATTATGGACTATTGACCAATGCGATTGGATTTTTATTTTAGTTGGATGCATGAATGTATGGATTTTATTAAATGGGGTCTGCGTACCTCGTCTTCTCTAATTTTTCTTAATGTAAATTCTATCTTCCTCCTATGTACTTTCCCTTGACTGCTGATCAAGGTTTCTATTTATTTTAAATAGTTTTGTAATAGGAATAGTTAGAATTAATTTTGAAGAATTGGAGATTAAGGATCAAGGAGCGCGTGAAGACCCGTTTGTAATGGAGCCCGGGTTTAAATGTAATAGTTATATTTAAATATTAATTCTTGGACCCCTAGGGTTTGACTTTTTGGTTCACTTGGTGGCTCTAGTGAACCAAACTAGAATAAAAGTCCATAATCAATCCGGGTAGAATATAGTATTCTATATGTGCATGCTTATACTATATATATATATATATATATATATATATATATATATATATATATATATATTATATTATGCAAACATGCTTCACATGTTCATTAATATGACGCGTATTTTATATATATATATGTGCATGCGCGCTAAACAAGATGAGACAAATTAATAACAAACCCCTCATTTTTTTTATATTAAGTTGTAACGTTCAAAGATATTTGGAATATCGAACGTCGCCTTCTAGCATGATATAAACAATAGAGTATTGAATATTTAATATGAGTTTGTTGTGCACACACAAGGCGAGTATTAAATATTTAAGATGTTGTTTTTATTACATATGATGTTTATAAGGAATTGAACATTACTGCTTTGTTGTGCACACACAAGGGCTGTAGTTTTCTCTTCACTTATATGGAAATGCTGGGTCTGACTTAACTAAAATCATTTTAGTTCGGATGTGCACACACTTGACCATTATGATTTAAGAGGCAAAATACAAGGAGTTACATAGTTGATGTAATTGACAAGAGTTTTCTACCTATTTATTTATATATAGTTTGTTGTGCACACACAATGCTATATACATTTGAAATGGGATCCTTATTCTCACTAGCAAATCTTTAATTAGATTTTGCCGAACTATATATATTGAGGGTAATATAGTTTGAAGAAAATAGTGGGAGATACCAATTTAAAACAAGACCTAAATTATTTTGGTAATTAATAAAAGAATGTATGTTAAAATGTTGTTAATTACAAATTCATTTACAGAATTTTACAATGTCTAAATTACTATCACTGCGTAGCATATTAGATGCTAAATTAACCGGACCGAATTAAACGGATTGGTTAAGGAAATTGAGAATAGTTCTCACGGCTGAAAAGCTATCTTATGTCCTTAATACGCCTATCCCTGCAATGGTTGCAGACAATGCCTCTGAGGAAGATATTGCTACTTTTAGAAAGTGGCTAGATGATGCATATTTGGCTCAATGCATCATGCTCACATCCATGAGTAACGAGCTTCAGCGTCAGCATGAAACTATGGATGCTCCTATTATATTTCTGCACGTCAAGTAGTTGATGGTGAGGAAAGTAGGACTGATAGATATCAGATATTTAAGGAGCTCTTCCGATCTAGAATGACCAATGACACTACAGTAAAGACATATGTCCTAAAATGGTCAATTTGATTGAACAATTAGGACAATGGGTTTTCTCATGGATGGAGAGTTGAATCAAGATTTGATCTTGCACTCACTTCCGGACTCCTTTCACAATTGTTGTGAATTTTTCATATGAACGAGCTAGATATCAGCATCGCTGATTTGCTTAACATGTTGAAAAAATGTTGAGAGTCACTTTCCAACCAAGAAAGACCAAGTCTTACTGGTAGGGGCCAAAGGATCTTCTGAAAAGAAGAACGATTCTAAGAAGGTAAATAGAAAGGGCAAAAACAAAGGATAATAAGAACAAAACTGATACGGATAGCAAAGGAGTTTACTTCCACTGTAATAAGCCCGGGCACTGGAAAGAAACTGCAAAAAGCATCTTGCAGAGGCTAACCAAAGAAGCTTAGTGAAGTTTCGGTTACAAATACAATTTTGTTCATGATTTAAAATAAATTTTTCTTTAAGTCAAGGTTCTACTTGGGTATTGGATACCGACTTTGGTTATCATAAATATAGATTTATGAAGGGACCAAGTAGAAGTAGAAAGCTAAACAAATATAAGTAAACCTATGTGTGGAAAATGAAGCAAAGGTTGCTGCATTAGCCATAGGAACTTATAGTTTAACAATGCCTATGGGCAAGTCTATTAAGTCAATAAGTTGTTATTGTATTCCAGTTCTCGTTGGAAACATTATTTCCATTTTATTGTTGGACAATAAAAATCTTGGTATTATATTTAAGAACAATTGTTGTTCTATTTATAATAATAATGTTTTGTATAGAACTGAAATATTACTTAATGAATTTTGTATACTTGACTTACATGAAAATAATTTTGTAAATTGAACAAACTAGTAAAATTGAACAAACTAGTATAAGAAAAAGAGATGATCATTCAAAGAGTTGAATGTTTGTATTTGTTGAAATACTAGTGTGAATTATTTGAAAGGTTCAAAGAATTCAGAAGTGAAACAAATTGGCAATGTATTAAGATTCTTTGATTAGATCAATGAATAAATACTTGTGCAATAAGTTTCTAGATTATCTCAAATGATTTTCTCATAATGGACACAACCTGATACGTAATAATTGGTTGATGTATCTGAGTGGAAAAATCGTACCTTGTTGGACATGGTACGGTCCATAATGATTTTACGGACATTCCAGTATCCTTCTGGGGTCATGTCCTAGAAATGGCTACATATCTACGGAAAAGGTAACCTCAAAATCCGGCCCCAAGACTCCATAAAAGTTATGGACAGGGAGGATTCCTAATCTTAAATATGTTAAGATAAAGGGTTGTCCAACTTATGTGAAACGATTTCAAAGGATAAGCTTATGACAAAATTTGACAAGTACAGATTTGTGGGACATCCTAAAGTAAGTTTAGGGCATATGTTTTATGATCCTACTTAGCAAAAGGTGTTTGTTGCAAAACATGCTGCCTTCTAAGATAAAGGTGTTTATTATTGAAGTGGGCTAGTGGAAGGATAATACATCTTGAAAAGTTCAAGAACCACAAAACAGTACAAGTCAAATAAGAGGAACCTATAGATAGACCTATTGTACCACAACCGAATCGTAAATCTGGAATAGTACCGAAGATACCTAGGAGGTATGGATTCATCATGGATGATGATGATGAGGTACGTATCATAGAAGATGATGATCCAGTTATATACGATGAGGTAAGAGTTGTAGACACTCAGAGAAATGGATTGAAGCAAGTTTCTCAAATAATGGAACATTCATTTTGATGAGACAATCAAAAGAGTTTGATTTATCAAAAACAAGAATGAACCTAGTGTGTACAAAAGGGTCAGTGGGAGCGTCGTGACATTTCTGGTATTATATGTTGATATAATACGGATAAGGAATGACATGCCAATGCTAAAATCAATAAAGATAAAGTTGTCTAAACATTCCTCCATGAATGATTTGGGAAGAGTATCTTAATTGGGATGCAAATCTATATAGATAGATTTAAAGGATGCTCGGTTTAACCCAAGGAACGTATATTCATTTGATGCTAAAGTCGTTTAGCATGGCAAACTCCAAGAGATGTCTCATGTTGATGAGCCATGGAGTGTATCTCTCTTAATAGTCCCCATAGACTCCTAAAAGAGAGATCGCATGAGTGACAATCATGTATGCAATGAAATATACGCGACCTGATGTTGATCAGTCATATTCTGGAGAAGTTCACTGTGAAACAGTGAAAAACATCTTAAAGTACTTAACCAACACTAAGGATGTGATATAATTCATGGCGGGTCTGAATTAAAACTAGAGGGCTTAACAGACTCAAGTTTTTCAGACGAACCAAGACGACAGAAAATACACTTTAAGGTAAATCGTTACCTTGAACGGTGGTGCAGTGAATTGGAAAGGTTCCAAAAAACAAAGAGTTGTTGGTTTAGTGATAAAGACAAAGTATATAGCTATAAATGAAGCTACAAGTTGATTGTTTGGATGAAAAGTTCATTACAGAACTAGGAATAGTTCCTAAGTCTCATCTTGGATCTAAACATGTGTTGTGGCACTTTCATTTGATTATAGGAATCATTGAAAGATGGGAAATCACTATAGAGATAGTGGACTCTCAAGAACAACATTACATATCCATTAACTAAAGCTTATCCAACAGCAGGATAATCGTCACTTAGAGAAGAAGAGTATAAGATACCATGATGATTGGCTTTAGTGCAAGTGGGAGATTGAAAGTAATATGTACACAAGCCAATCATGTTTGATGATAAAGCATATACTTTCTAACAATCTTATTCAGTTATTAATAAAAAGTATTAATTTATTAAAGGCTTTTAATTATCTACATGATGCTATTTTATAATATGTGATAAACCCATAGTTTTAAGCAATGCTTTTAGAATAATGATGATGATCATTCTAATGAGATCTAAATTCTTAGAAAGCTTAAAACTAAAATAGTTCCCAATCGTTGGATTACTAAATTGGGGATTAGTGAATCCGGATAGATTGGTACATACGTTGCTTGCTCATTGGACGAGGATGATTGATCTCATGATCATTTGTGTGGAGACACTAAAGCAAGTATGTAGGTGCTTATTAGAGAATAAGTTCACTGAACGTGACTCGCTAAGGAATACCTAATGGAGTTTTACTTGCATGTCAATAGGAATTCCTGTAGTGATAGTAGTACAAGTGATCCTTGGACTTGAGATCATCATAGTATCTTGTGTATGATGAGTTATACTTTGACTTATTCCTTAAGACCCTTAGGGTATATCAAAGGGTATGCTTGGGTATAACAAGTTGTACATGGAGATAATGTATGATCAATAAAGAATCTACCACTTCTAGTAAAAGAAGAGAAATGTCCTATGTGATTCGATAAATGACAACTCAGTAGTCCTTGGCCAAGGCAGAATGAAATTAGAAAAGAGTTTCTAATTTGCATTATTTGGGTTTGTGCATTTAAGAGTCGAAATACAAATAATTAAATAAAATAAGACTTGACAGAAATTCCATGTCTTATATTTAATTGGGACATTGTATGGTGGAAGGATTGAATTGTACGGTAACTATTTACTCAAAGGTTCTTTTATGATTAATGTTGAAATCTATATTATCTGGAAAGTCGTTGATCGCTAGGGAGGCTTATCCCTATTGTAGAATAAATATTATTTATTTAAATAAATTATTAGTTTAATTTATTTATTTAAATAAGATTAGAATTGTTCTAATTGATTTATTCACAACCAGTTTAATATGGAGAACCTAAAGGGTCACACCATAAAAAGAAGAATAATTATTTAAGAAGTTAATGGCATAATCGTAATAATAAGTTAAGTATATTTAATTTAATCTATGGTGATAGAATAAATTAAATAGCTTAATATTTATTATTTAATATTTTAGAAATATTAAATATAAATTAATAAGAGGAGTCTTATTATTATTATTAATATTATTATTATTTAATTCCTAAAGGAGTTTAGGAATTAATTAATAAAAGTACTCTCAAATATCCTAATAGGATTAGGAGACAAATTAATTAAAAGAGTTTAATTAATTATCCTTAATAAGATTAGGGAGCTTAATTAATTAAAAGGCTAATTAATTATTCCTAATAAGATTAGGAGCCTAATTAATTAAAAGAGTTTAATTAATTAAAATAAAAACCAATTCCTTAATTGTTAAGGATGGGTTGCCCACATCTATAAATAAGAGGAGTCTTATTATGGGTATGAGAGAGGTTGATGTATTATTAGAATACGTAATTCAAATAGTTGGGAGAGTACGCCTTTTTCTATAAAGATAGAAAAACTAGGGTTTAGCCAACCACCCATCTTCTTGAATTCTTCTTCTTCCTTGGTGGATCACCTCTAGAGGCCAAACACTTGGGTGGCTAACGTTGATCAAAGGAATGAACCAAACCCGGTGGATTCAAGTTGAACGCGAAAAGGATTGGAGGTGAACTTGTACCTGAGGAAGCTCGGATCTTCAAGGGTATGATTCTTGTTCTTATCTTTTCGTTTAATTAATAATTATGCATAAAGGGTGATCCGGGTATATGGTTTGTAAAATTTTAAACTCTGATTTTTACACGCTTCCGCATAATTTTTTGCAATTTGATTGCGTTCATGAATATTACAAACCTAACAACTATTTAATATTTTATTTTATTGATTCAATAATTGCTACGTTGGTATTTTATATTATTGTTGTTTCAATAATTGTCACTACAAAGTATTTTCATTATCAAATCAATAATTCATATTATCTGAATATTATTATAAGATAACATTATTGGCAATGTCTAGAAAGTTCTGTCTAAGGAGAAGTTTGGTCACCTAATTGCGCGCCAGTAAAGAGAAATCCTTATTGGAAAGCCCCCTCTTTTCTGAGAACTGCCTGGTTGTCAGTATTGTGATTCTGTAATATTATTTGTCAATAATTAATTATTGATTTATATGATAAGGGAAATATTTATTTTATGTGGATATAGATGGATAAAATTTTAAATGTGACAATTGTTGAAAATTGATATTTTATCTCTTCTGATAAAAAAATTCATTTAAATATATTTTTATAATTTAAAAATATAATAGTGATGATATTTTATAATGAATGTGGGATATATGAATAAATGAGGAGGAAGAGTATTTTTGTTTCAATAAATGATTAAAACATGTTTTTCATGTTTGTGGACCCCATTTCTTGATTGAAATTTGATTAGAGTGTGTAAAATCGCCCGTTTGTGGATTTCGGTCAATTTCTGTTTGGAATTTGGAAAAACTTTCTTCTGTAAAAATGTAGAGAATGGAATTTCCTATAGAAAGGTCATGAGGTTCGAATTTTTCTGATAAAAGACTATTTATTATGAATTATTGAAGTTCTGAAGTTCTGAAATAATTATTTTTCAAAAGTTTTAAATTTGTTTTAAAAGAAAAATGTTTTTGATATGTTTGATGTGCCCCATTGGTTATTGAAATGGCTGAATTCAGATCTCTAAATGTGGTCGTAGGAATAAAAATAAATAATATTAATATTTTATTAAATTTTCTGCTTTGGTGTTCTAAGCATTTTCCTATAAATAGGGTGCTTAGGTTATAATTGAAAATCACACCAGAAATTGAAGTTTTTTCTCTCTTTCTCTCTCTATATTATCGAGTGTATACTTGTGAGTATTTTGATACTTTGAGTGTTGTTATACGGTGCAAGTTCCCTTCAGCACTATATCCGGTAGTCCAGCTAGAAGTACAATCTTTTCAAGGTAAGGGATGTTATAATTTTTTTAAATGATATTATTTCTTCTAATATCATTATGCCAGATTATTGGTATGATTTTTCTTGTGAAATTCTTGTCTTTTAGTGTCAGAGTTACTATTCACGTATACAGCACTATTCACGTATACGTCACTATTCACGAATACGACACTATTCACAAAAAAATTAAATTTTAATTTTTCGTCCAAAATATCTATTATGGATACTAGCTTTGATTGTATCCATATTTTGATAATTCTTGAATTTTACTTCACTATAGTTATTTATGAAGTATTTTTGAACTTGGATTGTGTAAAGTACGAATCCTTAATATTTGTTCTTTTGTTTCACTGGATTCGTTTTCTTTAAAATATTTTTCATCATCCTCAGTCCTAAAAGATTATATTACTGAATATCTTTGGCCTGTAGTGCAAAGATGGTTGATTTTCTTATGAATATCTTTGGCCTGTAGTGCAAAGATGTACAGGTGTTGAGATGAACCTGACCAACTGATGAATATCTTTGGCCTGTAGTGCAAAGATGAATATTTGATTCAAGATGAATATTGATTGATGTTACAGGGATAAAATATTGATGATGGACTTTTAAATTCATAGTTTAATTTTTTTCTCTACGTAACTCATCTATGAATTATTATTTTCGTTGTGAATATTGATTTGAAACTTGTTGTTTATTATATTCTATCAGATTTTTCCCTGTTGAAGACTAACGATAATTGTTATATATTATCTTTGTCATAATATTATTTACTAGGCTTGTTGAGCTCACTCTTTTCTTTTTTGTTCCATTTTTCTTCTCAGGAGGCGAGAATGTAGCTAGTACTATTCGGGGTATGGAATGATGGTTCTAGAAGTTATTTTAGTAGTCCTCACCATTTTTGTAAAATAATGTACCAATAATAGTAATGAGGACTTAGTTGGGTATGGATATTGTCTAAATGACAATATTTGTATTTAAACTTATAGTTTATATGTTGTATTAATAACGTTGTAGTTGTTTCTGTACCATGTTATTGACAACTCAAAATGGGTGATGTATACTTATTTTTGGGGCGTCACAGTTGGTGTCACAGCTTAGGGATATGATCTCTGGCAGAGATCGAGGAATAGAACTAGGAGGGGAGAGACGAGTAAAACCTTCGCTAGTGTGTCTTAACTAAGCTTATTTGTTGGTTGGTCAGTATATAGGGATATTATGTGATATGTTGATTTCTTTAATTAACCTTTGTTTTATGACAGTATTTGAGAATGTCGACTGAGAATGTTAACAATGGAGCAATTGAGACCATGGAGACACCTTTACCCACCAACGAGGAGAATGTGCAACAGACCGGCAATGTTCCTCCTATAAACAACACCATTGATCAGACGATGAACAAAGAAATGTTTAGAAGCTTTTTACAGTTCATGCAAAATCAGACGAGGGAGACTCGTGCACAAAATACCGGCGGAAATGATAACAACGCACGGTTTGTCACGGCCAAGCAGTTTAAAGAGTTGGGACCACCAGAATTCTAGGGAATGCCAGATCCGATTAAGGCAGAAACGTGGGTCAAACAAATTACCAAGATATTCGATGTCTTGGGATGCACGGAGGAACAGAAGGTTCCATTCGCAACTTTTATGTTCCGTAATGAGGTAGATTATTGGTGGGAGTCTGTGAAGCGTACCCATCCAGCCGCACTCAGCATGTCTTGGGAGACGTTTTAGAAACTGTTCAATGACAAGTACTTTCCTGAAAGTATTCGTCATATGAAGGAAGTGGAGTTTATTATACTAGAACAAAAAAACATGACGGTGTCCCAATAAGACGCGAAGTTTGCAGAGTTATCCAGGTTTGCACCTCATTTAGTGGAGAATGAGGAACGTATGACGCGGATGTTTCTGAGAGGTTTGAAACCCAACATACGTCAATATCTCATTTCTCATAAATTTTCTCTCTATTCAGATGTTGTCAACAGGGCTCATTAGAATGAGATAACATGTACGTTCAACCGAGGGATCACAACCAGGATCATACCGGAGATAGCAGTCAACAGAATAACGATAACCAGAGGAGAAAGAAAAAGACGGACAAAAATGGTAACCACTCTGGTGGTAGTCATGGCCATGAGAATAGAAGAAGCGAGTTGGGAGCAGATTTTAAAAAGAGGAGATTCAATAATGACCATGTGAAGACATCAACACCAGCAGCAACTGGTTCTAAGGGAGGAGAACGACCACCGGTCATATGCTATAAATGCGGGAAAGAGGGATATATCAGTCCAAACTGTCCACAACAGTTCAAGGTATGTTATAATTATGGAAAGCAAGGACATATCGCTCGAGATTATACGATAGCGAAACCAAGTCCAGGGGGGACGGTGACTCAAAAGGCTGTCCCAGAAAAGTAAAAGTCAACGGTTCCTGGAAGAGCATTTGTTATGACTGGTCAAAATGCGAGGAACCCAAACGAGGTGATCACGGATAAGCTAATCATTAATTCTTGCGAAGTTTATACCTTACTTGATACCAGGTGCTACCCATTCATTTATCTCTCCTACTTGTGCTCAACGTTTAAACTTGACTCCGGAGAAATTAGACTTTGATTTATTTGTGGAGACTCCATTAGGAGAAACTTTCATTACATCCACTGTTTATAAATCTTGTTTGATCCAAGTTGGTACCATCACATTACCTGTTGACCTTTTCGCTTTAAAGATACTTGCTTTTGATGTAATTTTAGGGATTGATTGGTTAACCACTCATCATGCCAAAATTGATTGTTTTTGTAAGGTTGTTAGTTTTAATATTCCTAACCAACCTGTTGTACGAATTCAAGCAACTAAACCATTAAAATCAATCATAGTCATATCAAATTATAAAGCTATTCGTTTATTGAAAAACGGTTGTCAAGATTTCTTAGCCCATGTTATGGATTTGAATAAAGACACGTCAGATTTAAATAATATTCCTGTTGTTAGTAAGTTTCTTGACGTATTTCCTCAAAAACTTCCCGGTCTACCCCTAGAACATGAAATTGAATTCTTTATTGATCTTGAGCCTGGTACAAAGCCCATTTCTAAAACCCCATATCGAATGGCTCTTATTAAAATTAAGGAGTTAAAGGTCCAACTACAGGAGTTGTTGGACATCGGTTTCATTCGTCCTAGTACATCTCCTTGGGGTGCTCCTATTTTATTTATAAAGAAGAAAGACGGAAGTATGCGACTTTGTATTGACTATCAGGAATTGAACCATGTCACCATCAAGAATAGGTATCCGCTACCTCGTATTGATGACATGTTTGACCAGTTGCAAGGAGCACAATTCTTTTAAAAGACCGATCTTCGTTCTGGATATCATCAGCTGAAGATTAGAACTGAGGATATTCCAAAGACTGCCTTCAGAACTCGGTACGGGAATTATGAATTCTTAGTCATGTCTTTTGGATTGACTAATGCTCCTGCGGCTTTCATGGATATGATGAACTGAGTATTCAAGGATTATTTGGATCAGTTCGTTGTTGTCTTTATTGATGACATCCTCATATATTTCAAAAGCCGTGAAGATCATGAGCACCATTTGAAGCTGGTACTCCAAAGGCTTCGTGAAAATAAGCTATATGCCAAGTTTAAGAAATGCGAGTTCTGGCTTGAGAAAGTAGCATTCCTTGGGCACGTGGTGTGAAAACATGGAGTATCTGTCGACCCGGCAAAGATTGAAGTAATACAAAGTTGGGAGCAACCAAAGTTAGTGACCGAAGTACGTAGCTTTCTGGGCCTAACTGGTTATTATCAGAGATTCATGGAAGGGTTTTCTCGAATCACTACTCCATTAACTCAGCTAACTCGGAAGGATACAAAATTCGTATGGAGCGAGGAATGCGAGAAGAGTTTCCAACAGCTTAAGAGGAGACTCATTTCGGCACATGTTCTGACAATACCATCTGGTTCGGGTTGATTTGTTATCTACAACGATGCTTCAGGCAAAGGATTAGGATGTGTTCTCATGCAACATGGGAAAGTCATAGCCTATGCCTCGCGACAACTTAAAGAATATGAGAGGAATTATCCTACTCATGATCTAGAGTGGGCAGCAGTCATTTTCTCGCTAAAGATCTGGAGGCACTATCTATATGGGGAGAAAGTGGAGATATATTCAGACCATAAAAGCCTCAAATATTTCTTCACCCAAAAAGAACTCAACATGCGACAACGACGTTGGCTGGAGCTGTTAAAAGATTATGACCACACTATTCAATACCATCCTGGAAAAGCGAACGTGGTAGCTGACACGTTGAGTAGAAGATTATATGCAAGAACGAGTGCGATGATGTCAAGTATACGCACAGAGCCAACTTTAATAAAAAAAAGTTAAAGTTGCTCAAGCCACCGACCCGGAGCTGATGCGTACGAAGAAGAAAGTACAAGAAGGTGCTATTCCGGAAGCGAGAATCGATGAAGAAGGAATACTTCGAGTCCACTCCAGACTTTGTGTTCCTAACGACTCTGATTTGAAGTACAAGATCTGACAGAGGCACATAATACACTGTTTACAATCCATCCTGGAAGTACCAAAATGTATCGTTATCTTCGACAAACATTTTGGTGGAACAACATGAAGAGAGAGATTGCAAACTTTATCTAGAGGTGTTTAACTTGTCAACGTGTAAAGGCGAAGCATCAAGTACCTAAGGGTCCATTACAACCACTTGAGATTTTGAAATGGAAGTGGGAACACATTACCATGGATTTCGTTACGGGTTTTCCCACGGGTTTTTCAAGGCATAAATGCTATTTGGGTTATTATTGATAGATTAACCATATCTGCTCATTTCTTGCCGATACGGGAGACATATTCCCTTGAACGTCTTGCTCATATGTATGTAAATGAGATTATGATATTGCATGACATGATAGTATCCATAGTTTCAGATCGTGACCCAAGATTCACTTCACGATTTTGGGTTAGCTTGCAAAAAGCTACGACACAGATTTACAATTCAGTTCGGCATACCATCCTCAAACGGACGGACAATCAGAGAGGACTATTCAAACTCTTGAAGATCTATTAAGACTCTGTGTCCTAGACTTCAAAGGGATCTGGGATAAGTATTTACCATTGGTGGAATTCTCCTACAACAACAGTTATTAGGCAAGTATAGGGGTAGCTCCATTTGAAGCATTGTATGGAAGAAAGTGTCGCTCTGCAGTATGTTGGGATGAGGTGGGTGAAGCAACATTGTTGGGACCAGAGTTGGTACGTATTACTACAAAAAAGATCCAAATGATTCGAAAACGTATACAAACAGCACAAGATCGATAAAAGAGTTATGCGGATCTTCATCGAAAGGTTGTGGAATTTAGTATTGGGGATCATGTATTGTTGCGTGTTGCCCAATGGAAAGGAGTTACAAGATTCGGGAAGAGAGGAAAGCTCAATCCACGATTTATTGGTCCATTTCAGATTCTTGACCGAGTAGAAAATGTAGCATATAGACTCGCGTTACCTTCAAGTATGTCTCGTGCTCATAATGTTTTTCATATATCTGTGCTTCGTAAATATGTGAAAGACCCGAACCACATTATTGAGTTAGAACTGGATGAGATAGCTGTCAAGATCTTGGATAGGAAGGAGCATGTCCTACGCACCAAGGTCAAGCATAAGACAACATTTAGTAGGAGGAACCATGCTATTGAGGAAATGACCTGGGAGTTGGAAACAGAAATGAAAGCGAGGTATCCTCACTTTTTCGAAACACCAGGTATATACGTCAATTTCGAGGATGAAATTTTATAAGGAGGGGAGGTTGTAAGACCCCAACTTATTATTAATGAAATTAAATTTCATCTATTTATTATTTTGAAATAGTAAGGGTTGATTTGATTAATGTGGTTAGTTATGGGTAAAAAGACCAAATATTTCAAATATGCAAGTGGTTATAAAATATTCATTTTTATCGGAGAATATTCGTTTGGTCGTGGAATATTTTTACTGTTGGGGAATATTCGTACGACGGCGCAGCCTTGTGTGGGCCCCATAACGGAAAGCGATTGGATGAAAAAAACGACAAGTATAAGTTGTTTATAAATAACGACGTAGTTGTTATCGTAAATACTGTTGGGATACCCGGTGGTTAAAACACAGTAGCACACGGTATTGCACCAGTTATTGATTCTTATGTAAGAAGACACTACTCAATAATTGTTACAGTAGTTACTATTTAATATTTTATTTTATTGATTCAATAATTGCTACGCTCATATTTTATATTATTGTTGTTTCAATAATTATCACTACACAATATTTTTATTATCAAATCAATAATTCATATTATTTGAATAATATTATTAGATAACATTATTGGCAATGTCTAGAAAGTTCTGTCTAAGGAGAGGTTTGGTCACCTAATTGCGCGCCAGTAAGGAGAAATCCTTATTGGAAAGCCCCCTCTTTCCTGGGAACTGCCTGGTTGTCAGTATTGTGATTCTGTAATATTATTTGTAAATAATTAATTATTGATTTATATGATAAGAAAAATATTTATTTTATGTGGATATAGATGGAGAAATTTTTTAATGTGACAATTGTTGAAAATTGATATTTTATCTCTTCTGATAAAATAATTCATTTAAATATATTATTATATTTTAATAATATAATAATGGTGATATTTTACAATGAATGTGGGATATATGAATAAATGAGGAGGGAGAGTATTTTTGTTTCAATAAATGATTAAAACATGTTTTTCATGTTTGTGGACCCCATTTCTTGATTGAAATTTGATTATAGCGTGTAAAATCACTCGTTTGTGGATTTCGGTCAATTTTTATTTGGAATATGGAAAAACTTTCTTCTGCAAAGTTGTAGAGAATAAAATTTCCTATGGAAAGGACATGAGGTTCAAATTTTTCTGATAAAAGGGCTATTTATTATGAATTATTGAAGTTCTGAAATAATTATTTTTTAAAAGTTTTAAATTTGTTTTAAAAGAAAAATGTTTTTGATATGTTTGATGTGCCCCATTGGTTGTTGAAATGGCTGAATTCAGATATCTAAATGTGGGCGTAGGAATAAAAATAAATAATATTAATATTTTATTAAATTTTCTTCTTTGATGTTCTAAGCATTTTCCTATAAATAGGGTGCTTAGGTTAGAATTGAAAATCACACCAGAAATTGAAGTTTTTTCTCTCTTTCTCTCTCTATATTATCGAGTGTATACTTGTGAGTATTTTGATACTTTGAGTGTTGCTATACGGTGCAAGTTCCCTTCATCACTATATCCGGTATTCCAGCTAGAAGTACAATCTTTTCAAGGTAAGGGATGTTATATTTTTTTTAAATGATATTATTTCTTCTAATATCATTATGCCAGATTATTGGTAAGATTTTTCTTGTGAAATTTTTGTCTTTTAGTGTCGGAGATACTATTCACGTATACGACACTATTCACGTATACAGCACTATTCACGAATACGATACTATTTACAGAAAAATTAAATTTTAGTTTTTCGTCCAAAATATCTATTATGGATACTAGCTTTGATTGTATCTATGTTTTGATCATTCTTGAATTTTACTTCACTATAGTTATTTATAAAGTATTTTTGAACTCGGATTATTTAAAGTACGAATCCTTAATATTTGTTCATTTGTTTCACTGGATTCGTTTTCTTTAAAATATTTTTCATCATCCTCAGTCCTAAAAGATGATATTACTGAATATCTTTGGCCTGTAGTACAATGATGGTTGATTTTATTATGAATATCTTTGGCCCGTAGTGCAAAGATGTACAAGTGCTAAGATGAACATGACCAACTGATGAATATCTTTGGCCTGTAGTGCAAAGATGAATATTTGATTCAAGATGAATATTGATTGATGTTACAGAGATAAAATATTGATGATGGACTTTAAATTCATAGTTTAATTTCATTCTCTACGTAACCCATCTATGAATTATTATTTCCGCTGCGAATATTGATCTGAAACTTGTTGTTTATTATATTTTATCAGATTTTTTCCTGTTGAAGACTAACGATAATTTGTTCTTATATTATCTTAGTCATAATATTCTTTACAGGGCTAGTTGAGCTCACCATTTTCCTTTTTGTTCTATTTTTCTTCTCAGGAGGCGAGAATGTAGCTAGTACTAGTCGGGGTGTGGAATGATGGTTCTAGAAGTTGTTTTAGTAGTCCTCACCATTTTTGTAAAATAATGTACCAATAATTGTAATGAGGACTTAGTTGGGTATGGATATTGTCTAGATTACAATATTTGTATTTAAACTTACAGTTTATATGTTGTATTAATAAAGTTGTAGTTGTTTCTGTACCATGTTATTGACAACTCAAAATGGGTGATGTATACCTATTTTGGGGGCATCACAATAACAATTATGAGACACCCATGTTAGAGGACTTTACATACTCTCATGACCACTTTAAGATTAACTTCTCATATTAGGGACTTAATTTAGGATTCCCACGGCATGAAGGCCAAATAGGGTCATGTAAAAACAATGCCTACTAAATTGGTCTTATGTCCACATAAAGAGATCACATAAGTTGTACTATGTACGCTCATAGGTGTTCACATCTTTTATTCATAGCTAGCATCGTTTATCACTTGAAATTTTATTTTCAAAACATGTTTTAATGACTTCTATTGTCAAACTAGATAAGTGTACTTATAGGTCATGTTTAAAGACATAACTAGTACTAGCATTCTATACTACAAGTTCAGAGGTTAGACAACACAATGCTCATGAATATTGGTTTCAAAACGTTTAAGTTTTCTTTTCTCCAAATCCATGTTATGCCGACCAAACCATGCAAGGCATTCTATTATGAGTAAGGTTATCTTATATGTCATGTATAATATCATGTATGTTCATGTTATATCATTTAGAATAACATATTCCATTGTCGGGAACACTATACTTGCGTATGTGCTCGTTCGACACCCTCCGATCGCCTCCGAATACGTAACAGTCACACATATGACTATTTTAACCCTTCTAACGACCTCAAATTGAAAAACTTAAAGCACAAAAGTTTTAGGTCTATTCATCCTCATTCCGGATAATCTTGAATCACCTCAATCTGAGTTTTATAAAAACGTTGTGCCTAATTTACGACAACAGGTCAAAGCAGTCTACCCAACACTGAAGCCCGGCACAGCTGCGCCCCAAATGGCCTTGGGGGCAGCGCAGCTGTGCCCTGGGAGGCAGAACAATTTCTCAGACTCTGTTCTTCGCGATTTTACAGACCCAAACTCCTTCCAATTATCATAACATAAGTTATACTCATCCAAATTGGTCCATTTTTGATTCTATGAGTTTGTAACTCATAAAACTACATCATACCAAATACCCAACAATTAACATAAACATTAACTAACCCAAATATGAATCTATAACTCACGTTCATGTAAATGTTCATGTTTTGACAATTTAGCAAATTCATTCACTACGAATTCGTTTCTCAACCAAATTTCTTTTTTTATGCTATGTTTGTTTGTATATAAAAAGGACCAAATATAATGGCTAAGGGGCATACCCTAGAATATAGTAGCATCATCTATGTGATAACCCGGGATTTCGAATAATCCAAAATTTGCGAATAATTTTTTTTAATTAATATTAATGTTAATTATCAATTTTGTGACAAGTATCTGTGATACGAGTCTCGAGAAAGTCAATTTGTGTATTGACTAATAAATTTAGAGTAGAGTTGTGCTTAACAACTTTAGAAAACCCTAGCCCTAATTTTCGGATAGGGATCCGGTAGAAAATATAATTAAAATAATTATATTGCTAAGAATGTGTTTGTACTGTATGTTGATTATATTGATTAATAATTGATCGGATAAGGTTTGTAATTAATAAACCTTAATAAGGGATTTAAAACCCTAATCTTAAATTTAGAAAATAAATTGTACAATTAAAAACCTTAATTGTACGTCGAGAAACCCTAATTTAAAATATGGGATTTCCTAAACCCTAATTAGGCAACTCTAATTTTTATTAGCATGCCTAAAGTGTTTGTTAAACTTAAATATGATTAGAAAACTCTAATTATATTTTTGTTATTTTAATTTCTATTTTACAAACCCTAATTATAATTTAGAAAATTTATTTGTCTAATTAAAACCCTAATTCGTGGGTTATAAACCCTAATGACCATTTTGACCCTAATTGCTAAATTAAGCAATTTTAATTAGGAATATTAATCCTAATTAGCAAGATTGAATTTTATGATTAGGATATATTAATATAATTATTGAATCCTAATTATAATTTTGGAATATTAATTTTCTATTTTGAAAACCGAAATTCAAAAATCTTGGAAATCAAATTACTAAACCCTAAGGGTTCCAAACCCTAAACCCTAAGGGATTCAAACCCAAACCCTAAACCCTAAGGGATTGTGAATTGGACAACAATGCCTTTAAAAATATATGGAGAATGACCAAAATGCCCTTTTGTATATTTTAGTAAGATAACTTGTGAATCTTGGTAAATTTGTAGTAGGTGACCAACCCACTTGACCAATGTGACTTAAATCTCAGCCTCTCAGCCGAAATTATCAGATTCAAGCAACCTAAAATCATATATATAGAATTATAGAGAGAGAAAGTGCATAAATCTTAGCCATTTTCTCTCTTGCTCTCATCTACTCTCTCTCCCATCCAAAGCTTCGAAATCTTATAGTAGATCAGTCACTTAAACACCTCTAGAAACATCAAGTTCATATTGGAGATCAAAGATCAAGATTTATAACAAAGAGGTATAAACCTAATTTTATTTTTGATACATGTTGCTAAGAAAAATTATGTGTTTAAGTGTTTATAATCTTGCTAATGGATGTTTTATGAAGATCTATGATGATCTATCATGAATCCATAGCATCAAAGTTCCTTAAAAGGATGTTTTTCAAAAACTGTTTTGCACAGTTTCTGTGGTCTGACAAGCAAATGTCAGGAGCCACAGATTCTTGTTCGTTTGTTATTTTTGTTGTTTTAAGTTTTTGATTTGTAGCTTGGTATTAGATCTTTCATCTGGAAGTGAAACTTCAGTCATTGGATGTCTAGGTCGCATGTTATAGACGGTCAAACCACGTTGACCAAGCTTGACCAGCTGAAAATCTGGGTAACCCAGAAAGTTAAAAACAGTGTCTGACAAGGTTTTGGAAGGCCCAGATCTGGTCGTTATGATGTTATTTGTTAATGTTGTTGTAATATACTTGTATCCTGATGTCTGTAGTATAGATACATAGCCTTATAACTCTTAAACACGTCATATCTAGATTGTAGTGAGTGGTCAAAGTGGCCTGCTCGACCATGTTAGCAGTTTTCTGGAATTTCCAGAAAATCGGATGAACAGCCTTCTGACAGACTTTGACCGAGCTGGATCTGGCATTTATGTGGTTGTTGAACTGTAATTTTGTTGTATTTATATTCATTAACACATGGATTATAAGTGTAAACCATTAAATAAGATGAATCAAGACCGGGACATAGAATTAATGGAGCTCAAAAGTAGTACCACGAAACTGTCTGGGTTTCTGGGTTGCCCAAAAAACCCAGAACAGCTCTGACATTGATTTTCGAGGCTCAGATCTTGCATCTAGATTGTTGTTTGAGCCAATTGATGGTTGATAATTGGAGAATTACATGTATACTACACGATCACAGTTTAAGTTAGCCCAGAAACAGTTTTTATTGGATTGTATAGCTGGTCAAACGTAGACCCATGTACTGCCGGCTGTCAGTGTTCTTGAGCTCAAGAACACCAACAGCGACACTTTTTGTCGCTAAAGCCCTATAGGGACGATTTTATTTATTTTATTTCCTGAATATTCTGAAAAATGATTTAAAATAGAAATAAATTCTAAAAATTAGTAAAAATGGTTTTAAAAATTATTTTAAATTATGAAAAATAATTTTTGACCAATTGGAATATTTATTCTTTAATATTTATAATTATTTAAATATTAAAGGTATTTAATTTATTTAATTAGTGTATTAAATAAATTAGAGAAAAATGATTTAATATTATGAAAAATCATTTTAAATAAGAATAATGTATTTAAAAATATTTTGAGTTATAAAATGTAACTTTTAATATTTTTGGAGAATTTTCATTAATAATTTAATATTAATGATATTAGATTTATTTGATTATTAAATTAAATAAATAAGATAAAAATAATTTTAATGATTTAAAAATTATTTTAATTGAGAATAAAGTGTTAGAAAATATTTTAAATTATAAAATATAATTTTCAATATTTTTGGAAAATTTTTATTAATAAATTAATATTAATGATGTTTGATTTATTTAATTATTATATTAAATAAATGAATTAAAAATGATTTTATTGATTTAAAAATTATTTAAAAAATGAGAAAAATGATTTAAAAATATTCTAAGTTATAATTAATGACTTTTAATATTTGGATAATAATTTCATTAATATTTATATATTAATGGTATTGATTTAAAAATGATTTTAATTATTTTAAAAATCATTTAAGTTGAATATTGATGGTTTAAAAATATTTTAAGTTATTGATAATAACTTTAATATTTTGAAAAGTATGTTATTAATATTTTGATATTATTAAATATTAATAATGATATGATTAATTGATAATTAAATCATTTAAAAATGATTCTGATATTTGAAAAATTATTATAAATTATAATAATTGCTTGATAATTATTAAAAGCTTCCGAAAAATATTATTAATGATAATTGACTTATCTAAATTAATATTGAAGCTTAGAGACCACGTGTAATTGACAGATAACAGTGTTAATTGTCGGATAGGGTGACCAGAACACCGAGAATGGACTGAAGTCCAACCAGACTGAACTAGTTTGACTTGTTAAGTGTTTCTATAGGTTATAAACAATGTTGTGGCTATGTGGTAATGTGTCTAGGAGAAGTTTGACTATGAATTACAGTGTTGTGTGTTATGTGAATTATTGTGCTAATTGTTAGACCGATATTATTGGTTATAGGTCTTTCAAAAGCAGATAAGTATTTTGTAGCTGTAATCAGCGGAAGAGGCAAGTTTCCTAACTCAACCTTGAGTTATTTCATTCAATTATTACTGGTGGATAATTATTGCTAATTATACCACGTCCAGGAATTTATTGTTGAAATTAAATTATTGAATTAGAATATATATATATTCGTAGAATTACTGTTGTTGGATATTCATATCTGTAGAAGTTAGAATTGACAGTACAGATAATTCCTGTTTATTGTCAAATTATAATGAGAAATGTCTTAGCTAATTATTCTGGCTAGACGAACAATTATTAGAACTTGATAGATTCGAGAAAATAAATTCAATTATTATTGACAGATCGATACCAATTATTTCAGCTCGATCGAGAAGTAAATAGAATTTGAAATCACAGTATTTCGTTGTAAAATCAAAATCTTGATTCTAAGACTGAGAAGAACAACTTTTTATATAAAGGGAACATTTTATTGGTCGTGAATTCGATCTTTGCGTGCGTTTTGAGTATTATGCATAATATAGGGTATAATAAGCTGATCACTTGTTATACTTGCAGAGGGGTATGATTTAATCTTTATGGTTATCTGATACAGCTGAGTATATATCAAAGTAAATCTTCGATATCTACCCGAGAAAATAAGTTCAAGATCTTGTGTGATCGCTCAGTATTAAATCTGGAAAACATTCCACTTTGCTATTTCGTAGAATTGATTCTTGATTATTCATTAGAATATCGTAGAAACTTTAAAAGAGTTGTACTCTTTCATTATTGAATTATTGTGTTGTATAGAATATGAGAAGACTTGTTATTAAATAACGATTTGTTCAGCTATTTAGAAGTTCCCCGAACTTTGATTTCATTCTATCAAAATAGATAGACTGTTGTTTTGAATTTTTATACATTTATTGTATGTCTTAACTTGTGGGGCAAATTAGTTGCTCACCCTTGCTAAATAAAAATTTTCAGCTAGGGATGAGGTTGCAGGAGGTGCTGCAAAGGACAAAGGCAAAGGCGTTGTAATAAATTAGTTATGATTAGCATATTTATTATGTTGTATTGTAAACCCTTTTTGTATATCTAAAGGGTATGTTTGTAAAGTTAAGGTTAGAAAACCCGGGTATTGTATTATTAAACTCTGATAAAAACTTATGAAAGTTACTATCTATATATATTATGGGTAGTTAAATGTTATTTATATTGTGGATCGTGAACACCAAACTCGGTGGTCAGGTAACCCGAATTTGCGGGTGTCACAATCTAAGTTATATAGATGATGATACGATACATGGAAGAGAACCCAACATAACAAGTTAAACTAACAACCAAATACAGTATTGATTACAGATTATGGCCTTGATGAAAAGACAGTTGATAGCACACCTCATGCTCGCAGCCCGAAGCCATGCTCGCCTGAAGGCCACCACCTCGCCCGAAGTCATGCTCGCCCACCTCATGGTCGCTCACCTGAGGCCCATTACCTGGGCTCGCTCTCCTCATAGTCGCTCACCACATACTTGCCTGAAGCGTCTTGCTCGCCCACGGGCGCTTATAACATACCAACACCTCACCTGCCCCCCATTGGAGTTACCAACCAATTACAATAGTAATTACAATTTGTTGCTTTGATGAAAGATTTACTAGAATAGAGTCTTGATTTAATAAGATTGATAGTGTCCTTTGCAAGAGACCTTGGAGGAATTGTAATACCCTTGTGCATCTTTGTGTTCCTAGCTTCCCAAACTTTGAAGAAGCAAGTGGCAACTGTGAGACTCAAAATGTTCTTGGTTAGTTTAGAGCCTTGATAGTTGGTGAGATAGCCAATGAGAGCATCCCATGTTAGTGGGATGGAAACCCAATTTCCTACGGCAAGCGCACTTGTTATGATAACCGTAGAATAGGCACATTCAAAGAACAAGTGCTCAAAGGTTTCAAGGTGTTGGTTGCATAGAAGACAGTTCCACATCCGCCCCATGTAATGCTTTGTTTTGTCGTTCGTGGATAGTTTCCTTAGAAGGCCCAACCACATCATAAATGAGTATCTTGGCACATGAAGTTTGTACCAAAGGATTGAGCTCCATGGTACCAATGGGGTCCTAGTCCGAATAGAATACCAAATCTCGTTGGACTTAACCGAATGTAGTGCGTGATCTTCCCATAAACTTTTATCAGTCTGTCTAAGAGGAATTAGAACTTGAAGAACTTGCTGCCGAAAAAGAATAACATCATGATAATTGCTTGCCGGGAGATTCCATGAGGAGTCCAATATTATGTGGCTAACCTTAGCAGTTAATGGAATACCAGAGTTGGACAGTAAAACTGTAGATGGGTTTATGGAGGCACCATCCAGCCAAGGATCATACCAAAGAGAAGTTTGATGACCATTCCCGAGTAAGTACTTCAGATGTTGAAGAACACATGGACGTAGCTTTAGGATTTGTTTCCAGGTCCACGAGAAATCGGGTCCTGCCTTAACCTCCCAAATAGATTTATCTTTCAAGAGAGTGTGTTGAATCCATTGAGCCCAAAGTGACTTAGTATCATGGTAGATTATCTGAAGGAAGTATTACATCAATAAGGCATTATTCCACTCAAGGACACTTTTAATGCCTAACCCCCCTTCACTCAGACGTAGTGTGAGTAAAGACCAAGCCACTTTAGCCCCAGACGTACACAGATTCGGCCCCTTCCACAAAAACCTGCTAAGAAGGGAGTGAATCTCACGAATAACAGCCTTGGGTAGCATGAAATGCTTGCACCAGAAGGTTTGTAAGGAACAAAGAATGATCAGCTGAAGACGACTAGAGTAGGCAAGGATTTTTGAAGTCCAGGTAGAAATTCGAGAGGTTATCCTTTGTACAAGTGGGACACAGTCGGCATAGGATAGCTTTTGAGATAGTAATGGGACTCCAAGGAATTTAGAAGGTAGCGAACCTAGCTGAAATCCCAGTAATGAGAGTATACTCTCCATGGTTGAAGGCTCAGTATTTGAGAGAAAGCATTGGCTTTTGTGTGCGTTAGGGATCAGACCTGAGAAAAAAGAGAACGATTGTATGCAGGAGTTAATTATATTGACCGAAGGTAAGCTCGCATGGCAGAAAACAAGAATGTCATATGTGAACAGAAGGTGTGTAAGTTGGCAAGCTTTGGCCTTCCAATGAAAAGAAAACTCATCAGTCGAAGTCCCTTTTTTGAGTTGTAGTGAAAATATTTCCATCACAAGAACAAACAGGAAAGGGGAGAGGGGGTCTCCTTGACAAAGCCCACGAGTACTACCAAAGAAGCCTGCAAGAGTTCCATTTAAATTAAAGGAGAACATGGTAGAAGTGATACAGGCCTTGATCCAACCTATGAAAATTGGAGGGAAATGAAAAGCTTTAAGGACATCCAAAAGGAGAGGGACCAAATTTCTTGGTTTAACCTTTGAAGAGATCTTGAGCCAAGAGTATATTATCACTTATACTACGACCTTTAACAAATGTCGATTATGCTTGGTCGATTATCATTGGCAAAACCACCTTCATCCTATTCGCAAGGATTTTTGCAATACATTTATAAATTGTATTGCAGCAAGAGATTGGACGAAAATCAACCATGGAAGTTGGGTTAGGACTTTTGGGAATCAAGGCCAAAGCGGTGGAGTTTATCCCTTTGGTTAGCCGGCTAGAGGTGAAGAAATACTGGACAGCCTTTGTAAAGGCCTCCCAAACAATGGACCGGCATCTAATAAAGAAGTTAACATTGAAACCATCTGACCCTGGGCTCTTGTTCCGGTTCATGGAGTTAAGCACCTTGAAAATTTCAGAATCGTTTAACTTTCGTTGTTTTCGCATTTGACTATACTAACAGTATCTAGAAACAATTCATGGATTATAACAATCCTTAGGCATAAATTTTGTGACTCAAAAGCTACTTTTTCTTGTTATTTACTAAGGATTTGTAAAACTTAGGAATCAAAGGCATGTAAGTTAGAATTTGTACCTCTTGATTGCTTAAAGTTGCTAATTATAGCTCTTCAATCCTCCAGTGTTTCTCAATTCTCCTAACTCACACTCTATAGGCATACTTATCAGACAACTTAAAACCACAGATAAATGAAAAAGATGGCTTCCATTTATAGAGAGAGGATTATCCAGTTCATGGTCTTGCACCATGGTTTAATTTAGTGGAGAATGTAAGGGAACAATGGTTACAAAGGAGTTGGCCAACAACCAATTCATAGCCATCATCACAGCACCTTTCTAGCTTCATTATCTTCCTCTTAGCCTTTTCATTTTGCTGAGTTTTACGCAATGAGCTTATAGACTAGGCCAATGGCCTATACACGTGAGTAAGGAAATGAGACTCACAAAATGGGACAACCCATTTGGTTTCTAAGCATTAGAAAAATGGGTATTTAAGATATCTATATTTACTTTTTTTGGACTTACAAGCTTACATTTAATAACTTAATGTTTTTACTATATGATAAATTAGGGGTACATATACCCATAATCATACAATCCATGTATAGTGTCCACAAAATATTTTAATTGGGCTAAATATAATTTAGTCGGATATTCTCAATCCACCATTTTTCATAAAATTTATCATCTCAAATATACCCAATTATCATAATGATAATTAATATCAATTATTTATTAACTCACCATCTATTTTCTTTTAATACTTCCCATTAAATCTCCCTTTGATTTAACTTCCCCATTTATGCCACACAAGACCTACTTATGTGAACTTAGTAATTAATAGTCCACAATCTTATAATAATACAATCTCACATAATAATATTATTCTTAACATTACATCTTATAATATGGTCATAATGTAATATTGTGACGCCCCCAAATCCGGGTATCTTCCAACCCGATAGATAGTGCTCCACGGTGCTACAGTTCACACAAACATTTAATTGAAATACCTCAAAAGAATGAATACGTCTTATATATATATATATTGCAAATCATTATTACCATTCCCCTGGTTCTTTATAACCGTTACCTTTGTTCTTGTCATAATATCAAATATTATCATTACAAACCTATACTATTATATAAGTAAATCTCTAGGTTCGTCTTCGCCTTTCCTTTATCCTTTCCGGATCCTTCGGTCCGTTCGGTCTTAGCTGCATTCATATGGTTCAAGCAAGTGTGAGCATAACTAGCTCAACAAGTACAACAATTTCTTTTAACAATATTCTTGAATCATACAAATCTTATATTTTCAATAACTGAACAATAGTTATGAAGTACTATTGATAATTCAATATAGCACTTCTCTTTTCTTTAAAATGTTTTAAAATGACAATATTCAGTAAAACATCAATTCTGGTCCTAGACCTTGAGTATTTTATACTTTCTTTGAAAAGGACATCCCGACACTAAGTCCGTAAGTCTGGCATTTCTTACGAGCTCGTCTAAGTGATCATCCTATAGTACTCTATGTTGATTAACACTACATTCATTAAACATATGTACGTTTAAGTGGTGGCAACCTCACGTGCCTGTCGTTTGACGACAAAATATTTTAGCATACTCAGTCTTCATTTGAAAACCATACCAACATAGTATGGCAAAATATTGACAATACTTTGATAGATTATAAGAAATCTAACATATCGTAAGTCTAAACTTGTTACTATTGGTTCCGGCTTTTCGATATCATTCACATTGTCATTACGTTCATGTTCGATTGCTTATCTTCAACTTTTATGTATCAAAATTAAGGTTTAACAATGCCTTAACAATGTTATAATTATGTTTTACTTCATTGTTAATTAGTTACCATTCTTTCTCTACTTACAAACCTTCTTTCACTGCCAAAACACTAAGGCTGGCACTGCGGCACCAGTCTTTACTATACAACTCGCACTGCGGTGCGGGTTTCCAGTAGCTCCCATCCGGCCTTGGCGCTGCGGCGCCACTCTTAATACTAGAACTCATGCTGCAACGCCACTTCCCAGTATGACCCCTTCATGCCTTGCACTGCAGCGCCGATAATAGCTCTATAGGTCGCGCCGCGGCGCGGACCCTGAGCCTCAGACAATTACTTCAGTTCAATTATTCGGTGAATTTTCTAGGGGCATAACTTATTCATGTTAAGTCCGAATTGGCTCGTTCAAAAACCATTAGTTCACAAATCACATCCTCTATGTGTTCATGCAAGAATTTTATATTTTTGACTTCGCTAACTAAAAATTCACCTATTGGTTCATTTTTAATGAAAACGATAAACGTCCATGAACGTTCAACGCTCATTTCTTCGTTCTAAGTTGGAATTCGACCATTTTTGAGTCCGCAACTCTATAATGCCAAATAAGACTTGTTCCCATCAAAAATCAACATTTCCAATCTTAAAATCAAAATTTAACTTCTAATCCAAGAATTTCACTAATTCGACGATTATCGTCCAATCGTTAGAATTCCGGCATAACTTTGTTACTTATAATTTGATTATCATTTTAAATGGATTCCATCTATCATAAACATCTTAACCTACATATTACATCAACTTATTTTCATGATAAGTTATGACTTATTCTTCATGAGTTTATAACTTGTCAAATTATACACTAAATATAACTTTGTTTTACATAGCTTATGATAGTTTAAGTCTTCTAACCATCATTCTTACATACTTTTATCATACTAACTTTATTCATATAAACATGTTACAAGTCTTATAAGTTCTTCCTTAATTCATAGCTTATCTATGAACAAAGTACTTATTCTAAGCTTATTACGACTTAAGTCCTTAGATTATTTATTCATATCATTCTTAGCATATATGTCCATTAATCCACACTTCTCTTATCAACCTACAATGGTAGAGATGGAAGACTAATGGACAAGAGTCTTACCCTTGATTATCACTTGAATGTTTCTTGTTCTTACTTCTTGTTTCAAAGTCTAACTTTTCCTAACTTATTATCTCTAACCAATAAGCACTTTGCAAGTTAAAAGTTGTTGGATGAAATGAGCAACCAACAAATGAAATCCAAGCTCTCTATTTATAGGATTGCTAAGGTACTATAAACTTGGGACTTAACTTTCCCTTCTTTCCAAAGCGTATCTTTCCTTTCCAAGGAGATACCTTTAGAAATACATACGAGCCTACTTCAAATTCTCTATTTACTCGATGAAAATCTGTAAATTTCTTCTGTCTGTCTTGAGCTATTACTAGATGCATTCGTATTAGCTTGACAATATCCGCTATTTGTTGCACCAATTCAAGTCCTAGCATTCGGCGTTCTCCCACTTCATCCCAATATAATGGTGTGCTGCATTTTCTTCTGTACAAAGCTTTGTAAGGCGGCATACCTATGCTTGTATGATAACTATTGTTATATGCAAACTCTACTAATGGTAGATGATCATCCCAACTAACTTTGAAATCCATGACGCAAGATCTTAACATGTCTTCTAACGTCTGAATTGTCCTCTTTCTCTGTCCAATCAGTTTGTGGATGATATGTCGTACTCAGCTTCAACTGCGTTCCTAACTGCTCTTGCAGAATTCTCCAAAAGTTTGATATGAATCGTGGATCACGATCTGATACAATTGAAACCGGTTGTCCATGTCTGGAAATTATTTCCTTAACATAAAGTTTAGCTAACTGGTCTAAGTTATACTTGACCCTAATTGGCAAGAAGTGAGCCGACTTCGTCAACTGGCCCACTATTACCCAAATCGCATCAATCCCTTTTGTTATAGTCGAAAGTCCCACCACAAAGTCCATCGTGATATGTTCCCACTTCCACTCCAGAATCTCCAATAATTGTAATAAGCCACTTGGTCGTTGATGTTCGACATTAACTTTCTGACAAGTCAAGCACCTACTTACATACCCGGCTATCTCTCTCTTCATGTTTGACCACCAAAAACTCTGTCGAAGGTCTTGATACATCTTAGTACTACCAAGATGAATCAAAAACCTCGAACTATGAGCCTCTTGTAATACTTGCTCCTTTAATTCTGTCTCATTCGGAATCCAAATTCTTCCTTCAAATCTCAATAACCCCTCATTATCAAGACTGTACTTAATATCTTTTTCATTGGCTAACCGCTTCTTCATCTGGTCACACACATCAGTTTTGAGCTGCACCTCCTTGACTCTTTCTAAAATGGTCGATTGAATCTCTGTCGTAAATAGTCTTTGTCCCGATTCACTCGGCAACTTCACTTCTATCTTCATCCTAGCCATCTCTGTTATTAACTCAGTTTGAGCCATTAACATAGAGAACTTCTCCCGACCCTTTCTACTTAAGGCATCAACAACTACATTGACTTTTTCCGGGTGATACAGGATTTCACAGTCATAATCCTTTATCAACTACAACCATCTCATCTGTCTCATATTCAACTCCTTCTATGTGAAGATATATTTTAGACTCTTATGGTCCGTGTATATCTCACATTTTTCTCCGTAAAGATAATGTCTCCATATCTTTAAGGCAAAAACTACTGCAACTAGTTCCAGATCATGAGTAGGGTAAACTTTCTCATAATCTTTTAATTGCCTTGATGCATACGCAATGACTTTGTCATGCTACATGAACACGCAACCAAGTCCTCTATGTGATGATTTGATTGTTTGAGTTGTGAATCTGGGGATATAATCCTTGTAAGGAGGAAATGATGTAACAATCCAAGATTTTAGTATTTGTAATTTAAAATATTTATTAACTTAAATAAATATTTTTATTGATATGATTGATGTTAGTAAATATTTATTTGATGTGATTATTGTTATTAAATATTTATGAATTAAATTTATTAGATAATATTCTAAACAAAATTAATTTATAATTTAGAGAGTTGTAATATAACATGAGATGTTATATTGTTGTTTTAATTTAATAATTTAAAGTGGTATGTTAAATTATTAAATAAAATTATAATGAAGTTATAATTTTATGATATTTATTTAAGTGGAAAATGTATGAAAAATTTAGTATGTTGTAATTAGTTTATTTAGTTAATGTTGGATATGGAGAATTCAAGGAAATAATATGACATTGTAAATTATAGTATAATTGATTTATTAAAATAAACTAAAGTAGTTTTAAATTGATTTAACCAAACAAGGCTTAAAATATTAAGTCTTTAATTTTTAAAGAGTTTTGGCCAAACAAAGCCTTATGGCTTTTGGATTTTTAAATTATGAATTTTATTATAACAAATAAAATAAAATATATTTATAATTGAGATACGTTTATAATAGTGTAACTGATATATTTAGTAAGCGTGTTAAGGCTATATCGATTACTTTATTTTACGTATACTTGTTATCAGTTTTGTTTTTGGCTTAAGTCTAAGAGGAGAAAATTGAGATGTTCAGAGGAGCTTGAGAGAGTTGAGAGAATTGAGAGAGAACCTAAGGATTTCAAATCATTTTCAGTGTTTAACAAAGAGGATTTCAAGCTAAGTGAATGTATTTTTTTACATAAACATAGTATTATATATATATATATATATATATATATATATATATATATATATATATATATATATATATATATGGGAATCCATCCATGACAACCGGTTGTCATGGACACTGTTATAGCAACCCACTTTTGGACCGTTGATCAACTTATTGGAAGACTTAGATTGAATGTCATAATTGCCCAGCCGGCACAAACTTTACCGGCTTTTATTTTACTAATATATTACATTGGATGGTCAACTGTTGTTATTTTAAAAATTTTAAAATGATTTTTTAATATTAAAATACTCCAGCCGGCACAGCTTGTACTGCCCGGGTATTTTTTTTATGTATTTCTCTTTTTTATGGGATGACTCAACACATTAAAATCATATTAAAATAATAAAAAATAATCCAACCGGCACAACTTGTACCGGCCGGGTAATTCTCTTGAAAACAGTCTAATATTATATATATATATATATATATATATATATATATATATATATATATATATATATATATATGTACTACTGCATGCATATCTCCTGCCAACATTGATAATAATATTATAATATATATTGTAATAGTCAAGAAATTATAATATTATTATAAAATATTGTATTATTACTTATAATATTATTACAAAATAATATTATTAATACTTAATATTAGTAATACTTATAATATTATTACTTAAAATAATATTATTAATATTAGTAATACTTAAAGACAATCAAACATTACATACAACTAAAAATGGAGCATATATTTTATAATAATAATAATAAATAATAATAATGCAACCAAACATGCACCTCCTTCACACTTGCTCAGCCGGAAGCCGGTACAAGTTCATACGGCTGAGGTTTTTTTTTACTATATCATTTTTCTTTTTTTATTAATATTATAATAGTATAATATTAATAATATTATAATAATAATAGTATAATACTTACAAAATAATATTAGTAATATTTAAGTATTAATAATATTATTTTGTAATAATATTATAAGCATTACTATTATTTTGTAATAATATTATATTAAGTATTATAAGTATTAATATTTTGTAATAATGTTATAATATTATAAAAATATTAGTAATACAATATTTTATAATATCAAATTATAATATTATATATTGTATTAATATTAGTAATACAATATTTTATAATAATATTATAATGTCTTGACTATTACAATATATATTATAATATTATTATCAATGTTGGCAGGAGATATGCATGCAGTAGTACATATATATAATATTAGACTGTTTTCAAAAGATTTATCCGGCCGGTACAAGCTGTGCCGGCTGGATTAATTTTTATTATTTTAATGTGATTTTAATGTGCCGAGTCATCCCATAAAAAAGAGAAATGCATATAAAAAAAATACCTAGCCGGTACAAGCTGTGCCGGCTGGAGTATTTTAATATTATAAAATTGTTTAAAAATTATTAAAATGACAACAGTTGACCATCTAATGCAATATATTAAAATAAAATCCGATAAAGCTTGTGTCGGCTGGACAATTATGGTATTCAATCTAAGCCCTCTAATAAGTTGATCAACGGTCTAAAAGTGGGTTGCTATAACAGTGTCCATGGCAACCGGTTGCCATGGATGGATTTCCTATATATATATATATATATATATTTAGTTCACGGAAAAATTTTATACTCTGTGAATTCAATTGTTGAATTGTTGCTATACAATTGGTTACTTGTGATTATACGTATTGTGATGTCTGAGTTTGTATGTAAACAAGAATTCGTATGCTAATTTCGTTTAAAAAGGAGGAAAAGTAAATTATAATATGTATTTGTCATATGGCTTATGTAAGTACCAATTTTGGTGGTCAATTCGTATGATAAACTGTAAAGTGAGTCTTGTTTATGCTAGTTCGTTAAGAAACGAAGAGAACGTAATTTGAACGAAGTGATTTGGTATAAAATTGAGATTAAAGTGATGATTTTTGTAAAGGATGTCAAAAATGGTGTTTTTGTATGAAAATATGGAATTTGAGGAATTAAACTAGTTAAAATGGTTGTTTAATTGTTTTAAGTTGATGAATATGTTAGGAAACATGTTTGTGTTGGTTTTATATCAATTGTATATGTTAATTTCACGGTTTAGTGGGTGAAATTCGTGTTAGTTGGGCTAAAGTCGGCTACTGTTCACAGCTTTTCTGGTTCTGTCTGTGCACGGGCTCAGCTGCGCCGGTGCCAAGGCCAAAAACGGCGCAGCTGCGCCGGTCCCAGGCTTGTGTATGGCGCAGCTACGCCATACCTTGATTTGGGACAGTGGCTTCTGCTACTGCTGCAGATCTGGGATATTGATATAACCTGGTCTAATGATGTGTTAATGTAATAAACATGGAATATGGAGGTTAAAACAGAACCGTGTCATGTCATTGATAATTTCAAGGTTGTAAAGGATTAGTAAGTTACGAACGCGTTATGACTTAATTTATACAATGAATAGTGAATAAGTCTTGTGATGTTAACACTTGTGATTTCTGGGATGAACATTATAAGATATAGAAGGTGATTAATATAAAACCAATGAGTCCTAGGAAGACTTGAACACTTGATTGAACTTCAAGTTTGATTAAGGAGAAATGTAGTATTGATTAATAAGAGTTGAAAATGTGATTTGGATGCTAATCGTCTTATGTATGTGTTAGTGAGTTTTCACATTTGTGTTATGTGGTTTATTAATATGGTTAGACCGTAAACTAAAGGTTATAACTTAACTAAGAGGAGAAGTGAATTTATGAGGTTAATGTATGTATCTAATTGATGTGTTAATCCTAATGGTATGTGTAGGACATTGGAGTACGTGAGTTGTAGTTGTATAGCTTACGCAAGAGGTAAGTTCCCTAACCTTTGCTACTTTATTATTCAACAAGGTTACTTTTCACTGTCAGGATATATTGTTCTCTATTTCTAATCTCTTATTGAGTAAATTATTGTTATACAAGTTCTTCAACCCTCATTTATTGTTGAGGAAGTTAATTATTCTTTGTTTCTTTATTCCAAAAGAGATTACTTTGGTTATTCAAAGTATGTACTCTTATTGTATGAAATGTTTTTTTATTCAGCTACTAATAACTGTTGTTCGATCTTCATTCTCCAATGTCATTGTATTATCTTACATTATTGTACCGAACTCTAAGTTGCCTAGCGATTCTTTACCAATTCAACTAATCATTAGTTGCCTAGTGACCCTCAGTGTATTCTTTGATGTTGATATCTATGGTTAACTTAAACATTCATTATTCATTTGAACTCATAGCTATTGAATTAAAGTTTATTGTTTTGATAAAAATACTTTACCATTGAAAGCTCAGTTAATTGTTATTCATAACATGTTATTGTATATCCTTCTTGTGAGCAATTGTTTGCTCACTCTTGCACCAAACAATGCAGATGAAGTTAAGAAGTTTGAAGATCTTTCTACAAGCAATGGCAAGGACAAAGTGCTTGATTAGACGACGACATTTAATTTACCTGTTATTTATGAAGCTTATGTAATAGATTTGATTATGGCTATGTTTTAATTTTTTCGCTGATGATTGTAATAAAGGTTAGATGAATTGGGATTTATTATGAGATTATGTAACCCTTAATGGGAGATTTATTACTTAAGCTTTTGAGTTTAATTACATTTTTATGGGTAGTTAGTTATGATTTATTTGGATAGTGAACACCAAATCTGTGGAATTGAAGTACCCAGATTTGGAGGTGTCACAAGTTGGTATCAAAGCCCTAGGTTTTGAACCTTAGGTGGGGAAACTTTAGTCTATAACCTTCTAGGAGATCAAAATCATAGAGGTGATAAACTCTTATCGAGTTCTAAGGAATGAATTGAGGGAAATTCATTGAAGATAGAATGATAAAGGACTTTATGTGTTTATGTGTTAATGACTTATGTACTCGCAAGTACTTAGGAGTAGCGAGTATTATACATATCAAGTTGTGGGGTTGTTAAAACTTTGTTGTCAGAATGACTAATGAAGGATGATAAGGATTAGAAGCCTGAGAAGTTCGTATAGTCTGAGTATGGTTGGTATTGGAAAAGCCATACCCATTAATTTTTATTGTAGACCTTGGGTATAGGCTTGAGTTTTAATGAGAGGATAAATTTGGGGTGATAGAGGTGAAGGACGAGTACGAGGAGGGGGAATTCCTCAAATGAGGTGTATGGTCATAACATTGAGTTATAAAAGAAGGTCGAGAAATTAGAAGGTCTAGCCGTAAAGCACCAAGCCATGTTAGCACGAGATGTCGGGACTCAAGACCTTACTTGTAAGACCCCGAATTTTATGAAATAAAAGTATTCAGTTTTTCTTATAATTACAATTCAGTAAGTGGTTAAATTGATAGAAGGTTAAAGTTAAGGGTGATATATGAATTTTTTTCAAAATAAGCAAGTGGTTATAAAATACTCATTGTTGTCGGGGAATATTCGTTTGGTCGTAGAATATTCTTTCTGTCGGGGAATATTCGTACGACGGCGCAGCATTTTGTGGGCCCCGTAACAGAATAACTGTCGGATGAAGAAAACGACAAATTAAAGTTTTTTTAAAAATAACGACGTAGTTGTTACCGTTAATACTGTTAAAATACTCGGTGGTTAAAACACAGTAGCACACGGTATTGCACCAATTATTGATTCTTACATAAGCAGGCACTACTCAATAATGGTTACAGTAATTACTGTTCAGTATTTTATTTTATTGATTCAATAATTGCTGCGTTGATATTTTATATTGCTGTTGTTGTCATTACACAGTATTTTCCATTATCGGAGCAATAATTCATATTATCTTAATAATATTATTAGACAACATTATTGACAATGTCTAGAAAGTTCTGTCTAAGGAGAGGTTTGGTCACCTAATTGCGCGCCAGTAAGGAGAAATTCTTATTGGAAAGCCCCCTCTATCCTAGGAACGACCTGGTTGTCAATATTGTGATTCTGTAATATTATTTATGAATAATTAATTATTGATTCATATGATGAGGAAAATATTGATTTTATATGGATATAGATGGAGAAAATTTTTAATGTGACAATTGTTAAAAATTGAAATTTTATCTTTTTCTGATAAAATAATTCATTTAAATATATTATTTTAATAATATATTAACGGTGATATTTTATAATGAATGTGGAATATGTGAGTATATGAGGAGGAAGAGTATTTTTGTGGAATTAAATGTTTAACACATATTTTGTGTGTTGGTGGACACAATTATTGACCGAAATTTGATTATAGCCTGTAAAATCGCCCGTTTGTGGATTTCGGTCAATTTCTGTTTAGAATTTTGAAAAACTTTCTTCTGCAAAGTTGTAGAGAATTGAATTTCCTATAAAAACTCGCGAGATTCGAATTTTCTAGCAAAAGGGCTATTTATTATGAATTATTGAAGTTTCAAAGCTCCGAAATAATTAATTTTTGGAAGTTTAAAATAATTTAAATTACAAAAACGTTTTTTAGATGTTGAGAGCCTCATGGAACACATGCTAGTTGCTGAAATCAGATCCTTGAATGCATAGGAAGATGTGGAAAAAAAATAATATTATTAAATTAAATTTTCTGCTTTGGTGTTCTAAGCATTTTCCTATAAATAGGGTGCTTAGGTTAGAATTGAAAATCACACCAGAAACTGAAGTTTTCTCTCTCTATATTATCGAGCGTATTCTTGTGAGTATTTTTAGTATACTTTGAGTATTGCTATACGGTGCAAGTTCGTTCAGTGTATTCCAGTCAAAGGTACTGTCTTTCGAGGTAAGGGATAGTAAGGGATGTTATTTTCTTCTCAAATGATATTATTTCTTCAATATCATTATGTTGAAATATTGGTTGGAACTTTTTATCAAATTTGGAACTTTTTCATGTCGGGGTTACCATTCATGAGTTACTATTCACGAGTTACTATTCATGAGTTACTATTCACGAAGTTACTATTCATGAGTTACTATTCATGACAAAATTGGTTTCTTTTTCTAACCAAATTATAGTTGATTTATGAATATTACTCTGGAGATTAAAACTATATATTGATTATATTGATTTTATTATCATATATAACATTTTTATAACCCTGATGTTGAAATTCTCTTTCACTGGAGTGTAAAGATGGGTAGATTATTGGTATGATCATGACTAGGGTTCTCTTTGGCTAGTAGTGAAAAGTTGAATTGTGACTGGTATGATCATGACCATTGAATTTATAATTGAATATCTTTAGCTTAAGTGCAAAGGCGAATTGATCAACATGATTATAATTATTGTTTATATAAATTCTGAAATGATTATGTATTTCTTTGAGATATGAATATCTTTGGCCTGTAGTGCAAAGATGAATTGTTGATGAATATCTTTGGCCTGTAGTGCAAAGATGACTTGTTGATGAATATCTTTTGCCTGTAGTGCAAAGATGACTTATTGATGTATATCTTTGGCTATAGTGCAAAGATAAATTTATTAGTATGATTATGAACATGAACTGTGATTTGGTATAACCATGATCTTTGATGTTTCAGGTGATAAAAATTATCTTTGTCCTGGATTTAAATATTTTTAACTTCAATCAAATTAGTCTTAATTTAAATATTTTTATTTTTATTTTTAATTCTCTTCCTATATTTATCTCTTTTCAGGTACCATGGATGACTTTGCGTATCAATGGCCATACACGAACATGACTCAACCAAAAGAAACGGAGATTGACAGACTCGCGACACTTTCCGCAATGTCAGCACAAATTAAAGAACTTTCGAGGAAGTTGGACGTTATCGCAGCCCAACAGAGTCAAAGGATGGCAATCATGTGTGACTATTGTGCTGGCAACCATTCGAGTCATCAATGCACCGTTAGTTTTGGGCGGCGAAAACAAGGTGGTGTATACCTCAACCAGTATGCATATGATAATTACCATCAAGTTTGGGGGTATCACCCGGATTCTTCATGGAGCTACAATTATAAGGACCAATACTCTGCTCCAAATCCAACATATCCATCAAATTTCTCAAATCCACCTCCAATGCAACAAGAAGACAATTCAGATTTCAAGGAATTCATGTTAAGGATTATAGCAGAAAAAGAAGAGATGATAATGAGTCAGGAGTTATCAACCCAAAATTTTAATAATCGAATGGAACAACTCCTCACTACCTCAACCAATGGTCCTCAATACATGGCTTCCGAGACTGAAAAAGAAAAGTCAAGGTTGGAGGAATTGGTGTCCAAGTTCATAGCATCAAATGAGGAGAGAATGAGTAATCAAGTGAGGTCAATTCAAAATCTTGCGGATCAGATAGAGCAAATGACCAAAGCCGTAAGCAACCTTCCTCCAAACACTTGGTTTTATGACATGGATGACGAAATTGACGAAGAACCTGAACCAAATCTACAACTAGATGAGCCTCGAGATGTTGAAAAAGAGGAGACGAGTAGGGATAATGACAACAAGGTCGGTGAAGAACTAATTGTGAGAACCAACGATGATGAGCCGATGTTATTTATGCCTCAAGTGACTTCTCCTCCACAGTTCAAGAATCTGGTTAGATTTGCAAAACCTTGTCCAATTGGTAGTCATGTCATTGGCAATACTCCATGTGATGTAAAAGAGAGTACAACTTCGAAGCCATGGTGCGATGAGTTGGAGAAGATAGAAGAAGAGATTGTTGTGTCTAACAAGCCTCAATGCCAGAATATATTCGCAGACACAATGGAGAAAACGCCTAGATGTTGGACGTTCTTCAATCTAATCTTATATAAACAAAGCATGCTAGGTGACTTTAACTTGATGGCTATCACAAATGGGAACCTACCAAAAGCTATATTATTTCCGATGGATGGAGGGTTTCTCAACTTTCGAAGAGGAATTGGATAGCATTGACCAGACAAAGTCAGGCTGAAAGACTATAAATCAAGCGCTGACTGGGAGGCAACCCAGAAATTTTTATATTTATATGCTTTACTAGTTTATTTAGTAAATAGGAATTAATTTACTTATTAAGCTCTCTTATAATCTAATCCATGTTGTCTCTCTTCATTGCAGGTATTGGAGGTTCAATGGATAAGAAAAAGATCGTCGCCGCCATCGCCACCATCAACTCACGCTTAGCTGACTACAGGGAAGTTCTCTTCTATTTACCGCTATATTCTTACAATGAGGACATTGTAATTGCTAAGTTTGGGGGAGTTTTGTTTAGTTCATTATCGCATGTTTAGTTTCATGTTTATGTTATGATATTTTGCATATGTTGTTAATTTGGTTTAGGTTCATTATAAAAAAAAATCAAAAAAAATCAAAAATTTCAAAAATAATAGTTAGTTACTATGTTTATCTTGCATGAGTCCAGCGGTTTGATATTTACAGTTTGTTTTGGCCAATGATGAGATTGGGATCGAGTAGACAAGTAGCGTACTGACTATTAGAGCTTTGATGTGATTTCTTGTTATGAATTGAATTTTTTCTCTGTTTGAAACTGGTATAATAAGGATAGCACAATAAAAACAACTTGTTGATTGATTGAGTTTAAATTGATACATAATGGAACTCTAAAGGATAATGCTAGTTTGAATGAAAGAATGAGAAGAATAAGTAGTGATGACTAAAGTTCGATAAAAACTTAAGTTTGGGAAAAAAAAATTGGGATATATAAGCTTCAAAAAAAAAAGAAAAGAAAAAAAATGAAAAAAAATACCGTGGATAGTTTTGTTTCGGGGCCTTTGTTACTTGAGCAAGTACGCCCGAAGGGGTATTTTAAAACCTAGCGCCCTAAGGTCTTATATGGTCTGGGAGTCGTTGGTCGAAAGCTCGCTAAGGGGTAGCACTGTTAGCTTAATGGAATGAGACATTGCACAGTCATGGTTAAAAAGAAAAAAAGAAAAAAAATAATAAAACGGGAAAAGAGCAAAAAGCTCCCGTAATGAAAAGTAAAGCATAAGTATCCCGGATTGAACTCTTGAACTTGGTGGATGTTTGACTTTAGTTGGATCTAGCTTGTTCGTGAATTTTGTGAGTTTTCACTGTATGATGCCTTTAAAGAGACCTATTATGTGTTAAATTTAATTTCATATCAATTAGCATGTTTGTTGAGCACACACGCACTATATCAGTGATAACAGTTTAAGACTTGACGATTAACTAGGAAATTATTAATTGGTTTTGATATGAAGTATTATCGTGTTTGCTTGATTGCTCTAAGGCCGAGTGAATAGATTTGATTCTATCAATACTGCTGGATTCGTAGGCATATAGATTAGTTGCATTTCATTGCATTGCATTGCATTATGTTGTGTTGCTTGAGGACAAGCAACGGTTTAAGTTTGGGGGTATTTGATAAGTAGGTTTTATACCTACTTATCCGGTATCTTTTACTTGAATTAGTTGCTTTTATTCATGTGTCTTAGTTACTTTTCATGCATTTTGTGTTCGTTTTGTAGGTTATACGTTTGGAAGCGGTGTGAGCGATTATTGGTAAGGAAAAGCACGGAAAATGCAAACAAAAGCAAGCCGGACATCGTTTATGCTTTTATGTTCAATTCATGTTCGTGGCTTGGAGCTTGGACTATATTGTAGAGCGTTTTCTTAGCTTTCTGGAACATCTGGAATAATTCAAATCGGAGTTCGGATGAAAGAGTTATGACATTTCTACCGACGGACGTTGAACTTCACCGTTTTGGGTGGTGATTTTCATAGCAGTCACTTCCAGTCCAATTTCAACCATCATGTGTTCGTTATTTCTCAAAGCTCAAAGAATAAAAGTTGTAGATCTCGTCGATAGCTTCGATTTGATAGGTCGTGGATCTCGTAACTCCTCTCGGTTTAGAAGTTATGGCAGTTTTAGCAGAGGAGGTTCCAGCAGAAAAGTGTATTGGCAGATTGGTACCCAGCCGGGGCTGGGGGTTTTTGTGCTTAGGACCCAGCCGGGGCTGGGCTCCTGGGCATGTTACCAGATCACTACCCAGCTGGGGCTGGGTGTTTTCAAAGGAAATACCCAGCCGGGGCTGGGTATACGCGAAAATGAGCGGATTTTGTCCGAATTTGAGTCCGAAAAGGATTGTTTCGAGTTGTTTGATTCAAGGACTTCCAAGAGGACTTAAAGACATGTACAAAGGCTTATAAAAGGAGGGGAATAACACAGATTAGAGGAGGATATTAGGAGATTAGAGAGCATTCTATTAAATTAGATTAGAGTAAATTAGATCAAAACACTAGTTTTTATGAGATTTGGAGATTGATGCAACTTGGAGACCATTGAAGATTTGAAGTAGGAGCAAGGAGGGAACGTCAAATCTACAGACAATAGATTATTTCTTTTCATCTTCTTCTATCTTTATCTTTTAATGTGTATTTAATTGTGGATTCTTAGTTTTAATTCAATAATCATGAACTAATTCTTTGTTTGAGATTACAATGGATCTTATTGTGTAGTTTATTTTAATATGCTTCGTTATCAATTATTATGTTCTATTTAGAGGATTGTCTATTGTGATTTGGACTTAATTGTTTAATTGCTTGGCCATCAATTACCGTGATAATCTATATGAACTCGAGAGATGAAGTATTGATTTAGATCTAATCATGATAGCATGTGTTCAGGATTTTGTTAGTAGCTTAAACTTGATGTATGTTAAGGTAGAGATATGCTTGACATCGCATGTAATCTTATAGAGAACTTGTTCTTAAACCTTCTTCAATTGTAATTCACATAGAGATATAGTGGGTTAGTTGGTTAAGGTGTTTAACGGATTTCTATCTTAATTGTGGATTGACGTTAATATGATATTAGTGCATCGAGAGGTGGTTAATACTACTTTCGTGTTCTTGATTAACAATTCGGGATAGAGAATAGTTGATGAGAAGTGTGTTAACCTAAATGAAGCAATAAGTGAAGTTGTGATCTTAAATCTCCATAGTCTGATTTTTAATTAGTGGTAATTAGAATTAGTTTAGTTAAATATTTTAATTTATAACATTAAATTCATTTGTTTAAATAAGATTGAGTTGGTTACGGGTTAGTACTTGGTGATTTTTATTAACTAATTCTCTGTGGGAACGATACTCAACTTATCACTTTATTACTTGTTGACCACGTATACTTGCGTGTTGTGCGTATATAGATTTTACCCAACAATGAGAAAATGAATTTAGAACAACAATTACGATTATGAGTTATATATGTGATTGTGGACATGAATTGTTGATTGATGTTATAGGGATAAAACATTGTTGGTGGACATTTAACAGTGAGAATATAATAGACTTTATAGTCTATTTGACTCTTCTAATGGATTACTCGTTCCGCTGCAACTATGGTTGAAATTTTTTATCATATACCATATGTTCTAAATCTCTGATTTATTACTGTTGAAGGCTATTGATAATTTATTTATCCATAGTCATGACATTCTTTACTGAGCTAGTTGTGCTCACCCTTTTGCTTCACAATTCCTTTCAGGTAATACGAGTGTAGCTGGGTCGAGCGGGGGATAACAGGGGAATAGAACAGTGGTCATCATTTAGTAGTTGTATTTGGCGAATCAACTAGGGTGAAGCGACCCAACGTTGGAAGGGTGTTTTGCCACTGTCATACAAGATGTCTAATGACATACCACCTCGTGTCATCATAAGACATGGATGTGCTCATCCACTTGCTGAGTATATCTACCAGCACTATCTATATGATCTTGGAGTCTATTTGAAATATAACTCTCAATTAAAGACAGTGGAGATAATGATATGTCATGAGAAGACTCGTCATTGGGAAGAATATGATAGTAATCTTCTCGTTTTTCTTTGGGGTCTATTGGGTCAACCAAGGATACTTCTGTGGCCATATGATATCTATAATAACCTAGACGCATGGCCTCCCATGTACGAAGGTTTCCTTGAGCACTTCCCAAAGATTCTAATTTTTAAAACAGTTTTCGACTATACCTTTATGTAAGGTGCCATTATGAGGTGCTGTCCACGGTTGGGACATGAGTCACAGTTGATATATATTTGTATACAAACTCACAGCATATGTGTTGTTGTATTTTGCACGACAATTATTGTAATAAAGTTGTAGTTGTTTTCTGTACCATGTATTTGGCGACTCAGAATGGGTTGGATGGAATGGACCTATTTTGGGGGTGTCACATTACTACACAACTTGCAGATGTGGATCGGATATTAGCTTAGTCAGAATATTAAAGATGATAGTTATTAGCTAGGAATGAGATTGCACAGGAATGACAGGGGAAATAAGTCAGAAAAGCGGGTGAGACCTGAAGATGCATGGGTGAAGGCTTCTAAACGCATAGATCGTATTGAAGAAGGCCAAGCGGATGATGGAACTTAGAATTTAGTATTCTATTTTCTGCAGAGGTTGAGATTTATCTTTGGTACGTGATGGATCGTCAATGATTCGTATCATGGAGCAAGAGCGCAATGCAGTTGTACAATGTGGAATGTTCTTGTAGATTGCAAGAAAAACATTAAGATTATATATAAGTCACGATGAAAATTAATAAGATGTAAATCCTAACTTTGAAATAAGTAGTGGGATATGATGAAGTAATCCTAGAATTTAATTATTACAGGATAAATCATATAAATAGCAGCGAGGCAATTTTGCTATGAGTTGTATGATAAATGAATAAAGACATCATTGTTTATTAAGATATATTATGTGTTGTCTATAAGTGGTTGAGATAAGTTTGAAAATTTTAATACGAGAATGAACGATGATTTAATGGTACAAGTTTGAAATAGGGAAGCTAACGCAAATCCAGTGCCACAATTGGTGAATTTGCTGGTGGGAGCACTGTGAAATCAACTGAATTTCTGGCTATATTATCAAATCTCGATATTCCAATCAAATTCATTTACAACATGGCTGGAAAGAACAGTTGACGTAGACGGGGAAGGTAATACACTGACATACAATCAAGAGCAGAAGGGAAAGAAGAGTGAAGATGATAAGGTGGGTGATAGCCATACCGGTAATGCTTGGAAAAGAAAGTGGGACAATAATATTAACGCTGAAAATCAGCAAGGGAAGGAGAAAAAGAAGGTGGAGGCATGTAGCAACTGCGGAAAGAAACATGTAGGTATTTGTTTGAAAGGAAAAAGGGTATGCTTTAATTGTAGTTTGAAGGACCACATTGCACCAAAATGTTCAAGACCCAGGAAGGGAGCCTGCTTCACGTGTGGATTGAAAGAGCACTTGGCTCGAGGGTGCCCAAAGAAAACAGTAAGAAAAGCAAGTGGAAGCAAAGGAGGCAGTGGCAAACTGGTTATTGTAGAATCAGCTCCGCCGAGTCGACCAACCGAACAATCATCCAACATGACGATGCAGGGCGCAATGCAAGTTATGGTTCCGATTAGTTATTTATATGACTGCGTGTTATTTAATTCAAGTGCCACTTGTTAATGTATATTTGATGAATTTTTTTAGAAACTAGATTCGCTTCGGGAAGAGTTAGATTATTCCTTAAATATAGAAAGTGTGAATAATGATTCCTTTTAAGTTGATGTGTAGAATTTCCATATTGGTATTAAAGGCCACGTGATGTCAATGGATTTATTTCTTATTTGATTTATAAAACTCTGAGATTGTGAAACCATGTGGTCATAAGACATTGTCAAAGAAAGTGCATAAACCTTAAGACTCTGAGGAAGTCAAATGTAGTATTTTATTCTTTTAGTTGCAAGACGTCTGTACGGTAGAGTTATCTATCGATCTTGTAAAACAAGAAGTTATTAAGAAAATAATTTGTTGAATATGTGAAGATCAGGATAGTCACTTCGTTAGCTAACTTAACGAGAAAATCAATGGAATTTATATGGGCAGGAAATTATAGAGTGAATTTTCACGGATTGAAGAAGAATTTAGTATGACAGCTGTGATGTCTCTATCAGATAATACAAGAAAATTTATGTTGTATAGCGACGCATCATACAATGTACTAGATTGTGGCCTTGGGCAGGACAACAGGGTCATTTCATATGCATCGCATCAGTTAAAATTTTTATGTGAAAGGGCATTTGACTCATGTTGCCTAATTTTTAATAGCACTTTACCACGCAAGTATACGCGTTCAATTGTAATATTCAGCAAATAAAGATATCGTTCCAACGAGGAAATAGACTAATATGTATCAATTACTGACTCTAATGCAATTAATCCTATTTTAAACTACGAAAACTTTATTTGTGATTTGAAATTTAAACTTAACAAACTAATAATTAAAATCAAAATTTCACAAGAATAACTGCAGATTTAACAGGTTAAGATTACATCTTCCCTTGGTATTTCATTTAAACTAACTTACTTCCCATTTAAAATAAATCAATTAATATGAATCATTATCCAAGAATACTTTATAAATATTCACGCACTTCTTCCAAAGACACGTGAACAAATCCTCCTAAATCCAATCTCTAAGATGCGGAATTATAAGGAACACCCCCGTTAATCAACTCACTATATTCCTATGTGAATCAAGTTAATTAGGGTTTACGCACAAATTCTTTCAATGGATACAAAAGATACATAGGTATATTCCTATCCTACACGCTAATCATATTAACCCTATTCAGATTATATGAATAGATGTTATCATATCCAGATCTCAATCTATACTCCATCTTCCAATTTTATATAGATTATCACATTAATTGTTGTCCAAACAATTAATCAATTAAACATAAGATATAATAAACAATTCAATAAAAACTAACTTTCACTCAATGGGAAGCTTGCAATTTAAACTACATACCAAGTTCCGTTGCAATCTTAATTAAAATTTAGTTCATAATAATAATAAAGAAAAACATCATCCAAATTAATAATCCAAACATCCCAGATAATTTCAAAAGATAAAACTAGAGAAGAGAAGAAGAAACTCTGAATTTGCTCCAATACTCTCTCTTAGATCTTTAGCCTTTGCAATTCTCCTTCGTGTTTTTCTTCCTTGTTCTCTTTGCAAATCTCTTGAAAAATTAATTGATATGTCTTTTCTAAAGTCTTCTCCTATTTGTATTGGTCTCAGCCCTCATTCAGACTCCTATTTGGCTTCAAAAACCAACTTGACAGTAGAAAAACGCATCCTTTTACGCACTAGAGCGCCTAGGCGCTCATCATAGGCCATTTTCAAGCGCCTAGGCGCTTGACCAGAACCACAGAATTACAAAAATGCCACTCAGCTTTAATTTTCATGATTTTTGATATTTTTCTTCTCCAAAATGACCAATTTGTCCCTCCAGCTCCAACCTACAACAAATAAACACAAAACACATAAATAGATACTAAAAAACAATTAAAGATAACAATAATTAAGTTTAATAATATCGGATTCATAGGTATAAAACCTACTCATCAAATACCCCCAAACTTAACCAATTGCTTGTCCCCAAGCAACACAACACAATGCAATAACTAAATATGCAATGCAAATGAAACTAGATAAATGCTTAAATTCCAGCAGTCAAACAGAACAAAATCTATTCATCAAGCCTCAGAGAAATCACACTAAAAATGCTAGTACATCATATCAAGACAGATTAATAATTTCCTCGTCAATCATCAAATCTTAACCTGTTATTATTGATATAGTGTGTTTGTGCTTAACATCCATGCTAACTGATATGATGCTAAATCCAACACATAATAAATCTCTTTAAAGGAATCATACAGTGTAAACTCACAAAATTCACGAACAAGCTAAAACCAACTAAAGACAAATATCCACCAAATTTAAGAGTCCAATCCGGGATACCTATGCTTTATTGTGCTTTACGGGGGCTTTTTGCTCTTTTCCCGTTTTATTGTTTTTTTTATATATATTTTTTAACCATGACTGTGCAATGTCTCATTCCAATAGGCTAACAGTGCTATCCCTTAACAAGCTTTCGACCAATGACTCCCAGACCATATAAGACCTTAGGGCGCTAGGTTTTAAGATAACCCTTCGGGCGTACTTGGTCAAGTAACAAAGGCCCCGAAACAAAACTAGCCACGGTATTTTTTTTTCTCTCTTTTTTTTAAGCTTATATATCCCAAATTTTTCCCCCAAACTTAAGTTTTTATCTAAATTCAGTCATCTTCGCCTATTCATGTCTTTCATTCATTCAAACTAGCATTATCCTCTAGAAGTCCATTATGTGTCAATTTAAACTCAATCAGTCAACATAGTTATTTTTTACCGTGCTATCCTTATTATATCAGTTTCAAACAGGTAAAAATTCAAATCATGACAAGAAATCACATCAAAGTCTTAACAGACAATACTATACTTGTCTACTCAATTCTAATCTCATCACTGGCCAAAACAGACTTAAACTATCTAACAGCTGGAAACATGCAAATACTTAATTTTTTTTTCTTTAGGAAATTAAAATGAAAACTACATGAATGCAAACTACATGAAAAACTATTAAATGAATACTATATGAACGCACTAGATGAATACTACATGCATGAACTGGAGCTGGAAAATTACACCCCCAAACTTAACCGATGCAATGTCCTCATTGTATATAAGAAACAAAAATTAAGAAATTAAGCACTGAGGACTTCCCTGAAAGATAGAAGCTTTATTCCTCGTCAGTATTCTCCTCCTCTTCTTCTTCTTCTTCTTCTTTATCTGGGGGGTATGCAGACAATGGTGGAAATTGGTAGGAAGCGGCACCTGGATTCATGCGGGCAAACATTTCAAGGAATGCTGCACTAAAATTCTGATACACCTCCGTTTGTCGCTGAGCTAAACTATCCTGATTCCTTTCCATACGATCAAAACCCTGCTGAACTCGAGTGGCCACAATGTCGATCCTTCTAGTTTGATTTTTTAAATCTCGACGGATATCTTCAAAAACATTTGGTGGTGGCCCAGAACTTCCAGCTACAGAAGGATTGTCGTGGAACTGTTGAGTAGGCTCGTCTGCAAGCTCGGGAGGAGCAATAATGAATCCTAACCCTCTCGGGTGTGGTATACCCCCACCCCATACCTTGTACTTCTTAATAAGCGAGTGGTCAATTGCGGCTAAAGGAGGTTGTGTCGCTTCCTCGGCATCCCATTTTACCCCAGCTTGTTGACATAGTCCAGTGATCAAAGATGGGTGTGGTAATCCTCCTGAGGTCCCTCCTTGAATTGCTCTATTAATGGAATCATGTATAACCTGACCCACATCTATAATCTTTCCTGATGCAATGCAGAAAAGCAACACTGCCCTTTGATTTATAACATCACTCATATGCCTACACGGCATCAACTTGGCACAAATAAAGGCATGCCATGCTTTCCCATAACTGCTTAGTTTGGATGCGGGGAACAAAACAGCTTCTTGTTGATCTGTTAATTTCCATGTTGTTCCAGGTACACACAAGGCTTGAATGATTTCACTGTAGTCTAGCTCGTGTTCTAAATATTGCATGTATCCATTATTGGGTATCGTGTTCAAGCCGTAATAAGAATTTATTGACCCAAAACTGACCTCCACTGATTTTCCACGAACCCAAATTATGTTACCAACATGATCTATTGCATTGGCGTAGAATTCCTTAACAATTTTAACAACCGATGCATCCGGTTGGGCTGTAAAGTTCACCCATCTTCTACTCCCAATCATTTGTAATAATTCCCCATCTTCTATCTCTGGCAATAATCCACGCTCGGGAATTAGTGCTTTATTAGAAAGTACATTGTAATATCTTTCGGACGCTTGAGCACTTGTAAATCTCTTTTTGTCATACTTTTGCGAAGTGCCCGAAGTCTCTCCTCTTTGTCTCTTAGTAGCCATAGTCTTATCTAATATGTTCTTGCCAAACCAAATGATACTCAGTGACTTAGGATAGCCAAAATCCTCTTTGTGACAAATTATCGAACACTTGGTGTGAACAGATTTGGAACACTATTGGTAGGCACTCCCCCAAACTTAATTTTCACCAATTTTTCCGATTACTAAGCACATTATACATCCAAGGCAATACAATCAACAATTAAGAGTACCCACACCCACTTGAGCCAACACAATGATATAAACTAGCTTCAAAGTACTAACATAGCTATTATCCAAGTGAATCCAAATAATTTGCAATAAAATCTTGTGTACTTACTTGGGTATAGCCAAATATGTTGTTTCAATCAAAGTTGGATGAGCAATTTAAGCTTTGAACCCTTACTTTAGATAGATGAGGCTTGAATGCAAGTTGATTCCCGAATTGGTGAAGAAGGATGACAAGATGGAGCTTAGGTGCCTTAGTTTGGGTAGGAGATTTAATGTTTGATTAGGATTTGTAAGAGAAAGATTGGTTGTTTAGGCTAGATTAGATGAGGGTTGAGAGTTGTGGGAGTTAGAATTGGAGTAAGAGAGCAAGAATGTGTTTGATTTGGAATTGGAGAAGTGTAGCCCGAATTGGGGCTTTTATTTTTTTATTTTTTTTTTGTATTGGAGTGCCTAGGCGCTTGAGAGTGTACTGTCTGGACCGCCTAGGTGGTTGCCTGCAGGAAACTTGGGTCGTGTGGAGCGCCTAGGCGCTTGATTTGGCCTTGGCTGGACCGCCTAGGTGCTTGGTCAGAAGAATAGTTACTGACTTGGAGCGCCTAGGCGCTTGATTTGGCCTTGGCTGGAGCGCCTAGGCGCTTGGTCAGTATACTTTGCCTATTTTGGTGTTTTGTGCTTCTTGTATGCCATACCTCCAATAACTTGTTGCCTTCCACACCAAAATTTATGGAAATGATTAGAAATTTGAGATTTTGACGAGTGGACATTCATCTTATTAAGATCATAAATGCTTGGCCTCCTTTCCTGCAATAAATTAAATATCTGTTAGAGAACGATGGATGTAACAAATCCTAAACTATAAAAATTTAACCACTACATAAACTAACAGTAGAGCAAATTAATTAAAGTAAAAATAACAAATAACAATAAAAATTCCTGGTTTGCCTCCCAGTTAGCGCTTGGTTTATAGTCGTCAGCCTGACTTTCTCCTCTGTTCTAATCAGCAAGGTTGACTGATGTCTTTTCACGATCAACACAACCCCCATAGTAGTGCTTCAATCTTTGACCGTTGACTTTAAAATTAAGTTTTGAATTCGGGTCTTCCACTTCCAAAGCTCCATGAGGATAGACTTTTGTAATGATAAATGGCCCTGACCAACGAGATTTCAACTTTCCAGGAAACAGTTTAAGCCTTGAATTGTATAATAACACTGTTTACCCTGCTTCAAACTTTCTTTCCAGAATTTTCTCATCATGCCACTTCTTAATCTTTTATTTATATAACTTCGCGTTCTCATACGATTGAAGTCTGAATTCTTCCATTTGGTTCAATTGTAAGAGGCGCTTCTCTCCCGCAGCAGACATATCAAAATTTAACTTCCGAATTGCCCAATAAGCACTATGTTCGAGTTCAACTGGAAGATGGCATGCCTTCCCATAAACTAACCTGTACGGAGACATCCCTATCGGAGTTTTGTAAGCTGTACGGTATGCCCATAAAGCATCGTCCAACTTGCTAGACCAATCTTTCTGACTAGGATTCACTATCTTCTCGAGGATTCATTTCACTTCTCGGTTAGATACCTCGGCTTGACCACTTGTTTGTGGATGGTAAGCAGTAGCTATCTTATGAGTGACTCCGTACTTAGCAAGGATAGCTGAGAACTGCTTATTACAGAAGTGCGTGCCTTCATCACTAATGATTGCGCGAGGAATGCCGAATCTAGAGAAAATGTTCTTCCGAATGAACTTAACCACAACCTTCGTATCATTAGTGGGCGATGCTATAGCTTCTACCCACTTCGAAACGTAGTCCACCGCTAGAAGTATATAGGAGTTACAGAAAGATGGTGGAAATGGTCCCATGAAGTCAATGCCCCAAACATCAAATAATTCGACTTCGAGGATCATGTTAAGTGGCATCTCGTGTCGCTTTGATATATTACCAACTCTTTGGCATCTGTCACATTTTAATGAAAACACACGGGCATCTTTAAATAGTGTTGGCCAGAAAAATCAACATTGAAGCACTTTAGCTGCCGTTCTTTCTCCCCCAAAATGTCCACCATAGTCAGATGCGTGACATTGGTATAGAATATTCTCCATTTCAACTTCCGGGACGCACCTTCTTATTACTTGATCGCCACATTGTTTAAATAAAAATGGCTCATCCTATAAATACTGTTTCACATCATGGAGAAATTTCTTCTTCTGCTGGCTTGTCAAATCTGGCGGAAACACCTTACTGACAATGAAATTTACATAATCTGCATACCATGGTGTATCCATCCGTACCGCAAATAGCTGTTCATCCGGAAAAAATTCGTTGATCACTGTTGTATCATTTTTCTTTAGTTCTGAATTCTCTAACCGTGATAAATGATCAGCAACCTGATTTTCTGTTCCTTTTCGGTCCCGGATCTCCAAGTCAAACTCTTGTAGCAATAATACCCATCTAATTAATTTCGGCTTTGCGTCTTTCTTTGCTATTAAGTACTTAATTGTCGAATGATCTGTAAACACAATCACCTTTGTCCCAATCAAATATGAGTGAAATTTATCAAATGCATAAACAACTGCTAATAGCTCTTTCTCGGTAGTGGTATAATTCAGTTGAGCATCCGTCAATGTCTTACTAGCATAGTATATAGCATGAAAAATTCTATCCTTTCGTTGGCCAAGAACTGCGCCAATCGCAAAGTCGCTAGCATTACACATTAATTCGAACGGGATATTCCAATCTGGCGCTATGATTACAGGTGCGGTAACAAGTTTCTTCTTCAACACATCAAAAGCTTCCAGGCACGCTTGATCAAAGTTGAAAGGGACATCCTTCTCCAAAAGATTGCAAAGTGGTTTCGTGATTTTGGAGAAGTCTTTTATAAATCGTCTATAGAAACCAGCGTGTCCCAAAAAACTTCGAATACCCTTTACAGAAATTGGTGGTGGCAGGTTCTCAATGGTTTCGATCTTAGCTCTATCAACCTCAATTCCTTTTGATGATACTCGGTGACCCAAGATTATCCCCTCTTGCACCATAAAAATACATTTCTCCCAGTTTAAAACCAAATTCGTTTCCATACACCGTTTGAGCACGAGTGTGAGATTTTCCAAACAATAATCAAACGAATCCCCAAAAACTGAAAAATCATCCATAAATACCTCAAGACTTTGTTCAACCATATCTGAAAAAAATAGCCATCATACATCGTTGAAATGTCGCTGGCGCATTACATAACCCAAAAGACATTCTGCGAAAAGCAAAGGTGCCATATGGGCATGTGAATGTTGTTTTCTCCTGATCCTCGGGTGCAATGGCAATCTGGTTATAGCCTGAGTATCCATCCAAGAGACAATAATACTCGTGCCCTGTAAGCCTGTCCAACATCTAATCTATGAATGGTAGAGGAAAATGGTCCTTACGAGTGGCCTTATTCAACTTTCTGTAATCCATACACACCCGCCAACCCGTAACTGTTCGAGTTGGGATCAATTCATTATGCTCATTCGCAACTACTGTCATTCCCCCTTTCTTTGGCACGCATTGAACCGGACTTACCCATGAGCTATCTGAGATAGGGTAGATAATTCCCGCATCTAACCATTTAATGATTTCCTTTTTGACAACTTCCTTCATGATGGGATTGAGTCTTCGTTGTTGTTCAATAGTCGATTTCGCTTCATCTTCCAACAAAATCTTATGCATACAAATTGATGGGCTTATCCCCTTGATATCTACAATAGTCCATCCAAGAGCAGTCTTGTATTGTCGAAGTACCCTTAGTAGCTTTTCTTCTTGAACCTTATCAAGTGATGCAGAAATAATGACTGGTAAGGAGGAAGAAGAACCAAAGTAGGTGTACCGGAGGTGGTTAGGCAATGGTTTAAGTTCCAAGGTAGGCGGTTCTTCTAAGGATGATGTCACCTTTTCATCTAGCTTTCCCCGATAATCCAGAGGTTCAAATTTTTGCAAACATCGTGTGAACTTCGGAGTTGAATCTAACATTTGAACCCATTCTAGCACAGTTGAATCATCAAATAAATTTTCACTAACCAATGCGGTTTCAAGAGGGTCTTCAATCACAGATTCACTAAATACCTCTTCAGTTGCTTCTTCAATCAGATCAACTCTAAAGCATTCTTCCTCTCCCTTCGGAAATTTCATAGCCTTGAAAACATTAAAAGTTATTTCTTCATCTTGAACTCTCATTGTTAACTCTCCCTTTTGTACATCAATTAATGTCCTTCCAGTGGCTAAAAATGGTCTTCCAAGGATAATGGGTATGTCTTTATCCTCTTCGTAGTCCAACACAATGAAGTCAGCTGGAAATATGAATTTGTCCACCTTCACTAATATGTCTTCCACAATGCCCCTAGGGTATGTCACTGATCTATCTGCGAGCTGTAGAGAGATATTTGTTGGCTTTGGTGCTGGTAATCCCAACTGAGTGTAGATCAAAAGTGGCATCAAGTTAATACTCGCACCCAAATCACACAAACATCTGTTAAAGAACTGGGGCCCAATCGTGCACGGTATGGTGAAGCTACCCGGATCCTTCAACTTCGGTGGTAACTTTCTTTGCAGAATTGCGCTACATTCTTCTGTCAATTCTACAGTTTCGAACTACCCTAGCTTCATCTTTCTTGCTAAAATATCTTTCATGAATTTTGCATAACTAGGCATTTGTTCTAAAGCATCTGCGAATGGAATGTTGATTTGCAGCTTTTTGAACACTTCTAAATATTTTGAAAATTGTCTATCTAATTTCTGCTTTTGAAATCTTTGAGGAAACGACACAGGTGGTACGACTGTTGTTTGCTTATCTTCATGTTGTTTTTTCACAACTTTTTCCCCAGATTTACTTTCCGAATTTCCACGCTCTTGTTCCCCATCCTCTGCAGAAATTATTTTCTTGTGTCCGTCCAAATCTGTAGTCAACTCCTTCCCACTTCTGAGTGTAACTGCCTTACAGTGCTCATTTCCATCATTCCTTGGATTTTTCTCCGTATCACTAGGTAAAGAACCTGGAGTTCTAGTATTCAAAGCATTAGCTATCTGCCCCATTTGGTTCTCAAGATTCTTTATTGCAGCTGATTGGTTTTTCGTCGTGGCTTCAAACTGAGTTGCCAATCTTGCCAACAATTCTTCCATTTGTGATAACTTATCAGGTTGATGAGGTTGTGGGTGTTGTTGAGATTGTTGATGTGGCTGAAATCCAGGTGGATATGATTGCCTTGGAGCTTGGGCTTGAGCATGTGACTGATTATTACTCCAAGAAAAGTTCGGGTGGTTTCTCACTCCTAAATTGTAGTTGTTTGAATAATTGCCCTGCTTCCTGTTATAATTGGAAACAAACTGGACTGACTCGGGATTTATTGCGAATTGATCACTTAAGTGGTTACCCGCACATATTTCACAAATCGTTTCCATTTTCTGAACTGGTTGTATGTAAGACCCCAAATAATTAATAAATGAAATTTAATTTCCTTTAATTATTATTTTGAATAGTAAGGGTTGATTTGATTAATGTGAATAATTATGGGTAAAATACTCAAATATTTCAAAATAAGCAAGTGGTTATAAAATATTCATTGTTGTCGGGGAATATTCGTTTGGTCGTGGAATATTCGTACTGTCAGGGAATATTCGTACGACGGCGCAGCCATGTGTGGGCCCCATAATAGAAAGCGATTGGAGGAAGAAAACGATAATTATAAGTTGTTTAAAAATAACGGCGTAGTTGTTACCGTTTACACTGTTGGAATACCCGGTGGTTAAAATACAGTAATACGCGTTGTTGCACAGTAGCACACGGTATTGCACAGTATTTTGAATTATTGATCCTTACGTAAGAAGGCACTACTCAATAATTGCTACAGGAGTTACTGTTCATTACTTTATTGATTCAATAATTGCTGCGTTGATATTTATATTATTATTGTTTCAATAGTTGTCATTGCACAGTATTTTCCATTATCAGATCAATAATTCATATTATTTGAATAATATTATCAGATAACATTATTGGCAATGTCTAGAAAGTTCTGTCAATGAGAGGTTTGGTCATCTAATTGCGCGCCAGTAAGGAGAAATCCTTATTGGAAAGCCCCCTCTATCCTGGGAACGGCCTGGTTGTTAGTACTGTGATTCTGTAATATTATTTTTAATAATTAATTATTGATTATTATGATAAAAAAAATATTTATTTTATGTGGATATAGATGGAGAAAATTTTTAATGTGACAATTGTTGAAAATTAATATTTTATCTTTTTCTGATAAAATAATTCATTTAAATATATTATTTTAATAATATATTAACGATGATATTTTTATAATGAATGTGGGATATATGAGTATATGAGAAGGTAGAATATTTTTGTGGCATTAAATGTTTAACACATGTTTTGTGTGTCGGTGGACATAATTTTAGACCGAAAATTGAGTATAGACTGTAAAATCGCCCGTTTGTGGATTTTGGTCAATTTCTGTTTGGAATTTGGAAACATTTTCTTCTGCAAAGTTGTAGAGAATGGAATTTCCCATGGAAAGTCGCGAGTTTTGGATTTTTCTGATAAACAAGCTATTTTCTATGAATTATTGAAGTTACGGAAAATTAAATGATTTTTTTATTAATTATGGTGGGACCCACTTTTTGGTGGGTGTTGAATGCACATGGGCTGCTGAAATTTTCAGCATTGAGGGGCTGAAAGCATGCGTAGATATTGATATAATTAATATTATTATTTTATTAATTTAGTCTCCTTTGGCGTTCTAGCATTTTCCTATAAATAGAGGGCTAAGTTAGAATTGAAAATCACACCAAAAATAAAGTTTTCTCTCTTTTTCTCTCTATATTATCGAGCGTATTCTTGTGAGTATACTTTGAGTGTTGCTATACGGTGCGAGTTTCTGTCAGCACTATACCGAAATTCAGTTAGAAGTACGGTTATTTTGAGGTAAGGGATGTTATTTTCTTCTTAAATGATATTATTTTCTTCAATATCATTATGTCGAATTATTGGTGAAATTTTTTATCAAATTTGGAACTTTTTGTGCCGGAGTTACTATTCACGTATACGGTACTATTCACGTATACGGCACTATTCACGAATACGGCACTATTCACAGAAAAATTATTTTTTTTTCTTTTCGTCCAAAATATCTATTGTGGATACTAGCTTTGATTGTATCCATGTTTTGATCATTCTTGAATTTTACACCACTATGATTATTTTTGAGGTATTTTTGGACATGGATAAAACAAAGTACGAATCCTTAATCCTTAATCCTTGTCATTTTGTTTCACTGGATTCGCTTCTTTAAAAATATTTTTTATCATCTTCAGTCTTAAAGGATGTTATTACTGAATATCTTTGGCCTGTAGTGCAAAGATGAATGATTTCTGATGAATATGTTTGGCCCGTAGTGCAAAGATGAACAGGTGTTTAGATGAACATGACCAACAGATGAATATCCTTGGCCTGTAGTGCAAGGATGAATATATGATTCAAGATGTGCATTGATTGATGTTACAGGGATAAAAATACTATTGATGGACTGTTAAATTTCATAGACATTAGTAGATTTCATCCTCTACGTAACTCTTCTATGAATTAATATTTTCTGCTGCGAATATTGATTTAAAACCTGTTGTCTATTGTATTCTATTAGATTTTTCCGTGTTGAAGACTAACGATAATTTGTTGTATATTATCTTAGTCATAATATTCTTTACTGAGCTAGTTGAGCTCACCCTTTTCCTTTTTGTTCCATTTTTCTTCTCAGGAGACGAGAATATAGCGGGTACGAGTCGGGGTATGAATTGATGGTTCTTGAGAGAGTTGTTTAGTAGTCCTCACCATTTTTGTAAAATAATGTATCAATAATTATGATGAGGATTTATTTGTATGTGGATATTGTCTAGATGACAATATCTGTATTTAAACTCACAGTTATATGTTGTAATAATAAAGTTGAAGTTAATTTTGTACCATGTATTTGACAACTCAGAATGGGTGATGTATACCTGTTTTGGGGGCGTCACAGTTGGTATCAGAGCTTAGGGATATGATCTCTGGCGGAGATTGGGGAATAGAACTAGGAGGGGAGAGACGAGTAAATCCTTCGCTAGTGTGTCCTACCTAAGCTTATTTGTTAGTTGGTCAGTATATAGGGATATTGTGTGATATATTGATTTCCTTAATTAACCCTTGTTTTATGACAGTATTTGAGAATGTCGACTGAGAATATTAACAGTGGAAATGAGACCGTGGAGACGCCTGTACTCACCAACGAGGAGAACGTGCAACAGGCTGGCAATGTTCCTCCTGTGAACAACACCACTGATCAGACGATGAACAACGCAATGTTTAGAAGCTTTTTGCAGTTCATGCAAAATCAGACGAGGGAGACTCGTGTTCAAAATACAGGAGGAAATGATAACAATCCACGGGTTGTCACAACCAAGCAGTACAAAGAGTTGGGACCACCAGAATTTAAGGGAAGCCAGATCCGATCACGGCGAAGACATGGGTCAAGCAAATTACCAAGATATTCGATGTCTAGGGATGCACGGAGGAATAGAAGGTTCCATTCGCCACCTTTATGTTCCGTGGCGAGGCAGACTACTGGTGGGAGTCTGTGAAGCGTACCCATCCAGCAGCACTCAGCATGTCTTGGGAGACGTTTCAGAAACTATTTAATGACAAATACTTTCCTAAAAGTGTTCGTCATATGAAGGAAGTGGAGTTCATCAGATTAGAACAAAATAACATGACGGTGTCTCAGTACAAGGCAAAGTTTGCAGAGTTATCCAGGTTTGCACCTCATTTGGTGGAGAATGAGGAACGTATGACGCGGATGTTTCTGAGAGGTTTGAAACCGGCATACGAAAATATCTTATCTCTCATAAATTTTCTCTCTATTCAGATGTTGTTAACATGGCTCAATTGTTGGAGCGAGATAACGAGTACGGTCAACCGAGGTACCACAATCAGGATCATACCGTAGATAGCAGTCAACAAAATAACGATAACCAGTGGAGAAAGAAAAAGACGGACAAAAATGGTAACCACTTTGGTGGTAATCATGGCCATGAAAATAGAAGAAGCGAGTCAGGAGGAGATTTTAAAAAGAGGAGATTTAACGACGACCATGTGAAGACGACAGTGCCGGCAGCAACTGGTTCTAAGGGAGGAGAAAGACCACCGGTTATATGCTATAAGTGCGGGAAAGAGGGACATATCAGTCCAAACTGCCCACAACAGTTCAAGGTATGCTATAATTGTGGAATAGAAGGACATATCGCTCGAGATTGTACGGTAGAGAAACCTAGTTCAGCGGGGACGGTGACTCAAAAGACTGTCCCAGAAAAGCCAAAGTCAATGGTTCCTGGAAGAGCGTTTGTTGTGACTGGTCAACATGCGAGGAACCCAAACGAGGTGATCACGGGTAAGCTATTTATAAATTCTTGCGAAGTTTATACCTTACTTGATACCGGTGCTACCCATTCATTTATCTCTCCTGCTTGCGCTCAACGTTTAAACTTGACTCCGAAGAAATTAGACTTTGACCTATCTGTGGAAACTCCGTTAGGAGAAACTTTTATCACATCCACTGTTTATAAATCTTGTTTGATTCAAGTTGGCACCATCACCTTACCTGTTGACCTGATCTCTTTAAAGATACTTGCTTTTGATGTGATTTTAGGGATTGATTGGTTAACTACTCATCATGCCAAAATTGATTGTTTTCGTAAGGTTGTTAGTTTTCATATTCCTAATCAACCTGTTGTTCGAATTCAGGCAACTAAACCATTAAAATCAATCAATGTCATATCTAATCATAAAGCTATTCGTTTATTGAAAAACGGATGTCAAGCTTTCTTAGCCCATGTTATGGATTTGAATAAAGACACGTCAAAATTGAATATTATTCCTGTTGTTATTGACTTTCCTGACGTATTTCCTGAAGAACTTCCCGGTCTACCCCCAGAACGTGAAGTTGAATTCTTTATTGATCTTGAACCTGGTACAAAGCCCATTTCTAAAACCCCATATCGAATGGCTCCTATTGAACTTCAGGAGTTAAAAGTCCAACTACAGGAGTTATTGGACATCGGTTTCATTCGTCCTAGTACATCTCCTTGGGGTGCTCCTGTTTTATTCATAAAGAAGAAAGACGGGAGTATACGACTTTGTATTGACTATCGGGAATTGAACCATGTCACCATCAAGAATAGGTATCCTCTACCTCGTATTGATGACTTGTTTGACCAGTTGCAAGGAGCACAATTCTTTTCAAAAATCGATCTTCGTTCTGGATATCATCAGCTGAAAATTAGAACTGAGGATATTCCAAAGACTGCCTTCAGAACTCGGTATGGGCATTATGAATTCTTAGTCATGTCTTTTGGATTGACTAATGCTCCTGATGCTTTCATGGATATGATGAACCGAGTATTCAAGGATTATTTGGATCAATTCGTTGTTGTCTTTATTGATGACATCCTCATATATTCCAAAAGCCGTGAAGATCATGAGCACCATTTGAAGCTGGTACTCCAAAGGCTTCGTGAAAACAAGTTATATGCTAAGTTGAAGAAATGCGAGTTCTGGCTTAAGGAAGTAGCATTCATTGGGCACGTGGTGTCAAAAAATGGAGTATCTGTTGACCCGACGAAGATTGAAGCAATACAAAGTTGGGAGCAACCGAAGTCGGTCACTGAAGTACGTAGCTTTTTGGGCTTAGCTGGTTATTATCGGAGATTCGTGGAAGGGTTTTCTCGAATTGCTATTCAATTAACTCAGCTAACTCGGAAGGATACAAAATTCGTATGGAGTGAGGAATGCGAGAAGAGTTTCCAAGAGCTTAAGAGGAGACTTATTTCGGCACCTGTTCTAATAATACCATCTGGTTCGGATGGATTTGTTATCTACAGCGATGCTTCAGGTAAAGGGTTAGGATGTGTTCTCATGCAACGTGAGAAAGTCATAGCTTATGCCTCGCGACAACTTAAAGAGTATGAGAGGAATTATCCTACTCATGATCTAGAGTTGGCAGCAGTCGTTTTCGCGCTAAAGATCTGGAGGCACTATCTATACGGGGAGAAAGTGGAGATATATTCAGATCATAAAAGCCTCAAATATTTCTTCACGCAGAAAGAACTCAACATGCGGCAACGACGCTGGCTCGAGTTGTTGAAAGATTACGACCACACTATTCAATACCATCCTGGAAAAGCGAACGTTGTAGCTGACGCATTGAGTAGAAGATCATATGCAGGAATGAGTGCAATGATGTCAAGTATACGCATAAAGCCAACTTTAATAGAAAAAGTTAAGGTTGCTCAAGCCACCAATCCGGAGCTGATGCATATGAAGACGAAAGTACAAGAAGGTGCCATTCCAGAAGCGAGAATTGATGAAGAAGGAATACTTCGAGTCCACTCCAGACTTTGTGTTCCTAACGATCCTGATTTGAAGTACAAGATCATGATGGAGGCACACAATACACCGTTTGCAATTCATCCTGGAAGTACCAAAATGTATCGTGACCTTCGACATACATTTTGGTGGAACAATACGAAGAGAGAGATTGCAAAGTTTATTTCAACGTGTTTAATTTGTCAACGTGTAAAGGCGGAGCATCAAGTGCCAAAGGGTCCATTGCAACCACTTGAGATTCCAAAATGGAAGTGGGAACACATTACTATGGATTTCGTTACGGGTCTTCCTACGGTTTCTCAAGGCATCAATGCTATTTGGGTTATTGTTGATAGATTAACCAAGTCTGCTCATTTCTTGCCGATACGGGAGACTTATTCCCTTGAACATCTTGCTCAAATGTACGTAAATGAGATTATAAGATTGCATGGCATGCCAGTATCCATAGTTTCGGATCGTGACCCAAGATTTACTTCAAGATTTTGGGTTAGCTTGCAAAAAGCTATGGGTACAGAGTTACGATTCAGTTCGGCATACCATCCTCAAACGGACGGACAATCAGAGAGGACTATTCAAACTCTTGAAGATTTATTAAGACTCTGTGTCCTAGACTTCAAGGGCAGTTGGGATAAATATTTACCATTGGTGGAATTCTCCTACAACAACAGTTATCAGGCAAGCATTGGTGTGGCCCCATTTGAAGCATTGTATGGACGAAAGTGTCGCTCTCCAGTATGTTGGGACGAGGTGGGTAAAACAACATTGTTGGGACCCGAGTTAGTACGTATGACTACGGAGAAGATCCAAACGATTCGATAACGTATACAAACGGCACAAGATCGACAAAAGAGTTATGCGGATCTTCATCGAAAGGACGTAGAATTTAGTGTTGGGGATCATGTATTGTTTCGTGTTGCCCCATGGAAGGGAGTTACAAGATTCGGGAAGAGAGGAAAGCTTAATCCACGATTTATTGGTCCATTTCAAATTCTTGATCGAGTAGGTAATGTAGCCTATAGACTCGCGTTACCTCCAAGTATGTCTCGTGTTCATAATGTTTTTCATATATCTGTGCTTCGTAAATATGTGAAAGACCCGAACCACGTCATTGAGTTAGAACCGGACGAGATAGCCGAAGATTTAACGTATGAGGAGGTACCTGTCAAGATCTTGGATAGGAAGGAGCATGTCCTATGCACGAAGGTAATACCACAAGTTAAAGTTTTGTGGAGGAATCATGCTATAGAGGAAATGACCTGGGAGTTGGAAACGGAAATGAAAGCGAGGTATCCTCACCTTTTCGAAACACCAGGTACGTATGTCAATTTCGAGGACGAAATTTCATAAGGAGGGGAGGTTGTAAGACCCCAAATAATTAATAAATGAAATTTAATTTCCTTTAATTATTATTTTGAATAGTAAGGGTTGATTTGATTAATGTGGATAGTTATGGGTAAAATACGCAAATATTTCAAAATAAGCAAGTGGTTATAAAATATTCATTGTTGTCGGGGAATATTCGTTTGGTCGTGGAATATTCGTACTGTCGGGGAATATTCGTACGACGGCGCAGCCATGCGTGGGCCCCATAACGGAAAGCGATTGGAGGAAGAAAACGACAAATATAAGTTGTTTAAAAATAACGGCGTATTTGTTACCGTTTACACTGTCGGAATACCCGGTGGTTAAAATACAATAATACGCGTTGTTGCACAGTAGCACACGGTATTGCACAGTATTTTGAATTATTGATCCTTACGTAAGAAGGCACTACTCAATAATTGCTACATGAGTTACTGTTCATTACTTTATTGATTCAATAATTGCTGCGTTGATATTTATATTATTATTGTTTTAATAGTTGTCATTGCACAGTATTTTCCATTATTAGATCAATAATTCATATTATTTGAATAATATTATCAGATAACATTATTGGCAATGTCTAGAAAGTTCTGTCAAGGAGAGGTTTGGTCATCTAATTGCGCGCCAGTAAGGAGAAATCCTTATTGGAAAGCCCCCTCTATCCTGGGAACGGCCTGGTTATCAATACTGTGATTCTGTAATATTATTTTTAATAATTAATTATTGATTATTATGATAAAGAAAATATTTATTTTATGTGGATATAGATGGAGAAAATTTTTAATGTGACAGTTGTTGAAAATTAATATTTTATCTTTTTCTGATAAAATAATTCATTTAAATATATTATTTTAATAATATATTAACGATGATATTTTTATAATGAATGTGGGATATATGAGTATATGAGAAGGTAGAATATTTTTGTGGCATTAAATGTTTAACACATGTTTTGTGTGTCGGTGGACATAATTTTTGACCAAAAATTGAGTATAGACTGTAAAACCTCCCGTTTGTGGATTTTGGTCAATTTCTGTTTGGAATTTGGAAAAATTTTCTTCTGCAAAGTTGTAGAGAATGGAATTTCCCATGGAAAATCGCGAGTTTCGGATTTTTCTGATAAACAAGCTATTTTCTATGAATTATTGAAGTTACGGAAAATAAAATGATTTTTTTATTAATTATGGTGGGACCCACTTTTTGGTGGGTGTTGAATGCACATGGGCTGCTGAAATTTTCAGCATTGAGGGGCTGAAAGCATGCGTAGATATTGATATAATTAATATTATTATTTTATTAATTTAGTCTCCTTTGACGTTCTAGCATTTTCCTATAAATAGAGGGCTAAGTTAGAATTGAAAATCACACCAGAAATAAAGTTTTCTCTCTTTCTCTCTCTATATTATCGAGCGTATTCTTGTGAGTATACTTTGAGTGTTGCTATATGGTGCGAGTTTCTGTCAGCACTATACCGAAATTCAGTCAGAAGTACAGTTATTTTGAGGTAAGAGATGTTATTTTCTTCTTAAATGATATTATTTTCTTCAATATCATTATGTCGAATTATTGGTGAAATTTTTTATCAAATTTGGAACTTTTTGTGCCGGAGTTACTATTCACGTATACGGTACTATTCACATATACGGCACTATTCACGAATACGACACTATTCACAGAAAAATTATTTTTTTTTCTTTTCGTCCAAAATATCTATTGTGGATACTAGCTTTGATTGTATCCATGTTTTGATCATTCTTGAATTTTACACCACTATGATTATTTTTGAGGTATTTTTGGACATGGATAAAACAAAGTACGAATCCTTAATCCTTAATCCTTGTCATTTTGTTTCACTGGATTCGCTTCTTTAAAAATATTTTTTATCATCTTCAGTCTTAAAGGATGTTATTACTGAATATCTTTGGCCTGTAGTGCAAAGATGAATGATTTCTGATGAATATCTTTGGCCCGTAGTGCAAAGATGAACAGGTGTTTAGATGAACATGACCAACAGATGAATATCCTTGGCCTGTAGTGCAAGGATGAATATATGATTCAAGATGTGCATTGATTGATGTTACAGGGATAAAATTACTGTTGATGGACTGTTAAATTTCATAGACATTAGTAGATTTCATCCTCTACGTAACTCTTCTATGAATTAATATTTTCCGCTGCGAATATTGATTTAAAACTTGTTGTCTATTGTATTCTATTAGATTTTTCCCTGTTGAAGACTAACGATAATTTGTTGTATATTATCTTAGTCATAATATTCTTTACTGAGCTAGTTGAGCTCACCCTTTTCCTTTTTGTTCCATTTTTCTTCTCAGGAGATGAGAATATAGCGGGTACGAGTCGGGGTATGAATTGATGGTTCTTGAGAGATTGTTTAGTAGTCCTCACCATTTTTGTAAAATAATGTATCAATAATTATGATGAGGATTTATTTGTATGTGGATATTGTCTAGATGGCAATATCTGTATTTAAACTCACAGTTATATGTTGTAATAATAAAGTTGAAGTTAATTCTGTACCATGTATTTGACAACTCAGAATGGGTGATGTATACCTATTTTTGGGGCGTCATATTGTACCCCAAGTGCATCTATCTTCTTTGTAAGAGCAGAAATCTGAGCTGTCACTTGAGCTGACAATGCTGTCATCGCATCTACTTCATACACTCCGACACTCCTTGGCTGAGTTGTTCTTGCTGTTGGCCACTGATAATTATTAGCTGCCATGGTTTCAAGCAATTGATACCCCTCATCACAATTCTTGGCCATAATAGCTCCTCCTGCTGCAGCATCTATACTCGATCTCACTGTGCTGAATAAACCGTTATAAAAAGTTTGCACCTGAAGCCATTTAGGAATCCCATGGTGTGGACATTTTCGCAATGAATCTTTGAATCTCTCCCAAGCTTCATATAGTGATTCTGAATTGTGCTGAACGAAAGAGAAGATATCGTTCCGCAACTTTGCTATTTTTGCAGGCGGGAAAAACTTTGTAAGAAATTTCTGGGCGAGATCATTCCATGTAGTAATCGAGCCTGGTGGTAGTGAATGGAGCCAACTCTTAGCCTTATCTCTGAGAGTAAATGGAAATAGCCTTAGCCTTATTGCATCCTCTGACACATTATTGTACTTGAAAGTATCGCAGATTTCTATAAAGCTGACTATGTGATCGTTCGGATCATCATTTGGTAACCCTCCAAACTGACATGAATTTTGAATCATCTGTATTGTCCCTTGTTTTATCTCAAAACTTGTAGCAGTAATGGCAGGCCTCATAATACTCGACTGAATTTCAGTAACCCGCGGCGTAGCATAATCCCGCAGTGCTTTTTGCTCTTCTTTAGCCATAGTATCTTTCTTATCAAGTGCTTCTTTGGTTTCTTTAACCCACTTACGCAACCGCTAAAAATTTTTCTCGATGTCGTCCTCGTGAGGCAATAAATCTGGCTTCTTCGATCGCGTTTGCATACACTAGTCAAGAACACCTGAATAGAACAGAACAGGACAGAAAAAGTTTAAATTAAGATTAACGCTATAAAAATCAATAATGACAAAATATTAAACTAATATCCCCGGCAGCGGCGCCAAAAACTTGTTGCCTAATTTTTAATAGCACTTTACCACGCAAGTATACGCGTTCAATTGTAATATTCAGCAAGCAAGGATATCGTTCCCACGAGGAAATAGACTAATATGTATCAATTACTGACTCTAATGCAATTAATCCTATTTTAAACTACGAAAACTTTATTTGTGATTTGAAATTTAAACTTAACAAACTAATAATTAAAATCAAAATTTCACAAGAATAACTGCAGATTTAACAGGTTAAGATTACAACTTCTCTTGGTATTTCATTTAAACTAACTTACTTCCCATTTAAAATAAATCAATTAATATGAATCATTATCCAAGAATACTTTATGAATATTCACGCACTTCTTCCAAAGACACGTGAACAAATCCTCTTAAATCCAATCTTTAAGATGCGGAATTATAAGGAACACCCCAGTTAATCAACTCACTATATTCCTATGTGAATCAAGTTAATTAGGGTTTACGTACAAATTCTTTCAATGGATACAAAAGACACATAGGTATATTCCTATCCTACACGCTAATCATATTAACCCTATTCAGATTATATGAACAGATGTTATCATATCCAGATCTCAATCTATACTCCATCTTCCAATTTTATATAGATTATCACAGTAATTGTTGGCCAAACAATTAATCAATTAAACATAAGATATAATAAAAAATTCAATAAAAACTAACTTTCATTCAATGGGAAGCTTGCAATTTAAACTACATACCAAGTTCCGTTGCAATCTTAATTAAAATTTAGTTCATAATAATAATAAAGAAAAACATCATCCAAATTAATAATCCAAACATCCCAGATAATTACAAAAGATAAAACTAGAGAAGAGAAGAAGAAACTCTGAATTTGCTCCAATACTCTCTCTTAGATCTTTAGCCTTTGCAATTCTCCTTCGTGTTTTTCTTCCTTGTTCTCTCTGCAAATCTCTTGAAAAATTAATTGATATGTCTTTTCTAAAGTCTTCTCCTATTTGTATTGGTCTCAGCCCTCATTCAGACTCCTATTTGGCTTCAAAAACCCACTTGACAGTAGAAAAACGCATCCTTTTACACACTAGAGCGCCTAGGCGCTCATCATAGGCCATTTTCAAGCGCCTAGGCGCTTGACCAGAACCACAGAATTACAAAAATGCCACTCAGCTTTAATTTTCATGATTTTTGACCTTTTTCTTCTCCGAAATGACCAATTTGTCCCTCCAGTTCCAACCTACAACAAATAAACACAAAACACATAAATAGATACTAAAAAACAATTAAAGATAACAATAATTATGTTTGATAATATCGGATTCATAGGTATAAAACCTACTCATCAACTCACGATCCAGAGTTAGAAGTAGTAGTGGTTGCCCTGAGGATTTAGAGGTGTTATTTTGGAAAGTAATGTGAGATATAAACAGACCATAAGTGTCTAAAGTATATCCTCTCACAGAGATATTTAAGCATGTGTTTGAAGTGATAGTTTAAAGTAGAAGAAAGAAACTAAGTTTCACTAATATCAGTAATTGAAAATGAAGTTTTGCATAAAATTTATATGTTGAGTCAACCAGGGAGCACGAAAATTATATATTGCCTTCGATATTACTATTGGTGGTAAAATATGGTGACAGATTTTTGGTATGTCAAAGTTAGCATATTATTTATCGATTAGAGTACGAAGTTATATGTTAAAGAAATTGTTTCAAGGCACGGTGTTTCAGTATCAATTGTGTCGAACCGAGATTCACGATTCACATCGAATTTTCAGAAAGGTTTGCAAGAACGTGTGGAACGCAATTAGAAATAAGTATGTCATATCGTTTGCAAATTGATTGTCAAACTAGAAGGAAATCCAGACATCGTAGGGCGTGCTAAGCGCACGAGAAGTTTTTGATAATGTTATACGAGGAATCCGCATTGAGCAAGTTATGGGCAAGTTAAGAATAAATTAAAAGTAAGATATGAGATTTTAATTGAGGACTCATATGGTAGCTAAGTCGTACAAACCTTTGTATGTGAAGAGGTTTTGTGCATATACTTGGTTTATCACATTGATAATCATTGGAATATCGGTTTCGCACTATCAATGTATATGTGGAGGAAAGGTGATTCTTTTCTCATGTATATATTTGATAGTTAGAGGTTTTTAAGACTAAGTTAGATGATATTGAGATTAGGTTTGGTTCTTAAAACTAAAACATATGGTAAGTTCGTGACTCATAATTATATGGTATGTTTTGAACCCCTCAGCGAATGGACGGCTATTGTCTGACTAGGATAAGTTCCTAAACTCATATGATTATGGCAAGTTCCTGAATTTCCAAGGTGTGGTAAGTTTGATGAACTATATTGGGTATAAAACGGTTATAGTATAGGAAGCATTGATGAAGTTGGAAAGATGGTTTTGATTTAGCCTTACCTCTACTACAGTTAAAGTGCTTTCGCAATGTTTTTTTTATGTTTCAGTGATATGATCGAACAAGCTCAACTGCAATCATGTGATCAAGTACAAACCATTATGGTTGTCATACTAGGAAATTTCAATCCAGATAGTTGACAGAAAAGAACAAATGCTCAAGGATAAGGTCATACCTTATGTGAAGGTGATATGGAGGAACCATAACGTCGAAGATGCTACATGGAAACTCAAAGCTGAAACGATGAATAATTACCCTGAGTTATTTTTTTAGTCTATGTCTTCGATTCCGGGGACAGAATCTTTGTAAGGAGGGAAGAATGTGACGATTTGATTGTTGAAGTTGTGATTCTGGGGACAAAATCCTTGTAAGGAGGGAAGGATGTAACAATCCAAGATTTTAGTATTTGTAATTTAAAATATTTATTAATTTAAATAAATATTTTATTGATGTGATTGTTATTAGTAAATATTTATTTGATGTGATTATTGTTGTTAAATATTTATGAATTAAATTTATTAGATGATATTCTAAACTAAATTAATTTATAATTTAGAGAGTTGTAATATAACATAAGATGTTATATTGTTGTTTTAATTTAATAATTTAAAGTGGTATGTTAAATTATTAAATAAAATTATAATGAAGTTATAATTTTATGATATTTTATTTAAGTGGAAAATTTATGAGAAATTTATTATGTTGTAATTAGTTTATTTAATTAATGTTGGATATGGAGAATCCAAGGAAATAATATGACATTGTAAATTATAGTATAATTGATTTATTAAAATAAACTAAAGTAGTTTTAAATTGATTTAACCAATCAAGGCTTAAAATATTAAGTCTTTAATTTTTAAAGTGTTTTGGCCAAACAAAACCTTATGGTTTTTGGATTTTTAAATTATGAATTTTATTATAACAAATAAAATAAATAATATAAATATATTTATAATTGAGATACGTTTATTATAGTATAACTGATATATTTAGTAGGCGTGTTAAGGCTATATCGATTACTTTATTTTACGTATACTTGTTATCAGTTTTGTTTTTGGCTTAAGTATAAGAGAAGAAAAATGAGAAGTTCAGAGAAGCTTGAGAGAGTTGAGAGAATTGAGAGAGAACCTAAGGATTTCAAAGTATTTTCAGTGTTTAACAAAGAGGATTTCAAGCTAAGTGAAGGTATTTTTTTACATAACCTTAGTATTATATATATATATATATATATATATATATATAAGTTTACGGCAAAATTTTATACTCTTTGAATTGAATTGTTGAATTGTTGTTATACAATTGGTTACTTGTGATTATACGTGTTGTGATGTCTGAGTTTGTATGTAAACAAGAATTTGTATGCTAATTTTGTTTAAAAATGAGGAAAAGTAAATTACAGTATGTATTTGTCATATGGCTTATGTAAGTACCAATTTTGGTGGTCAATTCGTATGATAAACTGTAAATTGAGTCTTGTTTATGCTAGTTCGTTAAGAAATGAAGAGAACGTAGTTTGAACAAAGTGATTTGGTATAAAACTGAGATTACAGTGATGATTTTTGTAAATGATGTCAAAAATGGTGTTTTTGTATAAAAATATGGAATTTGAGGAATTAAATTAGTTAAAATGGTTGTTAAATTGTTCCAAGTTGATGAATATGTGAGGAAACATGTTTGTGTTGGTTTTATATCAATTGTATATGTTAATTTCACTCTTTATTGGGTGAAATTCGTGTTAGTTGGGCTAAAGTCGGCTACTGTTCACAGCCTTTCTGGTTCTGTCTGTGCACTGGCGCAGCTGCACCGGTGCCAAGGCCAGAAATGGCACAGCTGCGCCGGTCCTAGACTTGTGTATGGCGCAGCTGCGCCATACCTTGATTTGGGATAGTGGCTTCTGCTACTGCTGCAGACCTGGGATATTGATATAACTTGGTCTAATGATGTGTTAATGTAATAAAGATGGAATATGGAGGTTAAAACAGAACCGTGTCATGTCATTGATAATCAAGGTTGTAAAGGACTAGTAAGTTACGAACGCATTATGACTTAATGTATACAATGAATAGTGATTAAGTCTTGTGATGTTAACACTTGTGATTTCTGGGATGAACATTATAAGGTATGGAAGGTGATTAATATAAAACTAATGAGTCCTAGGAAGACTTAAACACTTGATTGAACTTCAAGTTCAATTAAGGAAAAATGTAGTATTGTTTAATAAGAGGTGAAAATGTGATTTGGATGCTAAACGTCTTATGTATGTGTTAGTAAGTTTTCAGATTCGTGTTATGTGGTTTATTAATATGGTTAGACCTTAAACTAAAGGTTATAACTTAACTAAGAGGAGAAGTGAATTTATGAGGTTAATGTGTGTAGCTAATTGATGTGTTAATCCTAATGGTATGTGTAGGACATTGGAGTACGTGAGTTGTAGTTGTATCACAAGAGGCAAGTTCCCTAACATTTGCTACTTTATTATTCAGCAAGATTACTTTTCACTGTCATGATATATTTTTGAAAGTTCTCTATTTCGAATCTCTTGTTGAGCAAATTATTGTTATGCAAGTTCTTTAACCCTCATTTATTGTTGAACTAGTTAATTATTCTTTGTTTCTTTATTCCAAACGAGTTTACTTTGGTTATTCAAAGTTTGTACTCTTATTGTAAGAAATGTGTTTATTCAGCTACTAATAACTGTTGTTCGATCTTTGTTCTGCAATGTTATTATATTATCTTATATTGTTGTACCGAACTCTAAGTTGCCTAGCGATTCTTTACCAATTCAACTAATCCTTAGTTGATGGATGTTCTAAACTCTAACTTACCCTTGAAGTCAACCCAAACCAAAATTCCTTTCGTTTGCTTATGTACTCACACAATTTTGAAAGCATGTTGTCGATGATAACATTTGTCAATTTAGAAATTGTTAATACTCTAGCTCTTATCGATTCATCGATATACCTTGTTCATGAAGGTATTATAATCAAACTCTTGAATAGTTATTGGTCTCTATCTGATTCAACTAGTGCTTGGTTGATGAGCATTCTAAAGATCTAGAATTCCTTTGAAGTTAATTTCCAACCAAACTTCCTTTGGTTTGGAACCTGATAATCTAAGCTGAGATGAACAACCATATATTAGGTGATTATTTTAGAGCTACGCAATAACATTAAAATGTTTGCACAATATATAGTACAAAGGGCTGATCACCTGGAGTATGGGATGATGGTCCATATAGTCGTTTAGACTTTTAAAGGTTACAGTAGAAACACATGTTAACCTAGGACATAGATGATGAATATAGTCTTTTAGACTGTTAAAGGTTAAAGTAGAAATACTTGAAAACCTAGAGTATAGCTCGTGGTCTTGTGACCCTCAGTGTATTCTTTGATGTTGATATCTATAGTTAACTTAAACATTCATTATTCATTTGAACTCATAGCTATTGAATTAAAGTTTATTGTTCTGGTAAAAATAATTTACCATTGAAAGCTCAGTTAATTGTTATTTATAACACGTTATTGTATATCCTTATTATGAGCAATTGTTTGCCCACTCTTGCACTAAACAATGCAGATGAAGTTAAGAAGTTTGAAGAGCTTTCTACAAGCAAGAGCAAGGACAAAGTGCTTGATTAGACGACGACGTTTAATTTACCTGTTATTTATGAAGCTTATGTAATAGATTTGATTATGGCTATGTTTTAATTTGTTCGCTGATGATTGTAATAAAGGTTAGATGACCTAGGATTTATCTTGATATTATGTAACCCTTAATGGGATATTTATTATTTAAGCTTTTGAGTTTAATTATTTTTTATGGGTAGTTAGTTATGATTTATTTGGATAGTGAACACTGTTCAAATCTGTGGAATTGAAGTACTCGGATTTGGGTGTGTCACACTTTATACGAAGTATCTCTATAAACTACAAAATTTCCTTTGTCATCGGGTAATGACAAAATAGGCGCTTTACTCAATCTCTTCTTCAGTTCTTGAAAACTGTCTTCGCATTTATCAGTCCACACGTATTTCACCGTCTTCCTTGACAAGTTAGTTAACGAAGTAGCTAACCCTAGGAAACTTTGCACCTCAGTCGGCATTTTCGGTTGTTCCCAATTCATCACGGCTTCCACCTTCGCTGGATCTACTGAAATCCCCTTATGGTCAATGACATGACCTAAAAACTGCACCTTTTCCAACCAAAATTCACACTTCGTGAGCTTTGCATACAACTTCTGTTGGGTAAAATCTAATTAAGCACAACACGCATGTATACATGGTCAACAAGTAATAAAGTGAAACTAGAGTATCGTTCCCATAAGGAACTATTTAATAAAAATCACCAAGTACTAACCCGTAATGAACTCAATCTTATTTAAACAAATGAATTTCAAATTATATAATTAAAATACTATTAAATTCAACTTGTTAAATTAAGATTATGGAGATTTAAGATCACAACTTCACTTATTGCTTCATTTAAGTTAACACACTTCTCATCAATTATTCTCTATTCTGAATTATTAATCAAGAACACTAAAGCAGATAAAACCACCTCTCGATGCATAATATCCATACTCAGTTAAATCCACATATGATAGAATTAAGCAAGACACCCTAATTAACTAATCCACTATATCTCTATGTGAATTACAATTAAAAAGGATTTAAAGCACAAGTTCTCTATAAGATTACATATGGCGTAAAGGCATATCTCTATCCTAAACACGAATTATGAATTCCATCTATGCAGAAATCACAAACACATGCTATTATGATTATATCTTAATCTAAACTTCATCTCTCGAGTTCATATAGATTATCACGGTAATTGATGGCCAATCAATTAAACAATTAAGTCCAAATCATAATAGACAATCCTCACAATAGAACATAATAATTGATAGCGAAGCATATTAAAATAAACTACACAATAAGATCCATTGAAATCTCAAACAAAGAATTAGTTCATTGAATTAAAACTAAGAATCCATAATTGAATAAACAATAAAAGACAAAGACAAAAGAAGATGAGAAGATAGAATCTATTGTCTGTAGATTTGATGCTCTCTCTTTGCTCCTACTTTGAATCTTCAATGGTCTCCAAATCGCTTCAATCTCCAAATCTCATAAGAACTAGTGTTTTCTCCTATTCTACTCTAATCTAATCTAATGGAATCCTCTCTTATCTGATTCTCCTCCTTTTATAAGTCTCTTTATATGTCTTTAAGTCCTCTTGGAAGTCCTTGAGTCAATCGCATCGAAATAATCATTCTCCAACTCAAATTCGAACAAAAAATGGATTTTCTGCGCGTACCCCTGCCCCAGTGGGGGTCCTTACTGTTTTGCAGCTGGTGTGCCCTCCCTAGCTGGTATTTTGCGAAGGGAAATCCCGCCCCGGTGGGGGTCACTTTTCTGTTGCACTGTCCTCTGATAAAATGGCCATAACTTATCCGAGATGAGATACGGAGCCTGCAATCTATCAAATCGAAGCTATCGACGAGCTCTACAACTTTCATTCTTTGAGAATTAAGAAATTCTGGTCAGAACAAGATCGAAATCGAACTTGAAGTAGATGATGTGTAAATTGCAAGCATGAGAACTCTTAGCTTTGATCTTTGTTGATAAAAAGGCCATAACTCTTGCATTCGAACTCTGATTGGGATGATTCAAGATGTTACGGAAAGCTAAGAAGATGCTCTACAATATAATCCAATTTTCAAGCCAAGAACATGCATCCAACTTGGTGTTAAAATCCCTGCAATCTTCCCTTCTTGTATTTGCTTGCATATTTTAGTCTAAATTTCTTTTCCTTGCTTCTTTATGCCAATTTTATGTCATAACCTACAAAATAACATAAAATGTATAAAAATTAACTAAGAAACATAGGTTTAAGCAACTAATTCAAGTAATAGATACCGGATAAGTAGGTATAAAACTTACTTATCAAATACCCTCAAACTTAAATCGTTGCTTGTCCTCAAGCAAAAACAAATTAGACAGATTCACCCTCTAGCAATGATCCACCCAAACAATGAATCAATATGAATTCTATCAATGACCTCAAAGGTTACAACAACTGATAACCCGTAGAAAATTTCAAAACAAGGTCATGTCTAAAATTTCAACAACTTTCATTAGCTTCACATCTACTCTCGATCCTTTAAGTTCGTGTGTGCATCCATATATTCAAACCAGTCATGATTTATCTAAGATCAACCAACACTCATAAAAGATTTTCAAAAATGACTTTCAAAACTTCTTATCACATCAATCACCGCTAATATAGACATAGCACAAATTTTTCTTGAGGATCAACCGGATATTTAAACTTTTAAGCACATATGAACCCTTCCCAAGTATTTCAAAGATACATATTTTCTCTTCTCTATTTAGTGAGTTCGTTTTATGCTCCATCTCATTTTCCACTTTTCATTGAACGAGTGTGTTTTACGCTCCATCTCGCTTTCCACTTTTCATTGAACAAGTGCATTTTACGCTCTATCTCGTGCTTGTGTTTATGGGGAGTGCGTTTTATGCTCCATTTCAACCCACAACAAGATTCAATTATTTAACTCAGGAATGTTCCAATAAATTTTTATTTTTTTTCATAAATACCCCAAGATTTCCCCCAAACTTATGTGAGTGCCTAATTTTCACTTCGAATGATGCTAAAATAAGATTTCTCAAGTTGCAATGGTATCTTTCATAAGCATTTAGCCAAAAAAATTCACTCCCAACTGGTTAAACAAATGGATATGTGTAAAAATTTTCAAAAATTTTGCAAGTAATGTGAAAACCAACTAACTAGTTAAAATATAGACTAAGCATGCTCATCAATTCTCCAAGAGTTAACAATATCAACCACTCACTTATCATTGGCCAAAATCAAAATCCATCAAAACATTGCCCAAGTCAATACTAAACATGATAAATACCCCCAATCTTAAAACAGACATTGTCCTCAATGGCTAAGATATGAAAAATTAAAAGAGAGGACTTTCCTGACATATAGCAATTTATCTCCTTGTCTGCGAAGTTTGAAGAATATTTTAAGCACATTGGAATGAATCGAGCACCACACTTGAGTTTGACTTGCATAACCTTTCCATAATCTTTTGCATGTCCATTGAACCTCCAATACCTGCAATGAAAAGAGACAACATGGATTAGAATAACACTTTGGATTGGTAAGAGAACTTAATAAGCAAATTAATTCCTATCTACTAAATAAGCTAGTAAAGTATATAAATATAGAAATTCCTAGGTTACCTCCCAGTTAGTGCTTGAATTATAGTCTTTCAGCTTGACTTTGTCTGGCCAACGCTATCCAATTCCTCTTCGATGATTGAGGAACCCTCCATCCATCGAAAATAATATAACTTTTGGTAGGTTCCCATTTGTGATGGTTATCGAATTAAAGTCACCTAGCATGCTTTGTTTTGATAAGATCACATTTAAGAATGTCCAACATCTAGGTCTTTTCTCCATTGTGTCTGTGAATAGATTCTGGCATTGAGGTTTTTCCAACACAACTGGTTCTTCACCTTTCTCATCCCACCCCTCGCACCATGGTTTCGAAGTTGTACTCGCTCTTACGTCTCCAGGAGCTTTGCAGACAACATGACTACCAATTGGACAAGGTTTTACAAATTTAACCAAATTCTTGAACTTTGGTGGAGAAGGCACTTGAGGCATAAATAACATCGGCTCATCATCGTTGGTTCTCACAATTAGTTCTTCACCAACCTTGTTGTCATTATCCCCACATGTCTCCTCTTTTTCAATGTCTTGTGGCTCATCCAGTTGTATATTTAGTTTGGGCACTTCATCAATCTCGAAATCCTCATCATAACACCAATTTATTTGAGGATAGTTGTTCAAGGCTTTGAACATTTGATCTATCTTATTATGAAGATTCTGAATTGACTTTTCTTGATTAATCCTTCTCTCATCATTTGATGCTATGAACTTGGACAACAATTCTTCCAATCTCGAATTATATATCTCAATTTTGGAATCCATGTATTGAGGACCATGAGTTGAAAGTGGTGATGAGTTGTTCCATCTGCTGCTGAAAATTGTGGCTCGATATTTCTTGACTTATCATCATCTCCTCTTGGTTTGCTATGACCTTTGACAATAATTCCTCCAACTTTGACTTTTCTTCTTTTAATGGAGGTTGATATGAGAATTCCGGTGTGTATGTTGGATTTGGAGTAGAGTATTGATCTTGATAATTATAGCTCTATGAAGAATCCGGGTGATACCCCCAAACTTGATGATAACTAGGATAAGAATAGTTGTTGAGGTAGTTACCACCATACTGTACCGGCCCAAGACTGATGGTGCATTGATTACTCGGGTGATTGCCAGCACAATAATTGTAAGTAACTGCTATCCTTCGATTACGTTGGGCTGCAACAACATCCAACCTCCTCGAAAGTGTCTCAAGTTGTGCTGATAATGCAGAAAATACATTAAGTCCATTAATCCCTGTTCCCCTTGGTTGAGTCATACTCGAATATGGCCTTTGATAATTGCATCCAGCCATGGTACCTGAAACGAGAGAAAAAGAAGAAGATAATAAAATAAAATAAAAATAAAGAGAAAAAAATGTTTAAATTAAGACTAATTTGATTGAAGCTAATATTGACAAAAATATATTAAACTAATTCCCCGGCAACGGCGCCAAAAACTTGTTGGATATATCTCATTACACACAACACGCAAGTATATGTGGTCAACACGTTATAAAGTGAAACTAGAGAATCGTTCCCACGAGGAATTATTTAATAAAAATCACCAAGTACTAACCTGTAATGTACTCAATCTTATTTAAACAAATGAATTTCAAATTATATAATTAAACTACTATTAAATTCAACTAGTTAAATTAAGATTATGGAGATTTAAGATCACAACTTCACTTATTGCTTCATTTAAGTTAACACACTTCTCATCAATTATTCTCTATTCTGAATTTTTAATCAAGAACACTAAAGTAGATAAAAACACTTCTCGATGCATAATACCCATACTCACTTAAATCCACAGGTGATAGAATTAAGCAAGACACCCTAATTAACTAACCCACTATATCTCTATGTGAATTACAATTAAAAAGGATTTAAAGCACAAGTTCTCTATAAGATTACATATGGCGTAAAGGCATATCTCTATCCTAAACATGAATCATGAATTCCATCTATGTAGAAATCACAAACACATGCTATTATGATTAGATCTAAATCTAAACTTCATCTCTCGAGATCATATAGATTATCACGGTAATTGATGGCCAATCAATTAAACAATTAAGTCCAAGTCATAATAGACAATCCTCACAATAGAACATAATAATTGATAGCGAAACATATTAAAATAAACTATACAATAAGATCCATTGTAATCTCAAACAAAGAATTAGTTCATTGAATTAAAACTAAGAATCCACAATTGAATAAACAATAAAAGACAAAGACAAAAGAAGATGAGAAGATAGAATCTATTGTCTGTAGATTTGATGCTCTTTCCTTGCTCCTACTTTGAATCTTCAATGGTCTCCAAATCGCTTCAATCTCCAAATCTCATAAGAACTAGTGTTTTCTCCTATTCTACTCTAATCTAATCTAATCTAATGGTATCCTCTCTTCCCCATCTAATCTATCTGATTTTCCTCCTTTTATAAGTCTTTTTATATGTCTTTAAGTCCTCTTGGAAGTCATTGAGTCAATCGGATCGAAATAATCATTCTCCAACTCAAATTCGGGCAAAAAATGGCTTTTCTGCGCTTACTGCCGCCCCGGACGGGGTTATAAGGCTAAAAGGGCCCGCCCCGGTGGGGGTGCTAACTGTTTTACAGCTGGTATGCCCGCCCCGACGGGCATTTTATAAAGGGAAAGCCCGTCCCGGCAGGGGTCACTTTTCTGCTGCAGTGTCCTTTGGTAAAATGGCCATAACTTATCCGGGATGAGATACGGAGCCTGCAATCTATCAAATCGAAGCTATTGACGAGCTCTACAACTTTCATTCTTTGAGAATTAAGAAATTCTGGTTAGAACAAGATCGAAATTGAACTTGAAGTAGATGATGTGTAAATTGCAAGCATGAGAACTCTTAGCTTTGATCTTCGTTGATAAAAAGATCATAACTCTCGCATCCGAACTCCGATTGGGATGATTCAAGATGTTCCGTAAAGATAAGAAGATTATCTATAGTATAATCCAATTTTCAAGCCAAGAACATGCATTCAACATGTTGTTAAAAGCCCTGCAATCTTCCCTTCTTGTATTTGCTTGCATATTTTAGTCCAAATTGCTTTTACTTGCTTCTTCATGCCAATTTTATGTCATAACCTACAAAATAACATAAAACGTATAAAAATTAAATAAGAAACATAGGTTTAAGTAACTAATTAAAGTAATAGATACCGGATAAGTAGGTATAAAACCTACTTATCAACTTTTCCTTCCTCAGTGTCTCCAACACTATTCTTAGGTGTTCAACATAATCTTCTGGCGTCTTAAAATAGACTAGAATATCATCGATAAACACCATAATGAACTTGTCCAAATATTGTTCTAACACTCTGTTCATCATATCCATAAATACAGCTGGTGCATTAGTCAACCCAAATGACATCACCAGAAACTCGTAATAACCATAACGAGTCCTGAATGTTGTCTTTGGTACATCCTCCTTTCTAACCTTCAACTGGTGATACCCCGTCCTTAGATCTATTTTAGAAAAATACTTAGCCCCTTTCAACTGATCAAAAGGATCATCGATCTTGGGCAGTGGGTATTTATTCTTTATCGTTAACTTGTTCAACTCTCTGTAGTCGATACAAAGTCTTAACGATCTGTCCTTCTTCTTTTTCAAATAATATCGGTGCTCCCCACAGCGAAACACTCGGTTGTATGCACTTTCTGTCCAACAGTTCTTGTAACTGTACCATTAACTCCTTCATCTCTACTGGCGTCATTCGATACGGTGCCTTGGAAATTGGAACCGCTCCTGGCACAATGTCTATTACAAACTCGGTCTCCCTATCCGGTGGAAGACCCGGGAATTTACTTGGAAATACATCCGCGAATTTTTTAACTATATGTATTTGTTTTTTTTTTTTGCTAAATTTAGTGTAAGACCCCGAATTTTATGAAATAAAAGTATTCAATTTTTCTATTTAGTAAATGGTTAAATTGATAAAAAGTTAAAGTTAAGGGTGATATATATAAAAGTTTTCAAAATACGCAAGTGGTTATCAAATACTTATTTTTGTCGAGGAATATTCGTTTGTTCGTGAAATATTCTTGTTGTCAGAGAATATTCGTACGACGGTGCAACCATTTGTGGGCCCCATAACAGAATAACTATCGGATGAAGAAAATGACAAATTTGAGTTTATATAAATAACGACGTAATTGTTAACGTTAACACTGTTGGATTACCTGGTAGTTAAAATACAGTAATACGCGTGGTTGCACAATAGCACACGGTATTGCACAGTATTTTTGAATTATTGATACTTACATAAGAAGGCACTACTCAATAATTGTTATAGTAGTTACTGTTCAATATTTTATTTTATTGATTCAATAATTGTTGCGTTGATAGTTTATATTATTGTTGTTTCAATAATTGTCACTGCGCAGTATTTCCCATTATCATATCAATAATTCATATTATTTGAATAATATTATTAGATAGCATTATTGGCAATGTCTAGAAAGTTCTGTCAAGGAGAGGTTTGGCCACCTAATTGCGCGCCAGTAAGGAGAAATCTTTACCGGAAAGCCTTCTCTTTCCTGGGAACCACTTGGTTGTCATTATTATGATTCTGTAATATTATTTGTGAATAATTAATTTTTGATTTATATGATAAGGAAATATTTATTTGATGCAGATATAAATGATGGATTTATTTATGTGGTTATAAATGAAGGAATTAATGTTGAGGTGTTTTATCAGTATTTTGTCGGATTGGAGGTATTAAAAGATCAAATCGATGTTCTTAAAGCTCTATTGTGTGAGTTATAATTTTAATCCGACCGTTGGATCGTGGTGATTTTTGGATATGTTATACATATATAAGTTGAGTATATATCCACAAATTTTGAACCATTAAAAATTAACTTATGATTTGTTATGAATTTTAAAAGGTGTTGTAAATCGTCCGTTTGGGGATTTCAGATATTTTCTGTCTAGAATTTAGAAAAACTTAAAGCTACAAAGTTGTTGAGAATTCGATTTTGTGTGGAATGGACATAAAATTCGTATTTTTCTGATAAAAGGGATATTTATTACGAATTACTGAAGTTTCAGAAAATAAAATAATTTTTATTAAAATTATGGGTGGGACTCACTTTGTTTGATTTGAAAACATGTGCTGATATGTTTCTTTCAAACAAGGCTGTTCAAATCTTCAAGAGAGGTGGTGTAGCAAAGAAAAATAATAATAATATTTTATTATTTTAGTCTCCTATGACGTTCTAGCATTTTTCTATAAATAGGTGCTTATGTTAGAATTGAAAATCACACCAGAATCAAGTTTTCTTTCTCTCTATATTGTCAAGCGTATTTTTGTGTGTATTTAGATACTTTGAGAGTTGATATTTAGTGCATATTTCCTTCAGCTTTTCATTCGATATTCCAGTCAGAAATACTGCCCTTTTGAGGTAATGGATTGCAACAGTTATTATGTTTTTTAGTTTCGTAATTTTTTTGACCTTCAGAAATTCTGGAAAAATTTAAAAAGTTAATTTGATGAGTTTTCTAGATTGTATCCAAAAATGGTGATTTTTGGATGTATAGATTAGGAGTTATGAATTTTATGAGAAAAAACTAATTTAAAAATAAACCCTTATAACTCCTTGTGGTTAACTCCAAAATTTGTGAAATTTTTATTGGAAGTACATGTATATAATAGCAGTATACTCTGTAAATTTTGGAATTTTTGGACAAAGATATAATTTATGATAAATGTCTAAATATTTGGCAGTTTTGGCCATATGAAAAATAGTAAATGAATTTTAAAAATTCCGAGAAAAATATATGTTCAATATGGGACTATGTTCTGCATAATCCCAGAAAAGAAAATTTGTTTGTACTAATTTGGTATTTTTTATGAAAATAGACTGGTTATGAGTAAATGAATTAAATATGTTATGTGAAGTAACAAAATTGAAAAATAGGATTTTATGGCTTGGAAATCCTATATAAGGTATATGCAAATTTTTTATGAGGGTTTTGGTTATTAGTGATGAAATTTTATGAGTTTGGCATTTTAGGATGATTAAATGCATAAATTAGTAAAATGTAAACAATTAAAATAAATTATTTATAAGTTTAAGAAATGATTAAAATATTGTTGTAATATTAATAATATTAGATTATGAGATTATTAAGTGATTTATAACATTTGGATTAAGGTGTTGTAAATATTTATATGGATATTATTGTGAAACTTTATCTTTTCGTGTCGGGATTACTATTCATGAGTTATTATTCACAAGTTACTATTCACAACAAAATTGGTTTCTTTTTCTGACCAAATTATCGTTGATTTATGAATCTTACTCTTGAGATTAAATCTATATGTTGATTATATGGTTTTTATTATCATATATAACATTTTTATAATCCTGGTAAAGAAATTTCTCTTTGACTTGAGTGTAAAGATGGGTAGATTATTGGTATGATCGTGACTATGGGTTCTCTTTGGCTAGTAATGCAAAGTTGAATCGTTGACTGGTATGATCATGACCATTGAATTTATAATTGAATATTTTTAGCTTAAGTGCAAAGGTGAATTGATCAACATGGTTATAATTATGGTTTATATAAATTCTGAAATGATTATATATTTCTTTGAGATATTAATATCTTTGGCCCGTAGTGCAAAGATGACATGTTGTTGAATATCTCTGGCCTATAGTGCAAAGATGAATTATTGATGAATATCTTTGGCCCATAGTGCAGAGATGACCTGTTGCTGAATATCTTTGTCATGTAGTGCAAAGATGAGCTGTTAACGAATATTTTTGGCCCGTAGTGCAAAGATGAATTTATTAGTATGGTTATGAACAATAATTATGATTTGGTATAACCATGATCTTTGACGTTTCAAGTAAAGACAGGTGATGAAAATTATCTTCGTCTTGGATGAGAAAAGGGATTTGGAACCACAAATATGATTATGAGTTATTCATATGATTGTGGACAGGAACTATTGATTGATGTTACAGGGATAAAACATTGTTGGTGGACTTTTAATGTGGAGAAGATAATAGACTTTATAGTCTATTTGACTCTTCTAATGGATTGCTGGTTCCGCTGAAACTATGGTTGAAATGCTTTATCATCTACCATATGTTCTAAATCTCTGATTTATTACTGATGAAGGCTATTGATAATTTAATTATCTTTAGTCATGATATTCTTTACTGAACTAGTTGTGCTCACCCTTTTGCTTCACAATCCCTTTCAGGTAATAAGAGTGTTGCTGGGTCGAGCGGGGATAACAGGGGAATAGAACTGTGGTCTATAGCTGTTGAGGTTCTCCCTAAATAGTATGGAAATAATTTTATTGAGAACTTTAGATAAGTGTGTCGTATTGTATACGTCATTTGATATTTAATTTTGGTGAACCGAATAGGGTGAGGTGAACCCAACTTTGGAAGGGTGTTTTGCCACTATCATACAAGATGTCTGACATACGACCTCGTGTTATCATAAGACAGGGTTGTGCACATCCACTTGCTGAGTATATCTACGAACACTACCTATATGATCTTGGAGTTTAGTTGAAATGTAATTCTCAATTGCAGACAGTGGAGATAGTTTTATGTCAAGAGAAGACTCACCATTGGAAGGAACATGATAGTAATCTTCTCATTTTCTTTGGGGTCTATTGGGTCAACCAAGAATAATTCTCAAGTCATATGATATCTATCATAACCTAGACGCATGACCTCCCATGTACGAAGGTTTCCTTGAGCACTTCCCAAAGATTTTAATTTCTAAAACAGTTATTGACTGTACCTTTATGTATTGTATCAATGTGATGTGCTTTCTATAGTTGGGACATGAGTCATAGTTGGTATTAAAACTCACAGTATATGTGTTGTTGTATTTTGCACGATAATTATAGTAATAAAGTTTTAGTTGTTTTCTGTACCATGTATTTGGCGACCCAGAATAGGTTGGGTGGATTGGACCTATTTTGGGGGCGTCACATTTAGACTGTATTAAAAAAAGAAATAAGAACAAATATCATGGGGATGACCCAATCAGAATATATCATAGACATCATAGGACATATACCATATGATGTCATGACTATAAATGATTATAAGGCCAAAGCCCACAAACAAAATGAAGCTTTTACAAAGAGTGGTAGAGAAAATAACCCTAACAAGAGAAACCAGTACAAAACATCCCCAGCAACACGAAACATTCAATAGAAAAAAAAGGCACTAGCAATAGCAACAAGAACACAAACAACTTTAGTGAGAGGACCCCCAAGCCATTCTGCTACAGCAGTCCATATTGTAGCAAACTGCACCCGAGTAGCTGCAACAAAACTTCAGCAAAACCAGATGCAGCCCCGAGGCCAGCAACAGCAGGCGCAGAAACATTAGTCAACTGCATCAGCTGCAGTAAGCCAAAACTAGCCACACCCAACAGCCTACGCCAGCCTAAAACTTGAAGGCAAACATAACCAAAACTAGTAGCTCCCATACCAGCCTCTGAAATCAGCCTCTGCCTCTCAAAGTAAAAATAAAGCTGACCAAAATAGTAATAGTATTCAAGAGAGCAAGCCGCTCCCATACTAGCACCAATCATGTTGCACCCAAACCCAAACCACCACCATACAGCAGGACCAGATCAGGTTGTAGTAGAAAAAATAGACAGTCCTCATAATCTAGTTTCAAAGAAGACCACAAAGGCTAAAAACCCAACTGTCGTAACAAATGGCCATTCAACCTGACTAGCAGCAGTGACCACACGCCCATATCCACAGCAGCAGAAACTCTGCAACTGCAGCCCAACAAACAGCAGAGCACCTGCTGCTGTAACCCATCATACCCTGGAGAAAATAGCAACAGCAGTCCAGCAGCTCATGGTCCAATAGCAGCACTCGGTAACTGTAGCCTTACAAATGATAACCAGCTAAACTCAAACATCAGGAACAGTTGCAACAACTGCAAAATCGACGGCAGAAAACTTTCAGCAACCCAAGCAGTAAGAATTAAACCAATAAACTGAGGCACAAGCCCAGAAGCAAAGCCCAAAACCAGACATAGTTAGCTATAATTAGCAGTTGCAATAGTCCAAAACAGAGGAAGAAACCCCCTTCCATTAACTCAAGATTAGATGACTAAACCAAGGATGAGTTTTAACTCTTTGAAACTTTACGGTGGTATGAAGTTTGCATTTTAAAGAATGCATGATGTCACGTATAATTATGCGAATAAGAATTGACTTATTAGCATAGATACGAGAGTTACGTGCCAGATATGATAAACAACATTTGCAAACCCTAAGTGAAGGATACCATGATAAATAGTAGAGGAAGTGCATGATACCATGTAATTGGTAATTGAAGACCAGTGTCTAGCACTACCCTTCCATCCATAATGCCTTAATTCCGATACAAACAATTGGAAAGAAAGCCAGCATTGAAAGAACAAGATTCATTTTGGGCATTATAAAGAATGCAGACAGGATTAACCAATAAACCATAGGCTAGAAGCCTATCCATGGTGCGCATTCCATTTTGAAAAGCAAGCCAAAGGATAAAAGAAAGTCGTGGGGGGAGAAATTTGTGCCAAACCAACTTAGACCAAAGAATAGGAGGCCCACTTTGTTCCATGGTTGCTACCACTCTCTAGGTATCCACAACATGGCACAGATAACCTTCACATCCCTTCCTCAATAATTTCCTAGTTTGTGTCATGGTAAGATAACAAGAACGCCCCGACGATCTATTCCCATAAAATACTACCTGAGGTTGTCTCAACGTTCTAATGTTCACATATTTCTTCTGACAATCAATAATTTCCCCATGATTAACCAACCAATCAATTCCGAGAATTACATCGAATTCTCCTAACTTTATCAGTATTAAATCTACCGATAGTATGTCCACGTAACAACTCCTATGAATATCTTCAACATGAATTATCTCTTTGTTTGCTACCTTAATATTTAAAGGTATAGGTAACTTTTTGGGAAGTAATCTTAATCGTCTAGCAAAATCACATGCTATAAACGAACAAGTAGCACCCGAATCAAACATCACGTAAGCATTTATGTCGTTGATCGGAATAATACCTGCGACTACGTCCCCTAATGCAACTGCATCTTGGACTGTCATGTTAAAGGTACAGGTCATCGGCCTACCCGGTTGCGCTGGACCACTAATAGTTAACTTACCGCTATTAGTGCCCCTATTCCCGTCCGTCCCCTTCTTTGGGCAGTTCTTTGTCATGTGGTCAGTTGACCCACACACAAAGCATCAGTGGTTTTTCTTTGGACTTGGACAGTTAGGAGAAATGTGCCCCTCCTATCCACAATTGTAGCATACAGCCTTCCCCTTGATACAGACTCCCAGATGAGTCTTCCCACAGATTTTGCAGGCGTAAATTCTCCTCTTCGGATCTCCTTGTTTCACTCCGGTATTCCCAGAGTTAAACACTTTCCGCTTCTGTCCTTCGGCACTCCCGTTGGCTCCTTGTATCTTCACTCCCTCATTAACCTTCCCCTTATTCTTCTTGTCTTTGTGGTACTGGCTTAGAGCCTCGCTACCACCTTCGACGATTATCGCCTTCTCTAAAATAGTCCCAAACGAAGTAATCTTGAACACAGATATACGGTTATAGAGCCAGGGTTTCAAGCCCTGCTCAAATTGTCGAGATTTCCTAACCTCGGTGTCCACTTGGTGTGGAGCAAACCTCGCCAGTTCATTAAACTTGGAAGCATATTAGGGAACCGTCATGTCCCCTTGTTTCAAGTCCAGAAACCGCATCTCCATTCTTTCCTGCATACTCGTGGGAAAGTAGTTCTCAAAGAATATCTCCTTGAACCTCACCCACATTAAGTTCTCTATACCAGCCCTAGCCTGGTTAGCCTCCCACCAAAAATTAGATTCACTTTTCATCATATAGGTTGCAAAGGCAACCTTCTGACCCTCTTCGAATTTTTTATGACAAATGCCTTCTCAATTTCTTTCACCCACATTTGGGCTTTTATGGGGTCCGTAGTTCCCTTGAACTCCGGCGGACCGACACTTTTAAAATCCTTGAAAGTAGTATCTAGTACTACTCCAGGATTTACGGGGATATTAGCCCCATTTCTATTAAACGCGGCTGTTAATAAGTTAACAAATTCCTTCATTTGGTAAACTGGACCTCCTCTAGTTGATTTACATTAGCGCCTTGGTTTCGTTACCCTCTTCTTGGCGGCATTTTGCTGTTATAATAAAAAAACACATTTCATTATTATTCCCTTCTTATTAGTTAGTTATTATTCAAAATTTAAACAATAACTTCAACATCCATTACTCAATATATTCCGTAAAAAGGCTTATATTGATTCATTCATTATAGTATAATACTACATCGTGCCATTATATAGCCTAAGCTGATTACATTACTATCCCGCAGTTGCTTTCCAAAAATTGGGATTTACAAAAGACTACCCTTTACTATACAAAAGAGGGTTTTACATCACTACTAGATACACAATATTTCAATATCTAAAACTACTCTAGTTATTACTAGATTACATCTGCCTTAAGGCATTATCAAAATCTGTTGTGGCCAGACCAGCAATAACATCACGACTGATAGTGTGCCGAGACTGCCCAACCTCTATTGGATATCTAGCCACCTGCTATTTGAAATCCTTATGAGAACTCCTATAAATGTAGGACATTCTCCCTATCTTTTGCTTTTTAGTCTTTAGCTACCCCTGAGCTCAAAGACCTCCTGCTTTATCTCGTAGACCTTGTCGTTGGCTTAAAGTCGCTCGTCGTGTTCCTGTTCCCACAACGACTCCACATCTATCTTATCCTGTAAAATAGCCTGGAGCTCTGATCTTAATTCCTTCACCTCCTGACAATAGTGGAGGTTCATGTCTGACACTGTCATGAACAGTGACATCATAGACTCCCCTTGGGGTGTCTCTTCTGCAAGTGTCATTGGGTTGAAGAACACGACCTCCACCTCTTCTTCTAACATGCCATCAATTACCGGCATGAGATCGGGGTCCTCTAAGTCTCCAAAATCAATCACCACTACTTTCGGCTCCTCTGCTATAGGGTTCAGTATAACCTCTATCTGGTTAACCAATTCTTCACTTGTCTACCTGTGCATCTCTATACATTCCATTTCCACCTGACATCTATAACAAAACAATTAAGTTTGATTAGTACACGTCATTAGAATAATAAAAACATATAACATATATATAATGAATTTTTTATAGGTTAATTTCTTCTTTTACTTCTTTAACTTCTCTTAAGGTTATGACTTTAGGTTTTTAATTCCCCCTTAAGTTTTATAACCTAATGCTTTGATATCAACCTATGACGCCCCCAAATTCAGGTATCTTCCAACCCGACAGATGGTGCTCCACGGTGCTACAGTTCACACAAACATTCAATCAAAATGCCTCAAAAGAATGAATACGTCTTATATATATATATTGAAAATCATTATTACCATTCCCCAGGTTCTTTATAACCGTTACATTTGTTCTTGTCATAATATCAAATATTATCATTACAAACGTATACTATTATATAAGTAAATCTATAGGTTCATCTTTCCTTTATCCTTTTCGAATCCTTTGGTTCATTCAGTCTTAGCTACATTCATATGGTTCAAGCAAGTGTGAGCATAACTAGCTCAGCAAGTACAATAATTTCATTTAATAATATGCTTGAATCATACAAATCATATATCTTCAATAACTGAACAATAGTTATGAAGTACTATCGATAATTCAAAATAGCACTTCTCTTTTCTTTAAAACGTTTTACAATGATAATATGCAGTAAAATATCAATTCCAGTCCAAGTCCTTGAGCATTTCATACTTTCTTTGAAAAGGACATCCCGACACTAAGTCCGTAAGTCTGACATTTCTTACGAGCACGTCTAGGTGATCAGCCTATAGTACTCTATGTTGATCAACACTACATTCATTAAACGTATGTACGTTTAAGTTGTGGCAACCTCACGTGCCTTTCGTTTGACGACAAAATATTTTAGCATACTCAGTCTTCATTTGAAAACCATACCAACATAGTTTGGCAAAATATTGACAATACTTTGATAGATTGTAAGAAATCCAACATATCGTAAGTCTAGCCGAAAGAATTGGCTTTGACTTCATCATACATCAATTCATACGTAAGAATACATGAACCACAAAACTTGTCTAGATTAAACATAGACAAGGGTTAGAACACTTGCCTTCAGCGTGTTCTACTGTTATTACACGTTCACTTTAAGTCTTTAAGGTCTCTACAACAGATGATAACATTATATAACACATTAGGTCATGAATAAACATACATGGTTCCTAATGAAACTTACCCTTCTTCTCAATCTAATCGTGTATTAGACTTGTTACTATTGGTTCTGGCTTTCTGATATAATTCACATTGTCATTACGTTCATGTTCGATTACTTATCTTCAACCTTTATGTATCAAAATAAAGGTTTAATAATGCCTTAACAATGTTATAATTATGCTTTACTTCATTGTTAATTAGTTACCATTCTTTCTCTACTTACAAACCTTCTTCACTACCAAAACCCTAAGGCTGGCACTGTGGCTCTAGTCATTACTATACAACTCGCGCTGCGGCACGGGTTTCCAGTAGCTCCTATCTGGCCTTGGCGCTGAGCTGCCACTCTCAATACTAGGACTCGCGTTGCGACGCCACTTCCTAGTATATCCCCTTCATGCGTCGTGCTACAGCATCGACAATAGCTCTATGGGTCGCGCCGCGGCGTGGATCCTGAGCCTTAGACAGTTACTTCAGTTCAATTATTCTGTGAATTTTCTGGGGCCATAACTTATTCATGTTAAGTCCGAACTGGCTCGTTCAAAAGCCATTAGTTCACAAATCACATCCTCTACGTTTTCATGCAAGAATTTTATATTTTCGACTTCGTTAACTCAAAATTAACCTATTGGTTTATTTTTAACGAAAACTATAAACGTCCATGAACGTTCAATGCTCATTTATTCGTTCTAAGTAAGAATTCGGCCATTTTCGAGTCCATAACTCTATAATGCCAAATAAGACTTGTTCCCATCGAAAACCATCATTTCCGAGCTTAAAATAAAAATTTGACTTCTAATCCGAGAATTTCATGAATTTGACAATTGTCATCCAATCATTAGAATTCCGGCATAACTTCGTTACTTATGATTTGATTATCATTTCAAACGGATTCTATCCATAATATTGACATCTTAAACTACATATTACATCAACTTATTTTCATGATAAATTATGACTTATATTCTTCATGAGTTTATAATTTATCAAATTATAAACTATATATAACTTTATTTTACATATCTTATGATAGTTTAAGTCTTGTAACCATCATTCTTACATACTTTTATCACACTAACTTCATTCATGTAAACATGTTACAAGTCTTACAAGTTCTTCCTTAATTCATAGCTTATCTATGAACAAAGTACTTATTCTTGGCTTATTAGGACTTAAGTCCTTAGATTATTTATTCCTATCATTCTTAGCATATATGTCCATTAATCCACACTTCTCTTATCAACCTTTAATGGTAGAGATGGAAGACTAATGGACAAGAGTCTTACCCTTGATGATAACTTGAATCTTTCTTGTTCTTACTTCTTGTTTCAAAGTCAAACTTTTCCTAACTTATTATCTCTAACTAATAAGCACTTTGCAAGTTAAAAGTTGTTGGAGGAAATGACCAACCAACAAATGAAATCCAAGCTCTCTATTTATAGGATTGCTAAGGTTAAGGTAGTTTAGTCATTTAGACCTTCCCACCTCCTTAATCAAAGCTCCTTACTATTCATTACTTACTTACTAAGTTAACTTGGCCTCCACAAAACTTTTTTTTGTTAAATTTAAACTGTATAAAAAGGGGAAAAATACAAAAAAAAACATGAGAGACCCCAATTAGAGAATAACATAGATATCATATGACAAGCCATATGATGTCATGACTATAGAAGACTACAAGGCCTAAAGCCTAACAACACTAACAAAGAACCTTACAAAAAGAGCCTTATAGACCTATAACAAGCCAAAACATTAAGAAGCCCAAACTTAGTAATAACCCAAAAGATCTCCCTAAGCAAATCCATGCAGCAGAAGCAAACCCCAGCATTAACAAGCAGCCCCAGTTTGCTAGCAGCTCGAGTCTGTCAGCAATCCTTTCAAAACCCACAAAGGTACAGCAGCTGCAGCAAACATCTTTAGACCCAAACTTGAACTAAAACCGTGAGGAGCAGCAAGAGCACCCCCACTAAATCCCGAAGAACCACAAAGGCGGTCAAGAGTCGAAGCCAACAAGAAAGCGTATCCTGCAGACAACATAAATCAGCCCTGCCCAAACCCATGAAACCAGCTCTGCTGTATTAACAAGCAACCATGTAAGCACATGCCCTGTAGATGAGCAGCAGATGCCCAAAGCATGACCCGCTGCAGAAACAATAGAAACCCCAACAGTAACAATGGTCCAACAGCAGCACCACCTAACAACAGTGCAGTAGGAGCAGCAACCCTAACAGGTGAAACCAACATAAAACCTAGCATATTGACCTGAACCTAAGGACTTAACCAAGACCAATAGCCTGACAAATGACACAGAATACCTCCACAAAACTTATCCCTTACTTGGTCATTACATTATTTATCTTGGTCATCACACAATTATTTTTGTCACCAAGATTAACCAAATGATCATGGGTTGCCCCATGGATCACCCTAACACATTGGATCAATAACTTGGGCTTTAACATTAATCAAACATGGACTTGCACCTCAACTTCTTTTGGACTTTACAAATTGCTACACAATCCCACAAGTCCATCTCATTTGGCTAAAACCTTATAACACATTGTTTAACTATTATTCTCGTATTCTAACTCGTATACTAATTCATAATATACGATATTAAATCATTCATATATACTCGTATAATACATCAGATACATACTCGTATTCGTTACCTCGTACAATACATACATATCATATGATCATCACTTTAATCCCTTAACGCTTTATTTTCCCCAACATTCTCGAATTAAGTCCGCATGCGTAAAATTACGTTTTCCATACTTGAATTATTATTACATAATCCAACTCACTTTGATATTTTATTGTTACGTATTTCTCGAAAGTTTAAAAATAATTCCCGAGCAGAAATCGATAATAGTGCTTTTCAGAAAATTTCTCGAAAAGCTTTTATTTTCATCTTAGAAATTGAAACACTTTAATTATCTCACATAATCGAAATACTACGACATTCTGACATTTTTAGGTTATAAAACGACATTGATCTTACTAACACATAACCATAATAAATAATATAATTTTATTCATTATTTATTAAATAAAATTATCTTACAATGGATCCGAATTTATGGGTCGTTACAAATATCATTACATTATAGGTTCTTATAGCTTATATACTAGCACTAATTTAATGGTCTTTATTCATAACCAATCTATTACCCTCCTATGGTCATTACACAAGGGGAAAAGAAGAGTTGGTGGCTAACTCCCACCAACTACTACTATTCATTGTACCCTAGCCATTGGGCTAACCATCATTGCTATCATATGAGCTATCTAGCAAGCTTATTTAACTCCAATTTTATACATTTCTAAGGGTCATGGGAGTGGTCTATTGCACCATGTTACATTTTATTATTTCACTTGTACATAATGCTAACATACTAGTCTTTATACATATGTATTCAAATACTTCCCTTATACATCCATATACGTATATAGATGTATACATGTATCCCTATGAGTCCTTAGAATCCATTTCTTGAATTTTAATTTCACAAACTGATCCTACAGACCGGCGCAGCTGCGCTGGTCATAGGCTTGAAAATGGTGCAGCTGGGCCATACCAAGTTTAGAGGCAGACAAATTCTGCATTAGCATAAATAAAATCTTTGCTCCTAATCACTTTACATATACCTCCTAAATGGTAACTCATCTAAAATCAACCTCTTCTTCGATTTTACATCATGGATTACTATTTTCTTTAATAATTTAAATATCAAACTTCAAGTTTTAAAACTCTATTTTCCTTAATAGTTAGTTAACTATAAGATCTCATATATATATATATATATATATATAGGGACCGGATCTGGTCCGGGAGTCCGGATTTTAACAAAATCCGGACCTTTTTTTTTTTTTTTTGCTTTTTTTTTTGAAACAACTAAAAAAAAAAAAAATTTATGGAACTGAAATTTTTCAATAATACAGTGTTTTGGGTGTGATTTGGATGCCTATAACGAAACATGTCTGTACAGTCTGGGCAGACTGTACATACATTGGTTGGTGTGGGTGTTAAAAACACACCCAAAACACTGTATTATTGAAAATTTTCAGTTCCATAATTTTTTTTTTTTTTTTTTTAGTTGTTCTACAAAAAAAAAAAAAAAAAAAAAAAATTTTGGGTCCGGATTTTGGGTCCTGTCCGGGAGTCCGGACAGGATCCATTCTGTATATATATATATATATATATATATATATATATATATATATATATATATATATATATATAATTTCTTTCCACAATTCAAGATATATATAACACATACATACATTCTTTTAATCTTCACTTCTCGCCGTGTATCAAGTTACTTAATAATTCTCTAACCAATTTAAAGGTATATCGATTTCCTTCTCTCGTCAACAACATAAAAGCATACAAGTCTAAACCTAGTACACATCGAGTCTATAATAGTATTAAATATAGTACACTGAGTGGTTTGCTACAAACAACCAACAAATTAGTTTTCGTCTTGTCTACACTATTTTCACAGTGAGTTAGATTGGTTACTAATTCGTATATACCTCCACTCTCTAAAGGAATTATTTAGCCCAACTCCTATACATCAACCATTAAAGGTACGGTGCACTGTTATAGACTTGATACTCACTCGTACATATACTCAAGAAATTGGTGATTATCAATGATATTTAATGACTTGTTGAAACCCAACCTATTAGACCTATTTTGGATGATCAAATTCTATGGAATGGACTCCAGATAGCTTCTATTAAAGCAAGGCACATTTGGGATTGCATTAGACTTAAACAACAAACACTAGTTTGGCAAAAGGTTGTTTGGCACAAACTTTATGTCCCCAGGAACTCCTTTATTATATGACTGGGGTTCCTCAAAAAACTCCCCACAAATGATATCACTAGACAATACTCTTTGGGAAGAATCTCTCCTTGCCCTCTTTGTAATCTCCACGATGAAAGCTTTGCTCACTTATTTTTTGAATGCACCTACTCCACTGCAATCCTACAACATACCTTGGAATTGGAGGATTGGGTTATTTCTAATATGGACTGGATTGGTGTTACTGATTTCATCCTTGCCTTCCAAGGTCGACAACTCACTAAACACATTCTCTATCTTACCCTTGCTGTTACATTTTACAAGATCTGGGAGTCGAGGAACCTGAAAAATCCACAATGATAAACTTGTCCCACCGTCTTGTATTTCCAAGGATGCTATTATCATCATTAAGTCTAGACTGTCATCCTTTGCCTCCTTTTTGAATGCATCCCATTCGGATACTTTTTACTGTAATTGGATCCTGTAATGTTGTGGTCAAAACTGTCTGCTAGTCTTCGTTGTTGGGTCTCTACTGCTATGCTATAATTGCACTCCATGTGCTTTGGTCTAAGCTGCTGTTTTGGTTTGAGATGTGTGTTGCTGCTGCCTCTGAGCAGTGTGTAGCTATTATTATGATTCATTTGGGTTCAGCACCGTTAAGGGTTGCAATACTGCGACTGGAGTTTTGGTTGCTGCTTCTAGTTTAGCACTGCTACCGGTTGCCTTCCCCCTTCTACACCTAGCCTACGTATATGGGTAGGCCTGGTTACTGCTTGTAGGCTAGGCTGGAAGATGATCTATTTTGGTACCTTTTCACTATGTTTTTGGACTCCTTGCTGCTTTCTGCTACTGCTGTGATTCTTACTACTTCTGCTAATGGACTATATTATGTGTAGTTGGGTTATGATGGGCTGCTTAATGTTGCAGCTTTACGCCTACTGCTATGCCGGGTAAACGCTACATCTCTCTACATCTATCTGGCTGCTTAGGGTTGGGCATAACAAAGAGTTTATATTGGGCCTGGGCTAGGGGCTGTAAATGATGTGCAAGTTGCTATGCTTGGCTAGGATTTTGCTGATGCATGTACTATGTTTAGATATGCTACTTGGCTGGTTGGGTTTTTGGGTTGATATTCCGCCAGGTCTGAGCTAGTTGCTTGGGTTTCTTTCTGTTGATCTCCTTCGCTGGTGGAAACGTCTTAGCTGATGTAACAATTTAGCTAGGTTCTTCTGTAATGGACATTTGGTTTAAGCACTTGTAATAGCCTGTATTAATAGGTCTAGTTTTGTTTGGTTATGGGCCTGCAATTTTATATAGTCATGACATCATAGGGCATGTCTTATGATGTCTATGCTATATTTTGATTGGGGTTTTCCAATCTTTTGTTCTCTCTTTTTTTATATACAGTTTAAATTTAGCAAAAAAAAAAGAAGATATTTAATGTCACCAACTTACTATGATAAAATAATTTCACACAAATTTTAATATCGATAGATAAATTTCTATCCATCTTCTTACTAATTCATCTCTACAATTTATAATAAATATATAATAATGATATATATTTATTAAACACAACATCACTTATTACATAACTCATATTACCCTATGTAACACAATACCACATACCTCGTAACACATTTATATTCTTGTTCGAACCCATCTCATGCTTTAAGAATTTTATCTAATAAATTCTTATTTTAATATTTTCTGAAAATTTGCGTTCTTACATCTTCTCCTTCTTATAAAGATTCCGTCCTCGGAATCACCGAAACCTCCTCTACTCTGTGCTATTATGAATATTACATATTTTTTGAATAATTTTATCCATTCTCTTTTCAGAAGTTTTATTATAACTTGCTCACTTGCATTTTACCACATTCTCCTTTCTATGGAACATTCTACTTACTACTTTCATCATTCAGAAGAAAAAGAATCTTCCACGATTTTTCATTAATCGGGAAGTAGTATGAATAACTCATATTCCAATTTATGCTGAGGGGTCACACAAGATCGTGAACTAGTGCTTCAACATAATCCTTCACACTGCAGACTAGAGTGTTTATCAATCACAAAGACTGAAAACACCCTCCACACGTACACTAGGTGGCCAGCCTATTGTACCACTACGTTGGGCCGCAACATAGTGTTTTGTAACGACTACATGCGTTACGCTTGGAACCATTGTCCCCGAAAACATGTCCCTTTATAGGGTTATTCACCTTAGCTTTTCAACATCTGAATCCGCACTAGAGCAATCTGGTTTGGCACAAATACTCAAGAATGCTTGAATTCCATAAATATTTTACAACAGCCTTCTAGCCAAATCAAATAGCTTAGACTATTATCAAAAACTCGAACATCAATTGAAATAATTTAGCCAACTTAATTGACCTTCTTTATAATTTACAAGAAAACCAAAAATTCTTTTTTTATGACGTCATGATACCATACCAGAATAGTAGTACGTTGACGATTCCGCCATTATGTGACTTTGTCATATTACATCATACCATAATGGGCTGACGATCTTTCAATCACAACCAACACTAGGTTTGACTGCATTGATGACTATATCATTTACCATTTCTACACCATATCAAATGATGTACATGGTAAGAAATACATTTTGAAAATTTTCAATTCATTTTTGTCTTAGCCGAAATAATTAGCATAGACATATGAATAACGGTATTGTTTTTAAAACATCACTGGTTCAATCACATGATCCAATGTTTTTCAAGAAAACAGAGGTATAGAATTCAGCACGAATTCAATAAATTTTGAAAATCTAGCAGAGCTAGAAGATTTAGACAATCCATGTTTCTCCATCAAATTCAATCTTTACTCCATTGCTTCATTCTATCAATCTTTAACACCATCAATGCTCACTATACCAAAATTTCTAATTTCATAACATATATATACCCGATATAGTTCATCGAACTTACCACACTTTGGAAATCCAGGAACTTGCTATAATCATATGAGTTTAGGAACTTACCCTAGTCAGACCATAAGCATCCATTCGCTGAGGGGTTCAAAACATATCATATAATCATGAGTCACGAAGTTACCATAAGTATGAGTTTTAAGAACTCGTACTTAATCTTATATTCTCTACCTATACCATACCTATCTGTTATACACTTGAGAAAAGAATCACCTTCTCAACAGGTATATAGCAAATAGTGCGACACAGATATTTCAATGATTATCAGTGCCAGAAACTAAGTGGTTTTTACACCAAGTACAATTCCCCGCCCATAACAAGGAATCATACAACTCAGCTGCTAACATGAGTCCTCAATTGAAATTTCACCTAAATCTATCTCATTCTTAACTTTCTCTTTACTCGATACGAATTTGTCGTATCTCATCATATACAACTCCTCATAAGTTCATATCATACCATTTTATAGTACATTCTCTTATAGCATCAAGTTATACACACTTAGTCATTACAGACTATTTATCACTTCATAGCTCATTCTGATCACGTTGTGATCATTGGTTTACCTTAGGGTTCTTTCCCATTATCAACTAAAATCCATTCGAGTTCATTCTTATTATCTTTGTCATTTTCATCTTATAGGCATCATCTTAATACTTTTATTACCAGAGTTAAGAAATTCTTGAATTCTCATTCTATTAGATACTTCAAGATTCTTCTTTAAATCTTCACTTATATATATTTTAATCTATATCTTTCTCTCTCTCTCTCTCCCTCTCAGGTTATAGCCTAAGGTACAATTACCTAAAGTTTATAACCTACAGTTATGATACCAACCTGTGACACCCCCAAATCCGGGTCCCTTCAAACCTCGAATCTAGTCCGCCATAATACTACTATCGTCAAACTATTTATATCTTTTATTCATAACTTAATGAATATTACTTTACTTATTATAATTTAGAATATAAATTCTTTCCGTTTCCAGGATCTATGTAATGACCCCAAACTTTTATAAGTTTCAAATCTTGGTCATTTATCATCCCTGTCTTACATCGTTTTCAATGTTATAAAAATATGCGGAATAATTTAAACTTTTTCAATCTCCTTTGAAAAATCTTTTATTGAATTCTTAACTTTAATCAATTACAAATCCCTGAATCAAATTATGCTATGATTCATTCTATTCAATTACTGTATAAATTTTTACATCTCAATTCGAATTCCTCTATGTACCGTCTAGTTCAACTTTACAACTTAACATGTATTACACATCGTAATCTACTATCATGTACATCTACTAGAACCTAAACATGGTTCAAGAACATCTATTTAAATAAATGAATCAATCTCCTTTGATATTATTGAACTTTATCAATCAAGTAGCACGTAACCTTTACCATGAATCCTTAACCTGCAAAAGTGGTTATTTGCAAGGGTGAGCTCGACAGCCCAACAATTCTAACAGTTTTCATGCAGCATATAGCATATAATAACATACTCAGTTCATGCATTCATTAACAATTAATATTTACTATGCATGTTACTTGTCATATAACAGACATATAAGTTTATATCACAAACATATCATCAATGATCAACTTTCACATTTCATACATATCTCATATGCATTTCATATATATATATATATATATATATATATATATATACATATATATATATATCAACATTCTCATGGCATAATATAGCTCAACTAACAGTTATCAAATTCGTATAACAAATAGGAACTGAAAGACTTGCCTGATTCGTAGTTTATCGACTACGACTTAACTGCTTAAAGCTTATCTGCACTTTGTGTATTCGTACACAGTTATATAGTCATGGAGTCATATCCATTAGTCATATATTTCATACATTCTTAATGTCTTTTTTTTTTTGCTAAGTTTGTTTGTATATAAAAAAGAAAAAAAGATACTACAATCACATAGGGGCATACCCCAGAAGCTTTAGGATGATCATCATGGGACAGGACCCTTGAGGATAAGCCTAAAGACAAAACTAGAACAAAGCGAGAACAAGAAACAAGCCTTTAGCCACCATACTAGAAAGCAAAGAATAAAATCAGTACAACCATATACAAGAGTCAAAGCCTACAACAGCCGAGAGAATAAGGCAACCCAGCATTCAACAACCCATGACCAGGCGCATCAGACAGCAGCCCAAATCAGCCAATAACAGCAAGACCGAGCAGAGCCTAACCGAACCCATAAGCCACTATAACCAAGTATTATAGATGGTGGAGGTATGGGCAGCCTTGTGGAACTTCAAAGAGGAATAGAGTTGGGCCTTGATCACAGCAATAATATCATGGGCTAACACCAGGGGTGGCACCTTCAAGTTGTGATGAACTTTAGAATTCCTGTTAGTCCAAAATTTGTAGACTGTAGTAGCAAAGGAGAGATTTAATATTTTAGTCAACATAAAATCCCCCTTAAAATTCAAGATGTACTCCACCAAATTGTCCTAGTCTAGAGGAAAGCCAGTCAATTCCCAAAGGAAAAGACCGAAGAGAGGACAGTGGTGGAGAAGGGACAAGCAAAGAAAAAATGGGGGAAAGACTCAGCAGAGAGCTCGCACAAGGGGTATATCAAAGGAAGGAAGCTAGAGTAGGCCGAGAACAAGTCATTGGTTACAAGTCTTCTGCAAAGGGCCAGCCATAAGGTAAAGGAAACCGAGGAACATGCAAGGAATGCCATAAAAGACTAGCCCATGGGACAGAGGGAGCTCTGGAGTGGATGGAGTCCCAAATAGATCTGGCCTTCAAGGAGGTAATAGCTTGGTTATCCCAAAGGATGAGGTCCTCCCCATCAGTAGGGAGGGGGTGTCAGAGAAAAGATTACGGAAGGTTTGGACCTCACGGTGATTACTAGGGGGAGGAACCAGGAGCCCATATCAATGATGCTAGAGACACAAGTCGTAATAGGGATTCAAGAGAGTTATCCGAGAGTTAGATAAGAGATCCTCATAGGGGTTTACCGGCTGGCCAGAGAGCCAAGGGTCATGCCAAAGACTGAAGGTGGTACCATTGCCAACTTTTTAGGTAATGAAGTGGCGAGCGAGAGGTCTAAGGTTGAGAATCTTACGCCAAATCCAAGACCAATCAGAGGGAATTCCATTATGCCAAAAATTCCTAAGCTTGAGAACTGACTTTTGAACCTATCTAGCCCAAAAGGAGGAAGGGGATGGGAAGATGACCTTAAGGAAGTGAAGGAGAATGAGAGCCAAGTTCCAGTTTATAAGGTTCTTGAGGCCTAGGCCCCCTTCTGAGTAGGGCAGAGATAAGTCTTTCCAGGAAACTCTGGCTCCATGACATAAGAGGGAAGGTCCCTTCCAAAGGAATCTGTATAGGATTGATTGTATAGATCAAAGCACTGATTTGGGGAGAATGAAATGGGCAGCCCAGTAAGATTGAATGGCAAAGAGAACGGATTTAATCAGTTAGAGCCTTCCAGAATATGAGAGAGGGGGAGCAGTCCATGAAGAAACTCTGGTCGTGATCCTTTGGATTAGGGGCATGCAATCTAAATGAGTAAGCTTAGTAGAAATAATGGGAACCCCAAGAAATTTGATTGGCAGGACACCTAGGGGAAAACCAAGCAAGGAGCATATGTTATCCTTCACCTCATCATCAACATTAGACAGAAAATAGTGACTCTTCAAGGCATTCAGGATTAGTCCATAGAACATGGAGAAGGACTGGATACAAGAGTGAATGATAGACACCGAGTGCAAGTCACCATGGCAGAAAAGTAGAAGGTCATCAATGAAGTAGAGGTGAGTAGTCTTGCAATGCTCGAATCGCCAGTGGAATTTGAAATTAGGCAATAGAGTTTCCTTGTTCAGAATCATAGAGAAGGCTTCCATGGCAAGCACGAAGAAATAAGGAGAAAAGGGGTCCCCTTGTCTCAGCCCCCTAGTACCCTTGAAGTAACTGACAGCGCACCATTAACTTTGATGGAAAACATAGGTGTAGTGATACAAGAGTGAACCCAATTGATGAAAATAGGAGGAAATTTGAGGAGACGCAACAGATCAAAAAGGAACCCTCGGTTAAGAGTGTCAAAGGCTTTTCGAATATCAATCTTAAGAGCACACCGGGCAGGACCTGAGGCCCTATGGTAATTTTGGAAAAGCTCTTGGGCAAGTAAAATGTTGTCACTAATACTCCTACCCGAGATGAAGGCAGATTGGGCATGATCAATGATAGAAGGATGAATTCTTTTGAGCCTATTAGCAAGAATCTTAGAGATGCACTTGTATACTGTGTTGCAGCAAGAAATGGGTCTGAAGTCAGACATTAGAAAGGGATTATCTGACTTGGGGATGAGAGTAATAGCCGTGGAGTTGATCCCACTGGGGAGATGACCAGAATTAAAGAAATAGTGAACTGCCGAGGTGAAGTCCAGACCGATAATGTCCTAGTAATGGAGGAAAAAGTTGACGTTAAAGCCATCTGGGCCCGGGCTTTTGTTCTTCTTCATGGACAGGAGAACCAAAAGGATCTCAGAGTCGAGGATAGGAGCAATCAGGGAGGAGGAATGCAGAGGAGAGATTTGTTTGGTGATGAAAGGTTTAAGCTCATCATAACCCAGGTAAGAGTCATGAGTAGAACCCAATAACTCCTAAAAATAGGAAACAACAACATTCTGGATGCCTACTTGGTCCTCAATCAAGTTTCCTGAACTATTGGTTATGGCCATAATCATGTTGTGGTTCCATCTGCTCTTGATGACATTAGCGAAAAACTTAGAGTTTTTATCGCCTTGGGCAAGCCAAATGGCTCTAGATTTTTGTAGCGGCAACTTGTTGCATATAGATTCACTATTTAACAGAGAGGCGTTCAGGGGGTCATCATGGAGAGAGGATTGAATGGAAGCCAGCTCTTGTTGTAAAGTGCACACATTGGTAGAGAGATTGCCAATAGAGGAGTTTAGGGAAATTATGGCCTTCTTTGTTCTCCTTAGCTTCTCCAAGAGGATGAACATAGGATTTCCATGAATATAAACATTCAGTAGGAGGAGATAGTAGGATCAAACCCTTCCAGATCCAGCATGAAATTAAAAAATTGGAAAGGCTTTTTGACTCTATGAAGATGGAGTCCAGTGTTAAGGATAATAGGGTTGTGATCCAAAAGCCCCCGAGGCCTAAACACAGTATGTGAATTAGACATGGAGCAAAACCAAGAAGAGTTACCCAGAGCTCTATCAAGTTTCTTGAAGATCGGGTTATTAGTCTGACAGTTCCACCAAGTGAATTTAGGACCAATGGCCCGGATATCCTCGACCCCGAGATCGACCAAATAATCATTGAAATCAGTTATACCTCGGTCCCAAGAAGAATTGCCCCCATCAGATTCATGAAGCTGGGATATAGAGTTGAAGTCACCACGGATGCTCCAAGAAGAACAGGACGACAAAATAGAGAGATCATGCCATAACTGTCTTCGCTCAACAGCAGAGTTTAACCCATAGATAATTTAAACAAGGAGAGGGGAGTCGCCATTGACAGGGGATAATTTGTAGTGGAAGATTTGGGCTGATTGAAAGAAAATGTCCACCCTCCAAATAAGGGGATCCCATCTGACCCAAATTCTAACATTCGGATGATGGTCATAATTGAAGGCCTGGTCCTAGTTACGACAAATAGCTTTAGACAACTTGGCAGCGTTGGGAGCCTTGACTCTGGTCTCGATGAGACCAGCAAAAGATATATGGTTGGACGCTAAAAAGTTTCGAATAAAGGCCATTTAGGCTTCTTATTTAGTCCCCTGACATTATAAGAACAAAAATATGTCATGGATGGGGAAATAGGGGCTGGAGAATCATTTGGAGGTCATGGGGAGGTGGTGGGGCAGGGGAGGCAAGAGCTAGGGAAATAGGGGCTGGAGAATCACCCACCTACATGGAAGAAGATCCAGAGGAAGCCTTCGGGGCCCATTGGAAATTAGACTTGGGACACTTAAGCTATGAGTGACCAAATCATTTGCAATCTGGACAAGAAGGAGGCCTGCTCCAGTATTCAATTTTTATGGTAGCAAATTCTTCGACCAATGAGTGACCATTGAACACCATCGCATTGATGGAAGTGGGAAAGGAGGAGGATACATTCATTTCAATGCATATTTGAGTAAAGCTCAAAGGCTCAAGCTTAGATGTCAGTTCATCAGCAAAGAGAGGACGGCCCACTACACTAGCTATGTAGCTAAGACCTTCCTTTGTCCAGTAAGAAAGAGGAATATTGCTAAACTTAACCCAAATTGGTATCTTATTGCACTCTGTTTTGATAAAGTCCACCCCCTCTTGCCAAGGCTGAAGGATAAGAAGCTTGGAGGCAATATACCAAGGACCGGAGGCTAGAATATTGTCTCTGGCCATCAGAGAATCAAACTTAAAGACAAAGAAGCCTCTATCTTAGAGGTAAACTTTAGATAACCCAAGGTTACCCCAAAGCTTCTTAACAGTTGCTTCAATTAACTTAAAGGGAAGCTTAGATTGGATGAAATGACCCACAAGGCTAGAAGACCATATGTTGATGCCCTTCTGTAACACCTCAGCTGGAGGCTTAACAGTAATGGTCCCCGAAGATTCCAAGGAAGGATAGAAGTTCAAGCACATATTAATACCACCAGAGCCAGACTGCGCTACCACCGAGCTCCAAGATTTGTGGGGGCTAGCCTCGTCGGGTATAAGCACCGGAGCAAATAGAGGGTGAGGAGCTGAAGTAGCATCAGCCACTACCACCGCAGGAGCAACAGAAGGACCCACCCCAATCCTTACAGGAGACGAGGGAGGAGCAGGGATATTCTAAGGAGAACCAGGCGATTGCTCGGCAGCAGACACTGTACCAGTGCAAACGAAATCATTCAAGTTCTTAACGGAATGGCCATGATCTTTGATAAAATCTAAAAGATCTTGGTTCTTCTATCTTTTAGAGACTTCATCTAAGCGATCTTGCTGAGCAATATGGGAGGTTGCTCTAAAATTGTCTTGCACTTGGTTTGGAGCCAAGGGATCTAGAATAGGATTGCATAGACTGTTATTGTTAGACATCGAGTCATCGGAGTTGATCTGTGTGGGAATGGCCACAGCATCAGATTCCACCATATCCTCCACCGGAGTGGCAAAAGAGTTGGAGGAAGGGCTAGAGACCCCAAACTCAGAGAAACCGAAATGGGAGAAGCTGCTCTCAGAGTTGTCCGCGGAGAGATGAGAGTAGTCAACCATAATGGCCAAGGAAAAAAATCCAAAGAAGGGAAGAAGGAGGAGAAAGGGGTGTGAGGGAAGCGAAGGATGAGCCCGAAATCAGTGGAACAATGAAGGAAAAGGGGCAGAAAGACAGAAAAGGCAAACAGAGAAAGTAGGTGAGAACCGAAAGTTTTAGTGAAGCTGGGCGGGAGATAGAAGAGGAAAGAATGAGTTAACGGTAAAAGGGAAAAGCAGCTGGGAGTGGGTAGGTGAAGGAGAGAGTTTTAGAGAGAATGAAGAGGAACATCCTAGAGAGATAAACTAACCCATCTTTCTCTTGATTCTTAATGTCATAATAATGTTACATTGTTCTCTATCTTTGTTTTTAAGACCTTCCCTTTGCTTTCTTAGTAAACTCTTAAAATAGCTATATAATACACCTTACCTACACATGCTACATATCAACATTCATAAATCTTTATCACACACTTGACTCGCTATGTGTTTGACACATATTTAAAGTTTATAGATACACGATCTACATCATTCTTACATTTTGTAAATTTTAATAAAATTTAAAAACTTTGTGTTTTATATACCCATTACATGCTCTTATGCTTAAAACATCATCTATGTCAAGTATTATAGCTTTAGACATTCATTACATATATGCTTTAAGGGTCAGATCAAAGTTAAAATAGTCAGGCTTCACTACCCTGTGGCGCAGCTGTGCCCTAGTTAGGCTTAGTGCAAAAATCCAGAATTTTAAATTGTAATTTCAAATATTTATTGAATTATATAAATATTTAATTGATGTGTTTATTGTTGAATAAATATTTGTTTAATTTGATATGATTGATTATTTATTTGTTAAATATATAGTTAATGAGTGAAGGAAATTAATTATTATGAGATAATATTCTAATTTAATTTTATAATTAAATTAAAGAGTTGATAGGAATTAGATGGATTGTTATAATTTTTTAATTTAATTTGGTAATAAAAGTGTGACAATAAACTATGCTATAAATGAGTTATAAAAATAAATTAAAGGAGTTTAATTTAGTTTTTGCCAAACAAGGCTTAAAGATATTAAGACTTTAATTTTTAAAGAGTTTTTGCAAAATAAAGCCTTATGGCTTTTAAATTTTTAAATTGAATTATAATAAATAAACTATAAATAATATATATTAAGTCTTGGTAACTGATAATTTAATATTGTCATTAGTAAAACGTCGGTTTTTGGAGCATTTTGGGTCTGCGTGCGTTGGTTTTGTTTAATTTCACGTAAAAGGGTCTGGTATTGGCTTAAGAGAAAAGAGAAGAAAAAATACAGAGAAAAGAAAATAGAGAGAGCAGAGAGAAGTTTTTGAAAATTTGAGAGAGAGTTTTGTGATTCCAAGCAGTTTTCTGTGATTAGCAAGGATTATCCAAGCTATTGAAGGTATGTTTTCAAAGCTTTAATATTATATATATGAATATTTTATATTCACGAGTCTTATGTTTTTTGTGAATTCATGTTTGGTGAATTGTTATTATAAACATAACTATTGTATTTATATATATTGGTGATGTTAGAACTAACATCTAGATAATGATTTAGTGTACCAATTACTCTCTTTACGTTCAAAAAAAAATAAAAAAAACTGATTACAGTGCATGTGTGTATGAACATGGCTTGTAGGAGTACCAAAATTGATAGTTGATTGTGAACTAATAGGTAAATTGAGCCTTAAATGTATTAATTCAGTAAGTAACGAAGAGAACGTAGTTTGAATAAGTTAATTTGGTGTATAATGGTGATTATAGTGTTAATTTTGTTAATAATGTCAAAAAATGGAGTTTTGTATAAATCATAGAATTGAAAGGTTTTTAATTTGATGTTTATGTTATTTATGTGGGTAAAACATAATAGAGACCTTAAGTTATGTTTATGTGAAATCTCTGTAAGTTATACGTGTTAATTGGGAGCTAGAAATTAAGATTAGCTTCATTTCTGTTCTTCGTGCCTAGTTCTGTGATTCATCGCCGCAGCGCCAAGTCTCACGCTGCAGGGCCAAACATAGAGCCAAGCCTCGCACCGTAGGTCCACTGCCTAGCTTGTGCCTCGCGCCGCAGCGTAAACTATGGCGCCGCAGCGCCGGTTAGTAGAATGGCCAGACAATTATTTTTTATTACACAAAGTCTGTAATTGTTGATATGGTGTAATATTATAACTGTTAAAATATGATTTTTGTTAATCGTGGTATTATAGTACTAAGAATGCGAATATTATTAACAACTAGCGAGTTTTGTTATTACATTACTAAGGTGACTTGACTATGTGATTAAAAACAATCCATACATGAAATAGATATTTATTTTTATACAGAGTATATGTAGTAACTAATTGTGTCATAATGACATGTGTATAGGATATTGTGAATCAAATTATATGGTTTAGCTCACACGCAAGGCAAATTTTCTAACTCTAAACTTTCTTTGAGCAAGTTCTTAACTCTAATTCTATTGCGCAAGTTTCTAAACCTTACCTCTTGATATTGAGCAAGTTTTTCTAATCTTTAACTTGTTTCTTAGTATGCAAGTTTCTTAACTCTGATACACTTATGTTGAACAAGTTTTATCATTCAAAATACTATTTATTATGCATGATCAATACTCAATTCTAAACAAATTCTAATCTTAGCTTAATATTGTTCAAGCAAGGTATGTTACGTTATTCAATACTTATGCTTTTAGCTTATTTCTAAGGCATAACCTTAATATACAATGTTGATTCATTTATGACTTATTTTATAGCATATTTTTATTACATTCTTATTCAACTAATCCTTAGTTGATGTTTGTTAAACTCTAATTTACCTTGAAACTTATCCAAACCAAACTTACTTTGGTGCGAACTTGTATTCTAAATACTGAGATGAACAACTCTATTATAGGGGATAATTTATGCATAGAGTTTAAATGTTTGTGCACAATACATTGTACGAAGGGCTGATCCCCCTAAGTACGAGGAGTCCCTAGTCTTATGACTGTTAAAGTTTAAGTTGAAAGAATACTTATAACTATGGACATTTTGTGGTCTTTTAACCCTCAGATATATATATATATATATATATATATATATTTCAAATTTTGTTCCTGATTATTATTGATAAAGCACATTATTCAGTTTTATTGAGCCTATTCATTTGGCAGTTGTTAGGATGTTTTATTCATTGTCATTTCAAGTGAGCATTGTTTGCTCACTCTTGCTTATATAAATATTACAACTAAAGTTGAGAAGGTCGATAAACCTACAACCAATAAAGGGAAAGGGAAGATGAACAAGTATTGAAGACTTGTAAACCTGTTAACTTTTGTATTGTCAGACTTTATTTTAAATCTTGTGATGTAGTTATTTAGTTTTCCACACATGATGTTTGTATTTAAAGGTTAGATAACCTGGGAGATTTTATTGAGCTTATTGATGTAATCCTTTAATGGGAAGGTTTATTATTAAATTTTATTATGTTTGGGTAGTTAGACATGAATGTTTTTATCAGGTGAACACCAAATCTTGTGGGAATAAAGTACCCGAATTTGGGGGTGTCACACTTAAGGACGGCGCAGCTGCGTTGTCCCCTATCATGACCAGAGTTGAGCTTCTGTTCTCTTGGTCTCAACCAAATCCATTGCATACTAAGACATTAACAATTATTAGGCACTCATATTAGAGCACTTTACATACTCTCATGACCACTTCAAGATTAACTTCTCATATTAGGGACTTTACATAGTAGGCATTGTGTCTCTCTCCTCAGACTTATCGTGTTGAGTCTGATTCACTATAGTCAGCTCCTATAGGGAATGCCTTTCGATGATCTTGCTATAGCCTGGGGTATGCCCCTTAGCCGTTGTAGCTTTTGAGTTCCTTTATACACACAAACCAAATTAGCAATATATATATATATATATATATATATATATATATATATATATATATATATATATATATATATATATATTATCATTACAAACCTATACTATTACATAGGTAATATACGGGTTCGCTTTAGCCTTAACTTTATCCTTGCCGGATCCTTTGGTCTGTTCGGTCTTAACTACATTCATATAGTTCAAGTAAGAGTGAGCATAACAAGCTCAGCAAGCACAACAATTTATTTTAAACAACATACTTGAAACGTAGGAATCGTATATCTTCAATAACTGGGTAATAGTTACGAAGTAATATCAATAATTCAAAATAGCATTTTTTTTCCCTTCAAAATGTTTTACAATGACAATATTCAGTAAAACATCAATTCTGGTCCAAGACCATGAGAATTTCATAATTTCTTTTAAAAGGACAACCCGACACTAAGTCCGTAAGTCCAGCATATCTTACGAGAACTTCTAGGTGATCAACCTATAGTGTGACGCCCCCAAAATAGGTATACATCACTCATCTTGAGTCGCCAAATACATGGTACAAAATTCAAATACAACTTAATAATACAGCTATCGTGTAAAATACGACAAAACGTAAACTGAGAGTTTAATAAGAATATTGTCATCTAGACAATATCCACATTCAAAAGAGTCCTCTTTACATTTATTTTCACACTATTCAACAGAATAGTGAGGATTACTAATACTATCATCTGGACCATCACTCCGTTCCCCGACTAGTCCCGGCTACGTTCTCATTTCCTGAAGAGAACAATGAAAGAAAGGATGAACTCAACTAGCACAGTAAGAAATATTATGACTAAGATAATGCAGAATAAATTATCATTAGCTTTCAACAATGTTAAACTGATAAAATATAACAAATATCAAGTTTAACTGCAGCGGAACAAGCAATCCATTAAAAGAGTCAAGTAGAGAATAAAATCTACTATCTTTTATGATTTAAAAGGTTTTTCATCACTTTTATTGTTGAGACTCAACTTAATAAATAATCTGCATCATCCCTGTACTACGGCCAAGGATATTCATTAGTATCACAACCATAAATTATCCATGCACTACGGCCAAGGATGTTCGTGTATTCATCAATGGTCATGATCATGCTAACAACTGTCCATCAATGCACTACAGGCCAATGAGAACTTTTTCCACATCATTTATAACATTACGGTCATGATTACACCGAATAATCCCTGGTCATAATCATACCAAGTCCATCTATACATTACAGGCCACAGATGACTTTCAACATAATATAAACATGAGGATGATGACAATGATATAAGAATTCAATAAAAACAAGTTCAAGAATTAATTTATCCAGGAACTAATAACGTCCAAATTGTCAACATGATACTTCTTTGTAGAGTAAAACTCAAGAATGCTCAGAAGAATATTTCCATGAAAAGATACTGGATGAAGCGCAAATATCAAGAATATTCCAATAATTTCATTTAGTATAGAAGTCAAAACTTTAACCAACTGAGTATAATAAAGAATGGGATAACAAAAGAAATCACCAGGTATGCGATAGACCGCACAGACAGGTTATTCCAATAAAATAATAAATAACGGAACCAGGTCATGCGCAAACGCACAGACAGGATATTCTAACAGAATAATAAATAATGGAACCAAGTCATGCGCAAACGCACAGACAGGATATTCCAACAGAATAATAAATAATGGAACCAGGTCATGCGTAAACGCACAGATAGGATGTTCCAACAGAATAATAAATAACGGAACCAGGTCATGTGTAACGCACCTACAGGATGTTCCAACAGAATAATAAAAATGGAATAAAAGAAGAATTTCACCATGTATACGGTACTTCGCATAGACATGTTATTCCAACATAATGATAAAGAATGGAATAACAGAAGAATTTCACCAAGTATAGGGTAGCCCGCGTATACAGGTTATTCTAACAGAATAATAAAGAATGGAATAGCAGAAGTTCTCTTCATGAATAAGAAATAAATAATACCCCTTACCTTAGTAAGAAATTGGATACCGCAATATTGTAGTAACAGAAGATTCTTCTTCTTTCTTTCTTATTCTCTCTATTCTTTCTCGCTCTATAGCTTTAGTGAAATCGTGAAAAAATAATGAAGGAATGAGCTTCTATTTATAAGCTTGGTAGAGTAAGGGTAAAATAATCTTTTCGCCATAATTTATGACATCATCGCTTACATCATCGATCATATAACATCAATGCTTATATCATCCACCAAATGACATCATTGCTTACACATCCTTCCGATGACATCATTGATTACCTCATCGTTCTGATGACATCATCGCTTACATCATCAGAATTCAAATTCAAATTGTTCTCTTCCACCTCATTTTACTTTTATACCATGAATTTACTATAATAATGGTACCATTCAAATTATAAAAAAAAACATACTATCATATAATCACATCATATTATTATAATATAATATTATAATAATATATTTAAATGAATTATTGATTTGATAATTTGAAATACTGTGTATTGACAATTATTGAATCAAAAATATCAACGTAGCCATTATTGAATCAATAAAATATTAAACAGTAATTATTGTAACAATTATTGAGTAGTGCCTTCTTACGTAAGAATCAATAATTGAAAAAATACTGTGCAATACCGTGTGCTACTGTGCAACAACGTGTGTTACTGTATTTTAACCACCAGGTATTCCAACAATGTTAACGGTAACACTTTCGCCGTTATTTTCATAAAAATATTTTTGTCATTTTCTAACTCCGACAATAATTCCGTTGTTGGGTCCACTAATGATTGTATCGTCGTACGAATATTTCCCGACCAAATGAATATTTTATAACAACTTGCGTACTTTACAAAATTTATAAATATTACTCACAACTATAAAATTATATCAAATTCATTCCAGAATATTTAAAAATAATATTTATAGAAAAATCATCTTTATTAAAAAGTTGGGGTCTTACATATAGTACTCTATGTTAATCAACACTACATCCCTTAAACGTATGTACGTTTAAGTTTTGGCAACCTCACGTGCCCATCGAATAATCGATGAAAAATACATTTGTTTATTCATACCTCAGACTTACCTTGAATCCGTACCAAACAATTGGCATAGGATAGTGTTATCAATTCTATATTGAAAGACTTGTAAATAAATCAATCAATCTTCAGGATTAGTCTAGCCGAGGTAAAACTGGCATCGATATTTTCATAAAACAATTCATGCGTCTTATAACATGAATCATTGAAAACCTGGCTAACATGGAGGCTAGACAAGCATTTAGTAAACTTGCCTTCAGCGTCTGCTACAATAAAATTACTTTTCCTTTGAGTTTTTACAGTCTCTACAACACATAACCACATACATACCACATTAGGTCATGAATGAACATACATGATTCCTAATGAATCTTACCCTTCTTCTCAATATAATCATGTATTAGATTTGTTATTATTGGTTCCGGCTTGCCGTTATAATTTACATCGTTCCTACCAACTTCTTTCTCTTTTGTATCTTAAGTGGGTTTACTTCATTAATATAACTCGTTTCGAGTTAATCATCCTTCCTCACGGCTTACTACAGTTCCTACGTTACTATCCGAGACTTGATCGTCATTGGTTAAGTACACTTATTATATATCGTTCATGTTCACGTTCTTATACTTTACATTCGTCGTTTAACTATTCATTAAACAACATTAAATTCCTAAAGTCATCACTATAAAAGTGATTTAGGAAAGGTTTTATCATGCTCATTAAGTAATTACATGTCCCATACTTGTCCTACAAACCATTGGGTTCACAATCAACTTGGTCAACAAAATTCTCTTGCTGGCGCGGCAGCCCTTTGTACTAGTGGCGTAGCGGTGCCACTTTCCAGTACCCAACATCCGGTCTCGGCGCTGCGGTGCGAGACTCATACCTATGAGTGGCGCTGTGGCACGACTCTGTAGTGGCACTCCCTTCGCCCCAGCGCTGCGACGCATCTTAAAGAGCTCTGTCTAGCGCTGCAGCGCCAGACATCAGTACCAAAAAAATTTGACAGTTAATTTCTTAGGTGAGATTCCCAGGCTCATAATTTCTTCGTTATAAGTCTGAATTGGCTCGTTTAAAAGCCCTTAGCTCACAAATTACATATTATACGTATTAATACAAGAATTTTCCATTTTTGAATCTGTTAGCTAAAAATTCACCTATTAGTTCATTTTAACGAAAACGATAAACGTTCGTGAACGTTCAACGCGCGTTTCTTCGTTCTAAGTCAGAATTTGGTCATTCTCGAGTCCGCAACTATATAATTCCAAATAAGACTTGTCTCCATTGAAAACCAATGTTTCCAAGCTCAATATCAAAATTTGACTCCCATTCCAAGAATTTCATGAATTCGACGATTATCGTCTAATCGTGTGGATTCCTCCTTAACTTCGTTTCTTATGATTTGTTCATCGTTTCAAATGGATTCATTCCATCAAATTAACATCTTAACCTACTCATCTCATTAACTTATATACATGATAAGTTCTTGCTTCTTCTTTGTGAGTTTATAACTTATAAAAGTATAAACTACTTATAACTTTTATTTCTAATGATTGATAATGTCTTAAATCTTTTAACCACCATTCTTACTTCTTCTTATCATACCAACTTCATCATTATAATCATATGATAAGTTCTTACAAGCTCTTCCTTGATTCCTACCTTATATGAGTATAAATTTCTTATTCATGACTTATTACGGCTTAAGTCCTTTGATTCATCATTCCTACTTCTTAGCATACAAATCCTACCACTACTCTCTTCTCTAGCAATTGAAGAGAAATAGAATTATGGTTTAAGATTTCTTACCCTTGAATATCACTTGGTTAATCTTTAATCTTCATCTTGCTTCTTGAACTATGAAAGACTAGCTTTCTAGCTTTTCTATCTTATTATCTCTAACCAATAAGCTCTCAACTTGTTGGATGAAATGAACAACCAACAAAATGAAATCCAAGCTTCCTATTTATAAGACTTCTTAAGTTAGGGTAGTAGTAAATAAACCACTCCCACCTCCTTACTATTCATTACCTAGGCCATCACAACACTTAGCCATTAAGTTAACTTGCTTAGTACAACTTTTATCCTTTGCTTGCTCATCACATTTCTTAGCCATTAAGTCTACTTGGTCATTAAGTCTACTAGCTCATCACACAAAGTTCTTGGTCACCAATTCACCCATGGGTTGCCCTATATATCAAACTTTACCCATTGGATCATATCTTGGGCTTAGATTAATTACTTAGCTTATTCTTGTGGGCTTGCATTAATTTGTTTTAGTCTTCACATTCACAACCACTTGGGCTTGCACCTTAATGTGTATTGGACTATCCAATTGTTTGCACAATCTTACTAGTCCATTCCATTTAACTAAAAGTCTTATAACATATACTATACGTATAATTCTTATATTCCACCTCGTATACTTATTCATATACAACATACCATTATTCATACCTACTCATATAATACTTTGTATCATACTCGTATTCAATACCTCGTATAATACCTACATATTATACAATCATTGTTTTAATTTATTATACGCATTTCAATTCCTTCTCAGAAATCACTTTCCCTAACCGTTAGGTTTTACGTCCACAGGCGAAAAATTACGTTTGCCATAACTGAAATATTATTAGATATTCCATCTCGTCTTAGAATTCTATCATTACGCGTTTCTCGCAAGTTCAAAAATAATTCCCGAGCAGAAAATAGTGAATAGTGTTTTTACAGAAATTTCTCGGAAAACATTTATTTTCGTCTTAGAAATTCAAACACTTTAATTCTATCACGTAGCCAAAATCCTAACCACATTCGGACATTCTAGATCATAGAACGACCTTCACATAGCTTACTCACATAAATAATCAATTAAATTTATTTAATCCACATAATTAAATAAAAATTTAATTCTCGTAAAAATTTGATTTTCTCGGGCGTTACAAAATTGATATTTCTATTGTGTTGGGATTATTAGTATTATTGGAAATCGACATTTATTTCGATAATAATTGATTTCTGGAGGTTAAATTAACCAATCGGGTAATTAATCGGATAAATGAGCAAAATTAATTGTTATTAGTTCATGTGCATATAACTATTTGTTCACATGAATGGAACTATTGATTCACATGCATATACTATTGATTCACATGCATGTGCTATTACGGGAGGTGGTGCAAATTTGATAATTCTTGTAGGACTAAATTAAAAATGGAGGAAAAGATGAAGGTATTATACTGTAATAATTTGAACCCCAAAATGTGCAATTATCGAAACTATATTTTTCTATAAATAGAAGCTCATTCTTCTTTCATTCTCACCAATTCACTAAGACTCACAAGAGCAATTATAGAGAGAGAATCTATAGAGAGAAAGAAGAAGAGTATTCTGCTACTTCACTATTCCAGTATCCAGTCTTCTTCTAAGGTAAGGGATATTATTTTTTCCAATATGTGTAAGAAATAATATTTTCTTCCATACTCTATAGTATTTGAGTAATATTATTTCGTTTCGTATTCCTAATTCTACACTCATTCTGTTAAAGTATTGCTTTTATACTCCATGAAATTAGTAGAATATCCTTGAAATTTGCGCTTCATCTAGTATCGTTTCATAAGGATATTTTTCTGAACATTTTTGTTAAATTTTAAGCTTTTCATGTCGGAGTACTGTTCACGAAATACTATTCATAAAGTACTATTCGTGGGCTATTATTCAGAAAGTACTATTCACGGGGTACTATTCGTAAAGTACTATTCACGGGGTACTATTCATAGAGTACTATGCATGGGGTATTATTCACCCGGGGTACTATTCATGACAAAAATTTATTTCCTTTATGTCCAAATCATTTTTGATACAATATTATTCTTGAATTTTACTCCACAAAGCAGTACATGTTGACAATTTGGACATTATTGAATTCTGGATAAATTAAATTATAAATCTTTAAAAATTTATCCTTTGCTTTCTTTTAACTGAATTCTTATATCATTGTCATCATCCTCATGCTTATATTGTGATAAAAGTCATATTTGGCTTACGTGCATAGATGGACAGGTGATTAGTATGATTATGACCAGGGATCATTCGGTATAATAATGACCTATAATTTTACAAATGATAAAAGTCCTCATTGGCTCGTGGTGCATTGATGGACAGTTGTTGGTATGATCATGAGCATTGGTGATTACATGAATATCATTGGCGATGTATGGATAATTCGTGAATGTGATACTAATGAATATCCTTGGCTCGTAGTGCAGGGATGATTCGATGATGTGGTTTATTTATTAAGCTGAGTCTCAGCGATAAAATTGATAATAAACTTTTTAAATCATATAAGATAGTAGATATCATGCTCTACTTGACTCTTCTAATGGATTGCTTGTTTTGCTGTAGTTAAACTTGATGTTTATTGTATTTTATCAGTTTAACACTGTTGAAGGCTAACAATAATTTATTCTGCATTATCTTAGTCATAATATTTCTTACTGGCTAGTTGAGCTCACCCTTTTGCTTTCATTATTCTATTCAGGAAATGAGAACGTAGCCGGGACTAGTCAGGGAATGGAGTGTTGGTCCAAGATGTTTGTTTTAGTAGTCCTCGCTATTTAGTGTGATAATAAATGTAATGAGGATTGAATTTGAGTTTGGATATTGTCTATGAGACAATATTCGTGCAAAAACTCTCAGCTCATGTTGTATAATTAAGTTTGTATTTGTATTCAGTACCATGTATTTGGCTACCCAAGATGGCTGATGTATACTTATTTTGGGGGCGTCACAAGCATTAATCAATCAAAAAGACATGACTAGGAATTCGTAATGCTCGTACCGAGTTCTAAAAGTAGTCTTTGGAATGTCATCAGTTTTAATCTTTAACTGATGATATCAGGAATGAAGATCGATATTTAAAAAGAATTTAACACCTTGCAACTGGTCAAACAGGTCATCAATGCGAGGTAACGGGTACCTATTTTTGATGGTGATATGATTCAACTCCCGATAGTCAATGCAAAGTCACATACTCCCATCTTTCTTCTTTACGAATAAAATAGGAGCACCCTAAGGAGATGTACTAGGACGTATGAAACCGATGTCTAACAATTCCTGCAGTTGGGTTTTTAACTCTTGAAGTTCAATAGGAGCCATTCGATATGGGATTTTTAAAATGGGTTTTGTACCGGGTTTAATTTCAATACAAAATTCGATTTCACGCTCTAGGGGTAGGCCAAGAAGTTCTTCAAGGAATACGTCAAGAAATTTATTAAAAATAGAAATATCAATCAAATCTGACATATTTTTGTTTAAATCTGTGACATGGGCTAAGAAAGCTTGACATCCATTTTTTTTAATAAATGAATGGATGTATGGCTTGATATGACAGTGATTGACTTTAGTGGTTTGGTTGCTTAAATTCGTATAATAGGTTGGTTAGGAATATGAAAACTTACAACCTTACAAAAATAATCAATTTTAGCATGATAAGTAGTTAACCAATCAATCCCTAAAATCACATCAAATACAAGTATTTTAAAAGAGATGAGGATCAACAGGTAATGTGAAAGTGTTGATTTGAATCAAACAAGATTTATAAATAGTGGATGTAATGAAGGTTTCTCCCAATGGAGTCTTAACAAATAAGTCAAAGTCTAATTTCTCTGGAGTAAAATTTAATCGTTGAACACAAGTAGGTGAAATAAAAGAATGGATAGAACCGGTATTTAATAAGGTATAAACTTTGCAAGAGTTTATGATTAGCTTACCCATGATAACTTTGTTTGGGTTCCTTGCTTTTGAGAGGTCATGACAAACGATGTCCCTTGAACTACTAGCTTTGACTTGTCTGGGACAGCCTTTGGTGTCACCATCCCAGTTGGACTTGACTTCACTGCACGATAAAATCGAGCTAGGTGACCTTCTTTTTCACAATTGAAACACACTTTGGGTTGCTGCATATAGTTTAGACTGATGTGTCCCTCCTCTCCACATCTATAGCTTACGACCAGTGGTCATTCTCCTTCCTTAAAAACAAGTGCTGGTGCTGCTATCTTTCCATTATTATTGAATCTTCTCTTTTTGAAATTTCCACTTGACTCATTTCTTCTATTATCTTGGCTAGGATTACCACCGAAGTTGTTACCATTTATGGCATGATAATTTCCTCCACGTTTGCTATCACCGCTTCGATGGCTGTTGTCACTGGTATGACCATTATCATTTTGTCGGCTGTTATCTTTTGGTTGGGCTGACTCATTATCGCGCTCCAATAACTGAGCCATATTCACAACATCTGAATATAAATAAAGTTTGTGAGAAATGAGGTATTGACGAATTTCAGACTTTAAACATCGCAGAAACATTCGTGTCATACGCTCCTCATTATCTACCAAATGGGATGCAAACCGGGATAACTCCACAAACTTAGTCTCGTATTGCGATACGGTCATATTGTTTTGTTTCAGCTTGATGAATTCCACCTCCTTCATGTGACGAATACTCTCTGGAAAGTACCTGTAGGTGAATAATTTTTGGAACTTTTCTCAAGACATCTTTAGTGCGGAAAGATGATTACGTTTTATAGATTTCCACTAGTAATTTGCCTCTTCTCGCAACATAAAGGTGGCGAAAGGAACCTTTTGCTCCTCTGAGCATCCCAAGACATCAAATATCTTGGTGATCTGTTCAATCCACGTCTCTGCCTTAAGTGGCTCTAGCTTTTCCAAAAACTCTGGTGGTCCCAGTTCCTTGAATTGCTTAGCAGTGACCAGCCATGAGTTAATATTGATTCCACCTGCATTTTGATAATGAATCTCTCTCATTTGGTTCATGAATTGCAGAAAGCTCCTAAACATCCCACCGTTCATCATTTGGTCGGTGTTGTTGTTTACATAAGGATTATTGCCTTCCTGATGCACATTATCCTGGTTATTGATTAGCGGTGTCTCAACGGTCTCATGTGCTCCAATGCTTATCTCAAAATTTTCAGATGTCATTCTCAAACACGGCCACATATTATCCCTATATTCTGACCGACCAATTAAATTACAAATAAGCTTAGGTAGGACACACTAGCGAAGGAATTACTCGTCTCTCCTCTCCCAGTTCTAGCCTCAGATCTCTGCCAGGGATCATATCCCTAAGCTCTGATACCAACTGTGATGCCCCCAAAATAAGTCTACACAACCCATTCTAAGTCGCTAAATACGTGGTACAAAATTTAAATACAAACTTCATTTATACAACTATTATCGTGTAAAATACGACAAAACATAGACTGTGAGTTTCAATACAAATATTATCTCGTAGACAATATCCAAACTCAAATAATGTCCTCATTACAATTATTATCACACTATTTTATAGAATAGTGAGGACTACTATAGCCACCATCTTGGACCATCACTCTATTCCCCGACTAGTCCCAGCTATATTCTCATTTCTTGAAGAGAACAATGAAAGAAAAGGGTGAGCTCAACTAGCCCAGTAAAGAATATTATGACTAAGATACTGTAGAATAAATTATCCTTAGCCTTCAACAGTGTAAAATCTGATACAATACAATAATAGACAACAAGTTTAGATCAACAACTGCAACGAAACAAGCAATCCATTAGAAGAGTCAAGTAGAGCATGATGTGTACTATCTTCTATGATTTAAAGTTCATCATCAATATTTTATCTATGTAACACAACCCAATAAATATTACACATCATCGAATTATCCATGCACTATGGGCCAAGAATATTCGTTAGTATCATCAGTGGTCATGATCATGCCAAACAACTGTCCATCTATGCACTACGGGCCAAAGAGGACTTTCACCACATCATTTATCTGTAACATTTCAGGTCATGAGTATACCAATACACAAATTCCTGGTCATTATCATACCAATCAACAGTTCATATATGCACTACGGGCCAAAGATGACTTTCACCACAATATAAGCATAAGGATGGTGACAATGATATAAGAAATCAATCAAGTAAGATCAATGATAAATATTATAGATTTATAATTCAATTTATCCAGAGTTCAAGAATGTCCAAATTGTCAACATGATAATTAATTGTAGAGTAAAATTCAAGAATGATATTCATGTATCAAAAATAATTTGGACAGAAAAGAAACCAATTTTTGTCGTAAATAGTAACCCGTGGATAGTACCCCGGGTGAATATTACCCCGTGAATAGTATCCTGGCATGAAAAAATTAAAATTTAATAAGAAAGTTCAAAAAAATATTTCAGTGAAACGATACTAGATGAAACGCAAAATTCAAGGATATTCTACTAATTTCAGGGAATATAGAAGCAATACTTATCAAAATAAGTGTAGATTTAGGAATATGAAACGAAATAATATTACTTATATACTATAGAGTATGGAAGAAAATAATATTTCTTACGAATATTGAACAAAAATAATATCCCTTACCTTAGTAGGGAGTAATTCCGACTGGTATAGCTGAGACATTCTTGAAGAAAACTTGCATTATTTGCTACACTCAAAGTATTCTTATGCTCAAAAGAAATACGCACAATATTATAGAAGAAGAATTCTTGGATCCTGGTGTGATTTTCATTTCTTAACTAAGCATCCTATTTATAGAAAAATGGCAAGGCACTATTTAAATTTTTTTTCACGGGTGAATAGAAGCGAATTCACGGACGAATTCATGTGATTTTTCTGATTTTACTATTCATCACTGTGTAATAAAATATTTTAATAAAACAAAAACTTTATATAAAATATAATATATTCTATTTATAATCTAATAAAATAAATAACTTTATATATAATATAAAAAGTATTCTATTTTATATAAAAATTTTTCTATTTTATTACTATTATAATAATAATAATAATAAAACAAAACAAAACTAAGATAACTTTCTACCGGTGATTTTGAAAAATGAGTAAGTTCGGGTCCATGTAATAAGCCAAACTTACAACAAATAATTTATGAAAAAACTCTCTATTTATATCAAAAATTGAATAAATATTTACCACAAATCACTTATCTTCAATAAAGACATTTTTAATCTTTCAATAATTATTCATCATTAATATTATAACTCACAATATTGACAACCAGATCATTCCTAGGAAAGAAGGGGCTTTCCGATAAGGACTTCTTCTTATTGGCTCACAATTAAATAACATAACCCCTTTCCTCGACAGAACTTTCTAATCATTGTCAATAATGCAAATAATAATATGAATAACTATGTCGTCTCAATTATTGATTTAATAATATAAAATATTGTGCAGATGATATTGTGACAATAATTGAATCAATAATATGAGATACTATGCAACAACTATTGTGGCAATAATTGAATAAAAATGAGTGACTTCTTAAGTAAGCATCAATAATCAGAATACTATACAATATCGTGTGCTACTGTGCAACCATACGTATTACTGTACTTTTATCATCGGGTATTTCAACAATTAATGGTAAACGTTTTGCAATTATTTTTATAAAAAAGTTATTTATGTCGCTTTCTATATCCGATAGTTATGCCGTTATGTGGGGTCCACCAATGATTGTGTCATCGTATGGATATTTCCTGACAAAAAGAATATTCCCCGACCAAACGAATATTTTATAACAACTTACTTACTTTGCAAAATTTACACATATCACCCATAACTATAGCATTATATCAAATCTACGCCTTATTATTTAAAATAACATTTAGAAAAAATTAAATCTTTATTCATAAAAAGTTGGGGTCTTACAAATATTCCAATGAAACGATACTAGATGAAGAGCAAAATTCGAGGATATTCTACTAATTTAAGGGATTATAGAAGCAATACTTATCAAAATAAGTGTAGATTTAAGAATATGAAATGAAATAATATCACTTAGATATTATACAGTATGAAAGTTTCTGGGGTATGCCCCTTTGCGATTGTTTAATCTCTTTTCTTTCTATACACAAACAAACTTAGCAAAAAAAGATATTATAGAGTATGGAAAAAATAATATTCCTTACGAATATTGAACGAGCATAATATTCTTTACCTTAGTAGGAGACTAAATCTAATTGGTATAGCGGAGATATTCTTGAGAAAAATTTTCACTATTAGCAACACTCAAATTATTCTTATACTAGAAAGAAATACACACAATATTATAGAAGAAAATTTCTCTAATTCTGGTGTAATTTTCATTTCAGTACCTAAGCATCCTATTTATAGGAGAATGACAGGGTGTAAGACCCCGAATTTTATAAAATAAAAGTCTAATTTAATTTATGATTATTATTCTAAAACTATAAAATTTTAAATTGATAAATTGTCAAACGAATATTTAATCGGATAAATGAGCTAATAAAAGAAGGAAGGGATAAGATACTCCCACCTTCTTCTTCCAGTCACGGGTAGAATAAGGAAATCAGAGAGACAAAATCATGTGGAAAACAAAGTGGGGGACAAGGAAAAAAGAAGGGGAGAAAAGAAAGAAAAGAGGAAGGAAAAAAAGGGGAGGGGAGAAAATAAAAGGAAAGGAAGGAGGAAAAGAAAATAATTAATACACTCCCCCCCCCCCCCCATAGCTCAAATCAGAAGAAGGAAAAGAGAATAGAGAAGAGAGAAAGAGAGAGAGAGAGAGAGAGAGAGAGAGAGAGAGAGAAGAAGAAGAAGAAGAAGAAGAAGAAGAAGAAGAAGAAGAAGAAGAAGAAAATTAAAGGAAAATATATGTTTAAAACCTTTGATTTATTCTATTTAAGTTTTCATGAATTTTATATGAAGAGATTTTGTTTATACTTGATTTAGATGATTTAAACTTGTATAAACAAGAATCAAATGAGAGAAATTAAAAAATCAAGTGAAAAACGAAATCTGAAAATTTTCATAAAAATTAGTTTACTTCTTGATTTTGTAAAATCCATAACTCTTTGTGTATAATAAGTTAGGAGATGATCCACATATCAAAAGAAAGCCCTGGAAGTAAGCTAATGGAAATAATTTAAACAACCCAAAAAAATTTTGTGCATTTTTCATGGTGATAGTTTGAGTGAAGCTGGTATGAATGACTTATAGTCGGAAAAATCAGTTTTATTAAGCCATATTGCGTGAGTTATAAGTTTTAATCCGTAAGTTGGATCGTTGTAATTTTTGGATATGTTATGGATATATAAGTTGAGTATTTGTTCACAAATTCTGAACCGTTAAAGATTAACATATGATTTGTTATGAATTTAAGGAGGTGACTGATCTAGAAATTTTTGTACCAAAATTTTCGGCAAGCCTTTCTCTCTATGTTAGAGTCAGAATTTCAAAAAAAAATTCTTCAACAAAGTTGTAGAGAATTAAATCTTACATAAAAAGACATAAAATACGTATTTTTCTGATAAAAGTGCTAATTATTATGAATTATTAAAGTTTTTAAATATTGGTATTTATAATAATTTATCAGAAAAATTATTTGGACTGAAATATTTTTACAGAAATCTTATAATATCAGTTTAGAATTTTTATAATTTTTTGATGAATTATTGAAAAGCAGAAGTAATTATTGTATTTTTAAACTATTTATAGTTAGTTTGAAAAGGGAAGAAATTCATAGAAAAATCTATGAATGATGAAAAATTATGAAACTTGGTGAAAAATCTTATAATATCATTTTATAATTTGTGGACAGTTTTGGAAAATTATTGAATAACATAAATATTTATTATATTTTTAAGCTATTTATGGTTAGTTTAAAAATAGTGGAAATTCATAGGAAATTCTATGAATGGTGGAAAATTATGATTTTTGCTGAAAATTATTATAATAATATAAGATTAATATTGATGATATTTTAAAGATATAAAATTATGTGAGGTTAGTATTTCTATTTTGAACCTATTAAATGATAGTTTTTATAAATAGAAATAATTATAAAAATTTGTGGGATAATTCGAAAAATGTGAAAATTATTTGGAAAGTTCAGAATCATATTATTTAAATATTTTATAAGTCACTCAGAATTTTATTCAATAATTGTCACAATAGTTATTGCACGGTAATTTATATTATTGATTCTTAAATACGTAAGAAGTCACTCAGTATTTCATTCAATAATTGTCATAGTAATTATTGCACAGTGACTCATATTATTTGATATGATATAATTAAACCAGTTGACAGTATTGGGAGTCTATGTTGATAATTATGAATAATGGTTCAAAGATTGAAAATGGTGTTGATTAAAGATAAGTATGATGTGCACATGTTTGTTCAATTATTTTCTTTTTACAAAAGTAAGGCTGGCATGACTTTCCGACACTCTACTTTTTCTAAAGTAGTCTAGACCACAACTTAATTATTTTTAAAACGTGTACAAGTTAGTTTAATTTTCTCTGTGGGACTATAAATTCCACTACCATTATTACATACCTCATTTGGTTATTTTGTCAAAAGGGGTGTGCTTGTTGTTTACTAAATTTTCAGTATAAATAGGTTGCTCGTTTGAGTAACTAATGACACATCATCATTACACTAAAAATATAAAATTCTTTTACTATAATATTGTGAGTACTTCTATTGAGTGTAATGTTACTCCAAGTGTAGATAAGGAATGCAAGCATTGTTTTAAGTTGATCAATTTCACAGAAAGTAGAATCAAGTCACATGTTATGGTAAGGGATATCATTATTGTGGTAAAGGGAATTATTTTTATGGTAAAGTGATATCATTTTCTTTCATACTCCATATTATGGTAAAATGTTATTATTCATTTCTTTAGCTTATCATTAAATGATGAAAGGCCCTGAAATGATTAGAATATCCTTAATAGTTGTGCTTCATCTAATATCATGTCAGCAATTTGGATGCTGGATAATTAGTTGAAAATCACTAAGATTTATTTTATGTTATTATTCTGATTATTTGTGTTTATTCATTATATATATATATATATATATATATATATATATATATATATATATATATATATCACTGTCATCATTCTAATTCTTATATTGTGTTTAAAGTCATCTTTAGCCAGTAGTGCAATGATGGACTGTTGATTATTGGTTTTACAGTTGTATATCTTTGGCCGTAGTGCAAAGAAGAACTGTTGATTTATATCCTTGGCCCGTAGTGCATGGATAATTCAGTGATGTGGATTATTATTGAGCTAAGTCTCAGTGATGAAATATTAATTCATGGATGTTATAATAACTAATATCCCTGGCCCGTAGTGTAATTCAGTGATGTGGATTATTTATTGAGCTGAGTCTCAGCGATGAAATATTAATTCATGGATGTGATAATAACAAATATCATTGGCCCATAGTGCATTGATAATTTCAGTGATGTGGATTATTTATTGAGATAATTCTCAGCGATGAAATATTAATTCATAGATGTTATAATAACAAATATCCTTGGCCCGTAGTGCATGAATAGTTCAGTTATATGGATTATTTATTGAGCTGTGTCTTAGCAATGAAATATTAATTCATGGATGTGATAATAAATAATATCCTTGGCCAGTAGTGTATGGATAATTCAGTGATGTGGATTTTTATTGAGCTGAGTCTCAGCGATGAAATAATTCATGGATCTGATAATAACGAATATCATTGGCCCGTAGTGCCTGAATAATTCATGGATGTGATAATAATGAATATCATTAGCCTATATTGCATGGATAATTCATAGATGTGATACTAACGAATATCATTGGCTGTAGTGCATGGATAATTTAGTGATGTGGATTATTTATTGAGCTGAGTCTCAGCAATAAAATATTGATGATAAACTTTTAAATCATAGAGGATAGTAGATATCATGCTCTACTTGACTTTTCTAAAATACAGTTGTATATCTTTGGCTCGTAGTGCGAAGATTGACTGGTTATTTAACTGATTATAAATATGAATTGTGAATTTAACTATAATCTTTAGTGGTTCAGGTGAAGACAGGTGATGAGGGTTATCTTTGTCTTGGGTACAACAAAGAACTGTTGATGGGTATTACAGTAATGAAGTATTGATGATGGACTTTTAATTTGGAGAGAATAGTAGACATTATGTTCTACTTGACTCTTCTAATGGATTGTTGATTCCGCTGTTATTATGGTTGAAAACTTTTATATTCTACCATATGTTCTAAATATCTGATTTATTATTAATGAAGGCTATTAATAATTTATTTATCTTAAGTCATGATATTCTTTATTGGATTATGTGTGCTCACTTTTTTGTTTCACAACCCCTTTTAGGAAATAAAAGTGTAGCCGGGACTAGCAGAGAGGACATGGGTATAAAGTGGTGTTTCAAATTAGTCGAAATCCTAATAGAATTATGAAACGGTGTGGCATAATAATTGTACTAAGAACTTAAAATGTGTGTGTCATATTTTATACATCATTTAATATTTAATTTTAGTGAACAACAATAGGGTGAGGCGAATTCGAATTTGGAAGCGTCAAAAGTGCACTCCATTAGAATGAGGAGGACATAAATCTTCTTGTGTTCCTTTGAAGACTTGAAATATTTGTTGTTGTACTTTATATGGCATTGTAATAATTTGAGTATGAATATTGTCATATTATATACGTTACAATATTTGTATTGAAACTCATAGTATATGTGTCGTCGTATTTTGCACGATAGTTGTATAAATGAAGTTGTCAATAGTGTTGTTTCTGGCGACCCAAGCTGGGTTGTGTGGACCTATTTTAGGGACATCACATTTGGTATCAAAACTTAGGGATATGATCCCTGACTGAGAGGTCAACTAGAACTAGGAGGGGAGAGACAGGTAAATCCTTCACTAGTGTGTGTCCTACCTAAGCTGATTTTTGTTACTTAATTAGTTGACAAATTATTATATGTCAATTAACCTTTATTTTGAAGCTGTATTTTAGAATGATATCTGAAATACAGGATATGAGCAATGGATGAATCATGAAACAGAGGAATTGGCCTGGGAGCTAAAATCCTTATCTCTTCGGATTACCAAATACGTACGTAAATTTTGGGGACGAAATTTCATAAGGTGGGGTGATTGTAAGACCACGACTTTTATAAAATAAAAGTCTAATTTAATTTATGATTATTATTATTATAAAACTTTAAAATGTTAAGTTAATAAATTGTCAAACGAATATTTAATCGGATAAATAAGCTAATAAAAGAAGAAAGGGATAGGATACTCCCACCTTATTCTTTCATTCACGAGAAGAATAAGGAAATGAGAGAAACAAAATCATGTGGAAAACAAAGTGGAGGACAAGGAAAAAAGAAGGGAAGAAAAGAAAGAAAAGAGGAAGAAAAAAAGGAAATGGGGAGAAAAAGAAAGGAAAGGAAGGAGGAAAAGAAAACAATTAATACACTCCCTCCCGTAGCTCAAATCAGAAGAAGGAAAAGAGAATAGAGAAGAGAGAAAGAGAGAGAAGAAAAAGAATAAGAAGAATAAGAAGAAGAAAAAGAAGAAAATTAAAAGAAAAGGTATGTTTAAAACCTTTGATTTATTCTATTTAAATTTTCATGAATTTTATATGAAGAGATTTTATTTATGCTTGATTTAGATGATTTAAACTTGTATAAACAAGAATCAAATGAGAGAAATCAAGAAATCAAGTGAAAAATAAAATCTGGAAATTTTCATAAAAATTAGTTTACTACTTGATTTTATAAAATTCACAACTCTTTGTGTATAATGAGTTAGGAGATGAGCCATATATCAAAAGAAAGCCCTGGAAGTAAGCTAACGGAAGAAATTTGAATTACCCAAAAATTCTTTGTGGATTTTTCGTGGTGACAGTTTGAGTGGTGAAGCTGGTCTGAAGGACTTATAGCCGGAAAAATCAGTTTTATTAAGCTCTATTGCGTGAGTTATAAGTTTTAATCCGACTGTTGGATCGTTGTAATTTTTGGATATGTTATGCCTACATTAGTTGAGTATTTTTTTCACAAATTTTGAACCGTTAAAGATTAATGTATGAATTTAAGGAGGTGACTGATCCAGAAATCTTTGTAGCAGAATTTTTGGTAAGCCTTTCTTTCTATGTTAGAGTCAGAATTTGGAAAACTTTTGTGACGCCCCCAAAATAGGTATACATCACCCATCTTGGGTCGTCAAATACATGGTACTGAATACAAATACAAACTTAATTATACAACATGAGTTGAGAGTTTTTACATGAATATTATCTTCTAGACAATATCCAAACTCAAATGGAGTCCTCATTACATTTATTGTCATACTATTTTATAGAATAGTGAGGACTACTATAACACCATCTCGAACCATCACTCTGTTTACTAGTTTCGGCTACGTTCTCATTTCCTGAAGAGAACAATGGAAGTAAAAGGGTGAGCTCAACTAGCCCAATAAGAAATATAATGACTAAGATAATGCAGAATAAGTTATCATTAGCCTTCAACAATGTTAAACTGGTAGAATATAATAGACAACAAGTTTAACTGCAGCGGAACAAGCAATTCATTAGAAGAGTCAAGTAGAGCATGATATCTACTATCTTCTATGATTTAAAACGTTTATCATTAACTTTATCACTGGGACTCAACTTAATAAATAAATCACATCATCGAATCATCCGTACACTACGGGTCATGGATATTCATTAGTATCACGTCAACAAATTATTCCTGCACTACGGGCCAAGAATATTCGTGTAATCATCAATGGTCATGATCATACCAAATTATACCTAGGCATAATCATACTAATCAACAGTCCATCTATGCACGTAAGCCAAAGATGACTTCCATCACAATATAAGCATGAGGATAATGACAACGATATAAGAATTCAATTAAAAGAAAGCAAAGGATAAATTTTTAAAGATTTATAATTTAATTTATCCAGAATTCAATAATGTCCAAATTGTCAACATGATACTGCTTTATGGAGTAAAATTCAAGAATAATATCCAGGTATCAAAAATAATTTGGACAGAAAAGAAATAAATTTTTTGGTGAATAGTACCTCATGAATAGTACTTCGGCAATAGTACCCCGGCATGAAAAGTGTCCCGAATACCTGAGTAAATAATATTAGAGTAAATAGTAACTGGGTGAATAGTAACCCGTGAATAGTACCCCGGTTGATATTTAATAAGAAAGTTTAGATCAATATTCCAATAAAACGATACTGGGTGAAGCGCAAAACTCAAGAATATTCTACTAATTTCAAGGATTATAACAGCAATACTTACCATAGTAAGTTTAGATTTAAGACAATGAAAAGAAATAACATACGAGACTGCAAATGGATTTTTACCTGTCATACGATATGTAATCCGCGTAGACAGGTTATTCTGACATATTAAAGGATGAATACGAAAAATAGTATTCCTTATGAATACGAAAGAAATAATACCATTTACCTTAGTAGAAGGATGGATACTGCAATAGTGAAGTAGCAGAATACTCTTCTTCTTGCTCTCTATAGTTTTTCTCTCTATAGTGTCTCTTGTGAATCTAAGTGAATTGGTGAGAATGAAAGAAGAATTAAGCTTCTATTTATAGGAGAAATGACTAAATAGTAACTAATTCATGAACAGTCCAGACTGATTTACTATTAGAACGGAAGGTCCATATTGATTACTATTAAAACCACAACCGACGGTCCAGATTGATTTACTTTTAAAACCACCACCGACGGTCCAGATTGATTTACTTTTAAAACCACCACCGATGGTCCAGATTTATTTAATTTTAAAAACACCATCAACGGTCCAAATTGATTTACTTTTAAAACTACCACTGACGGTCCAGATTGATTTACTATTAAAACCATCATCGATGGTCCAGATTGATTTACTATTAAAACCACCATCGACGGTCCAGATTGATTTATTTATTACACTTTAGTACCCTTAAAGTTTTCCAAGTTTGCATTATTCCCCTCTAACTTTTGTAATTCACTTATCTTCAACAAATACATTCTTAATACTTCAACAATTATTCATCATTAATATTATAACTCATAATATTTAACAATTAGATCATTCCTAGGAAAGAGGGGGCTTTTCGATAAGAATTTCTCTCTATTAGCGCACAATTAGGTGACCAAACTTCTAGACATCGTCAATATTGCAAATAATAATATGAATAACTTTCTTGTCTTAATTATTGATTTAATAATATAAAATATTATGCAGATGATACTGTGACAATAATTGAATCAAATAACGTGAGATACTATGCAATAATTACTGTAGCAATAATTGAGTAAACTGAGTAGCTTCTTACGTAAGCATCAATAATCAATATTGTGTGCTACTATGCAACCACAGGTATTACTATACTTTTACCACTGGGTAGTTCAACAGTTTAACAATAAAACTTTTACCGTTATATTTATAAAATGATATTTCTGTCATTTTCTAACTATGACAATACGTCCGTTATGGGGTCCACCAATGATTGTGACGTCGTACGAATATTTCCTGCTAAAACGAATATTTCCCGACCAATCGAATATTTTATAACAACTTGCTTACTTTGCAAAATTTGTAAATATTACCCACCAATATAACATTATATTATATCCGCACCATAATATTCAATAATATATTTCGAAAAAAAATTAATCTTTATTCATAAAAGTTGGGGTCTTACAACCTCCCCTTCTTATAAAATTTCGTCCTCGAAATTAGGATACGTACCTGATATGTCGAAGAGGTGAGGATACCTTGATTTCATTTTTTATTCTAATTCCCAGGTCATTTCCTCAGCATCGTGATTTCTCCATAAAACCTTGACTTGAGGTATAACCTTGCAGCGTAGAATATGATCTTTCTTATCCAAGATTTTAACAGGTACCTATTCAAACGTTAAATCTTCCGCTATCTCACTCAATTCTAATTTAATAATGTGGTTCGGGTCTTTCACATATTTATGTAACATAGATATATGAAAAACGTTATGAACACAATACATACTTGGCGGTAAGGCGAGTCTATAGGCCACAGTTCCTACTCGATCGAGGATTATAAATAGGGCCAATGAATTGAGGATTAAGCTTTTCTCTCTTTTCAAATCTCGTAACTCCTTTCCATAGAGAAACACGTAACAACACATGATCTCCGATATTTAATTCCACGTCCTTTCGATGAAGATCAACATAACTCTTTTGTCGATCTTGTGAGATTTTTATACGTTATCGGATCGTTTGAATCTTTTTTGTAGTCATATGTACCAACTCCGGTCCAAAAAACATTGCTTAACCCACCTCGTCCCAGCATACTGGGGAATGAAACTTGCGTCCATACGTTGGCCTCAAATGGAGCCATGTCAATACCTGCTTGATAACTATTGTTAGAAGAGAATTCCACTAATGGCAAGAACTTGTCCCAACTTCCTTTGAAGTCAAGGACATAGAGTCTTAATAAATCCTCAAGAGTTTGAATAGTCCTCTCCGACTACCCATCCTTTTGAGGATAATATGCCGAACTAAATCGTAAATTCGTGACCATAGCATTTTGCAAACTAACCCAGAATTGTGAAGTGAATCTTGGGTCTTGATCAGAAACTATGGATACTGGCATGCCATGCAGTCTTATAATCTCATTTATGTACATACGAGTAAGACTTTTAAGTGTATAAGTTTCTCGTATAGGTAAGAAATGAGCAGACTTGGTCAATCTATCAATAATGACCCAAATCGCATCTATGCCTTGAGAAACCTTGGGAAGACCAGTAATGAAATCCATGGTAATGTGCTCCCACTTCCATTCTAGAATTTCAAGTGGTTGCAATGGACCTTTTGGCATTTGATGCTCTAACTTAACTCATTGACAAGTTAGACACCTTGAGATATTCATATTGCTCCACCAAAATGTATATCAAAGATCACGATACATTTTGGTACTACCAGGATGGATTAGAAATGGTGTGTTGTGCGCCTCCATCATGATCTTATACTTTAAATCAGGGTCGTTTAGAACACAAAGTCTGGAGTTAACTCAAAGTATTCCTTCTTCATCGATTCTTTCTTCTGGAACAACACCTTCTTGTACTTTGTTCTTCATACGCATCAGCTCCAAGTCCGTAGCTTGAGCAGCTTTAACTTTATCAATTAAAATCGGTTCTACTCGTATATTTGCCATCATCACGTGGGTCCCTGGAGTCTTTAACTCTATCTCCATCCTTTGAAAGTCATACAAAATGGGTCTTTGAGTTGACAATATCGCACTCGTACCCGCATATGATCTTCTACTCAATGCGTCAGCTACCACGTTTGCTTTTCCAGGATGGTATTGGATGGTATGATCATAATCTTTCAACAACTCGAGCCAACGTCGTTGCTGCATGTTGAGTTCCTCCAAATTTTAAGTGCGAAGACAACAGCTGCCAACTCTAGTTCATTAGTAGGATAATTCATGTCATATTCTTTAAGTTGTCGAGAGGCATATGCTATGACTTTCCCATGTTGCATGATAACACATCCTAACCCTTTGCCCGAAGCATCACTGTAGATGACAAATCCCTCTGAGCCAGATGGTATTGTCAGAACAGGTGCTGAATCCTTTTGAGTTCTTGAAAACTCTTCTCACATTCCTCGCTCCAACTGAATTTTGTATCTTTTCGAGTTAGCTGAGTTAATAGATTAGCGATTCGAGAAAATCCTTCCACGAATCTTCGTTAATAACCAGTTAAGCCCAGAAAGCTACGTACTTCGGTCACTAACTTGGGTTTCTCCCAGCTTTAAATTTCTTCAACCTTTGTTGGGTCAACCGATATTCCATGATTTGATATCACGTGCCCAAGGAATGCTACATCTTCAAACCAAAACTTGCACTTCTTCAACTTGGCATAAAGCTTGTTTTCACGAAGTTTTTGGAGTATCACCATCAAGTGTTGCTCATGATTTTCACAGCTTTTGGAATATATGAGGATGTCATCAATAAAGATGACTACAAAATAATCCATGTATTCCTTGAATACTCAGTTCATCATATCCGTGAAGGCAGCAGGAGCATTAGTCAATCCAAAAGACATGACTAAGAATTCATAATGCCCGTACCAAGTTCTGAAAGCAGTCTTTGGGATGTCATCGGTTTTAATCTTTAACTGATGATAACTGGAACGAAGATCGATCTTTAAAAAGAATTTGGCACCTTGCAACTGGTCAAACAGGTCATCAATGCGTGGTAACGGGTACCTATTTTTGATGGTCACATGATTCAACTCCCGATAATCAATACAAAGTTGTATACTTCCATCTTTCTTCTTTACAAAGAGAATAGGAGCACCCCAAGGAGATGTACTAGGATGAATGAAACCGATGTCTAACAATTCCTGTAGTTGGGTCTTTAACTCCTGAAGTTCAACAGGAGCCATTCGATATGGGGCTTTGGAAATGGGTTTTGTATCGAGTTCAATGTTAATACAAAATTCAATTTCACGCTCTGGGGGTCGGCCAGGAAGTTCTTCAGGGAATACGTCAGGAAATTTATTAACAATAGATATATCATTCAAATCTGATGTATATTTGTTTAAATCTGTGACATGGGCTAAGAAGGCTTGACATCCGTTTTTCAATAAACGAATAGCTTTATGGCTTAATATGACAGTGATTGACTTTAGTGGATTGGTCGCTTGAATTCGCATAATAGGTTGGTTAGGAATATGAAAGCTAACTTGCGAAAATAATCAATTTTTGTATGATGAGTAGTTATCCAATCAATCCCTAAAATCAAATCAAATGCAAGTATTTTTAAGGAAATAAGATCGACAGGTAATGTACGGTTTCTAATTTGAATCAAACAAGACTTATAAATAGTGGATGTAATAAAGGTTCCCCCAACGGAATTTCAACCGATAAGTCAAAGTTTAATTTCTCCGGAGTCAAATTTAAACGTTGAGTGCAAGTAGGAAAAATAAAAGAATGGGTATAACTGGTATCAAATCAGGTATAAACTTCGTAAGAGTTTATGATTAGCTTACCCGTGATCACCTCGTTCGGATTCCTCGCTTTTTTGGAGGTTATGACAAATGCTCTCCCTTGAACTACCGATTTTATCTAGGACGACATTTGATGCCTCCATCCCAGCTGGACTTAACTTTGGTGCACAACAAAATTAGGTTAGGTGACCTTCTCTTCCACAATTGTAACATGCTTTGGATTTTGCGTACAGTTTGGACTGATTTGTCCCTCCCCTCAGCATTTGTAACATACGACCGGCGGTCGTTCTTCTTCCTTAACAACAGGTGCTGGTGCTAACGTCTTTCAAACATTATTGAATCTCCTCTTCTTGAAATTTCAACTTCTATTATATTGACCTTGATTACCACTGGAGTGGTTACCATTTCTTGCATGTTGATTCCCTCCACGTGAGTGCTACCACTGGTATTATCGACTTGCCGACTGCTTTTTCTTTGTTGGGTTGACTCATTATCGCGCTCCAATAACTGAGCCCTATTTACAACATCTGAATACAAACACAGTTTATGAGAAATGAGGTATTAACGTATTTCGGGTCTCAAATCTCGCAAAAATATTCACGTCATTCTCTCCTCATTATCAACTAAATGGGATGCAAACCGGGACAACTTGGTAAACTTAGCCCCATACTGCGACACGGTCATATTGTTTTGTTCCAACTTGATAAACTCCGCCTCCTTTATGTGACGAATACTTTCAGGAAAGTACTTGTCGTTGAACAGCTCTTGGAACTTCTCCCAAGACATTTTAAGTGTGTTAGGCTGAGTACGCTTTACTGATTTCCACCAGTAATATACTTCTCCTCTCAACATGAAGGTGGCAAACGGAACCTTTTGCTCCTCAGAACATCCCAAGAAATCAAATATCTTGGTGATCTACTTTATCCACGTCTCTGCATTAAGTGGTTCTAGCTTTCCCCAAAACTCTGATGGTCCCAGCTCCTTGAATTGCTTAGCGGTGACCATCTGTGAGTTGACAGTGTTTCCACCTGCATTTTGAACAGGAACCGCTCCTGCCTGATGTTGCATGAATTGCATAAAGCCTCTGAAAATCCCATTGTTTATCATTTGATCGGTGTTGTTGTTTACCTGCGGATTATTGTCTTCCTGTTGCACATTATCCTGGGTATTGATCGTTGGTGACTCAACGGTCTCATGTGCTTCATTGTTGATTTCAACATTTTTAGATGTTATTTTTAAACACTGCCACAAAATAAGGGTTAATATGTCACATATTATCCCTATACTCTGACCGACCAATTAAATACCAAATAAACTTAGGTAGGTCATATTAGCGAAGAAATTCCCCGTCTCTCCCCTCCTAGTTTTTGTGTAACATCTCAGCCAGGGATCATATCCCTAAGCTTTGATACCAATTGTGACGCCCCCAATATAGGTATACATCACCCATCTTGGGTCTCCAAATACATGGTACTGAATACAAATACAAACTTAATTATACAACATGAGCTAAGAGTTTTTACACGAATATTGTCTTCTAGACAATATCCAAACTCAAATGGAGTCCTCATTACATTTATTGTCACACTATTTTATAGAATAGTGAGGACTACTATAACACCATCTCGAACCATCACTCCATTCCCCGACTAGTTTCGGATACGTTCTCATTTCCTGAAGAGGACAATGGAAGTAAAAGGGTAAGCTCAACTAGCCTAGTAAGAAATATAATGTTAAACTGATAGAATATAATAGACAACGAGTTTAACTGCATCGGAACAAGCAATCCATTAGAAGAGTCAAGTAGAGCATGATATCTATTATCTTCTATGATTTAAAAAGTTTATCATTAGCATTATCACTAGGACTCAGCTTAATAAATAAATCACATCATCGAATCATCCATCCACTACGGGCCAAGGATATTCATTAGTATCACGTCCACAAATTATTCCTGCACTACGGGCCAAGAAAATTCGTGTAATCATCAATGGTCATGATCATACCTGAATTATCCCTGGGCATAATCATACCAATCAACAGTCCATCTATGCATGTAAGCCAAAGATGACTTTCATCACAATATAAGCATGATGATGATGACAATGATATAAGAATTCAATTAAAAGAAAGCAAATGATAAATTTTTAAAGATTTATAATTTAATTTATCCAGAATTCAATAATGTCCGAATTGTCAACATGATACTGCTTTGTGGAGTAAAATTTAAGAATAATATCCATGTATCAAAAATAATTTGGACAGAAAAAAATAAATTTTTCGATGAATAGTACCTCGTGAATAGTACCCTGTGAATAATACTTCAAGAATAGTACCCTGTGAATAGTACCCCAACAAGAAAAATGCCCTGAATACTCGAGTGAATAATATTTGAGTGAATAGTAATTGGGTGAATAGTAACTCATGAATAGTATTCCGGCATGAAAAGTGCCTCAAATATCTGAGTGAATAATATTATAGTGAATAGTACCCCGGGTGAAAATATTGATATTTAATAAGAAAGTTTAGATCAATATTCCAATAAAACGATACTTGTTGAAGCGCAAAACTCAAGAATATTCTACTAATTTCAAGGATTATAAAAGCAATACTTACCATAGTAAGTTTAGATTTAAGACAATGAAAAGAAATAACATACGAGACTACAAATGGATTTTTACCTGTCATACGTTATGTAACCCGCGTAGACAGGTTATTCTGACATATTAAAGGATGAATACGAAAAATAGTATTCCTTATGAATATGAAAGAAATAATACCCTTTACCTTAGTAGAAGGATGGATACTGCAATAGTGAAGTAGCAGAATACTCTTCTTCTTGCTCTCTATAGTTTTTCTCTCTATAGTGTCTCTTGTGAATCTAAGTGAATTGGTGAGAATGAAAGAAGAATTAAGCTTCTATTTATAGGAGAAATGACTAAATAGTAACTAATTCATGAACGGTCCAAATTGATTTATTATTAGAACGGACGGTCCATATTGATTACTAAAAACCACAACCGACGGTCCGGATTAATTCACTTTTAAAACCACCACCGACGGTCAAGATTGATTTACTTTTAAAACCACCACCGACGGTCTAGATTGATTTACTTTTAAAAACACCACCCACGGTCCAGATTGATTTACTTTTAAAACCACCACAGACGGTCCAGATTGATTTACTATTAAAACCACCATCGATGGTCCATATTGATTTACTATTAAAACCACCATCGACGGTCCAGATTGATTTACTTATTACACTTTAGTACCCCTAAACATTTCCAAGTTTGCATTATTCCCCCTCTAACTTTTGTAATTCACTTATCTTCAATAAACAAATTCTTAATACTTCAACAATTATTCAATAGTGCAATAGTGAAGTAGTAGAATACTCTTCTTCTTGCTCTCTATAGTTTTTCTCTCTATAGTGTCTCTTGTGAATCTCAGTGAATTAGTGAGAATGAAAGAAGAATTAAGCTTCTATTTATAGAAGAAAATAACTAAATAGTAACTAATTCATGAACGGTCCAGATTGATTTACTATTAGAACAGACAGTCCATATTGATTACTATTAAAACCACAACCGATGGTCAAGATTGATTTACTTTTAAAACCACCACCGACGGTCCAGATTGATTTACTTTTAAAACCACCACCTATGGTCCAGATTGATTTACTTTTAAAAACACCACCCACGGTCCAGATTGATTTACTTTTAAAACCATCACCGACGGTCCAGATTGATTTTCTATTAAAACCACCATCGATGGTCCATATTGATTTACTATTAAAATCATCATCGACGGTCGAGATTGATTTACTTATTAAACTTTAGTACCCCTAAACTTTTTCAAGTTTGCATTATTCCCCTCTAACTTTTGTAATTCACTTATCTTCAATAAACACATTCTTAATACTTCAACAATTATTCATCATTAATATTATAACTCACAATATTTAATAACCAGATCATTCCCAGGAAAGAGGGGGCTTTCCGATAAGGATTTCTCCCTATTGGCGCACAATTAGGTGACCTAACCTCTCCTCGATAGAACGTTCTAGACATCGTCAATATTGTAAATAATAATATGAATAACTTTGTTGTCTCAATTATTGATTTAATAATATAAAATATTATGCAGATGATACTGTGACAATAATTGAATCAAATAACGTGAGATACTATGCAAAAATTACTGTAGCAATAATTGAGTAAACCGAGTGGCTTCTTACGTAAGCATCAATAATCAATACCGTATGCTACTATGCAACCACGCGTATTACTGTACTTTTACCACCGGGTAGTTCAATAGTTTAACAGAAAAACTTTCGCCGTTATTTTTATAAAAAGATATTTCTATCGTTTTCTAACTACGACAATACATCCGTTGTGGGGTCCACCAATGATTGTGCCGTTGTACGAATATTCCCTGATAAAACGAATATTTCCCGACCAATCAAATATTTTATAACAACTTGCTTACTTTGCAAAATTTGTAAATATTACCCACAAATATAACATTATATCATATCCACACCATAATATTCAATAATATATTTCAAAAAAAATTAATCTTTATTCATAAAAGTTGGGGTCTTACAACCTTTCTTCTACAAAGTTATAGCGAATTAAGATTCTGATAAAAGTGCTAATTATTATAAATTATTGAAGTTTCTGAATATTGGTATTTATAATTAATTTATTAGAAAAATTATTTGGGTTGAAATATTTTTACAGAAATCTTATAATATCAGTTTAGAATTTCTGTAATTTTTTTATGAATTATTGAAAATCAAAAGTAATTATTGTATTTTTAAACAATTTATAGTTAGTTTGAAAATAGAAGAAATTCATAGAAAATTCTATGAATGATGAAAAATTATGAAACTTGGTGAAAAATCTTATAATATCATTTTATAATTTCTGGAAAGTTTTGGAATATTATTAAATAACAAAAATATTTATTGTATTTTTAAGCTATTTATGGTTAGTTTAAAAATAGAGGAAATTCATAGGAAATTCAATTATGAATGGTGAAAAATTATGAATTTTGTTGCAAAATATTATAATAGTATAAGATTAATATTGATGATATTTTAAAGATATAAAAGTATGAGAGGTTAGTATTTCTATTTTGAAGCGATTAAGTGATAGTTTTTATAAATAGAAATAATTTTAGAAATTTGTGGGATAATCCAGAAAATGTGAAAATTGTTTGAAAAGTTCATAATCATATTTTTTAAATATTTTAGAAGTTACTCAGTATTTTATTCAATAATTGTCACAATAGTTATTGCACGGTGATTTATATTATTGATTCTTAAATACGTAAGAAGTCAATCAGTATTTCATTCAATAATTGTCGTAGTAGTTATTGCACAGTGACTCATATTATTTGATATGATATAATTAAACCAGTTGACAGTATTGTGAGTCTATGTTGATAATTATGAATAATGGTTCAAAGATTGAAAATGGTGTTGATTAAAGATAAGTATGATGTGCACATGTTTGTTCAATTATTTTCTTTTTACAAAAGTAAGTCTGGCATGACTTTCCGACACTCTACTTTTTCTAAAGTAGTCTAGACCACAACTTAATTATTTTTAAAACGTGTACAAGTTAGTTTAATTTTCTCTGTGGGACCATAAATTCCATTACCATTATTATATACCTCATTTGGTTATTTTGTCAAAGTGGGTGTGCTAGTTTTTTACTAAATTTTTAGTATAAATAGGTTGCTCGGTTGAGTAACTAAAGACACACCATCACAACACTAAAAATATAAAATTCTTTTACTACAATATCGTGAGTATAATATTGTGAGTATTTCTATTGAGTGTAATGTTACTTCAAATGTAGATAAGGAATGCAAGTATTATTTAAGTTGATCAATTTCACAGAAAGTAGAATCAAGTCACATATTAAGGTAAGGGATATCATTATTGCGGTAAGGGGTATCCTTTTTATGGTAAAGTGATATCATTTTCTTTCATACTCTATATTATTGTAAGATGTTATTATTTGTTTCTTCAGCTTATCATTAAATGATGAAAGGTCCTGAAATGATTAGAATATCCTTAATAGTTGTGCTTCATCTAATATCATGTTAGCAATTTGGACGCTGGATAATTAAGTTGAAAATTACTAAGATCTATTTTATCTTATTTTTCTAATTATTTATGTTTATTCATTATATATATATATATATATATATATATATATATATATATATATATATATATATATATATATATCAGTGTCATCATTCTCATGCTTATATTACGTTGAAAGTCATCTTTGGCCAGTAGTGCAAAGATGGACTGTTGATTATTGGTTTTATAGTAGTATATCTTTGGCCGTAGTGCAAAGAAGAACTGTTGATTTATATCCTTGGCCCATAGTGCATTGATAATTCAGTGATGTGGATTATTTATTGAGCTGAGTCTCAGCGATAAAATATTAATTCATGGATGTTATAATAACTAAATTTCTTAGCCCGTAGTGCATGGATAATTCAGTGATGTGGACTATTTATTAAGCTGAGTCTCAGCGATAAAATATTAATTCATGGATGTAATAATAACGAATATCTTTGGCCCGTAGCGCATGGATAATTTCAGTGATGTGCATTATTTATTGAGCTGAGTCTTAGCGATGAAATATTAATTCATGGATGTGATAATAACGAATATCCTTGGGCCGTAGTGCATGAATAATTCAGTGATGTGGATTATTTATTGAGCTGAGTCTCAGCGATGAAATATTAATTCATGTATGTGATAATAACGAATATCCTTGGCCCGTAGTGTATGGATAATTCAGTGATGTGGATTATATATTGAGCTGAGTCTTAGCGATGAAATATTAATTCACGGATGTAATAATAATGAATATCCTTGACCCGTAGTGCATGGATAATTCGTGGATGTGATAATTATGACGCCCCCAAATCTGGGTATCTTCTAACCCGACAGATGGTGCTACACAGTGTTACAATTCACACATACATTCAATTAAAATAACTCAAAAGAGTGAATATGTCTTCTATATATTCCAAAATAATATTCTCTTTCCCAGGTTCTTTAAAACCATTACATATGTTCTTTGTCATAATATAAAATAATTATAACGTTCAAACTATAATATTACAAAGACAGCTTATTTGTCTGCCTTAGCCTTCCCTTTATCCTTATTGAATCCTTCAGGTCATTCGGTCTTAGCTGCATTCATATGGTTCAGGCAAGAGTGAGCATAACTAGCTCAGCAAGTATGACAATTTCATTTAAGCAACAAGCTTAAATCACATGAATCGAATATCTTCAATAACTAAATCATTAGTTATGAACTACCATAGATAAATTAAAATAGCACTTTTCTTTTCTTTAAAGCATTTCACAATGAACAATATTCATTAAACATAAGTTTTGGTCCAAGACCTTGAGCATTCCGTTCTTTCTGTGAAAAGGAAAACCCGACACCAAGTCCGTAAGTCCGGTATATCTTACGAGCATGTCTAGGTGATCAACTTATAGTACTCTATGTTGTACAACACTACTTCTTTACACGTATCTACATTTAAGTTTTGGCAACCTCACGTGTCTGTCGTATGACGACAAAATGTTTGTTTACTCATACTCAGTCTTTCTTTGAAATCTATACCAAAACAGTTTGGCAAAAGATAGAAACTTTGATAGATTATAAGTAAATCCATTAAACACATAAGTCTAGCCGAAGGAATTGGCTTTGATTTCATTATACATCAATTCATGCGCAAGATACATGAATCACTATTATGTTAAATAGTGTGACTTCATAAGTCGAGGAACGGAGTGACGGTCCAGATGATTGTATTAGTAGTCCTCACTATTATGTTAAATAGTGTGATAATAAATGTAATGAGGACTTATTCTGAGAGTGAATATTGTCTAGAAGACAATAATTGTATTAAAACTCACAGCTCTCTTTTTGTATATTAAAGATTGTATTCGTATTCTGTACCATGTATTTGGCAACTCAAGATGGGTGATGTATACCTATTTTGGGGGCGTCAAAGTTGGTATCAAAGCTTAGGGATATGATCCCTGGCTAAGATGTGAGACAAGAACTAGGAGGGGAGAGACGGAGAATTCCTTCGCTAGTATGACCTACATAAGTTTATTTGGTATTTAATTGGTCGGTCAGAGTATAGGGATAATATGTGATATGTTAATTGGTGGAGAGGAGTGATGGAGTTAAAGAATTAATGGGAGTGGTAGTAGTGGGTAGTAGGTGGTGGTTATGGAACTTAATAGCTTATATGGGGAAGTGGAGAAAGTGAGTTAGTGGTGTGTGTTATGGGGGAGTGGAGAAGTTTATGTAACTGCCAACATCTGTTGCTGCCCAGGACCCTCGCCCCGACGGGGGGTATTTCACTAGGAAGGCCCGCCTCGGCGGGCATCAATTCTGTCAACTAGATTCGGGGACCCCCGCCCCGGCGAGGGTTGTAGTGTTACAATGGCCCGCCCCGGCGGGCATGTGTTCTGTCTAACAAGTTTGATGACCCCCCACCCTAGCGGGGGTTATAGTACTAAAATGACCCGCCCTGACTTGCTTGCTGACTATCAGGCTCTATCTTTTGCTTCACTGTAGTGCACTTGTGCTTCAGTTTTGCTCACTTAATGCTCCATTTTCAATCCTACATGACATAAAGCATGAATATTAGTGAGTTGTTTATCACGTGCTGTATTATGGAGAGATTAACGAGATTTTTCTTTTATTAGTCTACCTAATAATGAAATTAAAAGTATGATAAAGCAATAATGAATATAAAATGTGATAAAGAACTAAAGATTGGGTTGCCTCCCAATTAGCGCTTGATTTTAAGTCGTTCAGTCTGACTACTTCTTGTTTATGTTGTGTCGATCAATATGATGGCGATCACGTCAGTGTTGTCTTCTCCACCCCAATAATGCTTTAGACGGTGTCCGTTGACTTTGAATGTTTCAAGTGGATTGCGACTGTAGATTTCGACTGTACCATGAGAGAATACCCGCTTGACCATGAATGGTCCTGACCATCTCGACTTAAGCTTTCCGGGGAACAATCACAATCGTGAGTTGAATAAGAGTATGATTGGCCTGGCTCGAATGTTTGACGCAAAATTTTCTGGTCATGCCATCTTTTGACCTTTTCTTTGTATAGTTTGGCATTCTCATAGGCGTGAAGGCGAAATTCATCAAGTTCATTCAATTAAATTAGTCTCTTTTCACCAACAGCTGTTTGATCAAAATTGAGATTTTGCACAGCCCAATATGCCTTATATTGTAGCTCGACCGGTAAGTGACATGTCTTCCCGTACAGTAGTTGATATGGTGACATCCCTATTGGCGTCTTGTATGCAGTCCGGTAGGCCCATAGAGCATCGTCCAATCGAAGCGACCAATCTTTCCGACTCGGACTCTCCACTTTCTCTAGTATCTTCTTAACTTCTCTATTAGACACTTCACCCTGTCCACTGGTTTGAGGGTGATACGTTGTAGCTACCTTGTGGTTGACCTCATATTTGGCCAAAAGAGCAGTAAATGACTTATTGCATAAGTGACTACCTTCGTCACTGATAATTGCTCTTGGCATGCCAAACCTCGTGAAGATGTTCTTTTGAAGGAATTTGAGGACCACTTTGGCATCGCTTGATGGTAAAGCTGCAGCTTTAACCCACTTTGACACATAGTCCACTGCGAGTAAAATGTATTGATTGTTCAACGACGAGGGGAATGGCCCCCATGAAATCGATACCCCATACGTCAAAAATTTCCACTTCCAAAATTGTTTGTAAGGGCATCTTGTTGCATTTCGAAATGTTGCCACCCTTTGACACCTATCGCATTGTTTGACAAACTGGTGGGCATCTTTGAATAATGTAGGCCAATAAAAACCTGCTTGTAACACCTTCGTTGTTGTCCTTTCGCTACCATAGTGTCCGTCATACGCCGATGAGTGACACTCATGTAGAATATTCTTCACTTCACTATATGGGACGCACTGTCGAATCATTTTATCGGTGCACTGCTTGAACAAATATGGTGCACCCCACATGTACCATTTCACGTCGTGAAGAAATTTCTTTTTTTGTTGTCTTGTGAGGTCAGGTGGTAGAATGTTTCTCATAATGAAATTCGCATAATCACCATACCACGGAATCTCTGCTGAAATCCCAAACAGTTGCTCATCTGGGAATGACTCATTAATCTCACATCTGTCGTCCTTTGCTTTCCCATGGTTTTCCAACCTAGACAAATGATCGGCTACTTGGTTCTCCATCCCCTTTCTGTCCTTTATTTCTAAGTCAAACTCTTGAAGTAGGAGAATCCACCGGATAAGGCGTGGTTTAGCATCCTTTTTCGCTATCAAGTACCGAATTGTTGCATGGTCTGTATAGACTATTACCTTAGTCCCGATCAAGTAAGCCCAAAATTTGTCAAACGCATACACCACTGCAAGAAATTCCTTTTCTGAGGTTCTGTGGTTCATTTGAGTTTCTGTAAGTGTTTTGCTTGTGTAGTATATGGCGTGAAACACCTTGTCTCGACGTTGGCTCAAAACAGCCCCAACCGCGAAGTCGCTTGCATCACACATAAGCTCAAAGGGCATGCTCCAATTCGGTGCAACTATAACGGGGGCTGTAGTTAATTTTCTCCTTAATAATTCAAAGGTTGTCTTGCATTCTTCATCAAAGCTGGATGTCACATCCTTCTCTAAAAGACTGCATAGTGGTTTCGCAATTTTAGAGAAGTCTTTTATAAACCTCCTGTAGAACTCAGCATGTCCTAAAAAACTCCTAATACCCTTAACCGAGCTCGGTGGAGGCAGTTTTTCAATAGTTTCCAGCTTTGCTTTGTCAACTTCCAGTCCTTGAGTCGATACCTTATGGCCCAAAATTATGCTCTCTTCCACCATGAATGGAATTTTTCCCAATTTAGTACGATATTCGTATCCTTACATCTTTGCAACACCATGACCAGATTCTTTAAGCAGATATCGAAGCTTTCTCCATAGACCGAAAAGTCATCCATGAAGACCTCAACAATTTTCTCCACCATATCCGAAGAAATGGCCATCATACACCGTTGGAAAGTTGCAGGTGCATTGTATAGCCAAAATGACATCCTCATAAATGCGAATGTGTCGCAAGGGCACGTGAATGTGGTCTTCTCTTGATCCACCGGAGCGATGACTATTTGGTTGTAGCCCGAGTACCCATCTAACAAACAGTAATATTGGTGTCCCGCCAATCTATCCAACATTTGATTAATAAATGACAGCGGGAAATGGTCTTTTCGAGTTGCCTTGTTCAATTTTATATAATCCATGCAAACCCTCGAACCTGTCACTGTTTTGGTCGGTATTAATTCATTGTCCTCATTCTGCACAACTGTCATTCCTCCTTTCTTCGGCACGCACTTCACTGGACTAACCCATATGTTGTCAGAAATAGAGTAGATGATGCCGGCATCTAGCCACTTCAAAATTTCCTTCTTCATAACTTCCTTCATAATCAGGTTAAGTCGTCGTTGTTGCTCCACCGTTGGTTTTGCCTCATCTTCCATTAAGATCTTGTGCATGCAAAATGAAGGGCTGATTCCCTTTATGTCTGCGATTGTCCACCCAATAGCTGATTTGTGTTCCCGAAGCACCCTCAGCAACTTTTCTTCCTACATTTTGTTAAGTGCAGCTGAAATAATAATAGGTAAAGAATTTGAATTACCTAAATACGCATACCTGAGGTGCTTAGGGAGTGGCTTAAGTTCCAGGTTTGGTGGCTCTTCCAATGATGGTTTCAGTCTTTCTGCGGTTACCTCCTCCATGTGCAGTGGTTCAAACGGTGTTTTAAATCTAGAAACTCGTGGAAATGAGTCTAACATTTGTAGGTAATCCACCAATTCCGAATCGTCGACCTCTTCATCCCCCAATAACGTTGTTTCAAACGGATCGTTTACCAAACTCTTACTCATGTCATCACTGATGATTTGCTCAATTAAATCCATTCAAAAACATTCTTCCTCGTCCATAGGGAATTTCATGGCCTTAAACACATTGAATTTTACTTCTTGATCTTGGACCCTCATAGTGAGTTCTCCTTTTTGGACATCTATAAGTGTCCTGCCCGTGGCCAAAAATGGTCTCCCTAGAATAATTGGGATGTTCTTGTCCTCCTCAAAATCCATAATGATAAAGTCCGCGGGGAATATAAATTTATCCACTTTCACTAAAATGTCCTCTACTATGCCTCTCGAATATGTGACTGACCTATCCGCCAAATGTAATGTAATGTTCGTAGGCCTTGGCGCTGGCAAACCTAATTCTAAGTATACTGACAATGGCATAAGGTTTACACTCGCCCCCAAATCACATAAACACTTGCTAAAATGCATATTCCCGATCGTGCATGGAATAGTGAAGCTCCCCGGGTCCTTGAGTTTTGGTGGTAATTTATGCTGTAATACCGCACTGCACTCCTCGGTTAGTGCAACTGTCTTGAAATCTTCCCATTTTTTCTTCCTTGACAGAATCCCTTTCATAAATTTTGCGTAGCTCGGCATTTGTTCTAGGGCCTCTGCAAATGGTATGTTGATTTGAAGTTTCTTGAAAACTTCCAAAAATTTTGCAAATTGCTTGTCTAATTTTTATTTTTGAACTCTTTGCTGGAATGGTGGGGGAGGATAGACAACTGGTTTGCTAACTGGTTTGTTCTTTTCCATTTGTTTTTCGTCCCCCTGCTTTTCCTCATCCTCTGTCTTTTCTTTCTCTATTTCACCCTCTTTTGTAGCCAAAATTTCTGTCTCTTAACCATCAAGTTGTTTTCCACTTCTCAACATAATAGCTTGACACTGCTCGTGATTACCCTGAGGATTTCTCTCGGTGTCACTTGGTAACGTCCCTTGTGGTCTATTATTCAATGCCAACGCAATTTGTCCTATCTGATTCTCTAGATTCTTGATTGCCATCTCTTGTGATTTCATAGCCATCTCGTATGATTTCATAGCCATTGCTTGATTTTTCATAGCCACATCATTGCTAGTTAGGTATTTTGTCACCAACTCCTCTAGATTTGATTTCCTTTCTTGATATTAAGCTGGTTGTTGCTGGTTCTGAAAACATGGGGGATATGATTGTCGTGGAGCTTGATTTTGCTGGTTGTTGCTCCATGAGAAATTCGGATGATTCCTATTTCCTTGATTGTATATGATGTGTTCTGCGAAATTCTGTTATAATTGCCGACGAACTGCACTGATGCTGGATTAATCGTGCATTGATCCATTGGGTACTTTCCCGCGTACAACTCGCATATTATTGCCCCTTGTTGTGCTTGTTGTGCTTGTGCTTGTGCTTGTACAGCTGTAACCGAATCCAACTTCTTTGATAGTGCATAAATTTGTGCTTGTATAGCTGTCACACCATCTACTTCTAACACCCCAGCTGCCTTCGCCTGTGTCATTCTTGCTGTGGGCCACTGGTAGTTATTAGCCGCCATGGTTTCAATCAACTCGTAGGCTTCCTCGTAACACTTAGCCATGAATGCTCCGCCCGACGCTGCATCAACACTTGTCCTGAGATTCCCATGTAGTTCGTTGTAAAAGGTGTTCATTTGCAGCCACTTGGCACTCCATGATGTGGGCATTTTCTGAGTAATTCTTTGTATCTTTCCCAGGCCTCATATAACGACTCCCCATAATGCTATTCAAACATCATTATCTCGTTCCTCATCTTTGCGGTTTTCGCCGGTGGAAAGAATTTGGCGAGGAATTTTTGAGCTAAATCCTCTCATGTAGTTATTGAACCGGATGGTAGAGAATGCAACCAACTCTTTGCCTTGTCCCGTAAAGAAAATGGGAACAATCGAAGTCTCACCGCCTCATCCGAAACCCCATTGAACCTAAAAGTGTCGCACATTTCCAAAAAAATGACTAGATGCTCGTTCGAATCGTCATTTGCAAATCCCCCAAACTGAACTGAATTCTGAATCATTTTTTTGTGCTAAATTGTGAGTATTATAAAAAAAGGAACACATCTAGGGGCATACCCCGCGAAAAAAATATAGCAACCACATCAGAGAGATGCCAATGATGCACTTGCTATAACCAAAGGCTATAACTGCCAACAACTAAGATTGGGATATTTTACAATATAAGAGCTAAAAATTTTAACTGAATACAATTTGCATTTAACAATCCTAACACAGTCTTGAGCAAGGGCAGTAGCAGCACTGGGGGTTTCACCATGGGCTCGTCTATTGCGTTCATTCCATACTTTATAAATAACAGTAGCCAAGCAAAGCTTTATAATCCGAAATGACATTTGGTCCATTTGAGAATGTTGAATGTGATGAATAAGTGGGTCCCAGTCAAAAGGTACACCAAACCAGCCATGAACAGCAAGCACTGAACCAAGAAGCTCTCGGGAGAAGACACAGTCAAAGAAAAGGTGAGAGAATGATTCGGGGGCATGAGAACAAAGATAACAGGAGTCCAATTGCCATGTCACCAGCCTCTTATGTAGTGCCAGCCAGAAGAAGAAAGAAAAATAGGGGACCTAACGGTTTTGCCATATAAGATTGAACCAAGGGACAGTGGCACCCTCATAGCGAATAGATGACCAGATATGAGAAGCTTTGACCGAGGAGAGGCCTGCCCAACACACCTGATCCGGACCGAGAGAAGGCAGTGGCATGTGAAGTAATTTTTCCTTCATCTACATAAGGTTATGGTAATTGGATATAAGAGGCTGCCATGAGCATTGCATGATGATGTCGCTAACCTTGGCTGAAAAAGCCAGACCAGAATTTGAGACTATAGGATCTGTGCGATGGCAAGCAAGTGGGCGTTTGTCTAGCCAAGGATCTTGCCATAAATTGATGTTCTGGCCGTTACCAACTTTATATGTAACAAAATTGATGGCTAAGCTCCTAAGGTTCATTACTTTGCGCCTAATCTAAGAAGCATTAGAAGGGATAGGAGTAGTCCAAAAGTTGTGCTTCAATAGTAGAGTTTTGTTAACCCATTGAACCCGGAAAGAGGAACTTTTGAAACCGATAATCTGCCACAGGTGTAGCATAATCTGTGCTTTGTTCCATTCAACAACTTTTTTAATACCTAATCCACCTTCAGAAAGGGACAAGGTGACACAGGCCCAAGAAACCTTTGAACCATATTTATCAAGCGAAGAACCCTTCCAAAGAAATCTATAAAGTAGCTGTTCAATTTGCTTGGTAACTGATTTAGGAAGAACAAAATAAGCAGACCAATATGATTGAATTGCGAACACAATGAATTTAATGAGTTGCAGCCTACCCGCATAAGAGAGGTAACAGTTAACCTAAGACTTAATTCGCAAAGTGATCTTTTGAATTAGGGGCAAGCATTTAGCTGAAGATAGCTTTGAAGTAATGAGGGGCACTCCTAAGAATTTGGCAGGAAAAGAACCCAGGCCTATATTGAGAGATGAAAGAATGTTATCAGCCAGATTAGGAGAGATGTTAGCAAGAAAGCACTGACTTTTGTTGTGATTGATAGATAGGCCAGAGAAGTTGGTGAAAGAGTCAAGGCTATGCTTTAAAAGATTGACAGATTGCATGTCGCCGTGACAAAAGAGAAGGAGGTCATCCGCAAAGCAAAGGTTTGTAATTTTACATGCCTTTGTTCTCCAATGGAAAGAAAAATTTGGAGAGGAAGAAGCTTTATCAAGAAGTAGAGCTAGGACTTCCATGACTAAAACAAACAGATATGGAAAAAGAGAGTCGCCTTGGCGAATACCTTGTTTACCTTGGAAATAGCCACATAGCTGACCATTAACTTCAACTAAGAACATAGCCATAGAAATGTAACTTCTGATCCATTGTATAAATTTAATAGGATAGCCAAAAAGGGCCAGAACATCAAATAAGAACTCCCATCGGACATAGTCAAAGGCTTTCTTCAAATCAATTTTAACCGCACATCTAGAGGGGCCAGATGGTCTATGATAATTTCTTAAAAGCTCTTGGGCCAAAAGAATGTTGTCACCAATTTTACGTCCCAGAATAAAGGCAGCTTGAGAGTTTGAGATGAGGTCAGGAAGAGTAGCTTTGAGTCTAGCTGCTAGAATTTTGGATATGCATTTATAGATAGAGTTGCAGCAAGATATAGGACAGAAGTCAGTCATAGAAGTGGGGTTTGGGACTTTAGAAATAAGAGCGACAGCAGTGGCATTAGACACTTTAAGCATATGACCAGAGTTAAAAAATGATAGAACAGCTTTGACAAAGTCAGCCCCCACAGTGTCCCAAGAATGAAGAAAGAAGTTCACGTTGAAACCGTCAGGGCCAGGACTTTTGTTTCTCTGCATGCCTTTAAGAGTGGAGAGAATTTCCTCCGGAGTAACAAGAGATGCAAGAGAGGGAATCATATCGGGGTTGATACGCTTTGTGATCACTTCAGCTAAGGCAGCCCGACCTGGGCAGGGGGAGATATTTTTGGCACCCAAAAGATTTTTGAAGTAGCCAACTGCAGTGGACTTAATCTGCTACGGATCATTAGTCAATACTCCCTGATTATCCTCGATCGCAAGTATCTTATTTGAATTCCACTGACTTTTGGTTTTGGCATGAAAGTATTTGGTGTTTTTATCCCCTAAGGAAAGCCACTGAATTCTAGATTTTCGATGAAAAAGTTGTTCTTCTATAGTAATAGCATCCCATAAATCCTTGGTAAGTTTCCTCTGGAGATCAAAATTATCCGAGGAGATAGGAGCATTAGACATTTGAATGGTCATTTGAAGAGCATGAAGAGCTTGCCTAGCCATTTGGACGTTTGTAACTGCAGAGCCATGTTGCTTATTCAAATCAATGAGAGCTCTTTTGGTTCTCTGAAGCTTTTCCACAAGAACAAAAAGAGGGAAACCAATGATATGGCAATTCCAAGCTTGGGAAACCACCTCCTCGTAGCCATCCAAGAGAATAAGGTGATTGAAAAATTGAAAAGGCTTGAAGGATTTTGAAGTAGGGAGACCAGTAGACAGAATAATGGGGTTATGATCAGAGAAACCTCTAGCCCCAAAAGTAGCCACAGAGAGAGTCATTTGAGTGAACCATTCTGCATTCCCAAGTGCTCTGTCCAGCTTACGACAAATAGTTCTATCCCCTTGAGAGTTCTACCAAGTGAAGTGAGGACCAACTGCTCTAATGTCATCCGGACCTGATTGTTCGAGACAAAGTTTAAAGTCAGACATGCCAGCTGACCAAATGTCGTTACCTCCCTGCGATTCGTCAAGACTGCAAATTTCGTTAAAATCCCCCAAAACACACCATCTAGAACTGATGGAATTTGCGAGGGAAGAAAGCTCATGCCATAACTGCTTACGCTCAAACGGAGTGTTACGACTGTAGACGATAGTAACCAAAAAAATATCAGCAGATCCAACCAAAGATAATTCATAATGTATAAGCTGGGAAGATCTGAGCAACACATTAACAGTCCAAAAAGAAGGGTCCCAGCCAACCCATATTCTACCATTGTCATGATAATCATAATTAAAAGCCCAGTTCCAATTAGCAAAAATTTTAGAGGAAATAACCTTGGATTTGTGACATTTGACTCTAGTTTCCACAAGGCCAACAAAAGATATATGATTGTCCGATAAAAAGGCATGAACATCAGCCTATTTTTGAGACTTATTTAAACTTCTAACATTATAGGAACAGAGCTTAGACATAAAAGGATAAAGATTTAGGATGGGGAATTTCTCCCCCTACCCGTGTTTCTCCTTTTAGCAGAAGGAGAACCAATAACCTCAGCCTTTGCTTTCAGCTTAAGATCTCTGCCTTCCTTTTCGTCGATGATTTTGAGTTTATCAGTAAGAGGGTTGGGAAGAGGTGGTAGAGAAATGCAATAAGGAGAAATGCAATCAGGATCCCCCAAGGCTGCAAATTGATTACCAGAAGTCACAGGAGATAGAGAGGAAGGATCCAATGGAATAGAAGGGGGCACCAAGGCTGGGGGGTGTTCTGGGCAATAACAGTTCATCCTTCTTCAGAAGCCACAGAGGGTGGGATGAAATTAGAGTTCATAGCATCAACAGGGGAAGAAGGACCAGAGCCATCAGCAACTTTAGTGGAGGATTTTGGTACCTATTGATAATTGGAGTTCGGACATTTAATCAAAGAGTGCCCAAAGGTTTTGCAAACCGAGCAAGATGGGGGTCTGTTCTGGAATTCAACAGTGACTTCCACTGAGCGTTCCTCATGCTCATCTTCATTCAAGATAATTACAGGAAGAGAACGGGGCAAAGGGGTTACAACATCAATTTCCATACAGATCCGAGCATAAGGAAGAGGGTCCAGTCTTTCCGTGACTTTATCCAAGAAAAGGGGCTTCCCAACCCCACTAGCAATGTAACTGAGGCCTTCGTCTGTCCAATAAGAAAGAGGAATGCCATAAAATTTTACCCAAACAGGGGCTTTTGAGCAAGCCTCTCTAGTAATGTCAATACCCTCCTTCCATTTCTTCAACAGGATTTGCTTGTTTAAGATATACCAGGGGCCCATAACAAGGATGTTTTTTCGGGCTTTAGCCGAGTTGAATTTGAATATGTAATACCCTTTTTCATGCAGGAGCACTTTAGATAATCCCATCGAACCCCAAAGTTTTTGAATAATAGGCTCAACTACCTTGAAAGGGAGCTTAAAGTGAATAAAGTAGCCCACAAGGCTATTGCACCACAGGTTACGTCCCTTTTTTAGCACCTCCGGTGGAGGCCTAATGGAGATAATGCCTTCTAATTCAGACGGGGGGAAAAAACTTTAATGAGGTCTTCCTGGGAGCATCGTTTGCAACAACCTCACTCTAAGAGGGATTTTCAGAGGTTGGAGGTTTGTCTGGGAGGGAAGAACCAACCTTAACTGGTTGTAAAAGAGGACAATACAAAGTGTTGGGCTTTTCAGCGAAGTGGAGCTAGGCACAGGCACAAGGACAGCATCAACCACATTAGTGGAAATGTTAGCTTTCAGCGAACTTTTTTCAAATAGGTTGTGATCATTAACATCCCTATGCAGGACACCGGAGTTTGTAAAATCATTTAGCTTTTTAACGGATAAACCATGGGCTACAAGAAATTCCAACAATTTTTTATTCTTACGCCTTTCATCAACAGCTATGATTCTATCATAAGAAGAGAAATGTTGAGCTGCAACGAAAATTTCCTTCATTTCAGACCCATGCCCTAGGCCCAAATGGTCACCCCAATCACTATTGGCAGACGAGCCATCCGAATCCAAAGCTAGGTCAATAGGAGGGGGAAGAGGAGCAAAATCCGATTCAGCCATCTTAGGAGAATTAGGGTTTAAAATCCCGTAATCGGCAAAAAGGTCACGAGAAATGCTAGACTCAGAGTTCCCAGCAGAGAGATAAGAGTGGCTAACCATGGCGGAGGAAAGAACGGGAGAGAAGGAGGGAAAGGACTTCGCCGAGAAGCAGAGATTGTATGGAGATGAGGGAGAGACCGACAGGATAAGGAAGAGGACCAAAAAAGGAAAACGGAAAAAGTTGGTGAGGATGGGGAAATTAGATAGGAGAAGTCAAAAACCAAAAGGGGGGAAAAGGGTTTGAAAAGATATTAACGGTAAAGGACGGAAAGGGACGGCCAATTTGGAAAAGCAACGGAAAGAAAAAAGAGATAAAAGATTTTAGAGAGAAGGGAGAGCATAATTTTAGAGAGAAGGGAGAGCATCATCCCTGGCTTAATTTCAAAGGTATTCGCTGCTATTGCTGGCCTGGTGATGCTTGATTGCAGTTCAGTCACCTTGGGTGTGGCGACGTCCCTTAATGCTTTCCGATCTTCGGCTGCCATTTCCTCTTCTTTCTCAGGTATTTCAAATTCTTGTCTCGTTTCCTTGATCCACTTACTCAACCTCTGAAACTCTTTCTCAATGTTGTCCTCTAAAGGAAGCAAGTCTGGATTTTTGGACCGAGTTTGCATAAACTGCTTTCAACACCTGAAATAGAAGAAACAAAACAAAAATAAAAATGTCTAAATAAAACTGGATTAATTAAACTGATATTGTAAAAGTATTAAGAATTATACTAAATAGTCCCCGGCAACGGCGCCAAAAACTTTTTAGGTAAAATCTATATACGCACAACACGCAAGTATACGTGGTCAACAAGTAATAGAGTGATAAGTAGAATATCGTTCCCATAGAGACTAACTAGCAATATCCTTAACTTACAATTACCAATTTCCTATTAACCATAATTTTATTAAACAAATCAACTCAATAATTGAAATTAAAGAAACTAAAATTAAAAATAATTAAAATAACACAGAACAAACACAAATATCAAAATCTGGAATTTCAAACAATTAATGGAGAATTAGACTTATGATTTCACCCTAAGCTTCACTCTGATTCTAACACCTTTATTCCAATTCAATACACTATCCCAGTTTATTAATCAAGAACATAAAAGTAGTATTAACCACCTCTCGATGCACTAATACCGTATTAACGTCAATCCACAATTAAGATAGAAATCCGTTAAACACCTTAATCAACTAACCCATTATATCTCTATATGAATTATAATTGAAGAAGGTTTAAGAATAAGTTCTCTATCCGATTACATGCGATGTCAAGCATATCTCTACCTTAACATTCATCATGATTATGATATTCACAAAATCATGAACACATGTTATATCAACTAGGTCTAGATTTGAATATCCTCTCTCGATTCCATCTAATTCCACAAAGAATTGTTGATCAGACAATTCACAGATTCAAGCACAAATCAATATAGATAAACTAGAGATAGATTATTAAATTAGAAATCAAAGTTTACAAAATCATCGATTCACTCAAAGATCCATCATAAGCCTAAAAAGTGAATTAGTTCATATCCAACGAAATAAACACTGAATAAATTATAGAAATTATTTTTAAATTACAACTATTAGTCTAAGACGAAGAACATTGAAAAACACCCTTCACGTAGCCTAGAATTGCAATCGTCTCGAAAATCCCTTCGAAATACTCCTCCACACTTGCTATCAAAAACTGAACTTAGATCTCTGTAATATGTCTTGTGTATTGTTGAAGTTATTATTCCTAGAGTATATCATGTCCAACACACAAGTCTCAGCCAAAATTCCCTTCAATTAGAGTTACAATACCATGCAAATAGCTAAAATTCGTGCCCAAAAAGAATTACAAATATTATAGGGCACTTCAGAAATAACACCCCCCACCCCGGCGGGGGTTCATGTACTATATAAGCCCGCCTCAACGGGCTCCCTTTCTGTCTAGCTCGCATGAAGACCCCCCGCCCCGGCGGGGGTGTATAGGCTAATGATGCCTGCCCCGGCGGGCTACCTTCCTGCTAACTGGAGATTGAGACCCCCCCCCCCCCCGCCCCGGCGGGGGTGTATAGGCTTATGATGCCCGCCCCGGCGGGCCTGTCTTCTGTCAAATGCCTTTGATGACTTTTAAGTTGTACTCCACTTTTTTCCAATTATGCTCTAATTAACTTCAATTCACACCGAATAGCTCCAAATGTACATTGAATGCTACAACCACCATTCTACACATGAAATAACATAAAACAAGTAAAAATGAACATGATCACAAAGATGTAGCAACAAATAAGCATTAAATGGATATTGAATCGCGTATATAAAATCCACTTATCAGTAATAGACTAGTGTGTTTGTATGTATTATACTTATGAACAACGAATAATGTATTCGATTTCTGAACCTGGGAAAAGATATATTATGAATGTAATAAGAAAGTAGTTAATACACTCATTGTGTTGTTATTTCAATGGAATGAATGTATGATTATAAGTACCGTGTAACACCATCTGTCGGCTTAGAAGATACCCGGATTGGGGGGCGTCATAGGTTGGTATCAAAGCATTAGGTTATAAAACTTAAGGGGGGAAGAACCTTAGGCTAATAACCTCGTTAGGGAAGGAAAAAGTCAGAAGGAAGTAAACTAGAGTCTAATGAGTTAATAAGGTATTGAGGAAACTCAGTACCGAAAGATTTAAAAGATGGAAATTAACCCTAAATAAATTAAATATGATTTGTGCTTATATTATTGTGTATTATGTACTAATTAACATGTTATGTGTTATTGTAGATGTCAATCGATAGCTTGATGTATAGAGATATACACGTGGTGAGCGAAGAGTCTGTGAACAGAGTAGAGCCTATACCTATGTCAGTGGCGGAGGTACCATTAGTTAAAGGGATTTCGGCACAAAAATGTAGCGGAAAAATAAAATAATCAAAGCAATTTCCGAAACCCTAAACAGGATCCATGCTAAAATTAATTAATTCAGTGTAAAGAAATTATATCGAATATGAAAGTGCTTCTGAAACGCTTCGAATCTCTAATGTAATTCCTCACGAAACTACGTCTCTATGGTATCCATACGAACATAGCACAAACCGTCGCACGATTCTGCAAAAAGGACTTGCGGTACTAGCCACCAAAGGAACAGGATTTTCGAAAGGTTTTCTCTCTACTCTCTCTCTCTCTAAGAGCGGCTAGGGTTTTTGGTTTATAAAAATACCTAAAATGGCTGCTACATATCATATATATATATATATAGCGATTAAAAGGAATTATTCAAAATCTAATAAAATTTGAATTTATATATATATATATATATATATATTAAGTCTTTCTTAATTAATATACCTATATATAAATTATCCTATTAATTTAAATTCGTAATTTAAATACTATCAATCATATTAATATATTTAAATCTTTACAATTTAAATTAATTTCCTTTTAATTATGTTCTATGTGTGTGACCCTATAGGTTATTATTACGTTGGAAATAATTTTAAAATCATATTATAAAATTATAAATAGTGAGCGACATTTACTAATGCATCACTGCTACCCAAGTAATAATAAGATCGATGATTCGATGCAACCTTTTAGTGACCAATGTTTCAATGTAATTTAATCCTTTTAACCTTAATATCCTAGATTAAACTCGAGTTATGGAATGTGTCATACTCTTCATAATTTAATCTGAGTTTTCCTGATCAATGAGTAGACTATATGAAACAAATCACTATTTGAGTATGGCCATGCATTTCATAGTCCTACTCAATCAAGAGGCCTATGGATATCACCCCCTAATATATAGGATGGTTAAATTTCATCTAGATCACTCATATTCCTCACACGATTCATGATGTACCCAATAATCACATTTATAGTTCACCCTATTAAAGGTGACATTTGATGATATTAAAGTACATAAATTCTCGTATTGTAATATAGTGATTTCAGGTTAGAGGACCATTACATCATTGTCACTATGAGAATTGTTAATGACACTTCGCATAATGCTCCACATAGAATTCTCATGGTGGGTCTGTCCAGTACACCATTCTCTAACATGTACCTATGCATTGACTTAATATCTCATATATTTATGACCAATGAGATTTGGTCATCAGTCAATCCACATACTAGTCTCAATGCATCATTGTTGTCCCATCAACAATGATACTCGACTAGGAACATTTAAGAATAACGATACTAATTATAATTATATAATCTCATGTTCAAGTCACATACTTGAAACTATATAATTTGTATCACTATTCTAAGGATTTTTTTATTATGTTAACATTTATATGACGCAGTAAATAAAATCATAATAAAATCATTCATTTATTCAATCAAATATAATATCAAAACATTAAGTAATTATATCAAATAATTGGCCTCTAGGGCATAAAATCTAATGTGACACCCCAAAAATAGGTATACATCACCTATTCTGAGTCGCCAAATACATGGTACAGAATACAAATACAATCTTTAATATACAACAAGAAATCTGTGAGTTTTAATACAAATACTGTCTTCTAGACAATATCCACTCTCAGAATAAGTCCTCATTACATTTATTATCACAGTATTTAACAGAATAGTGAGGAATACTAATACTATCATCTGGACCGTCACTCCGTTCTCCGACTAGTCCCGGCTACGTTCTCATTTCCTGAAGAGAACAGTGAAAGAAAGGGTGAGCTCAACTAGCCCAGTAAGAAATATTATGACCAAGATAATGCAGAATAAATTATCATTAGTCTTTAACAGTGTTAAACTAATAAAATACAATAGACATCAAGTTTAACTGCAGCGGAACATTCAATCCATTAAAAGAGTCAAGTAGAGAATAAAATCTACTATCTTTTATGATTTAAAAGGTTTTCATCACTTTTATCGCTGGGACTCAGTTTAATAAATAATCAACATCATCCCTGCACTACGGCCAAGGATATTCATTAGTATCACAACCACAATTTATCCATGCACTACGGGCCAAGGATATTTGTGTATTCATTAATGGTCATGATCATGCCAACAACTGTCCATCAATGCACTACGAGCCAATGAGGACTTTTACCACATCATTTGTAACATTACGGTCATGATTACACCGAATAATCTCTGGTCATAATCATACCAAGTCTATCTATGCACTACAGGCCACAGATGACTTTCAACAAAATATAAAAATGAGGATGAAGACAATGATATAAGAATTTAATAAAACAAGTTCAAGAATTAATTTATTCAGGAACTAATAACGTCCAAACTGTCAACGTGATACTTCTTTGTAGAGTAAAATTCAAGAATGCACAGAAGAATATTTCCATGAAAAGATACTGGATGAAGCGCAAATATCAAGGATATTCCACTAATTTCATGGAGTAAACTTTAACCAACTGAGTATAATAAAGAATGGAATAACAAAAGAAATCACCATGCATGCGGTACTTCGTATGGACAAGTTATTCCAACAGAATAATAAATAACAAAACCAGGTCAGGCGTAATACGCACCGACAGGATATTCCAACAGAATAATAAAGAATGGAATAACAACAGAAAATCATCATGCATGCGGTACTTCGTATAGACAGTTTATTCCAACAGAATAATAAATAACGGAACCAGGTCCGGCGTAAAATGCACAAACAGGATATTCCAACAGAATAATAAAGAAGGAACCAGGTTCGGCGTAAAACGCATAGACAGGATATTCCAACAGAATAATAAAGAATGGAATAACAACAGAATTTTACCATGTATGCGGTACTTCGCATAGACAGGTTATTCCAGTAGAATAATAAATAATAGAATAACAGAAGAATTTCACCAAGTATAGGGTAGACCGCGTATACAGGTTATTCTAACAGAATAATAAAGAATGGAATAACAGAAGTTCTCTTCATGAAAATTAAAAAAAAAATACCCCTTACCTTATAAAGAAGAGTACTCCGACGGTAGGGCGGGGATATACTTGAAGAAACTTGCACTACGCTCAAAGCTTTCTTAAACGCTAAAGAAATACGCTAAAGATGGAAGAATAATTCTCTCTACAGTTTCTCTCTCTAGAGTTTCAGTGAATTCGTAAGAAATAATGAAGGAATGAGCTTCTATTTATAGAAGAATGGACTAAATAGTAACCAATCCATGAACAGTCCAGATCAATTTACTTTAAACGGACGGTCCAAATTGGTTTACAATAAAATATAATATATTATATTTATAATCTAATAAAACTAATAACTTTTAAAAAGATTTTACTATACAAACACTATGCAGACACTATGCAAACACTATGTATAATAAAATATAATATATTCTAATTATTGTCTAATAAAACGAATAATTTTATAAAAATATTCTGTTTTATATAAAAAGATTTTACTATTAGCCTAATAAAATGAATAACTTTATAAAAGTATTCTATTTTATATAAAAAGTTTTTCTATTTTATTACATTAATAATACTAATAAAACAAAACTTCATCATCATTATTATTATTCACACTATTAATCGACCAGGTCGTTCCCAGGAAAGAGGGGGCTTTCCAATAAGGATTTCTCCCTATTGGCGCGCAATTAGGTAACCAAAACCTCTACTTGGAAGAACTTCTAGACATCGTTAATATTGCAAATAATAATATTAATAACTTCGTCATCTCAATTATAAAATATCAACAATAATTGAATCAATTAACGTGAGATACTATGCAACAATTACTGAAGCAATAATTGAACAAAACTGAGTGACTTCTCACGTAAGCATTAATAATCAATACCGTGTGCTACTATGCAACCACGCGTATTCTTGTACTTTTAACACCGGGTGTTTCAACAGTTAACGGTAAAAATTTCGCCGTTATTTTCATAAAAATATTTTTATCGTTTTCTTAATCCGACAATAATTTTGTTGTGGAGTCCACCAATGATTGTGCCGTCGTACGAATATTCCCCGACCAATCGAATATTATAAACAACTTGCGTACTTTGCAAAATTTCTAAATTTTACCCACAACTATAACATTATATCAAATTCATTCCATAATATTTAAAAATGATAATTATAGAAAATTCATCTTTATTCATAAAAGTTGGGGTCTTACATCTAATATTAGTGATTCTAGAAGAGTCAGAGCAAGAGGAGTACTTTTCTGAGGAGGACTACTCCGAGGGAGATATGTATTTAGCATCATACCTTGATATGATGATCGATATGGAGGAAGATATGGAGGTAACATTGATTAATACGGTGGTACCTACACAAGAGTCAACACCTCTAGATGTAATGAGGGCATTGTATCTGGCAGTGCTTGACCGGAATGTGCAACTGCGCATAGTTGTGCGTAAAACCCTCTTTTGTATAATTAAAGGGTAGTCTTTTTGTAAATCCCAATTTTTGTAGAAGTCAATCGCGGGATAGTAATGTAATAGCTTTTGGCTATGGAAGCAAATTGTAAATAGTTTTATCTATGAAGAAGCATATTAATATAATGAAGTTTTTATTAAATGTGCTTGTTGTGGTATGAGTTATTATTGTGGAATGGTAACTAAGTAAGTAAATAGATAATAATGAAACTTTATTTATTTAATCAGAATAATGTCACCAAGAAGAAGACAACGTAATCAGGAAGAGGAATCACATAACGATAATCAAGGGGGTCAGAATAACCCTATGTGCAAGAGTTCGTTAATTTATTAACAACTGCATTTAACTAAATCGGGGGTAGAGCACCCGCGGGACCTAGGGTAGCCAAAATGACTACCTTTAAAGAGTTTAAAAGCGTTGGTCCACTGGAGTTCAAGGGAACGACGGACCCAATAGAGGCCCAAACATGTGTGAAAGAAATAGAGAAGGCGTTTGTTATTACAAACGTAGCTGAGGCGTAAAAGACTTTTTTGTGACTTACATGATAAAGGGGAAGCCAACTTTTGGTGGGAGGCTCACCAGGGTGGGGCTAGAACTGATGTGGTTATGTGGGAATAGTTCAAGAAGGTATTCTTCGAGAACTAATTTCCTACTAGCATGCAGGGGAGGATGGAGATTAAGTTCCTAGAACATAAACAAGGGGACATGACGGTTCCCCAGTACGCGACCAAATTCAATGAATTGGCAAGGTTTGCTCCACACCAAATGGACACTGAAGAGATAAAGGCACGTAGGTTTGAGAAGGGCCTGAAACCTTGGCTCTATAGTAGGATTTTTGTGTTCTAGAGTGCTTCCTATGGGACCATTCTGGAAAAGGCGATTATAGCAGAAGGTGGTAGTGAGGCGTTGACCCAATACCACAAAGAAAGAAAGAATAAGAGTAAAGAAGAGGGAGGAACCAAGGCAGTGGGTGCCAGAGGTAATGGCAGTATGTCAAAAAGGAAGAGTTTTAACTCCGGGAATATTGGGGTAAAACAAGGGGATCCTAAATGTAGGATGGAGGCATGCAAGATATGCAGAAAGACTCATCTGGGAGTCTGTATGAAGGGAAAATTAGTTTGTTATAAATGCGGGCAGGAGGGACATATATCACCCATTTTTCCTAATCCTAAGAAAAACCATGGCTATTTTGTATGTGGGTCGATGGACCACATGGCAAGAAATTACTTGAAGAATGGGTCAGAGGGTAGTAAGGGTTCTGGTAGTGGTAAGTTAGCCGTTACTGGACCAACGCCATCGGTGGGTAGACCCTCAGCCAACACTTTTAATATGACTGTCCAAGATGCAGTTGCATCAGCGGATGTAGTAGCAGGTATCATTCCAGTTAATGAAATAAATGCTTATGTGTTATTTGACTCGGGTGCTACTTTTTCTTTTATAGCATTTGGATTTGCTAAGCAATTAAGTTTAATCCCTAAAAAGTTAAAAATACCTTTAGACGTTAAGGTAGCAAACGAAGAGATAATTCCCCTTAAACATATTCATAGGGATTGTTACGTAGATATTAGAGGTAATAAATTATCGATAGATTTGGTACCGATAAGGTTGAAAGAATTCGATGTAATTCTTGGTATGGATTGGTTGATTAACCATAAGGCTATAACAGATTGCCATAGGAAAAGTGTGAACCTTCGGCTTTCTAAGAAAACCAAGGTAGTGTTCTTCGGTAGTAAATCATCGAGACGCTCTTGTTGTCTAACGATGACACAATCTAGGAAAATGTTGATGAAGGGGTGTATAGGATATTTGTGCCATGTTGTGGATACCCAAAGAGTGGGAGCATCATTGGAACATATACCTATAGTTCAAGAGTTCGCGAATGTTTTTCTGGATGAATTACCTGGTCTTCCGCCAGATAGGGAGATCGAGTTTGTGATTGATCTGTTACCGGGTACGGCACCAGTTTCAAGGGCACCATATAGGATGGCGCCAGTAGAGATGAAAAAGTTAATAGTTCAACTACAAGAACTATTAGATAGGAATTATATTCAACCGAGTGTGTCTCCTTTGGGAGCACCGGTATTGTTTGTAAAGAAGAAAGACGGGTCGTTACGACTTTATATCGACTATCGAGAGTTGAACAAGTTAACGATTAAGAATAAATACCCGCTGCCTAGGATTGATGATCTATTTGATCAGTTGAAAGGGGAAAAATATTTTTCTAAAATAAATTTACGTGCGGGGTATCATCAGTTGAAAGTAAGGAAAGAGGATGTACCTAAGACTGCGTTCAGGACTCGTTATGGTTATTACGAGTTTCTGGTTATGTCACTTGGGTTGACTAATGCGCCAGCCGCATTCATGGACATGATGAACAGCGTGTTCAAATAATATTTGGACAAGTTTGTTATAGTGTTCATTGATGATATTTTAGTCTATTCTAAGACGCCAAAAGATCATGTTGAATATTTAAGGATAGTGTTGGAAACACTAAGGAAGGAGAAGTTGTATGCGAAATTCACTAAGTGTGAATTTTGGCTTGAACGAGTGCAGTTTTTAGGACATTTTATTGATAAAGAAGGCATTTCTATGGATCCAGCGAAGGTAGAAGTAGTTAATGAGTAGGAGCAACCAAAAACGCCAACCAAAGTTCGAAGTTTTCTGTGGTTAGTGGGATACTATAGAAGGTTCATCCAAAACTTTTCTTAAATAGCTACTTGTTGGGTAAAATCTAATTACGCACAACACACAAGTATACGTGGTCAACAAGTAATACAGTGATAAGTTAAGTATCGTTCCCGCAGAGATAAATTAGCAAATACCTTAACTTATAATTACCAATCTTTTATTAACCCTAATTTTATTAAACAAACCAAATCAATAATTTAAATTATCAAAACTAAAACTAAGAATAATTAAATTAGCACAAAACAACCACAAATATCAAAATCTGAATTTTAAACAATTAATGGAGAATTAAACTTATGATTTCACCCTAAGCTTCACTTTGATTTTAACACCTTTATTCCAATTCAACGCATTATCCCAGTTTATTAATCAAGAACACGAACGTAGTATTAACCACCTCTCGATGCACTAATACCATATTAACTTCAATCCACAATTAAGATAGAAATCCGTTAAACACCTTAATCAACTAACCCACTATATCTCTATGTGAATTACAAATGAAGAAGGTTGAAGAATAAGTTATCTATCCGATTACATGCGGCATCAAGCATATCTCTACCTTAACACACATCAATTTTAAGCTACTAACAAAATCATGAACACATGCTATATTAACTAGGTCTAGATTTGAATATCCTCTCTCGATTCCACCCAACTCCACAAAGAATTATTGATCAGACAATTCATAGATTCAAGCACAAATTAATATAGATAAACTGGAGATAGCTTATTAAATTGGAAATCAAAGTTTACAAAATCATCGATTCACTCAAGGATCCATCACAAGCCTAAAAAGTGAATTAGTTCATAATAAATGAAATAAACGCTGAATAAATCATAGAAATCATTCTCTCAATTACAAATAATAATCTAACACAAAGAATTTTAGAAAACACCATTCACGTAAACTAGAGTTGCAATTATCTTGAAAAACTCCTCGAAATACCCCTCCACACTTGTTCTCTGAAACTCTGCTTTGATCTTCGTCAACTGTCTTCTGTCATCTCCCTTTTTGTGTTTGATAGAGTCCTAGATATCTAGCCTCCAATTCCAGCCAAAATCTCTATTCATTAGAGTTATACTGACATGCAAAAAGCTAAAATTCATACTCTAAATGAATTATAACTGAAACAGGACACTCAGGATTTCTTTCACCCCCGCCCCGACGGGGGTTTGTACACTATAGATGCCAGCCCTGGAGGGCTTGCCTCCTATTTTCTCGAATGAAGACCCCCGCCCCGGCGGGGGTGTGTAGCTTAATAACGCCCGCCCCGGCGGGCTTGTGTTCTGTTAACTGATTTGAAAGACCCCCCGCCCCGGCGGGGGTTTGTATGCTGTTAAGGCCCGCCCCGGCGGGGGTACCTCCTGTAATCTGACTTAGATGCAGTACTGAGTTTCTTCCAAATATGCTCCATTTAAGTTCCAAACGCACTGAATACCACCAATTATACGTTAAATGCCACAACCACCAACCTACACATAAAATAACATAGAACAAGTAAAAATATACATGATTATAAGAATATAACAATGAATAAGCATGAATTAGATATGAAATCGTGTATATAAAATACACTTATAACTACTCTACTGACGAATTTGATGAGGAAGTCAGTAAAGTATGTGTGGACGGAGAAGTGTGAGAATAGTTTTCAGGAACTAAAAAGGAGGTTAAGTGAGGCACCTGTATTGTCTTTGCCAGATGATACTGGAAATTTTGTAGTGTATAGAGATGTTTTGCATAGAGGACTGAGTTACGTGCTCATGCAGCATGGCAAGGTCATTGCGTATGCGTCACGTCAGTTGAAGGATTATGAGAAGTTTTATCCTACTCATGACCTAGAATTGGCAGCTATAGTTTTTGCCTTAAAAATATGGAGACATTATTTATACAGGGGAGAAGTGTGAGATATACACGGACCATAAAAGTTTGAAATATATCTTCACACAAAAGGAGTTGAATATGAGGCAGAGAAGATGGTTGAAGTTGATAAAAGATTATAATTGTGATATATTATATCATCCGGGGAAAGTAAATGTTGTAGGACATGCGCTAAGTAGGAAGGGTAGAGAAAAGTTGTCAATGTTAATGACTCAAAATGAGTTAGTAACAGAGATGGCGAGAATGGAGTTAAAAGTTAAATTACCGGATGAAGCAGTAGAGATGTTATTCTCAATGGAGACTCAACCGACCATAGTGAAACGGGTTAAGGAAGTGCAATTAAGCAAAGAGGAATGCGAACGAATGAAGAAGAGGATGGAAGATGAAGAGAAGACTAAGTATAACCTCGACAAGGAGGGATTGCTTCGTTTTGAAGGAAGAATTTGGGTTCCAAATAATTCTGACTTAAAAGAAGAGATAATGAGTAAGGCCCATAGTTCAAGTACTCAATACATCCAGGTAGTACTAAGATGTATCAAGACCTTCGACAGAACTTTTGGTGGCCAAACATGAAGAGAGAGATAGCAGAATATGTTAGTAAGTGCTTAACTTGTCAGAAAGTTAAGGCTGAACACCAACGACCTAGTGGGTTGTTGCAATCATTAGAAATTCTATAATGGAAATGGGAGCATATCACAATGGATTTTGTGGTGGGACTTCCAACAACAAGGAAATGATACGTTGTTATTTGGGTAATAGTGGATCGGTTCAGCTCACTTTCTACCAAGAAGAGTTAGGTATAACCTAGAACAATTAGCAAAACTGTATGTCAATGAAATTATGTCAAGACATGGAGAACCTGTGTCGATTGTGTCAGATTCTGATCCATGATTCACATCAAACTTTTGGAGGAGTTTGCAAGAGAAAATGGGAACGCAGTTGAGATTGAGTACGACGTATCATCCTTAAACGGATGGACAAAGTGAATGGACAATTCAAACGCTTGAAGATATATTAAGATCTTGCGTTATGGATTTCAAGGGGAGTTGGGACGAACATCTACCTTTGGAGGAATTCGCGTACAACAATAGTTTTCACGTTAGTATAGGCATGCCGCCTTATGAAGCGTTGTATGGGAGGAAGTGTAGAACTCCACTGTGTTGGGATGAAGTAGGTGAACGTCGAATGTTGGGACCTGAGATGGTACAATAGACGACAGACATGGTAAATTTAATACGTACTCGATTGGTAGCAGCTCAAGATAGGTAGAAGAAATATGTATATCCTCACCGTGAGAAGAGAGAATTTAAAGTAGGGTCGTATGTCTTTCTAAAAGTATCGCCTTGGAAAGGGAAGATACATTTTGGGAAGAAAGGGAAGTTAAGTCCAAGGTTTATAGGACCTTTTGAAATTTTAAGAAGGGTAGGAGAGGTAGCTTATGAAGTAGCTTTACCTCCGAAATGGAAAGTATACACAATGTATTTCACGTGTCAGTGTTGCGTCCCTATAAACCGGACTATAAATACGTAATAGAGTATGAATCTATTCAGATAAAGAAAGACTTAACGTATGAAGAACTTCCAGTTCAAATTGTTGATAGGAAGGAGCAAGTTTTGAGAAATAAGATAATACCTTCGGTGAAGGTGATTTGGAGGAACCACAATGCCGAAGAAGCAACGTGGGAACTCAAAAGTAAAATGAAGGAAAATTTTCCTCATTTGTTTATGTAATTATAGCGAGATTCTGGGGATAGGATCCTTATAAGGGGGGGAGAATGTAACGCCCGAGAAAATCAGATTTTTAAATCAATTAAATTTTTATTTGATTATGTGGATTAAATAAATTTAATTGATTATTTATGTGAGTAAGTTATTTGAAGGTCGTTCTATGATCTAGAATGTGCGGATGTGGTTAAGATTATGGCTATGTGCTAGAATTAATTGTTTTGAATTTCCAAGAAGAAAATAAAAGTTTTTCGAGAAATTTTTGTAAGAACACTATTCATACATTTCTGCTCGGGAATTAAGTTTGAAATTCTGAGAAACGCGTAATGATAGAATTCTAAGACAAGATGGAATATCCAATAATATTTCAGTTATGGCAAACGAAGTTTTCGCCTGTGGATTTAAAACTTAAGGGTTAGGGAAAGTGCTTTTTGAGAAGGAAATATAATGCGTATAATGATTAGGGTTATTATACGTATGATATACGAGTATGATACAAGTTAGAATACGAGTATAGTATGAAGAATATTACGACGTATAATATGAATATCGTATGAATACTAAACGAAGAGAATACGTGTGTTATACGCGTAGAATACGATTAGTCTTAATGGACTTTGAGTTCATGAAATATGTAGAATCTAATTGGACTCATATTATGCCAAGCCCAATGTTAAGTGAAATGAAGCCCAAGTTAAGGCCCAATGTTAAGTTAAATCAAGCCCGGTCCAAGACACCGAACCGCAGATCGAACCGATAGGTCACCGGATGGGTAAACCCATGGGACAACCCACAAGTCATGTGGGCCGGCCACTTGGAACCCAAGTAAAGCCATTACTTGGTGGCTAAGTTGCTAAGGAGGTGGGGAATAGTAAGGAGGTGGCCAATTGACAATTTTACCCTCCATTAGATTTTTCTATATAAAGAAGCTTGGCTAGTTCAGTTGATATTTTACAAACATTAGACAAATATATTGAGAGAGCGAAAGAGCTAGAAACAAGTAATCAAGCTACCTTGAATCAAATCATAAGAGTTTTTAACAAAAATGCGAAGAACGAAAAGGTAATATTTCGTAAACGTTAGTCTTCGACCTTTTCGATTTATTTTTCGTAGATTGGTGGAGTATGTCTCTTCAGGAGCGATAAGGATGGCTATTAGTGATTAAAACATTGATAAGTCATGTTTAAGTAGAAATCATAAGTAGTTACGTAAGTTTAAATCGAAGAAACCTTTGAACGTTAACTTGGTTATTGATAGACAAATTGAAAACCATCATTGATAGGCGCCGCAGCGCCAACCCCAATGTTAATGGTTGTGCCGCAATGCCGTGAATAGGAAGATTGGTCACTAAAGAGTGGCACTGCAGCACCGGGTCTGGACTTCAGCCACTGTTAATTGGCACCGCAACGCAGGCAGTGAGAGTTTATTGAACAATTTGGTTTCTAATCCCAAGTGGTTATAAACCAATAGTGGAACATGAATGTACTTAATATACATGGTAAGACTAACTTTAAATCACTTACTTAGTGATGACTTTAGGAATGTAAATGTTATTTATTAGAGTTTAAACAAAGAATGCAAGATATACGAAAGTAAATATATTCGAGCTTTGGTAATTAATATAGTATCCCCAAACTTGGGTCTCAAATCACCACGAATCTGGTATACTATTTTTATAACTAATTGCGGAAGATATAAATATAAATTGTTTATATAATAAACTTTACACACTATTCCCCAAGTTCGAGTAACCTTAACTTATACATTATTCATAACTTGTCTAACATATAACATTATTATCATATAATACTATTACAAATCTAGCTGCACACATTAACTTAAAGCTGGAACTGTCTTTAACCTTTCCTTGTATCCAAAGCATTCGTCTTAATCTGCAATGTTTATCATGTTATAGCAAGGGTGAACATATGTTTGCCCAACAAGTATAAATTTACTTAAGGGTATATCATGATTGAAAGAATTGGAATAATAAGTTGGCTATAATTCATCAATATAGTTGAGAACTAGCATGAACAACTTTGCATAGCTGAAGAACATTTAACATGAATATATCAATTATATCTGGACCGAATAGTAATGAAGGTGATCAGCCTTTTATACTTGATTAATACATGCAATATGTACAGAGTACAATTTAACAATTCTTAGACATGTCAATCAGCAATAATTAACCATAAGTATATTTGAATGAAACAACTCGAGATCGAGTTAAGGAAAACTTGCATGTTCGGTTGATTACTGTTACGCATTTTAATAAGATTTGTTTGACGACCTAATATATAAATAATATTGATATACAAATTAGAATAATATCATCACAATATTTAAAATAACCTAAACACATTATCACATAATCCTATTTGTCTATAACACACATAAGACCTAACCTCAAGTTACACTTTTACAGTTCGAGTCGAGTTCGGCACAATTCTGACATCCTGGCGGCTTAGTCGGACAAAACTCAAGTCTAAAATCACTAAGACTCGGTCTAAACTGGTTCACAGATATCTTAGATAATTTATTATCAGTCAAAAATATTTTTCATAAGCTCGTAATAATTTTCAGATAATTATTACCATTTATCATGATTTTTCAATCATTAATATCGTATTTATGTAATTTAAATACCATATAATTCCTTTATCATTAATATTTATTTAATATTAAATATTAATGAAAATCATAACATAATATTATAATATATTTATAATGTCACAGAGTATTTTTAATACTTTAAAATCATATTTATATGATTTTTAAACAATTAAATCCATTATCCGATAATTGATATTAATATTAAAATATTAATATTTTCATGACAAAATATCAAAAGTTATATTTTATAACTTAAAATATTTTTATAACATTGAAATCATTTTTATATGATTTTTAAAATATTAATTCTATTTTTCCATAATTTATTTAATATATTCATTAAATAAGTCCATTATCATTAATATTAATTTATTAATGAATTTCATCACAATATATCAAAAGTTATTATAAATAATTTAAAATATTTTCTTATACCATAATATAAGTTTTCATGATTTTTCAAGTATTAAAATCATTTTTAAATAATTTATTTAATATTATAATTAAATAAATTAAATACAATTTATATTCCAAAAATATTAAATATTTATGAAATATATTCTAAATAATTAAAAACTAATTTTCGGACTTTAAAATAATTTTTAGAAATTTATTTTGTATTTTTAATAATAAAAAAATATTTTTTCTATTTAATTAATAGAATAATTCATTTTTTGAAATTAAATGTCACTATAGGGGTTTTAGGCGACAAAACTGTCGCTGTTGGTGTTCTTCGTATTCTTGAGCATTCATAATCTGTTTACAGGTTAGCTAGTTTGACCACCATTTAATCTTTGGTTATTATGTTTCTGGGTTTGCTAATAGGTTATGATTATAGTATGAGTGTAATACTACAATTATGAACAAGTTCCATAGCCATAACATCACATAACCGCAAGATCCAAGCTCGCAAAGTTACTGTCAGAGGCCTGCTGGGTTTTCTGGGTTACCCAGAAACCTAGACAGGTTCAAGTGCTCACTATGTGGCTCAAATATCTTAGGGTTCTGGTCATTAGTTAAGTGTTCTGAAGGTCTAAACATGTAGTACTAATGTCAAGGAACACGTATGAATTAACAGCTAAGTCCACGTACATCAAAATCACCAGATTTAATCCAGTCAAAGTTTGTCAGAATAATTGTTCTTGAGAAATCTGGGTTTTCCATATTTCTTCATCAAGCTGGTGGTCAACGCTAGTTTAACCATAATTATATTTTATTCTGGTTATGATATGGGTGTTCTAATAGCTTTAATGTATAGCATACATGTCAGTCTACCAATATATTGCATAAACATGGCCAAACAACTTAACAGTAGCTAGATCGAAGGCCACAAAAATGTTGTCAGGAAGTTCTTGGAAATCTGGGCTGCCCAGAATTTGATTTCTGTGAACAGTCAACGCAGTTTGACTGCTCAAATCTCTTAATATATTCATGATCTGGCCCTATTTCGAGTTTCAGATCATAGTCCACATGACATAGAACAAATTTATAACATAAAACAATAAAAATCAAAAACAAAGAAGGATCTAAGGCCTCTGACATATGACTGTCAGGCCACTTTTTCAACTTTTTCCAAATTTTTGAAATCTTTAATTTTGAGCACTTTGATGTTATGGATCTGGGTTCTAACAACTCAGATCACTAAAAGATACCCTATAACACACATCTAACCAATCATTAACAACATTTAACATCAAATCATAAGATTTCTAAGATTAGGGTTTATACCACTTTGATGCTCCATTTTTTATTCTGATCTTGATGATTTGATGCTGTTAAGCTAAGAGGTGATCTTGGCTTTGTATCTCACTCTCTCTCACTCCCCATTTTTGGATTTTGGAGAGAGAATGGCTAAGGTAAAAAATGAGAAGTCAAGTGAGCCTCTCTTTTTTTTGGCTAAATGAGTGAGCCTTTTTTTCTCTTTTTTTTAATCTATAAAAGTATGATGCAATGAATGTTGGCTAATATTGCTGCTGATTTGTGAGATATAAGTCATATGTTAGGCTTAGGGTTGGTCACCAACCCATTATCTTGGCAAGATTTGCACTCCACAAATTAAAGAATGCAATAAGGGCACATTTGTCATTTTGCATACAATTTTAATTCTAAAGTTGTCATTTGATCCAACCCAAGGTTTAACCCTTAGGGTTTGACCCTTAGGGTTTGACCCTTAGAGTTTAACCCTTAGGGTTAAAACCTAAGGTTTCCATAAATTAATTTTTTAGGATTTCCAGAGTAGGGTTTTCGAAATAGAAAATTAATATTTCAAACTTATAATTAGGATTCTATAATTATAATAAAATTTCCTAATCATAATTCAAACTTAATAATTAGGATTAATATATCCTAATTAAAATTGCTAATTTAGCAATTTGGGTCATAATTGTTCATTAGGGTTTCCAACTGAACAATTAGGATTTTCTAATAATCAATTAGGGTTATCCCTAATTAATCATATAATCAATAACATAAAAAACCTTTATACTTATCTTCGAGCTCCCAAATTAGGGTTTCATATTCTGAATTAGGGTTTTAAATCCCCGAAACAGAACTTAGGGTTTCCAGAACCGGTTTCTATGGTTTCTTATAAGTCGTTAGGGTTTTCTAAATGAACGTTGACGTTCTTAAGATATACTTAGGGTTTGACACAGATATATTTTATTTGGTCAACCCTTGACCCTTAACCACGTTCTATACACATATAATACCATACTTACAAAACATATACACATATACGCTTAATCCTGAATTATTCACCAAAATCCTTCACAGGATTTTGAAATCCTCAAAATTCCTTCCCAAGAATATCAAACGCATACACTTATTTTCTGTCTAGGTCCTAATATTGAACCTTAAATCAATCAATTATGAATTTAAAATGTTTCTAAATTCTCGAGTTGTCACAATTAACCAATAACGAATAACTCTCGGTTAGTAACGTAAGACGTTAATAAGCCGTAAGGAAGAATAATAAGTCAATTTGACATTTATTAATGAAATAAATTCATTTAAGACATAGAAGAGAAAGAAGTTGGTAATAACAATGTGATGAGATTGTTTGGTAGTTAATTACAGTGTGATGTGTGAATATATCATGTAGATTCTATAAAGACTGAGAACTGTTGAATAATGTATTCAAAGACGCTTGAAGGCAAGTTTTCTTAACGCTTGTCTAACCTTCGTGTTAGCCAAGTTTTCTGTGATTCATGTTCTGAGATGCATGAATTATTTTTACGAAAGGGTCGATGCCAGTTTTACAAGTCTTAAGAGTTAGATTGATTTGTTTACAAGTCTTTCGATATAAAACTATTAACGTTATCCTATGCCAAGTATTTGGTACGGATTCAAAGGTAAGTTTGTATATGAACAAACAAATGTATTTTCATCGATTATTCGATGGGCACGTGAGGTTTCCAAAACTTAAACGTAAATACGTTTAACGGATGAATGTTGATCAACATAGAGTATTATAGGCTGATCACCTAGAAGTGCTCGTAAGAAATATCGGGTGGACGGCCTTAGTGTTGGGATGTCCTTTTCATGTATGAAAACGAAAAGAGTATGTTCATGGTCTTTCGACCGGTTTAGAATTTCTAAGCTATTATATAAACTGTGTTTGCCAAAACTGAATTATTATTATTAGATAATCTATCTTTTCTTAAAATTCTATCATTACGTATTTTTCGGAAGTTCAAAAATAATTCCCGAGCAGAAATTGATGAATAGTGTTTTTTGAAGAATTTCTCGAAAAGCTTTTATTTTTATCTTGGAAATTCACACACTTTATTTCTAGTACTTAGCTAGAATACTACGTTCATACATCTCTTCTAGGTTATAAAATGACATTCATCTCGCTTACTCGTTATAAATAACATATACTATATTTTTATTCAATATATGTACAAATATAATTAATTTACATTATAATCTGATTTTCTCGGTTGTTACAGATACATACTATTGAATTTCGGTATGTATATATGGTTTAAAAGTTGTTTAAGCTATTTGACTCGGCTAGACATAGTTGTAAATATATCATTGAATATTATTATTTATGATAAAGTCGTCCAATTGAATTGTTTTTGTTCGGACTCTAGACTAGTTCCAGTATGCAGTGTTGATCAATACAGAGCATAACGGGCTGATCATCCTCCGTGCCCATAAGTCATGTCGGTTTGCTGGATTTCTGTACAAATCTTTTCAAACTTAAAAATAATTGTTCATGGTCTATTGATAGCTCAGCATTGTATAGTCACTATGTCGTTTCAAAAATGAAATGTCTTGATATGTTGTTTAAAATTATTTCAAATGGCTTCACAATTATTGATTCATTGTAGAAGCATACTTCAAAGAAAATATTTATTTCTTTCAGCTGATGTTTAATCATTTTTATTGCCTGCTGAGCAATTAAATGCTCATTCTTACTTTAAATTAAATATTTTCAGCTAAGCGAGATCGACCAAAAGAAGGCAAGGATAAGAGGAAGAAGTTGTTGAATAGTTATAAGGTGTTATTTGTAATAAATAGACTTTTGAATGATGATAATATAATATTTATCATGTAATAATGTACTTAAAGGTCATCGTACCTGGGTATTAGACAACTCTGATATAATCTTTTTAAATATGTAATATATTTAGCAGTTTGATGAAGGTATCGTGTAGCACCAATTACGGGTTATAAGTATCTGGATTTGGGGGCGTCACAATTTCGACTAAAAACTAGGCGGCAACATCCTAGAGTTTCTCCCAAATCACACACATACATGCGCACACGCGCACACACACTTAATTGTAGGAAAACATTAAGAAACAGTAACTGTGTTTTCACGTAAGTCGAGGGGTGCTTAACACATTCTCCTCGCTTAAGCAAGCTCCTGAACTATTTGAATATCGTTTTCAAACTAATTTTACGGAGTCATATATTGGCCCATATTGCAAAATTCTTAAAAATTTGGATGAGTTGGTACATTCACTTAAATTTTATATCAATTGGCGATTTTATCTAATTGGTCAATTATTAAAATCAACTTTTCAAAAACCCATCGACATTTATGTAGGTTTTTCTTAAAAATCACACTTTAAATAAAAAAATTAAAAAGATATAAAAAATTTTAAAAAGGTAGAAACGCATTTAGGAGGAAAAAAAATTCCCGACGTCAACATTTATTGCAAAACAAATAATATTTTCTTCGTTCTAAATTATAAGATGAATATTGATTTTTGAAAAGTCAACTTTAAATACTTTTAAATTTAAAATTGAGACAAAATCATTTAGTTTATGTCAATACAATTGTGAATACCATAAAGTACATAAAAAGTACTAGTTATAAAATTTATTATTTTGAAAACTTAAATAAATTATAATTTAATTTAAAAATATCTCAAATTAACTTTTAAAAAGTAAATAATGATCCTATAATTTAAACTTAGGGAGTATATCAACAAATAATCCCTATTTTGCTACTCTTTTTATTGCAAATTCATAGGTTCAAGTTCATCAGCAAAATTAGAATCAACATAGAAGGTAAATTTATCCTAATTTCCCTTTAGTTCTCCATAGGCCCATAAGATTGAAATGTATTTTTAAATTTTCAAAATTGTAATAATAAAGATTCTCAAAAAAACTATTAACTACCCTCCACTTTTTAAAATTAAAGATACATTTTCTTTTTCCGTTTTAAATTAGAGATACATTTTTATTTCTTAAAATATATTTTGATTTTTAAACTATATTCTCCTATGATTATATACTCATCGTCCCTCAAAAACCGACTTAATTTTATATTTTTCAAATTGATCAATTGTAAAATTAACAATTAAACATATTTATTTATATTTTCAAAAAATTTAAGGTAGTTGTTAATAGTATAAATTTGTATTACGAGAAAATAGTACAAATTTTTATTATAAAAAATGATCAATTTGATTGAAAGAGTAAAACTTGCGAGACGACAAAGAAGTACTAGGCTAGACCGAGGAACAAACATTAAGAATACATTTGCAAGAGTAATTTTTTCCTTGAAAATCATCGTTTTAAAAATGCATTTTGAAGAAAATAAATGGCAAAACTAATAATTTAGCCACTGAAGTTGACACGTTTTATTGAATACATGATTGAACTTTTAATTTTTCAAATTAACTTACTGAATTAATTTTTATTTTCAAATTAGGTCATTCTGTTAAAAAAAGTTGACAGACGTTATTTTTTTATCTACGTAGTGCTGACGTGGATTTTAAAAAAAAGAAAAAATAAAATGACATGACATGACATGACATGAAAAATAAAAATAAAAATAAAAAAATCAAAACAACTTTTTTCAAAACAGATCTAAACAATATTCATCAAAACAGATCTTCATCAAAACAAAATAAAAAAATTAGGCTTCATTTTATTCATCTTCCCTAAATTTTAGAAATTTGGGAAAATTTTAGAAATTTAGGAAAGTAATTAATTACAGCCGATACCGAGGAGTTTATTTGCTTACAAGCCAGGTGTAATTTTTAAGAAACAGATGATCACAAGTGGTGAGATACATGAATGAGCTTGAGTGGCAGATTCAGACAGCGTTTCAACGGAAACACAATCCATTTGGTCCATAAACTCATAGTTTGGCTTCAATTTAGTTTAGATCGTTTTGCCTTGCTGCAACCATAACAGGGCATAATAGCCAACAATGAATTCAAAGACTAGTGCCTTCAAGTTCAAACATACATCTGTATCAAGGTAATAATACCAGGAAGCACAAGTACTCGGCTAATAAGGGTAATTCAGTGATAACCTCTCGTTCATCAAATTTAATGTTTTAAAATTACCATAAATAACTTTTAACTATTTGCTAACAATAAGTAAAAGGAAAAGGAAAAGGAAAAGAAAAAGAAAGAACCCAATCACCACAATTCAAGAATCATACACAACGAAGTTCTGCAGCAGAAGAAGTTTCAATGCAGAACACCCTCGGAGTATCATAACTTGACAAGCAACTTACACCAGGACATTTGACCCCTAGCTAGACCCACACAAAACCAACTCTCAAAATAACATACCCACATGAATGAATGCAGGACCACAAGTTTTGACCAAATGAGACGGACTCCAATAACAGATTGAACAGACCAACCTAACCGCACCATTACTACCCTTTCATCCCCATCCGCTGCAAATTACCGAACTGAATCATGCCAAGAGGTTGGTAGCAATTGATGCATGAACTTTCTAACCTCATCAAATTGAAAGGGTAATAATGTGTGAGGCAGATGTCATCCTCTTAAGTTGCAGAACTAGGTTCCTCAACCTTATTTGAATCTGCCTTTTTAGGCTCCTCATCAGATTCATTCTCCTCCTTGGCTGAAGCAGGAGCCTCTGCTTTCTTTTCCTCTTTCTTTTCTTCTACACTCAACTTGTCAATCAGCTTTGCAGCAGCAGCAGCAGTCCCCTCATTTTCCTCTTTCTTCACTTGGGATTCAGCAACCTCTTGGAATGTTTCCATGAAGCTTTTGCAATCTGAAAGGAGAAGAGTTTTATTAAAAAAAAATGGTCCCAATATGTGTTGATCTATGAAAAGACAACAGTCAGTGTTGTAAATTTTATAACAAATTTAGATTTGCAATTAAGAAGTCATGGAAATCTGAAAATTGGAGGAAACAAAAAGGTTGGAGAGTTAAAAAAGGAAGAACATTGTCCCAAATTGAACTTCTGGTGGACGCACCCAAAAAGTATTTCAATGTTAGCCGTTGATTGTTCAGGATGGTGCACGCCTTAGCAGCTCTGACCCAAGTTGTCTTAAAAACTTAACCCATCTTTTGAGCCATCAGCCATAGTGACCCACCATCGATTAAAACAAAAGAATGCATCAATCGACTCTATCGCGATTATCCCGACTGCTTCAATCGACTCCATCGCGACATTGTGACTCTTCTTCACGATTTTTTTGGTCTCCATTGACTCCATCGCGACTGCTTTGGGCTCCATTGACTGCATCGCTGCTCCTTCGACTGCGACTCCATTGCTGCTCCTTCTTTGACCCCCATCACAGCTTCTCTGGGCTCTCCATCGCAGCTCCTTCTTTGACCCCATCACGGCTGAACTTCTTCTTCTCCTCATCGCAGTTGAACTTCACAGGTTTTTTTCTCTCCTTTCCTCCTTGCTCTCTATTTCCTCCTTATTCTTGTGAGTACCGACTTGTGAGTCAAGGAGCTTTCTAAGCTTTAAACTTATCCTAATGTTTATGTTCCAACTATGCATGTTAAGAGTAAGACTTTAGACTTGAGAGTATATTATATACTTGCTGGCTTGCCAATACATAAAGCTTGATTAAATAAGTTACGTCAGTACACTAAATTATGTAAATTGTGATTATAGTTTAATACTTAAAAAAAAATTGAATTGTGATTACTGATTATACTTTAAATATTTTTTGTGAACTATGATTTTAAAATTTGTGGATTGTGATTAGTTGATTATACTTTAAATATGTTTTGTGAATACTGAATTGTGATGATACTCTAAATATGTTATGTGAATTGTGATTATACTCTAAAGTTTAGACAGTACAAAATTATGTAAGAGGTGATTCGACTTTAATAAGTTATATTTATTGTTTTTTTTTGGTACAATTTACAACACTGTCTATTAATTTAAGTGTTCAGTGTGAATGGTAGTTACTTACTACTAAACTAGTAATATACTAATACATTCACAAGTAAAAATAAAAATATGTCAATCATCTCTTATATTTTTTGTTTGATTGTATTGATCATCTCTGTTTCTCTTTTTTATTCTAATGTTCCAACTATGTGACTTGTGATCAGGAAGCTTCCTAAGCTTTAAACACATTATCCTAACGTTTATGTTCCAACTATGCATGTTAAGAGTAAGACTTTAGACTTGAGAATATATTATATCCTTGCTGGTTTGCCAATACATAAAGCTTGATTAAATAAGTTAGGCAAGTACACTAAATTATGTAAATTGTGATTATACTAGAAAAAAATTGTGACTTGTGATTACTGATTATACTTTAAATATGTTTTGTGAATTGTGATTATATTTTAAAGCTTTGTAAATTGTGATTATACATTAAATATGTTTTGGGAATATTGAATTGTGATGGTACTTTAAATATGTTATGTTATGTGAATTGTGATTATACTCTAAAGTTTAGGCAGTACAAAATTATGTGATAGATGATTTGACTTTAATAAGTTATATTTATTGTTTACTTTTCATTTTCTAGGTACAATTTACAAAGTGTAAACACTATCTATTAATTTTAAGTGTGAATTGGTTACTACTTACTAAACTAGTGATATACTAATATATTTACAAATAAAAATAAAAATATGTCAATAGTCTCTTATATTTTTTGTTTGATTGTACTGTGAAGAAACTAGAAAACAAAATGGTGAAAAGTTCAGGGGCCGATAGTTATAATATAACTAAGGACCCTAAAAGAAAAGCTAAATCAAACGATCCGTGTTGGAAATATGAATATTGGTCGGATATAAGTAATAAGGATGTCGTGCAATGTATACTTTGTGGAAGAAATGTCATTCGGGCATCAAGAGGCTTAAGCAACATCTAGCTGAAAATTTTGGAGATAGCGAAGTGCCCTAAAATATCAACAGAAATTACGAGGAAGATGCATGCGGTTTTGAATATTAAAAAGAGGAACAAGCCCGTTGAGTTAAATGATGATGATGTAGTAGAAGTGCAAGAAGAACAATCATCTGCTCCTCCAAGCATGACTTTCTATGCTTCCTCTAACACTATCCCAAGTTCTAGGACTGCTTCCAAAAGGAAAAAAAGTTGTTTTTCAATTTTAAAAGTCACAACCAAAAGCTCTGACAAATATCGTTGAAGCACTTCTAAGGAAGACTTCTGAAGAAGTTGTAGAGAAGAGGCATAGCAAACTTTTGACTCAAACGACTATTGAAAATCATTTGAGGACACCAGAGGAAAAGCAAAGACTCCATATGCACATTGCCAACTTTTTCTACGAGTGTGGCATACCATTTAATGCTGCAAATGCAAGGAGCTTCAAGGTAATGATCAAGTCTATAGGGCAATATGGGTCGGGTTTAAAGTCTCCAACATATCATAAGTTGAGGGTTCCTTTACTTGAAAAGACAAAAAAGTAAACCAATGAGTAGAGGTAAAATATGAAGTCTGTTGGAAGTAATATGGCTGCACGCTCTTGACGGATTGTTGGACAGGTATGAGGGGAAGGCATTTGTTGAATTTGAATTGACTTCATAGGTTCTGTTAATGCCTCCAGTCAGTCGCAAGATGTCACAATGTTAGCAAATCTCCTTGATAGTAAGATTGAAAAAATTAGCCCCAGGTTTGTTGTTAAAGTGGTCACGGACAATGCCTCTAATTACAAGGCAACAGAGCATATACTAATTGAGAGGAGGCCTACACTGTTTTGGACACCTTGCGTCGCTCACTGCCTAGATCTTATGCTAGAGGAAAAAGGCAAGCAGAAGAAATTCCAACCCATAATCACAAATGTAAGAAGAATCACAACATTCATTTACAGGCATAGTCGTCTTCTTAATGCGATGAGGGAAAAAACAAGTGGGAGAGATCTTGTGAGTCCCGGAGTTACTAGATTTGCTACAGCTTTCCTCACCTTGCAGAATTTGTGCAAGCAAAGAGATGGATTGAGACATTTGTTCATAAGCAATGATTGGACAAAATCTAAATTTTCATCTACAGAAGCGAGAAAGGAAGTATGTGATCCTGTAATTTCAACTACATTTCGGCGTCACAATCACTTCTTCTAGCCTTCAGAATTGTTGATGGTGATGAGAAGCCTGCTATGTTAGAAGTTTTCGATGCGATGGAGTGTGCGAAGAAAAAATTCAAAGATTCATTTGATAACAAACAAAGACTCTACAAGAAAGTGATTGACATTGTTGAGCAGCGATGGGAAGGCCAAATGGAGTAAAAATTATATGGGGTTGCTTTTTTTCTTAATCCGGGCAAGTACTTTGATATCAAAGAGGAACGCTCAAAGTTATCTTGCACTCTACGAGAAGACTTCAATGACATTCTTGCAAAGTTGGTGCCTGAGATAGATTTGTTAGACAAGATAAGCAATATAGCCGATAACCATGATGCTTCTCAAGATACTTTTGCAAGAGAAACGGTGATTAGGCAACGAAAATTAAAGAATTCTAGTGAGTATATTGAAATATATATAAATTTATAAAATATAAATTATAATTATAAACATTCTTCTTTTTCCTCCTAAAAATATTTATATTTCTTTTAAATGTTTGATAGTTGATTGATGGAGCTCTTTTGGAGGGCAGAGTATAGAGCTTACAAAGTTTGCAAAAAGAATTTTAGGCATTTGTTGTTCTTCTTCCGATTGTAATAAGCACAATTGGAGTACATTTGAGTTTGTAACTACTTTCTATTGTTGGTTCGAAAGTAATAAGTTAATTTTTAATATAATTAAATTTTATCATTAATATTATTATTTTTTGTTTTATTTATTTTAGATTCATACGAAGAAGAGAAATAGATTGAAACACAAACGATTGAGTGACTTAAGTGTATGTTCAATACAATCGAAAAATCGTTTAAAGATTCCAAAAGAAGCGTGAACTTGGAAAAATATTGATCGATTAGTCATTGATAACTTTGAATGGGGTAATTAATAATGAGGCCGATGACGTTCATCCCGGGGAGGATCATACATGAATGATGTGAATTGAGCAACCGGTGCACCCAACACGCTTGAGGGTCGCAATCCTTTAAGGATGGCTCGTGATAATACTAGTAATAATGTCATTACGTACTCTCGATGTGGTGGTGGTTCAACTTTAAGGGAATCAAGGTTGATGGATTCCGACTCCGTTGATGAAGTTAATGAAGAGAGAATTCCAAATGATGTTGAAGATGTGGAGGATGGTTTTGTTGAAAGACCACATACGCCTTTAAATGAGAGTAGTTCTCGTGGAGGAGATGGAGATGACCTTGTTCTTGATGAGTTTGCTTAAACGATGTTAAGAGACTAGTATAGAAAGTATATACATTATTTTAGCTTGATATGTGGTGTTTTACTAGTTATTAAACTAGTAATATGTGATGGTTGGTTGCAACTTTATTTTCTATGTAGTGTTTGTTAAATTTTTTATTTCTACTAGTTTTTAGTAACAAGTGTTTTATTTTTGGATTATTATTGCTAAGTATTTACATAATTGTGGTTTTAATATTATTCCATAGTGTTATGTTTTGGATTTTATATGAAATTTTATTGTCAATATACTTGTTATGTAAAATAAATAATATATAAATTGCACATTGTAAACGACTTGTCATCATACGGAAGTCATGGAGATCACCTAGGCTTTTAGGCAGCAGACGACCCAAGGTGATGACTTAGCAACATCCCCCAAGTCATCCATTCAACTTGGCTAGCAAGAACCCACTAAACAACTTGATAACTATGCTCATAGAAGGTTGAAGCCTTAGTTCCTAAGTCGCCTGCTCTCATTGCGATTCTTAGGAACTTTGCTAAGAAACTATAACTAGGGGTAGGAGAAGTGAAGAAAATAGAAGGGAAAAGAATTTAACTAGTTTCCATGACCGATTAGCGGTAGAAGATGAAGAGAAAATAGAATAGGATAAAGGAGCCACAAAACATTAGCAACCAATCTGATATAGTTCATAGTATTCATGCTTAACGTTCACTTGCATCAACATATATATAAAGCTAGATTCTAACTAACATCAAGTCGGATGGATTATGCTCCTCTTTGGTAACTCTACCATTGTACTACATTATCTACTCTTATTGCCACTAAGCTAATTTATTAAGATAGGACATTCTTAGGAACACGGTTCAAAGTCACGATAGAGGTTGTTTCGGGTTATTTTTTGACTAGGTGGTATCGATTTCGAGCGATATGCACCGTTACACTAGTTAGAAGCTTCAGAAAAATTATGAAAAAAAATTAAATAATAAGAACAAGATAGATCAATTATATTCACAAAACACAGTATCTAGTACACATAGCACTGTCCAACTAAAAAAACAGACAACTCGCAAACGTGTCTAATACTACATTGCATAAAAATTGAACGATAAATCCTTGAGATATTTTCAAATTATACTTAACTAGGTATATATAAGTACAATTTTTTCCAACTAATATGTATAAAATTATATTTTTTTTGTATTTCTAAGTAACATGGTTACAATTTTTTTAAACTATAATTAACCTAGGTACTATATAGTATGTCACATTTTTACTAAGAAGTTTAAGATAATCTTATACGTTGTAATTAACTTGAATACTAGTTTTTTTTTTCAAACACTCAATTTAGTAGCTAGTTAAAACTTATTAAATACTTCCACCATCCCTAAAAGAATGACTAAAGGTACAAACTTTTTTGTCCCCAAAAGGATGATATAAAATACATAAAAGTGAAGGGTAACCAAGTCATTTAGTGGGATACAGTAGTATAAAAATATAAAAGTACTCATCACTTTATATTATCTTGTGGGACCACTAAGGATACATTTGGTACTTTTTATTCTCTTTACTCTATTTTTATTTTTTTTAATATGTATGCAAATTGTATTTTGCTCATAATTTTAGGGACAAATGAAGTATAATTTAATTTAATTTTTTTTTGTGCGTAGTGTTTTTCCTTTTACACCGAAATTTCTCCAGTATTCGATCTAAAACCGTTCTGCCAGGTTGAAATTTTGCAAAAATATACCCTTTACATGAATAATCGTTGATTTTCCGACTCGTACCAATGTTGCAGTTTGGCAAGGGCCGAGACCGCTCTGATACAATAAAAACTTTGAACCGCACTTAAGAAGGTCCACTAAATTGGACGCTTTCAGAGCTTGAGCTATTTAAATAACACTAGTTCACACATTGTGTTTTGGGTGGGAGGTGAGGTAGGTGGGGATGGACTTTCAGTTACAAAGGTATATTACTGTCACATTTATGTGAATGTTCAATTCACGGGAACTTCAATGGTATAATATAAGAAAATAATGCACAAGTTTATTATCCCACAAATTGTGTCAATTAAATCATAGTATAATGAACTTCTCTGTTAAGTAATACTCTCTCCGTCCCCAAAAGGATGACAAAAGGTACAAATATTTTTATCTCCAAAAAAATGATATAAAGTATATAAAGTGAATGGTAACTAAGTCATTTAGTAGGGCCCATTAGTATAAAAAATTAAAAGTACTCATTACTTTACTTATCTAGTGGGGACACTAAGGATAAATTTAGAACATTTTACTCTCTTTCCTCTACTTCTACTTTTCTAAATATGTGTGCAAATTGTATTTTGCTCGTCCTTTTGGTGACAGAGGGAGTATTAAAACGCTCAGTCGATGAAGAAGCACCATTAAAGACCACAATAATGTAGAACCACATAGTTTTGCTAATTTTATTTAGTGAGATCAATGGATATTATAGTATGAAGTTTACAGTTTGTCCCTTCTATTTTTCATTGTTGAGATCTTGTTTAATAAAAAAAACTGCCAAAAAATATTTATTATCTATGCTAATATAAATGAGACGATGTTTTACAAACACGGGCATGATTGAAAAATCACTAGAAAATTAAAACAGAACTATAACATCATGACCTTATTTAATTCTTATTACAAACTTCACATTTATATAGGATTTTCCAACGCCCAATAAGCAATCTTTACAGGTTTACAAAATCCAAGTAAACTTAGAAAAGAACAAAGCAAATTTTGATAAGATTATAATAAGAAGAACAAGCACTTTCAGAATGCAAGAAAATAGCAAAGTTTTTCAACAATAGACATTAATCAACAATCATTATAAACAAGGTACAGAATATCCTAAAGCTCTCAATCAATTTCTACGAAATGAGATCTAATTCACACCAAAGGAAAGTACAAAAAGAAAACCTTATGTTTCGACATGCTATATAAGAATCATGAGTAAGTCCTTAATTATACAGTACAACCAACACATAAAAACTGCACTAAATCCCTGAATATATCAATAATCAGCAACAGAAAAAAAAACAGAATTGGATTTTCTACTCCACAACCATAATTAAGGAGACTCAACAGCTTATAAGAATTTTAAAACCCTTTTTTTGACAGATTGCATGATTTTCAAGAACTACGGTAGCTAGATTTAGAGATAAGTCCCAAAATCACTCAAATCTACACAAGGCTTTTCAGGTAGCTCAGCCCTGAATTTTTTGGAATCCTAAAAACAATAACAGAGCCAGCACTGTTCCGTATGAGGGTCAAAAGTTTGTTGATTTTTTGATACATAGGGAACCTAAAACTTGCGTGGAACAAGAACATGTAATATGATCTAGTATGTTGTCATAATTGACTGAAATCGTTAATCGCTATGAATTCGTATAAACTATACTTTCAGAGTTCATACAAATTCTACATTAACCAACCAAATAACTAAAATGATTAACATTGGAAATTTAAATTTCCAAGTATGTTTTCTTTAGCTGAAATTCATATTACATGTCTTGAAAACAAAGAAAAGGAAAAAAAAATTGATACTATATCCATATTCATTTTGACGGAGTGCTATCAAAAGCAAAATCAAATTTGCTGCCCGGGACATGTTGGGCGCAAAGTTAAAAAATTATCAAATAGGGATCACAGTGTCAAAATATTCCTAACAATTCTACCCTTACCCTAACCCACCTATTATGACTTTTTCTATTTAATTTTCTAAAAGTACCCAAAATAATATGTTAGAAATTCTGACTTGACATTTAAGCCTATTTTCATTTCAAGTTTAACTTGCTATTTTGAGTAATACAATTAAAATGTTACTCCCTCCATTCCAAAATTAGAGATACAATTTGACTTTAGAAGTCAAACGACGACATATTAAATTTTAATTAATGTGAATATATTTAATTTTAGTTGATACGGTTATTATAATTGTATAATATAGAACAAAAACTATTAATCATAAAATTTATTTTATTCTAAATTGTATCTCAAATTTTGGAAAAAAAAAGAATAATATGCACTCTTAACACATAATTTAATACATTCAGATTAGTAGTAAACAAACAAACTCTCTGTCTCTGATTCTGATCATAAAAATTCTCCAAATCCATTTTCAGTTAAATTTTAGAGTTGTCCTATAATCCTTTCCAAGTTTAAATTCTTTTCTTCACTAGTCAATTAAAAATATAACAGATATGTATTTCAAAGTCATAGAAATTGTAATCACACTCTACTATGATGAGAAATTGACACATAACTCCAAATTCAAAATATGTACTAGAATCATCCTAAGCTTACTCTCCACTGATCCAAATCTGATGCAGAAGAGTTCATCTTTCAGTTCACCATCAGCAAAATCAGTAGCATGCCAAACACAAGACTTTTCATTCCCTGCGTGTTCCTGAACTGTCATAGCTGGAAGAACTGCAAAATGCAATCACAAATCATCAAATTTTGGACATAACAACAATAATCTAATTTCACAATATCTATTCCACTAAAAAAGTAGTATATAATAAGGTTAAGAACAAACCGAGATGATTAGCACAGATCTTAAGAGTTTTGGATTGGCGCATAACCAGACGAACTTTTCCAGTCTCCTTGTGCTTCAAAAACTTCACAGTACCAGCGCCTCTCTCCTTCCACTGATTTCCATCTTTATCAAATCTATAAAGCTTTGATTTACTGCACAAAAATTCAAAACAATTAAACAAAAAAACTAACCCTAAATTTTGCTCTAAAAGACCGATTAGCAAATAATAAGATTGAGAGAGTACAGATCGAGGATTGCGTCTTCATCTTCTTCACCGGTAGTGACGGCGACAATTTCTAGCCTTATTATCGGAGCGACTTGTGCTCCGGTATCTTCATCTTCACCGGCAACGGTTTCTTCCTCTTCTCTGTGCTCTGGATCGTTGCTGGCCATTGTACTGAAGAGTTAGTTTTTGTCTGTGGGAAATGTATTAGAATGTTGGAACCACTTTTAAAGTATTTTTAAATTTATTTTTCGTCAATTAAGTTTTTTTTTAACGTTTAAATTCTTTTTACTCAATTTAATAACAACAATATAATCCATTTTAATCAAATTTTGACAAAACCCCAATTTTAAATCTTTTGAAAAAAAATATTGTTTTAAAAATAATAATTATATTTAATATTCTAAAATAAATTATTATTTTTAAAATAGTTATTTTTAATATTTTAAAATAACATATTATTTTTAAAATAATAATTATAATTAATATTTTAAAATAAAATATTTTTTTAAAATAATTACTATTTTTAATATTTTAAAAGAAAATATTATTTTTTAAAAAAAAATCAAATAATAATTAAATTTGATATTTTAAAATAAAATATTTTTTTAATAATTTGAAAATAATAATTATTTTCAATATTTTAAAATAAAATATTCTTTTTAAATTAATAATTATTTTTATATTTAAAATAAAAAAAATTTAAATGTTTTAAAAATAATTATTATTTAAAGGAAAAATATTAAAAACTTTTATTTTTTCAAAAATGAGTAAAGTTTCATAAAATATAGATACAAAAAAATTAAACTTAAAATTTTTTAAATCTTAATTATTTTTATGAAAATTTACACATCTTTAAAAAAATTACCTTTTCTTTTATGAAAATAAAGTTTTATTTTTTTGAATATATATTTTATAAAAATTTACTCATTTTTTAAAAAAATGAAAAAAATTCTAAATTTTTTCTTGAAAATAATAATTATTTTCAAAACCTTTTTATATATTTTTTCTTAATCAAGTTTTTTATTTATCTTTTGCTATGTCCCGGAGACAAAAAAGTTATCTAGAAGGGAGGTTGAATATATATCTTAAAATTTTCTTTTCAAATAGTCAGTGTTCTAAAAGTTGTTAGTCTATCCCAGGTCGGTTGGCTATCGACTAGAGACTAGGGGATTAATCGGCTAGTCGGATTTTAAATTTTTTTTTAAATATATATTATCCTTCATCCTTCATAAGTTTTGAGTAAGTAGAATAACATAAGTAACACAAATCATCAAATAAAAACATAGAAATTATGTAAAACCAAATAGTTCAACGCTCTAAGTTCAAAACCTATTAACCAAATGAAACTAAGTAACACAAAATCAATTGTCAATCACTCATTCTCCTCTTCTCCATATCTCTCCAAAGGTTTGCTCTCCATTGGACACAAACTCATAATCCTCATCTTCCTCTTTGTTGTTATCATCTTCCAACACAAACTTGTCTTCATCTAGTTCTCGCACATTTCTATCACTTCTTCTAGGTAGAAGGACCTCAACTGCTCCCATTTTTTTCGATTTTTCCCGACTTGTTCCGATTTTTTGATTTACTCCGACTGGGCGACTTTACCGACTAATCGTCGACTGGAGCCCGACTAAGTCGGTCAGCGACTAAATCAAAGGACTAGGCCCTAGTCGACTCGTTGAGGCTCCGACCCCGACCTAGACCTAGTCGCCGATTGCCGACTTTTCGAACACTGCAAATAGTAACTTAATAGATTTGTTAATTAAATGATTAATTAAGCACAACGAAATATATGTTTTAGTTATCCCCCTTAAGATAAAATCAAGGTTATAAATCAAACAACAGTTATAGCAGATATGGTAGGATGTAAATGACATAGTGATTTAAGTGGTTCAGAGTACTCAAGACTCCTACTCCACTCTTCTGCTTCAACAAGCAGGAAATCTACTAATGATATTTTACAAGCTTTGAATCACAAAGATTCCTTCAAGACTAGTAGTCTTGGAAAGCTAGTTCACAAAGAACTCTTCAAGCCCAACAGACTTGGAATGTTAGTACACAAAGTACTCTTTAAACCTAGCAGGGTTGGTAGCTCTGCAATGAGTGTAGTTGAGATTGTTGTTGTTGTGCTACTAAGTTTCCTTAAGCCCAAGTTCTGATAAACTTAGTAGCGAAGCAAGATTTTACTGAATCGTGGAGTGAAACTTTGTCAGATGTTCTTGTGATTTTCTTTTTCATTCTTGTTTATTGCTTAAATGACATCTTCAATCTGTTAGCCTTATATAGGAGCTTTTGAAATATTCCCATTAAGAGGCTTCTGTTTGAGCATTTAATGCTTCGGGCATTCTGAGCACTTTGATGTTGACATCCTAAGATGATGTGAAAGCTTCTTTTTTGACTTGTCTGACACATCAGTCTGCTTTCTAACCTAACACCTCTGAAACGTCACTATCAGCAGCAGATTAATTGGTAGACACGTTTCTTTTTACTTTTTGATTCTTCGATTTTAACCAAGGATGTTGGTGAGGGTATTGGGTTTCTCAGTCATATCAACGTTCAAATGTCAGTTGATGATGTCAAACATTTTTTGTGACACCCAAAATAGGTATACATTAACTATTCTGAGTTGCCAAATACATAGTACATAATTTAAATACAAACTTAATTAATACAACTGTCGTGCAAAATACGACAACACAATAGCTGAGTTTTAACACGAATATTGTCTTCTAGACAATATCCAAACTCAAATTCAATCCTCATTATAATTATTATCACACTGCAGAATAGTGAGGACTACTAAAGCAACCAGCTGGATTGTCACTCCATTCCCCGACTAGTCCCAACTATATTCTCGCTTCCTGAAGAGAATAGTGAAAAAAAAAAGTGAGCTCAACTAGCCCAATAAGAAATATTATGATTAAGATAATGCAGAATAAATTATCTTTAGCCTTCAATAGTATAACAACTGATAGAATATAATAGATAACAAGTTTTAGATCAATAACTGCAGCAGAAATAACAATCCATTAGAAGAGTCAAATAGAGCATGATATCCACTATCTTTTATGATTTAAAAGTGTAAGACCCCAACTTTTTATAAATAAAATCGAATTTCCTCTAATTATTATTCTTGATTAATAAGGGTTAATTTGATATACTGCTTTGGTTATGGGTGAAATGTGAAAATTTTGCAAAATAAACAAGTGGTTATTAAAATATTCATTTTTGTCGGGGAATATTCGTTTGGTCGTGGAATATTCTTGCTGTCGGGGAATATTCGTACGACGGCGCAACCATTTGTGGGCCCCATACCGGAAAACGGTTGGATGAAAAAAAACGACAAAGATTGAGTTTTATAAATAACGGCGTAAATTGTTACCGTTAACACTGTTGGGTTACCTGGTGGTTAAAATACAGTAATACGCGTGGTTGCACAGTAGCACACGGTATTGCACAGTATGGTTGAATTTTTGATTCGTACGTAAGAAGGCACTACTCAATAATTATTACAGTAGTTACTGTTCATTATTTTATTATATTGATTCAATAATTGCTGCATTGTTAGTTTATATTATTATTGTTTCAATAATTGTCACTGTATAGTATTTCTCATTATCAGATCAATAATTCATATTATTTGAATAATATTATTAGATATCATTATTGGCAATGTCTAGAAAGTTCTGTCAAGGAGAGGTTTTGTCATCTAATTGCGCGCCAGTAAGGAGAAATCCTTATTGGAAAGCCCCCTCTTTCCTGGGAACGGTCTGGTTGTCATAATTGTGATTCTGTAATATTATTTAAGAATAATTAATTATTGATTCATATAATAAGGAAATATTTATTTGATGTGGATATAATTGATGGATATATTTATTTTTATGTGGATAAAAATGAAGGAATTAATGTGGAGGTGTTTTATCAGTATTTTGTCGGACCGGAAGTATTAAAAATCATCCTTTTGTGGATTTCAGATATTTTTTATTGGGAATTTGGAAAAACTTTCTTTTACAAAGTTGTAGAGAATTCGATTTCAGGCAGAATGGACATAAAATTCGTATTTTTCTGATAAACGGTCTATTTTCTATGAATTGTTGAAGTTTCGGAAAATAAAATAATTTTTATTAAATTATGGGTGGGACCCACTCATGTTATAAACATGTGGGCTGCTGATTATTTTTCAAGATGGCTGCTGGTGGCTTTTTCAAATGGGGTGGCGTAGAGAATTTGTAAAGAAAATAATATATTTTATTATTTTAGTCTCCTTTGGCGTTCTAGTATTTTTCTATAAATAGAGGGCTAAGTTAGAATTGAAAATCACACCTGAAACAAGTTTTCTCTCTTTCTTATCTATATTATCGAGCGTATTCTTGTGAGTATACTTTGAGTGTTGCTATACGGTGCGAGTTTCTGTCAGTACTATACCAAAATTCAGTCAGAAGTACGGTTATTTTGAGGTAAGGGATGTTATTTTTTCTCAAATGATATTATTTTCTTCAATATCATTATGCCGGAATAGTGGTGAACTTTTTAATCAAATTTGGAACTTTTTGTGTCGGAGTTACTATTCACGTATACGATACTATTCACGTATACGGCACTATTCACGAATACGGCACTATTCACCGAAAAATAAAAATTTTCTTTTTTATCCAAGATGTCTATTTTGGCTACTATCTTTGATTGTATCCATGTTTTGATCGTTATTTTTGAATTCTGCTTCAAAATTGGTTATTATAGAGTATTATTGATCTTGGATAAAACTGTTATACGAATCCCTAATATTTGTCCTTCTATCTCACTGGATTCATTCTTAAAAATATTTTTCATCATCCTCAGTCCTTAATGATGGTATTATTGAATATCTTTGGCCTGTAGTGTAAAGATAAATGATTACTGGAGAATATCTTTGGCCCGTAGTGCAAAGATGAACAGGTGTTGAGATGAACATGACCAACCGGTGATATAAATGAATATCTTTGGCCTGTAGTGCAAAGATGATTAAAGATGTATATTGATTGTTGTTACAGGGATAAAATATTGATGATGGACTCTTAAATATTAGAAGATAGTAGAATTCATCCTCTACGTGACTCTTCTAATGGATTCCTGTTTCCGCTGTAGTTGTTGATCTAAAACTTGTTGTCTATTGTATTCTATCAGATTTTTCCCTGTTGAAGATTAACGATAATTTGATGTATGTTATCTTAGTCATAATATTCTTTACTGGGCTAGTTGAGCTCACCCTTTTCCTTTTTGTTCCATTTTTCTTCTCAGGAGGTGAGAACATAGAAGGATCGAGTCGGGGTATGGAGTGAGGTTTCTAGAAAGATGTTTTAGCAGTCCTCACTATTTCTGTAAAATAGTGTTTGAATAATTGTAATGAGGACTTATTTGCGTGTGGATATTGTCTAGAAGACAATATTTGTATTCAAACTCACAGTATGTATTGTCGTATTTCACACGACATTTGTATTATTGAAGTTGTAGTTCGCTTTTATGTACCATGTATTTGGCGACTCAGAATGGGTGTTGTATACCTGTTTTGGGGTTATCACAAAAAGTTTATCATCAAATTTATCGCTGAGACTCAGCTTAATAAATAATCCACATCACTGAATTATCCATGTACTATAGGCCAAGTATATACATTAGTATCACAACCATGAATTATCCATGCACTACGTGTAACGACCCGAAAATTAGGATTTTCCTGAATTTAAGTTTAAAGAATTAGTTATTAATAAAATAAATTTTTATTAATAATATTATGTGCTATGTGTTTATTATTTGTTCTAGAACCTAGGATGATTATAAGTCGGGAGGATTTTGGCTACAAGCTAGGTTGAACGAGTAAGAATTTCCAAGACGAAAAAAAAAATTCCGGGAACAAAAATATTTTCGGGGAAAAAGACGAAATACGCACTATTCATCCGACGAAACCTAAGGGCTAGAGTTTGAATAACCTAAGCCGTTCTGAGAGTTTGGTATGTCGAAATGACATTCCGTCGAAAGATTTGACGATAAAATATCTTAAAAAGTTAAGTAAGTCGATAAAAAATTTTCTTAAAAAACGTGCAGAAATCGGACAAAATAAAAACGATAAAAAGTACTACTATGTACTTTTCACTCGTTTAACTACGTTATGGTAAAACGTGAAAAAAACGCTTAACGCCAAAAATTGGTTTTTACTTTTTCGAAAATCCGAAGAATACGTAAAAGTTAATCGGTAAAGGAAAGACGAAATATCCAAAAATATTTGGATTCCGATAATTGCAGTTTTTAAAACTGTCGGACGAAACCCGAAAGACGGAACCACGAAACTTAAAGGCTAAGTAGACTTAAGTGCTAAGTTAAGTCATGAATATTAAGGAGGTGTGAATAGTATGGAGGTTGGGGGCGAAATGACTAAAATACCCCTAGCCTTGAAAATCTATAAATAGTAAGCTTAATTCATTTAAATGGGATTTTGAAAATCCTACATCTAGAGAGAGAGAGAGGGTCGGATGAAGAGAGGAGAAGGAAGAGAGTGAGCATGAATGATCGGATCGAATGTGAGCGTGAAATAGAAAAGCTTGTGAATCGCCGGTTTTGTCTAGCGGAAGAAAAATAAAGAGGAAAGGCATTAAAACCTAACTTCTATGTTAGATTTTTTTTTTAAGTTTTATATGTTTAAAACATAACTTAATGAGAATAAGAAGTACATGATGTTAGGGATGATTTCATATGGTTGAAATCATGAGAAATGAAGAAATAAGAATTAAAAGTTTAGTTTATAAATTTCTTAAGGAAGTATAAGATTCGTAATGAATTAAAATGATCCGAGTGGATTATATAAACAAGTAGGTGAAATAAGTAAGGAATAATGATCTATAAAATCAAATTCCAATAAAAAGTGAAATCGTAATCCAAAATATACATTAAAATGAAGAACGAACGAAGAACACGAAAAACGTTGTTGATGGACAAATTTAAAACCATCGTAGGATAATTGTTGTTGATGGACAAGTTTAAAACCATCACGTATAAGTTAGATGCTTATTGCTTGGTTAGGAACGGTAGAAACGTTCATGAAGAACGGATTAAAACTTAGCTATAATGAAGTTATGGCGAAAATTTCGTATAAGACAAACGAGAATTAGAAAGTTAGTAAATGAACCCGAACGTGTAGGGTTTCATAAGAATGTAAGAGAACATAGAAAACGTTAGTCGTGGACTCAAGAACGAATGAATTCTGAGTTCGGATGACCGAATTACGGACGAACGAACAAAAAACGTTAAAAACATAAAACGAATAAAGGGCAAAGATTAAGCCAATCGAATGGCATGTTAACGGATTCAGAACGAAGTTCTGTCTGAAGGGGATTGAAGTACGTAAGATAAGGAATAGAATGGCTTTAGAATGACCTCGTTCTGAGTTATAACGTATAAGTTATGGAAGCGGGAAGTAACCGTTTCAAACTAGTATAAACACTTAGAGAAAAATTTTGAGAAGAAGGGCTTGGCGCCGGGGCGCCAGCCATGCCTTGTAAGGTGGCACTGTAGCGCCAGACCAGGGAGCCGGGTACTACAAACTCGCCACGCGGCACGAGAGATAGAAGGGAGAGTGGCGACGTAGCGCCAATGTACGAAAAAAGCCAGAGAAGAGCTTTTAACTGCTCAACTGTTGGGGAAACGTACGGGAAGATAAAGAACATAATGTTCAACTAATATAACCCTTAAACAAGTGAATGAAACCTGTAATGAAGGTTAAACAAAAAGATTAAATGAGATTAAAAGACAAAGAATGTAGACGCAGGATACGTACCCAATGTCCGGGGACCGTAGTCGAAATGAACGAACGTGAGGGATTGCTATGGTTGTGATTCCTTAGACGTTGAGCATGATGGTAATGAATAACATTTTGTTGTTATGTCATGCTAGTGAGAGATAAGTGTGAAGCGTATAGACGCTACAAACGCAACGTTGTTGCGATGAAGGATTGATCTTAGCATACAACGAATGGTGTGGCTTTGACACTAGGAACGAGTAGTGAACATCGAGTTCATATAATGGATAACAAAAGTATTAGAAAGATATGAATTATTGAGAAAGCAGTAATGAACGGTAATAAGATTAATGAAAGCCGAATGTGAGTCGAATAAGAATGAATCCTGAGGTATGACATTTAGTTACCAGAAAACCGTAAGGAATAAGAAAATGATTTAATGAACATTAAGTTTAATAAGTTTTGATGGTTGACATATGGGAGCTGGGATAAACAATTCCTTCAAAGAGCGAAGGTATATACAAAACTGGCAACCGATCTAACTCACTGTTATGGGCAGTGTGGACGAGACGGGAACTTCTTTGTTGGTTGTTTGTGGGAAACCACTCAGAGTACCATATGGACTACTAGCAGAGAAGCGATGTGTGCTGAGTCCTAGAGAAGTTATAAAAAGAAGATTAGAATGTAAAACATCAAAGATGATGAATGTATAAGTAAGACATCTCTGTATATCATGAAGCCGTAGAACGATAATGAAAGTGGTCGCGTAAACTTAGGTTGCAAGAACGCGAACCCTAAGAAATAAAGTTAAGTAAACTAATGTATAAGTCAAATATACATGACTAACCGGTGTATGTGTTATTTTCTTATGTGCTACATATGAATCAGAATGAGCTGTTCAGCGTAAGCTATAGCTGTGCGTAAGGCAAGTTTCCTAACTTCATTCATATTCTAAATGAATGCTAGTTTCTAAAACCTCTCAGATGTTGAACTTGAGAAGTTCTGTCTATGTGCGAATGTGCGATATTTGTACAAGGTCGTAGAACGTATGAGGCCTTGTGCCACAATGTGAACACTTCTGTGTTTCTATGATATGAACTGTTCTGTGATTGAGTTGTTTAATACAAGTATGTTTTGTTTATACATGATCCGTTATTGTTAAGTCTGTGCTAATGATTCTAGCCAGACAGGATGAGTATGAAAAAGGTATAAGAATGAAATTATTTCAAAGTGCATGTGAATAATGTTTTAAATGGATAGGAATCGAGATTATTCCTATTATTCAAGCTGCTTCATAACCTTTGTTCGGTTATCGAAGTTTTAAAGAAATGTTTGAATTCTTAAAGTTGTTTGCTCAACTACTATGACTTGCTGGGCAATTGAATGCTCACACTTGCTTTAAATGAAAAACATTTTCAGCGAATGATGTTAGAAGAACTTAAGGATCTCATAAAGATCAAGTTGACAGTATCCAGATGAAGTGCCATTCAGAATGTGAATGAGCGAGAAGATTAAGTGAAGACTTGTAATGTAGAAATATGAAATTGAACTATATACTAGTTTAAGAAACTGTTATGTATCCTTGGTGGCGGATAAAAGTCACTCTTGTAAGATGAAATGAATAATGTATTTATCATTATTTATAATGAGAAAGGTTATAAGGTTTTTAGAACCTAGAATTTGAGAGTGTATGTTGTTATATTTCAGTATATAATGATGTACATTGGATGAATGATGTACTCGTGACGTACTAAATCTAGGTGTGAAGATAGACCGGAGTTCGGGGCATTACAAGTTGGTATCAAAGCTGATAGGTTATAAATCTTAGGTAAGAGTATCTAAGACTATAATCGTAGAGAGAGGGATAAGAAGATCACCGCGTGATCATAGTGAATCGTAGTAACAGATGAACTGTCAAACGATGAATGTTTTATAGTACTACGAAGTAGTACAGGAAGAAGAACTCAAATTGAGTGTATTGGATATCATACGAATTAAAGAAAATTCTTAATAAGTAACGAGAAAGTTAGAAGTTGTAAGATTTCAATTGAGGACTCTTTGTGATAGCTGAGTTGTATGAACTTTTGTATGGGCACAGGTTTGTGCTTGGTATAACAATTGCTTAGCTTATTACAGTGATAATCATTAGAATTGGTCACGCTGTCAAGATGTATAAGATGAGAAGGTGAATCTTTTCTCATGTATATACTTGATAGGTAGATAACGATAAGGTAGGTGTGAGTTCTTGAAACTCATACTTATGGTACGTTCGTGACTCATAATGATATGGTTGGTTTTTGAACTTCTCAGCGAATGGACGCTTATGGTCCGTCTGAGATAGTTCTTAAACTCATATTATTGTGGAAAGTTCCTGAACTCATAAGGTGTGGTAAGTTGATGGACTGTACTAAGGTAGAGGGATGTTTAGACTAAAAATAAGTTATTTTCAATAGGCTTAGTATTGAAGGTTCTAGAGAAGATTAAGTATTATCGCAGTAAGACAATGAAGAAAGATGGAGAATAGGATATTCCAAGTCATCTAGCTATGCTAGATTTCGAAGTTTATTGAAATCGTGCTTATGTGTTTGTATTTTGAAAATGAAAGAATTGGTTCAACTTTTGGAATCAATAGATTTTTAAAAGAACTATTCTTGGTATGTCTATGCTAATTGTTTCGGCTAGACAAAAATTGATTTGAAATATCAAAATGAATTAAATATCATCAGTGCATTTGATGCAAGGATGGTAAAAGGATGGAGTTAGTAATGAAATTGAACCTGGTGTTGGATGTGATCTTAGGATCAACAACCTGCTATGGTATGATGTATAATGACAAAGTCACACCCTGATGAAATCCTCAACGTATTGTAAAAAGTACGGTATCAGGACGTCATAAAATGTTTTGATGTATTTCAAAAAGAATTTATAGAAGTAGTCAATGTCAATTGAGTTGACTAGACGAATGTTTCACATTGATAACCAATTTATTGGTATGGTCTAAGCTACTTGATTCGGCTAGACAAATGGTATGTCATGTTTAAAAGAAAATCAAGCTTTCTTTGAAGAAGTTGTGCCAAACCAAATTGTTTTGGAGCGGAATCTAATAATTAGGTCTGAGGTGAACATATCTCGAAATGGGGTATATGATGGGGTAAGAGGTAGTTTGCTTTCTTTGTGATTGTCAACTGATCGTGGAAGAAAGGTTATGACGTCATGCTGTTAAACCTAGTAAGAGTTCATGGTCGATTTGACCCCTCAGCAAAAGTATGAAATATTTTAAAGGAATTCTTATATTCCTCGTTGTTCATTCTACTTCTTTGAAGAGAAGTTGAGAAGAGGGGTAGGCTAAAATTTCGAGGACGAAATTCTGTAAAGAAGGGGTGAATGTGATGACCCGGGTATGGGTGTGATTTTAAGAAATTCTGAGGACGAAATTTTTATAATAGGGGAAGAATGTAACGACCCGGAAATTAGGATTTTCCTGAATTTAAGTTTAAAGAATTAGTTATTAATAAAATGAATTTTTATTAATAATATTATGTGCTATGTGTTTATTAATTGTTCTAGAACCTAGGATGATTATAAATCGGGAGGATTCTGGCTACAAGCTAGGTTGAACGAGTAAGAATTTCCAAGACGAAAATAAAAATTTTCCGGGAACAAAAATATTTTTAGAGAAAAAGACGAAATAAGCACTATTCATCCGACGAAACCTAAGGGTTAGGGTTTGAATAACCTAAGCCATTCTGAGAGTTCGGTATGTCGAAATGACATTCCGTCGAAAGATTTGACGATAATATATCTTGAAAAGTTAAGTAAGCCGATAAAAGTTTTTCTCGAAAAACGTGCAGAAATCGGACAAAATAAAAACGACGAAAAGTACTACTGTGTACTTTTAACTCGTTTAACTACGTCAGGGTAAAACGTGAAGGAAAACGCTTTACGCCAAAAAGTGTTTTTTCAGTTTTTCAAAAATCCGAAGAATACGTAAAAGTTAATCGGTAAAGGAAAGACGAAATATCTAAAAATATTTGGATTCCGATAATTGCAGTTTTTAAAACTGTCGGACGAAACCTGAAAGACGAAACCACAAAACTTAAAGGCTAAGTAGACTTAAGGGCTAAGTTAACTTAATACTTAAGTTATGAATAGTAAGGAGGTGTGAATAGTAAGGAGGTTGGGGGGCGAAATGACTAAAATACCCCTAGCCTTGAAAATCTATAAATAGTAAGCTTAATTCATTTAAATGGGATTTTGAAAATCCTACATCTAGAGAGAGAGGGTTGGATGAAGAGAGGAGAAGGAAGAGAGTGAGCATGAATGATCGGATCGAAGGTGAGCGTGAAATAGAAAAGCTTGTGAATCGCCGGTTTTGTCTAGCGGAAGAAAAATAAAGAGGAAAGGTATTAAAAACTAACTTCTATGTTAGATTTTCATTTTATATGTTTAAAATATAACTTAATGAGAATAAGAAGTATATGATGTTAGGGATGATTTCATATGGTTGAAATCATGAGAAATGAAGAAATAAGAATTAAAAGTTTAGTTTATAAATTTCTTAAGGAAGTATAAGATTCGTAATGAATTAAAATGATCCGAGTGGATTATATAAACAAGTAGGTGAAATAAGTAAGGAATAATGTTCTATAACATCAAATTCCAATAAAAAGTGAAATCGTAATCCAAAATATACATTAAAATGAAGAACGAACGAAGAACATGAAGAACATGCGAAGAACACGAAGAACGTTGTTAATGGACAAATTTAAAACCATCGTAGGATAATTGTTGTTGATGGACAAGTTTAAAACCATCGTGTATAAGTTAGTTGCTTGTTGCTTGGTTAGGAACGGTAGAAACGTTCATGAAGAACGGATTAAAACTTAGTTATAATGAAGTTATGGCGAAAATTTCGTAAAAGACAAACGAGAATTAGAAAGTTAGTAAATGAACCCGAACGTGTAGGGTTTCATAAGAATGTAAGAGAACATAGAAAACGTTAGTCGTGGACTCAAGAACGAATGAATTCTGAGTTCGGATGACCGAATTACGGACGAACGAACCAAAAATGTTAAAAACATAAAATGAATAAAGGGCAAAGATTAAGCCAATCGAATGGCATGTTAATGGATTCAGAACGAAGTTCTTTCTGAGGGGGATTAAAGTACGTAAGATAAGGAAGAGAATGGCTTTAGAATGACCTCGTTCTGAGTTATAACGTTTAAGTTATGGAAGCGGGAAGTAACCGTTTCAAACTAGTATAAACACTTAGAGAAAAATTTTGAGAAGAAGGGCTTGGCGCCGCGGCGCCAGCCATGCCTTGTAAGGTGGCACTGTAGCGCCAGACCAGGGAGCCGGGTACTACAAACTCGCCCCACGACACGAGAGATAGAAGGGAGAGTGGCGCCGTAGCGCCAATGTACGGAAAAAGCCAAAGAAGAGCTTTTAACTGCTCAACTGTTGGGGAAACGTACGGGAAGATAAAGAACCTAATGTTCAACTAATATAACCCTTAAACAAGTGAATGAAACCTATAATGAAGGTTGAACAAAAAGATTAAACGAGATTAATAGACAAAGAATGTAGACGCAGGATACGTAACCGATGTCCGGGGACCGTAGTCGAAATGAACGAATGTGAGGGATTGCTATGGTTGTGATTCCTTAGACGTTGAGCATGAGGGTAATGAATAACATTTCGATGTTATGTCATGCTAGTGAGAGATAAGTGTGAAGCGTATAGACGCTACAAATGCAACGTTGTTGCGATGAACGATTGGTCTTAGCATACAACGAACGGTGTGGCTTTGACACTAGGAACGAGTAATGAACATGGAGTTCATATAATGGATAACAAAAGTATTAGTAAGATATGAATTATCGAGAAAGAAGTAATGAACGGTAATAAGATTAATGAAAGCCGAATGTGAGTCGAATAAGAATGAATCCTGAGGTATGACATTTAGTTGCCAGAAAATCGTAAGGAATAAGAAATTGATTTAATGAACTTTAAGTTTAATAAGTTTTGATGGTTGACATATGGGAGCTGAGATAAACAATTCCTTCAGAGAGCGAAGGTATATACAAAACTGGCAACCGATCTAACTCACTGTTATGGGAAGTGTAGATGAGACAGGAACTTCTTTGTTGGTTGTTTGTGGGAAACCACTCAGAGTACCATATGGACTACTAGCAGAGAAGTGATGTGTGCTGAGTCCTAGAGGAGTTATAAGAAGAAGATAAGAATGTAAAACATCAAAGATGATATATGTATAAGTAAGATATCTCCGTATATCATGAAGCCGTAGAACGTTAATGAAAGGGGTCGCGTAAACTTAGGTTGCAAGAACGCGAACCCTAAGAAGTAAAGTTAAGTAAACTAATGCATAAGTCAAATATACATGACTAATTGGTGTATGTATTGTTTTCTTATGTGCTATATAGGAATCGGAATGAGAAGTTCAGCGTAATCTATAGCTGTGCGTAAGGCAAGTTTCCTAACTTCATTCATATTCTAAATGAATGCTAGTTTCTAAAACTTCTCAGATGTTGAACTTGAGAAATTCTGTCTATGTGCGAATGTGAGATATTTGTACAAGGTGGTAGAACGTATGAGGCCTTGTGCCATAATGTGAACACTTCGGTGTTTCTATGATATGAACTGTTCTGTGATTGAGTTGTTCAATACAAGTATATTTTGTTTATACATGATCTGTTATTGTTAAGTCTGTGCTAATGATTCTAGCCAGACAGGATGAGTATGAAAAAGGTATAAGAATGAAATTATTTCAAAGTGCATGTGAATAATGTTTTAAATGGATAGGAATCGATATTATTCCTATTATTCAAGCTGCTTCATAACTTTTGTTCGGTTATCGAAGTTCTAAAGAAATGTTTGAATTCTTAAAGTTGTTTGCTCAAATGCTATGACCTGCTGGGCAATTGAATGCTCATACTTGCTTTAAATGAAAAACATTTTCAGCGAATGATGTTAGAAGAACTTAAGGATCTCATAAAGATCAAGCTGACGGTATCCAGATGAAGTGCCATTCAGAATGTGAATGAGCGAGAAGATCAAGTGAAGACTTGTAATATAGAAATATGAAATTGAACTATAGACTAGTTTAAGAAACTGTTATGTATCCTTGGTGGCGGATAAAAGTCACTCTTATAAGATGAAATAAATAATGTATTTATCATTATTTGTAATGAGAAAGGTTATAAGGTTTTTAGAACCTGGGATTTGAGAGTGTATGTTGTTATATTTCAGTATATAATGATGTACGTTGGATGAATGATGTGGTCATGACGTACGGAATCCAGGTGTGAAGATAGACCGGATTTCGGGGCGTTACACTACGGGCCAAAGATATTCGTGTTTTCACCAATGGTCATGAACATGCCAAACAATAATTCATCTTTGCACCCTTGGCCGAAGAGAACGCATGGTCATGATCATACCAACAACTGTCCACCAATACACTACGGGCCAATGAGGACTTTTACCACATCATTTGTAACATTACAGGTCATGATTACACCGAATAATTCCTGGTCATAATCATACCAATCAATAGTCCATCTTTGCACCCTTGGCCGAAAATGACTTTCATCACAATATAAGCATGATGATAATGACAATGATATATGAATTCAATTAAATAAATTCAAGGATAAATATTAAAGACATTAAATTTATCTAGAGTTTAAAAACGTCCAAATTGTCAACATAATAACTATTTTGTGGAGTAAAATTCAAGAATAATATTGTATCGAAAATGATTTGGACAGAAAAGAAATTAATTTTTATCATGAATAGTACCTTGGGTGAATAGTACTCGAGTGAATAGTACCCCATGAATAGAACTTTGTGAATATTACCCGTACGTATGAATAATACCGTACGTATGAATAGTGTCGTATGTATGAATAGTGCCGTATAAATGAATAGTACCAATGAATAGAACTCCGGCATGAAAAGCTTAAAAATGAACAAGAATGTTCAGAAAAATATCATTGTGAAACGATACTAGATGAAGTGCAAATTTCAAGGATATTCTACTAATTTCAAGGAGTATAAAACAATACTTAACAAAATGAGTGTAGAATTCGAAATCTGATACGAAATAATATTACTTACATACTACAGAGTATGGAAGAAAATATTATTTCTTACGGATATTGAACAAAAATAACATCCCTTACAACTGTTGAATGAAAATAATATTCCTTACAAATATTGAATGAAGATAATATTCCTTACGAATATTAAATGAAGATAATATTTCTTGCGAATTTTGAACGAAATAAAATTTTTTACGAATACGAAAAATAATATCGTAAGCGAATATGAAATAAATAATACCCCTTACCTCAAAAAGAGAGAAATTCAAACTGGTATAGCGAATATATTCTTGAAACAAACTTTTACTATTTTCTACACTCAAAGCTTCCTTAAACTCAAAAGAAATACGCTCAATATTATATAAGAAGAATTCTCTATTTCTGGTGTGGTTTTCATTTCTAAATTGAACATCCTATTTATAGGAGAATGGTAGGATACTATTTGGATGCACAGTAGGAGAAATCACGGGTGAACAGTAATAATCACGGGAATTTTTCTGATTTTCTTATGATTTTACTATGCAGACACTATGCAAATACTATGCATAATAAAATATAATATATTCTATTTTTCATAAAAAATAAAACTTATTATAATATATATATATATATATATATATATATATATATATATATATATATATGTATATATATATGTATATAAGTATTATAGATATATAATAAAGGTGGGGGTCACGAGTGGGGGGGGGAATGTCACGGGAATGGAATGGATCAGGAAGGAATGGAGTATGTATATATATATTGAATAACTTTCTACCGATTATTTTGAAAAATAAGTAAGCGGGGGTCCATATAATAAGCCAATTTTACAACAAATATTTCATAAAAATCCCCTCAATATTTTTAACAACATTTATTCATCAATAATATAACTTGCAATATTAACAACCAGATCATTCCCAGGAAAGAGAGGGCTTTTCGATAAGGATTTCTTCCTATTGGCGCGCAATTAGATGACCAAACCCCTTTTCTCGACAGAACTTTCTAGACATTGTCAATAATATAAATAATAATATGAATAACTTGTCATCTCAATTATTGATTTAATAATATAAAATATTGTGACAATAATTGAATCAATAACGTGAGATACTTTGCAACAATTACTGTGGCAATAATTGAAATAAACTGAGTGACTTCTCATGTAAGCATCAATAACGATAGAAATATTATTCAAAACTATGACTCTCATCCAAGACTTGGATAACACCTCACATTGATACCTATCAACTTGCCACCGTTATTCACAGCGTCCCCTACAAAGAGTTTGGCTTCGGTGCATTCCAAGACTTAGAAGTCACCAGTGAAAGGCTCGGGGCTCTTTACTTATGGCTTGATATGACAGTGATTGACTTTAGTGGTTTGTGTCAGGAATAAGCATGTGAATGATATTCCTATTTATATATGTTTTGATTATGATATATATATATATATATATATATATATATATATATATATATATGAATGAATATGCAAGTATGCTTGCATCAAGAAAAGCTGTAAAGTCCTTTGATAGAGAATAGAAACATATGTACAAGGACTTAGAATGAATTGATCAAATGTGTTAGGTTGATCCTACATAAGCAAAACAGTTTTGTGAAGTCCTTAAAAAAGAAATAATATATAAGGACTATAAATATAGAAAGATCAAGCTTGTTAGGTTGATCTTATGATGTAATAGATAGGCTTGTCTGATTGTCGAGCACTGCACCAGAAATCGTAGTCTGCCGGAGAGTCAAGAAAAACTCGAGAGCTGTCGAGGCAGAATCATAATCTGCAAGATAGTAAATCTCGGAGTTCGTAGACTGTCAGGAGAGACGAGGAAGGATCGTAGTGTGTCGAGGAGAACTTCCTCAGAGCCGTAGTCTGCTAAGGAAGTCATATTCGAAATCATAGAGACAGCCTGCCTACGAGCCGACCGAGCATCTACCGAAGCCAAGTCAAGAATCATAGACTACACTTGGAGTCGTAGAGTCTACTGATGTCGAAGCCAAGTCAAGAATCGTAGACTACACTCAGAATCGTAGAGTCTACTGGTCGTGTCAGAGGCAAAGATCGTAGTCGAGCAAGATCAGATGAAGATAATAAGCACAACGACAGAAATCATAGAGTGTCAAGATCTGATCTCAAAGTCGTAGTGTCTGCACAGCCGAAGCTGAGTCATAGAGTGTAGAACTGAGACTTCAGCAGATTTGCTCACAATGTCATGTTTTGAATTATAGAGCAAACACGATTCTCAACAATTGAGCACTCCCAGAATATCTAAAGGAACGAAGCCTCTGGTTAGTACTGGAAAGATACATCCCACCTAAAGGAAACCAGAGAGCACTCAACAAATAGCATGTAAGCTAATAGAAGATCTAAGCACCAACTCAATCAACATCCAGATTGAGTTGTGAAGCCATTCGAGATGAAGACTTCCACAATTTGATCAAAAGAAGACTTCAGTAACTGACTAAGGAAAGTCAGCAAGTGCAGTAGCTGTCAAGTAGATAGAAGACGACGATCTTGAAAGCAACCAGGATCGTAGTGTTTGCCAAACAAAGAAAGAACTGATGACTCGTACACAAAGATACTGGTCAGCCTCTAAAGAACAAGGCTAAAGTGATTAAGCATTGGGTCAGTCCATTGATGATAAGTGGACGGGAGATCACAAGGAGAAAACGAGCTAGACAAGCCAAAAATCTGAAGTGTCTTGCTATTCAGAAGGGGCCAGAACAAAGAGTCAAGCCATCAGTATCTGAGAGCAGTCGAAGCAAATAGAAGTGTTAAAGCACTGCACAAGAGAAGGAAGAGGTGTTCTACATTAAAGATCTAATCAACACTCTTCAAGATCGTAGTGTTGTCTCTACCTGTCAACTAGACACTATGATCAAGTCCAAGAAGATTTGCATAATAATTGTAGAGTTCAGTTGTCTGAAGGTTGAAGCATTGACAATGGTTCAATCTAAAGATTGATGGTCGAACATACCTTATTGAAGAGCATTGATGCAAAAGGACAATGTGACAACCCGAAAATCCGGATTGTCCAGAAATTAAGATTTAAAGAATTAGTTATTAATAAAATGAATTTTTATTAATATTATTCTGTGCTATATGTTTATTAATCGTTCTATAACCTAGAATGATTATTAATCAGGAGGATTCTAGCTACAAGCTAGATTGAACGAGTAAGAATTTTCAAGACGAAAATAAAAATTTTCCGGGAATAAAATATTTCTGGGGAAAAAGACGAAATAGGAACACTATTCACTCGACGAAACCTAAGGGTTAGGGTTTGGATAACCTAAGCCGTTCCGAGAGTTCGGTATGTCAGAATGACATTCCGTCGAAAGATTTGACTATAATATGGCGTGAAAAGTTAAGTAAACCGATAAAAGTTTTTCTCAAAAAACATGCAGAAATCGGACAAAATAAAAATGACGAAAAGTACTGTTATGTACTTTTTATTCGTTTAGCTACGTTAGGGGAAAACGTGAAGGAAAATGCTTGACACCAAAAAGTGTTTTTCAGTTTTTCAGAAATTTGAAGAATACGTAAAAGTTAATCGGTAAAGGAAAGAAGAAATATCCAAAAATATTTGGATTCCGAGAATCGCAGTTTTCAAAATTTTCGGACGAAACCCAAAAGACTGAACTACAAAACTTAAGGGCTAAGCAAACTTGAGGGCTAAGTTAACTTAGTCCTTAATCATTGAATAGTAAGGAGGTTAGGGAGGGCGAAATGACTAAAATTCCCCTAGCCTTGGTTTTCTATATAAACAAGCCTTAAGCTCATTTGTTTGATTGAAAATTTCAACCAACACTTGAGAGAGAAAGAGAGAGAGTTTGGATGGGAGAAGAAGAGGAAGAGGAAGAGGAAAAGCTTGCCGGAGTGCACGCTTTGTCCGACGGAAGGAGATTAATGAAGAACGGTAATCCGAACCCTAGTTTCTTCTAATTTTCTTTAAGTTTAATATGTTCAAAAACATAACTTAATGAAGATAAGAAGTTGATTAAGTTAGAAATGATTTCATATGTTTGAAATCATAAGAAAATTAAGAAATAAGAATTTAAAGTTTATTTTATAAATTTCTTAAGGAAGTATAAGATTCGTAAGGATTTTGAGCGATCTGAATGAATCTTATGAATGAGTAGGTTAAATAAATAAGGAATGATGTTCTATAACATCAAATTCCAAGAAAAAGTGAAATCGTAATCCAAAATATCGATTAAAAAATGAAGAACACGAAGAACGTTGTTGATGGACAAATTTAAAACCATCGTAGTATAATTGTTGTTGATGGACAAGTTTAAAACCATCGCGTATAAGTTAGATGCTTATTGATTGGTTAGGAACGTTAGAAATGTTCGTGAAGAATGGATTAAAACTGAGCTATAACGAAGTTATGGCGAAAATTTCGTAAAAGATGAACGAGAAATAGAAAGTATGTGAATGAACCCGAACATGTAGGGTTTCATAAGAATGTAAGAGAACGTATAAAACGTGAGTTGTGAACTCAAGAAAGAATGAGTTCCAAGTTCGGATGACCGAATTACGGACGAACGAATGAAGAACGTTAATAATATAAAACGAACGAAGAATGAAGATTAAGCCAATTGAATGGTATGTTAACGGATACAGAATGAAGTTTTATTCAAGGGTAATTGAAGTATGTAAGATAAGGAAGAAAATGGCTTTGGAACGATCTTATTCCGAGTTATAACGAAGAAGTTATGAGATTTTGAAATCAGCGTCTAAAGCTTGTAAAAGACTTAGAAATTTTTTTTAGGTTTTATGCTTGGCGCCGCAGCGCGAGTCGTGCATTGGGGGCCGGCTCCACAGTGCGAGCTCGGGCCATTAGCTACTGCTAAGTGGCACCACAGCGCGAAGGAAAGGGAAGGGTACGGCACCGCAGCGTCGGTGCAGGGCAATGCCCAGAAATGAGATTTATATTGCTCAATTACTGGGGGGGATGTGCAAGAAAGAAATATGAACATGTAGTTCAACTAATGTAACACTTAATCAAGTGTATTAAACCTTTAATGAAGGTTGAACAGAAAGATTAAATGAGATTAAAAGAAGGTGAACGCGGTTCCGGGGACCGTAGTCACGATAAACGAATGTGAGGGATTGCTATGATTGTGATTCCTTAGACGTTGAGTGACGAGGGTAATGAATAACATTTCAATGTTATGTCATAGTAATGCGAGATGAATGTAAAGCGTTTAGACGCTGTGAATGAAACGTTGTTGCGATGAACGTTCGGTCTTAGCATACAACGATCGGTATGGCTTCGACGTTAAGAAAGAATAAAGAACATGGGGTTCATGGGATGGATAACGATTAAAAGTAATTAAAACCTTGAGTAAAGGTTGAATGAGAGATTAAAAGATAAGCAACATGAACGCTGAATACGTAAACGATCCTCGTGAATCGTATTCATGTTGAACGAACGTTCTAAGTATACATTGGTTGTATGACTTAGACAATAAAGAATGAATCCTGAGGTATAACATTTATTTGTCAGAAAGCCATAAGGAATAAGAATTTGACTTAACAAACATTATAGCTTAATAGTTCGGATAAGTTAAGATAAGTAAGGTTGTAGTACAATTGTAACCTTTGATGGTTGACATATGGGAGCTGGGCTAAACAATTCCTTCAGAGAGCGAAGGTATATACGAAACTGGCAATAGATCTAACTCACTGTGATGGCAGTGTAGATGAGACGGGAACTTGTTTGTTGGTTGTTTGTGGGAAACCACCCAGAGTACCATATGGACTACCAGCAGAGAAGAGATGTGTGCTGAGTCCTAGAGAAGTTATAAGAAGAAGATAAGAATTTGAATCATCAAAGATGATGAATGTTTTGAGTAAGACATCTCCGTATGTCATGAAGCCGTAAACCGATAATGAAAATTAGTCGCGTAAAATTATATTGCAAGAACGCGAACCCTAAGAAGTAAAGTTAAGTAAACCAATGTGTAAGTCAATTATATGACTAATTGGTGTATGTGTTATTTCCTTATGTGTTATAGGGATTGGAATGAGCAGTTCAGCGTAAGCTGTAGCTGTGCGTAAGGCAAGTTTCCTAACTTCATTCATATTTTAAATGAATGCTAGTTTCTAAAACTTCTCAGATGTTGAACTGGAGAAGTTCTGTCTATGTGCAAATGTGTGATATTTGTACAAGGTGTTAGAATATATGAGGCCTTGTGCCACAATGTGAACACTTCAGTGTTTCTATGATATGAACTGTTCTGTGATTGAACTGTTCAATATGAGCATGTTCTGTTTATACATGAACCGTTATTGTTAAGTCTGTGCTACTGATTCTAGCCAGACAGAATACGTATGAAAGAGAGTAGAGAATGAAAGTATTTTAAAGTAAATGTAACTAATGTTTTAAAATGATAGGAATCGAGATTATTCCTATTATTCAAGCTGCTTCATAACCTTTGTTCGGTTATTAAAGTCTTACATGATGTTTGAATTCTTAAAGTTGTTTGTTCAACTGTTATGACTTGCTGGGCAATTGAATGCTCAAACTTTCTTTAAATAAAAATATTTTTAGCGAACGATGTTAGAATAACTTAAGGATCCTGGAAAGATTAAACTGATCGATATCCAGAAGAAGTGCCATTCATTAGATGAATGAGCGTGAAGATCAAGCGAAGACTTGTAATATAGAATGTTAGAATTAAACTATAGAATAGTTTAATGAACGATTATGTATCCTTGGTGGCAGATAAAAGTCACTTGTACAAGATGTAATGAATAATGTAATTATCATTATTTGGAATGAAAGAGGTTTTAAGGTTATAGAACCTGTGATTTGAGGATGTATGTTGTTATATTTAGCTATATAATGATGTATGTTTTGAAGAAGATGGGATTGTAACGTACGGAATCCGGATGTGAAAATAGACCGGATTTCGGGGCGTTACAGGTTGGTATTGGAGCTGATAGGTTATAAATCTTAGGTATGAGTACCTAAGACTATAATCGTAGAGAGAAGGATAAGAAGATCACCACGTGATCATAGTAAATCGTAGTAACAGGCGAGTTGTTAAACGATAAATGATTTATAGCCAATGCTATGATTGAATGGTACTACGAAGTAGTATGGGAAGAATAACTCATATTGAGTTGTAAAGGATAGCATACGAATTAAAGAAAATTCGTATTAAGTAAAGAGAAAGTTAGAAGTTGTAAGATTTCAATTGAGGACTCATGTGATAGCTGAGTTATATGAATCTTTGTATGGGCAGAGGTTTATGCTTTGGTGTAACAGCCACTCAGTTTATTACAGTGATAATCATTGACATTGGTCGCGCTATCAAGATGTATATGACGAGAAGGTGAATCTTTTCTCATGTATATACTTGATAGGTAGAGAATGATAAGGTAGGTGCGAGTTCTTGAAACTCATACTTATGGTAAGTTCGTGACTCATAATTATATGGTATGTTTTTGAACTTCTCAGCGAATGGATGCCTATGGTCTGTCTGGGATAGTTCTTAAACTCATATTATTATGGAAAGTTCCTGAACTCATAATATGTGGTAAGTTGATGGACTGTACTAAGGTATATGAATGTTTAGACTAAAATGAGTTATTTTTAGTAGACTTAGCATTGAAGGTGTTAGAGAAGATTAAGTATTGTCACAAGTAAGATAATGAAGGAAGATGGAGGATAAGATATTCCAAGTCATCTAGCCTTGCTAGATTTCGAAGTTTCTTGAATTCATGCTGAAGTGCGTGTTTTGGAAAATGAAAGAATTGGTTCAATTTTTGGAACCAATGGATTTTAAAGGAACTATTCTTGATATGTCTATGCTAGTTGATTCGGCTAGACAGAAATTGATTTAAAATATCAAAATGAATTTTATATCATCAGTGCATTTGATGCAAAGACGGTAAAAGGATGGAGTTATTAATGCAACTGAACCTAGTGTTGGAAGTGATTTAGGATCAACAACCCGCTATGGTATGATGTATAATGGCGAAGTCATAAACTGATGAAGTCCTCAACGTACTGTGAAAAGTGCGGTCTCATGACATCATGAAACGTTTTGATGTATTGTAAAAGAATTTAAAGAATTGGTCTATGTCAAGTGAGTTGACTAGATGAATGTTTCAAGTTGATGTCCAATTTATTGGTATGGTCTAAGCTACTTGATTTGGCTAAGACGAATGGTATGTCATGATTAAAAGAAAATCGAGCTTTCTTTGAAGAGCTATGCCAAACCACATTGTTTTGGTACGGAATCTAATGATTAAGTCTGAGGTGAACATACCCTGAAATGGGGTTATACGATAGGTTGATTACCTACGTATGGAAGAGGTGGTTTACCTTCTTTGTGATTGTAAACTGACCGTGGAAAGAAAGGTTACGGCGTCATGCTGTTAAACCTAGTAAGAGTTCATGGTCAGTTTGACCCCTCAACAAAAGTATAAAATGTTTTAAAGGAATTCTAATATTACTCGTTGTTCATTCTACTTCATAATTCTTGATAAGTTGTGAAGGTGAGAGAATGTTTAAAAGATAAGAACTTCTTTGAAGAGAAGTTGAGAAGAGGGGTAGGCTAAAATTTCGAGGATTAAATTCTGTGAAGAAGGGGCGAATGTGATGACCCGGGTATGGGTGTGGTTTGAAGAAATTTCGAGGACGGAATTTTTATAAGGGGGGAAGGATGTGACAATCCGAAAATTCGGAATGTCCAAAAATTAAGATTTAAAGAATTAGTTATTAATAAAATGAATTTTTATTAATATTATTCGGTGCTATGTGTTTATTAATCGTTCTATAACCTAGAATGATTATTAATCGGGAGGATTCTGGCTACGAGCTAGATTGAACGAGTAAGAATTTTCAAGACAAAAATAAAAATTTTCTGGGAATAAAATATTTCTGCGAAAAAAGAGGAAATAGACACACTATTCACTCGACGAAACCTAAGGGTTAGGGTTTGAATAACCTAAGCCGTTTCGAGAGTTCAGTATGTCAGAATGACATTCCGTCGAAAGATTTGACTATAATATGGCATGAAAAGTTAAGTAAGCCGATAAAAGTTTCTTGAAAAAGATACAAAAATCGGACAAAATAAAAATGACAAAAGTACTGTTATGTACTTTTTATTCTTTTAGCTATGTTAGGGGAAAACGTGAAGGAAAACGCTTGACACCAAAAAGTGTTTTTCAATTTTTCAGAAATCCGAAGAATACGTAAAAGTTAATCGGTAAAGGAATGACGAAATATCCAAAAATATTTGGATTCTGAGAATCGTAGTTTTTAAAACAATCGAACGAAACCCAAAAGATGGAACTACGAAACTTAAGGGCTAAGCAAACTTGAGGGCTAAGTTAAATTAGTCCTTAAGCATTGAATAGTAAGGAGGTTAGGGAGGTAAAAATGACTAAAATGCCCCTGTAGCAGCCCCGAATCCAGGTCCCAAATCACCTCGGATCCGGTATACTATTTCTATCACTATTTACGGAAGATATAAACATAAATTATTTATACAATATATTACACACTACTTTACCCAAGTCGAGTAACCTTAACTTAAACACCATTCATATAATATCTATTATACAACAATATTTATCAAATACGCTATTTACAAACTAGCCGCACTTTTAACCCAAGTAGAACTTGTCTTTAACCTTTTCCTGTATCCGAACGCATTCGCTTTATCTGCAATGTTTATCATGATATAGCAAGGGTGAGCATGAAAGTTGCCCAGCAAGTTTAAATATAATTTAACAATATATCATGATTGAAGAGTATGAATAATAAGCTGGCTATAATTCATCAAGATAATTGAGAACTAGCATGAACAAACTTTTGACTGAACAAGTTTTACACATGAACAACATTTCTGAACCAACTGGTAATGAAGGTGATCAGCCTTTCATACCTGACTTATACATGCAAGATGTACAGAGTACAATTTTTATGGAAATCAACAACGATTAACCATCAGCTTGAATAAAACACTCTTATTAGAGTTAAGTATAAGAAAACTTGCCTGAACCGTTGATTACCGCAACGCAACTTATAACACTTTACCCGAAGACCTAATATTAATAATATAGATCTCCAATATTAGAATAATATCATCACAGTATAATACTGTTATATTTATACACACAGAATAACCTAAACATATAGCACATAACCCTATCAGTCTTTACAACACATAAGACTTAGTATCAGGTCAAATTATTTCAGTCTGACTTGAAACCGACACAATTCTATCATCCCGACGGTCTAGTCGGACAAAAATCGAGTTTAAGTTCAATTAAACTCTATCTAACCACTTAACCATTATCACATATAATTTCTTATCAGACAAAACATTTTTCCTAGGCTCGTAATAATTTTCGGATAATTATTACCATTTATCAACATTTTTCAATCCTTAAAACCTTATTTAAATGAATTAAACACCACTTAATACCTTAATCATTAATATTTATTTATTATAAAATATTAATAAAAATCATTACATAATATTATAATATAATTATAATATCACATAGTATTTTTAATACTTTAAAATCATAATTATATGATTTTCCAACACTTTAATTCATTATCCGATAATTGCTATTAATATTTAGAATATTAATATTTTCATGCCAAAATATCAAAAGTTATATTTTATAACTTAAAAATATTTTTATAACACTTAAATCATTTTTATATGATTTATAAAGCATTAATTCCATTTTTCCTTAATTTATTTAATATATCTATTAAATAAACTAATTATCTTTAATATTAATTAACTAATGAATTTCATCACAAAATATTAAAATTCATCAAAAATAACTTAAAATATTTTCTTATACCATAATATTATTTTTCATGATTTTTCATGAATTAATTTTTTTTAAATAATTTATTTAATACAATAATTAAATAAATAAATACCATTTATATTCCTAAAATATTAAATATTTTCGAAATATACTCAAAATAGTTAAAAACTATTTTTCAGACTTTAAAATAATTTTTCATAATTTATTATGTATTTTTAATAATTAAAAATTATTTTTTTCTAATTTTTAATCATTTTTCGGAAATATAAAATAAACTGTCGCTGAAGACCTTTAGCGACACTTGTCTGTCGCCTTAGGTGTTCTTGGGCCAAACCCAGATTTTCAAGTCAGTTGCGAGGGTGGGTGGTTTGACCGGATTTAATTCATTGTTCCTTACGTTTTCTGGGCTTGTAAAAACTTTGATGTTGTAGTACGCATGTAGTAATACAAGTATATACCAATTCCATAACCAAAACAACAACATAACAACGAGATCTAAGCTTCCAAACATTCTGACAAACATGTTCTTCATTTTTCTGGGTTTACCAGAATCCAAGGTACCTACTTTGGGTCCTTATAACTTTCATTCTAAGTCCGATTTATGTGATCTATCAACTTCAGTTTGTAGACAACATGTAGTACTACAACTATCAAGAATAATAACACAAAAACATCACAGCATGAACAAGATATGGTCGGTCAAAGTAGGACACGGACACAATTCTTAAAGTTTTCTGGGTTCGCGATTTAGGCAGATCGGTCAACGGGTTTTGACCGTTTATATCTTACGATCTATAATAGATCTGGGTCTGATTCTTTTTGCACCTTAAATAACATATAGTAAGATACATGTTACAAGTTTTAAACATCAAAAACACGTAACACACGGATCTATGGGATCTGACATTCGGCTGAAAAACAAAATTTTCCAGATTTCCAGATTTTGAAAATTTTTAAATTCGTGCACTTTGATGTTATGGGTCATGGATTTAACAACCCAGAACATCAATTGACACCCTATTACACATCTTTGCACAATCAATTACAACATTTAACAAAGAATCATGAGATTTCTAAAATTTAGGGATTTATACCTTTATGCTTTGAATTTTCAATTCTGACTTTTGATTCTGATTTTGGTTTGCTGATTCTTGATCATGGATCATCTTTTCACTCTCCCTCACTCCAATTTTCGGATTTGAAGAGGGAGAAAAAGTTGTGGAAGAGCAAAATAGCAAATGAGTAACTTTTTATTACTTTTCTTTCTTTTAATCTCTTATATCTACCAATTCAATGCATGTGGCTGAGTTTTGTAGCTAGGTAGACTGATTTGCTGGATTTGTAGGTTGCACAAAGTCAATCTAGTAGCTTACCAACTAAAGTTCTTGGACAAATTGCAAGCTACCTAAAATAATGCACAAAAAGGCATTTCGGTCATTTCCTTTAATTTCTAGATTTTCCATTTTATGAAACCCTTAGGGTTTAGGGTTTAGCATACTAAGATTTAGAGTTTGGACAAATTTAGGGTTTAGGTTTTAACCCTTAACTTTGTAATTTAATTTCTATATTTTCGAATTTCGATTTTCAAAATAGAAAATTAACATTTTTAACTTATAATTAGGATTTACTAATTATATCAAAAAATTTCTTAATCATAAATTCAGTATTGCTAATTAGGATTAGCATTTCATAATTACCACCGCTAATTAAGCAATTAGGGTCAATATTGTGCATTAGGTTTCAAAACCACATTTTAGGGTTTTAAATAGAAAAATAAATTTTCTAATTTATAAATTAAATCTCGTAATTAGATTAGGGTTTTCTAATTACACAAAAATTGAAATAATTAGGATTAGGGTTTCCTAATTAGCATTGCTAATTTTAGCAATTAAATTCCACAATTGAGCATTAGGGTTTCTGACGGAACAATTAGGGTTCCAAAAATTGAAAATTAGGGTTTGTTAATTAATTAACCCTTACCCTAATTAGTACTTAATTAATAGCACTAAAGCATTAAAATTCTCCGTTATATTCCCATATTAGGGTTTCATTTTATCAGAATCTAAAATTAGGGTTTTCAGATCTGGTATTAGGGTTTTCAAATAATCAATTAGAATTTTCAGTAATTCTTTAGGGTTTTCCCTAATTAATTTAATATTAATGACGTTTAACATTGCACATACATTGCATTCCCAATCTAGGATTTTCAATATCCGAATTAGGATTTCGTACACCCGGAACTGAAACTAGGGTTTCCAGAACCGGTTTCTAGGGTTTTTTTTATTAGACGTTAGGGTTTTCTTACTGAACGTTGTCGTTCTTAATATAAACTTAGGGTTTGTCACAGATATAATTTATCTGATCAACCCATGACCCTTAATCACATTCTGAACACATCATTAACCATAAACACAGAACATAATCACATAAATCCTTAATCCTGAATAATTCACCTATATCTTTCACCGAATTTTGAAATCCTCAAAATTCAATCCCAATAACATTAAACACATACACTTATTTTCTGTCTAGGTCTAATATTTGACGTTAAATCAATCATCTAAGATTTTAATAAATTGCCCAAATTCTCGGGTTGTCACAGCCCCTAGCCTTGGTTTTGTATATAAACAAGCCTTAAGCTCATATGTTTGATTAAAAATTTCAACCAACACTTGAGAGAGAAAGAGAGAGAGTCCAGATGGGAGAAGAAGAGGAAGAGGAAGAGGTAAAGCTTGCCAGAGTGCACGCTTTGTCCGACGGAAGGAGATTAATGAAGAACGGTAATTCGAACCCTAGTTTCTTCTAATTTTCTTTAAGTTTAATATGTTCAAAAATATAACTTAATGAAGATAAGAAGTAGATTAAGTTAGAAATGATTTCATATGGTTGTAATCGTAAGAAAATTAAGAAATAAGAATTTGAAGTTTATTTTATAAATTTCTTAAGGAAGTATAAGATTCGTAAGAATTTTGAGCGATCTGAATGAATCTTATGAATGAGTAGGTTAAATAAGTAAGGAATGATGTTCTATAACATCAAATTCCAAGAAAAAGTGAAATCGTAATCCAAAATATCGATTAAAAAATGAAGAACACGAAGAACGTTGTTGATGGACAAATTTAAAACCATCGTAGTATAATTGTTGTTGATGGACAAGTTTAAAACCATCGCGTATAAGTTAGATGCTTATTGATTGGTTAGGAACGTTAGAAATGTTCGTGAAGAATGGATTAAAACTGAGCTATAACGAAGTTATGGCGAAAATTTCGTAAAAGATGAACGAGAAATAGAAAGTATGTGAATGAACCCGAACATGTAGGGTTTCATAAGAATGTAAGAGAACGTATAAAACGTGAGTTGTGAACTCAAGAAAGAATGAGTTCCAAGTTCGGATGACCGAATTACGGACGAACGAATGAAGAACGTTAATAATATAAAACGAACGAAGAGTGAAGATTAAGCCAATTGAATGGTATGTTAACGGATACAGAATGAAGTTTTATTCGAGGGTAATCGAAGTATGTAAGATAAGGAAGAAAATGGCTTTGGAACGATCTTATTCCGAGTTATAACGAAGAAGTTATGAGATTTTGAAATCAGCGTCTAAAGCTTGTAAAAGACTTAGAAAATTTTTCTAGGTTTTATGCTTGGCGCCGCAGCGCGAGTCATGCCTTGGGGGTCGATGCCATAGCACAAGCTCGGGTCATTAGCTACTGCTAACTGGCGTCGCAACGCGAAGGAAAGGGAAGGGCAAAGTGCCGTAGAACCGGTGCAGGGAAATGCCCAGAAATGAGATTTTTATTGCTCAATTCCTTGGGGTTGTGCAAGAAAGAAATATGAACATGTAGTTCAACTAATGTAACACTTAATCAAGTGTATTAAACCTTTAATGAAGGTTGAACAGAAAGATTAAACAAGATTAAAAGAAGTTGAATATAGGTTATGGAATCGATATCCGGGGACCGTAGTCGCGATAAACGAACGTGAGGGATTGCTATGATTGTGATTCCTTAGACGCTGAGTGACGAGGGTAATGAATAACATTTCGATGTTATGTCATAGTAATGCGAGATGAATGTAAAGCATTTAGACGTTGTTAACGCAATGTTGTTGCGATGAACGATCGGTCTTAGCATACAACGATCGGTATGGCTTCGACGTTAAGAAAGAATAAAGAACATGGGGTTCATGGGATGGATAAAGATTGAAAGTAATTGAAACCATGAATAAAGGTTGAATGAGAGATTAAAAGATAAGCAACATGAATGCTAAATACGTAAACGATCCTCGTGAATCGTATTCACGTTAAACGAATGTTCTAAGTATACATTGGTTGTATGACTTAGACAATAAAGAATAAATCCTGAGGTATGACATTTATTTGTCAGAAAGCCATAAGGAATAAGAATTTGACTTAACGAACATTATAGCCTAATAGTTCGGATAATTTAAGATAAGTAAGGTTGTAGTACAATCGTAACATTTGATGATTGACATATGGGAGCTGGGCTAAATAATTCCTTCAGAGAGCAAAGGTATATACGAAACTGGTAACCGATCTAACTCACTGTGATGGCAGTGTAGATGAGACGGGAACTTGTTTGTGGGAAACCAACCAGAGTACCATATGGACTACCAGCAGAGAAGCGATGTGTGCTGAGTCCTAGAGAAGTTATAAGAAGAAGATAAGAATGTGAATCATCAAAGATGATGAATGTTTTGAGTAAGACATCTCCGTATGTCATGAAGCCATATACCGGTAATGAAAGTTAGTCGCGTAAAAGTATATTGCAAGAACGTGAACCCTAAGAAGTAAAGTTAAGTAAACCAATGTGTAAGTCAATTATATGACTAATTGGTGTATGTGGTATTTCCTTATGTGTTATAGGGATTGGAATGAGCAGTTCAGCGTAAGCTGTAGCTGTGCGTAAGGCAAGTTTCCTAACTTCATTCATATTTTAAATGAATGCTAGTTTCTAAAACTTCTCAGATGTTGAACTTCAGAAGTTCTGTCTATGTGCAAATGTGTGATATTTGTACAAGGTGTTAGAATATATGAGGACTTGTGCCACAATGTGAACACTTCAGTGTTTCTATGATATGAACTGTTCTGTGATTGAACTGTTCAATATGAGCATGTTCTGTTTATACATGAACCGTTATTGTTAAGTCTGTGCTATTGATTCTAGCCAGACAGAATACATATGAAAGAGAGTAGAGAATGAAAGTATTTCAAAGTAAATGTAACTAATGTTTTAAAATGATAGGAATCGAGATTATTCCTATTATTCAAGCTGCTTCATAACCTTTGTTCGGTTATTAAAGTCTTACAAGAATGTTTGAATTCTTAACACTACTAGAAATTCGACATATAGCGACGAGCTATAGCGACGGTCGGCACGGAACCGTCGCTATAGGGTATCTATAGCGACGGTCAGCAAGGAACCGTCGGTATAGAGGCTTTTTTTAAAAGATAAAACCCTCCCACTTTCCACAAATCAGTATCTTCACTCTTTTTTTTCTCTCGTTACAGACAACGATGCAGTAGTACTTAGGGTTTTAGTGCAAAATTGAACAAAGATTTTGAACTATTGAAGCTTAATCAAGGTATAGGATATGGGATGGTGAGGTGGTTGGTGGAGTCGGAGCCAGAGGACTGAGATCGAATAATTCCGTCGATTGCTGCTATCATACGCCGGTGCGTGGAGAAGTAAAGACGAAGAGGAGCTCGAGAACAAGCGTCTAACGGCCGGTGTGCTTCACCAGCGGTGTTTCTTTCTTAGGCCTCGCTATTGTTAATCAACTTCTAATACGTGGATATTTCGTCCGGATCATCGTGCATAACGAAGGTGAGGAGTTTTTTTTACTTGTGTTCTTTGGCTTTATTTTCATTTTGTTTGATTTATTTTTTGGCTGGAGGAAAGGCATTAAAGGAAATCTTAAGATTCGCCAACAAATTGTTTGCATTTTTTTTTCTGTTAGGAATATCTGTTCATTTGTTACAGGAAATTTTCATTTGTTGGTTCTTGAGGGATCTATGTCTATATTATTTGGTAAGCACAAAAGAAATGTTATTTGGTAAGAATAGAAGCTTTATTTGATTCTAAAGGAGAGATTGATGGTGAGGATGTGGCAGTCAATAATGAAGGAGATTCAACGCCTTGTGAATGTGTATTCAACACCTTGTGAATGTGGATTCCATAATTTCTGTTTGGAACCACCATTGTTGAAAGAATGTAATAACCTCCAAACCACTAAGTTGATAGTAATATCTGGATTTTGCTTCTCAAATTCCGCATTTCTTATTTGCGTGTAACTTTTTTCTTCTTCATGTTGATTTGGGTCACCTACCTTAATGGCATTGCCAAAAGCTTTGTCAATTAAGCCATTGGTGTATACCTATGATTTCCTTTGATTTGATTTAATACAGTAATGCACGATCTATATGTACATATTGTATACACTACTGTTTGCTATTTTGAATAGCTGATAGAAACCTCGCATTGTGTCTTTAGCTCATTTAATTCCATGTCTCGCGTGTGTATCAAACGAGTGATATATTTGTTAAAGTGCAATACTTGTAGACCATTTTCATGAAACTTTTGACATTGATTTGTTAAGGACATCATGCTGATTTTTGGCATATTTAGTGGAAGTGGCTGTGTTCTGTCAATCTATTCTTTGTCCATTTGACGGGCATGGCTTCTTGTCACTGTGTTCATATTGTGAATAAATATAAGTTGTTCATTCCCAGAAAATGGCATATTTTTATAACCTTCGTGGACTGGAATCAACTACAATCAATATGTGTTAGAAGATTAGTTAAAAAATGTCTATCTTGTTTGAATGTTAAGTAGATCATTGTACCGAGCAAAGCTTTACTGATGGCCATCCTAAAATTAGCTTCATGCTCTCTAACTTGATATTAGTTCGAAGAGGCTCGACTTGGTAGCAGTTTGTTTGAATCAGCTGGATCGAATTATATTGCAAGTCTGTGCTAATTGCCTATTTAGTCATACTTGCAGCCTCTTGCTTGAATTATTTAAGAATTGGGTTCTAGTTATTCTTATTAATTTGGCACCATTTTCAACATGTTCCCATCATCTTTCTCCAAGTGAATTGTTTTTAGATAATCATAAGAAAATAGTGAGCATTTATTTTTGGTTTTAATATATTAGAAAGAAGCATAAAGCCACGATTATTCAATTTCTGCGTTTAATTTATACCATGTACGCTCTATTTCTTTTTCCTTCCATGAATCTATCACGAACTCAGTCATTGATTACTGCTAGTTTGAGTTTTGTTCATTTTATAACAATGAATGTATGCTAGTCAATGTCGTTCAATTGTTCATATCTTCTGGTATTTTAGCAACCTCAAATTGCACATATTTCACCAAACAAGAGGTTATGTCATCACATGCTTATCAGCAGGTTTTGGATGAAGATAAGGATTTATAGTAATAACATACTGAGTATGATATAACTTCATTGTGTATTGAGCAGGTGCAGTTTCATGAACTTTGCAAGGAATGTTAAATGCCTTGAATACAAGGAACCAAGACCAAAGAGAGAGCTGACAGGTGGTGAGTGGGAGTGTCCTCAGTAAGTTTTACTTCCTCCTTATGCTCAAGTAAAAGGTCTGTCTTTATTTGTGAAGACTGACAAGGAATTCCAGAGTAGAGGCATGGAATTTTTCATGCTTTCCTTGCACTTGTTTCAGTTGTATTATGGTTTATCATTAAATTTAATTCCTCAATCGCATCTCATTTTCTTCAAGACTAACTTCTGGAACCACAAGTTACATTTGTAATAGTAGATCGATGGACTGTTACTGTTGCATCTGTTGGAGATTCCCGCTGTATTAATTTTAGATACACAGGGCGGTATATTTCAGGAGAAAGGACTAACATCCTTAAGCATTATGCAATGAAGGAAAAACCTAATGAGGGCTCCATGAGGCAATGAAGGGCCAACATCCTTAAGATTCTAACTAACTGCTGCAATCTCAGAAGAGAACATGTAACAGCCAGTGGAGTCTCCATGAGGCCAAATTTGTGACAATAAATTTGCTCTAAATTTGATTAAGCAATTGTTAAGTCTTGAGTTGTAATGTGAATGATTTTAAATGATGTATATAATATTTTTTATGTTTTACTTTATAGTTTATAGTGTACTTCTGTTTGTTGAATAAATATGCATTATTAATTAATTTTTTTTGAAATCTATAAAGTCTATAGCGACGGTCGACGACCGTCGCTATAGCCCTAAAGACCGTCGCTATAGAGTTTACCGACGCCTTCTATGGCGACGGTCGATGACCGTCGCTAAATCCTATAGCGACGGTCTTTAGGCCTATACCGACGGTCGGCGACCGTAGCTATAGGTCGATTTTCTAGTAGTGTAAAGTTGTTTGTTCAACTGTTATGACTTGCTGGGCAATTTAATGCTCACACTTGCTTTAAATAAAAACATTTTCAACGAACGATGTTAGAAGAACTTAAGGATCCTGGAAAGATTAAGCTGATCGGTATCCAGAAGAAGTGCCATTCATTAGATGAATGAGCGTGAAGATCAAGCGAAGACTTGTAATATAGAATGATAGAATTAAACTATAGAATAGTTTAATGAACGATTATGTATCCTTGGTGGCGGATAAAAGTCACTTGTACAAGATGTAATGAATAATGTAATTATCATTATTTGGAATGAAAGAGGTTTTAAGGTTTTAGAACCGGGGATTTGAGGATATGTGTTGTTATATTTAGCTATATAATGATGTATGTTTGGAAGAAGATGGGATCGTGACGTACGTAATCCGGATGTGAAAATAGACTGGATTTTGGGGGCGTTACAGACAACCTCTGATCAAGAAATCAGATGGAGAAAATAAAGTTGACTACCTACCCGAGACATCAAAGTGACATCTCTGACAGGGTAGGTGAAATAGTAGACTGCAATGTCAAAAAGTCAGAAAAAGGGATGTCAAGTCACATCTGCAGTCTACACCAAACAACTCGAGATTTGCGAAGCAATTCAAAGAGCTTTTAATGACTACTTTCCAATGGGAAGATTGGGAAGGAGTATAAATCAACAGAGTTTCAAAGATCAAGAGTTGCTAATGGTTGCTAAAGTTGCTGAGGTTGGAGAGATGATGGACTGATCAAAATAACGTAAAATAGTGAGTGACCAATGAAGGTCCAAAAGCTCACTCTACGATCCACCAAGAACACTTGGAGATGAACATAGTAAGAAGTAGAAGTGAGAGTTCTACAATGTAGAAGTGAGAGTTCTACTACAAGAAGAGTGTTTTGAACTGCCAAGAGAAAGAAGAGCATCAATGTCATCTTGATGTCTATAATGGGTAGACTCTAAGTACTAGAGAGAAGAGCTTACAGTCATCTTAACAAGTCCATCATGAGAAGGCATCAAGTATCAAGGAAGAAGATCACCAACATCATCATGATGTCAAGTATGAGAAAGTTTCTAAGTACCTAATAGAAGAGCCTACAGTCATCTTAGAAACTCATCATGTGCAACCATCAAGTATTAAGAAGAATGATCTTCACTGCAGTTCAACAAGGGATCATCAGAAGAGGTTGAGTATCTGAAGAAGCTGAGCATCATGCAACACTCAACTGCACCTCAAGGATGATCAAGTCAAGCTGCTAAGCATTCAGAGATTAAGAGCTTAAAAGATATCTTAGCAGCACCTCCAACAAACATCAACAAGAAGCCAGGGCCTGAGGGGTCCTTGTTCGGAGGGACTAAATGAAGTTCCAAGCCTGCTGGGCTTGAAGAGTTCCTAGGGAACTAAAGGAGTTCCAAGGCTGCTGGCCTTGAAGAGTTCTTAGTGAACTGAAGTTTTGGTTGCTGGCCTTGAAGAAATCTTAGTGATTCAGGGCGCTGCCCTTCCTTAGTGGAAATCCTGCTAGTTGAAAGAAGATGAGTGGATTAGGAGTTTGAGTCTCTGAACCACTTAAAACCACTTGTGTCATTTACTTTATGTCATTTACATTATGTACTTAACTGCTATAACTGCTATGTATGTATTAACTGCTTACCACTTAACTAACTCTAAGAACAATGTCTGTATGATTATGAATATATTAGTGAAGGGGATCTTTTGCTTATTCCGATGTGCTTGAAAAGATTCTTATATTTGTCATATGCTAATTCATTAGCAATACAAAATAAAAGGGAAAATTATTTAAAAAAAATGATCTATTCAACCCCCCTTCTATATCTATTGTGTGCCTACTAGGAACTAACAATTGATATCAGAGCAGGTTCTCATGCCATATTAAAAAGCTAATTTCTTTGAGTCTGATCCTAGGCACAAACATTGTTCTAAACTTAGTTTAGTTGTAAGTCACTTGTAAATGCAGATGAGCTTACAAGTTGTAAATATTGTGTACAGGTAAATGTGTATATACACCTGAAGCTGCTCAAATTGGTCCATGTTCTTAAATGCTATAGCAGCAAGACCAATCCGTGTTAACAATCAATCGTACAATCTAAATAGCAGATATGAGAGCTCAAGAGGCATCAACAGCAAATGGTCAAGCATCCACCAGACTAAAAGATGAAAAGGCCACATGTGCTAAGAAGTACTCATTCAAAGAAGAAAGAAGAATCTTTCAAAACCAAAGCTGGATATGAACCTTGAGGACTCAAGGTTGTCAAAGAACTAAAGATGTCAAGATTCTCTGAGCCTACATCTTCAAGACTATGACTGATTGATCAAAGGATAACTAGAGCAACAAGCTGTCAGAAGTAAAAGAAAAAGTATGCACATCAATGCCTAACCTCAGTATATCAAGATAAATGATTTTTAAGAAATTGACAATGCAAAGGTATGGTTCCTCATCAGTATAAATGTGTACATCATATTGCATCACCTTATGCACTATAACTGCATTCTATCAAGAGGCCATACTCTATATAAAAAGGAGAAGAGAGAAAGTACACTGAAGTTGGAAACTCAAATGCTAACAAACTTTCTCTCCATCCTAGTTTTAAGTTGAAGATAACATCTTAAAAGAAGTTTGAAATAGGTCATAAGCTTACCAAGGTTTAATTAATTTTTAAGTGGAGAAATCTTTTCTGATGGGTTAGTATGTATGTACAAACCTATGTTCTAAGTTTTTGATAACACATAGAGTATGATCAGTTCTATAAGAGTATCTTGAAGATTTATAGAAATTGATCACCTCCATGAATCAACCAGATACAAATAAGTGTTAGAGTTGATTCTCACTCTGTGAACATTTAAACTCTGTGAACATAACCAAGCAAATGATGAAACCATCAAAGAAAAAAACATGTCTTATTAAATTGGTTAATCTTACACACACTCATCATCATGCATCCTAAAAATGTCATATATAAATTGGATACATGCATGAATATGATTGTTGGTGATCAATATGATGAAATTTCAAGAATATGAGGAACAAGGATTTAGAAAACTGACCTAGCAGGACCCATTTAACCATGGGTACCAAAAATAGAAATTTAACTAACCTGCAGGTACCTGGTCTATCTGGCCACACTAAGGAATTCTGAAGCAGAAGACTTCAGTCAAGAAGAAGATTCAACCAGCAGAAGGCTTAAGACTGTTCAGAAATGATTCTGATAAAACTCCTATATGTCAAAGCCTGTCCTTGAAGACCTGCTGAGCTAATCTGAATGAAGTTCACATGGCTGCTGATCTTTATATGAAAGCATGCCATTCAACCAAAGATAAAAAGGATCATTAAGCATCAATCATGAGAAACTAATTACGGGAGCAGAACTCCACAAGCACAGACTGACAAGGAAGACTACGTTCGTAGTTGTGACACCCCCAAATCCGGGTTACCTGACTCCCGAGTTTGGTGTTCACGATCCACACTATAATATCATTTAACTACCCATTTATATATAAATAGGAATATATACATCATTAACATAAGTTGTTAATACATAAGTCCTAGGTATCTAACCTTAAATTACAAACATACCCCCTTAGATAAACAAAAAGGGTTTACAATACAACATAATAATAATGTTTTTTATAACTACTCCAGCATCTTGCCTTTGCCTTTATTCTTCTTTGATCCGCTGGCCTCTTCATTCCTAGCTGAAATGTTTTATTTATTGCAAGGGTGAGCAACAAATTTGCCCTGCAAGTTAAGATATACAATAAATGTATAAGTATTAGAATAATAGACTATCTATTTTGATAGAATGAAACCAAAGTTCGGGGAACTTTGAATTAGCTGAACAAATCGTTAATCAATAACAAGGCTTCTCCTTTTCTATGCAACACCATAATTTGATAATGAAAGAGTATAACGCTTTCAAAGTTCTACAAGAATCAATTCTACATAATAGCAAAGTGGAATAATTTCCAGATTATACTGAGCGATCACACAAGATCTTTGAACTTATTTTCTCGGGTATCCATCAAAGATTTACTTTGATATATACCAGGAGTATCAGATAACCATAAAGATTAAATCATACCCCTCTGCAAGTACTTAGAGCCGGCCAACTCCTTGTACCCTATATTATGCATAATACTCAAAACGCGCGCAAAGGTCGAATTCACGACCCAAAATGTTCCCTTTATATAAAAGGTTGTTCTTCTCAGTCTTAGAATCAAGATTTTGATTTTACAACGAAATACTGTGATTTCAAATTCTATTTACTTATCGATCTTGCCGAAATAATTGGCATCGATTCTACCAACAACAATTGAATTATTTTCTTGAATTTATCAAGTTCTAACAAATGTTTGTCTAGCCAGAATAATTAGCTAAGACATTTCTCAACACAATTTGACAATGAACAGGAATTATCTGTACTGTCAATTCTAACTTCTACAGATTTTAAATATTCAACAACAGTAATTCTACGAAAATATATTTCTGAATCAGTAATTCAATTTGAATTATTAAACATGCACTAACTGCGAATAATCAACAATAACTTCCCTGGATGTGGTGTAATTAGCAATAATTAACCACTATAATAATTGAAGGAAATATAACTCAAGGTTGAGTTAGGAAACTTGCCTTCCACATTGATTACAGCTACACAATATAATTAACTGCGTTCGTAAGACCTATATTCAACAATGTCGGTCTCACAATTAGTACAAACATTTATAACACATAACACTGTATTTTACAGTCAAACTTCTCCTAGGCACATTACCACATAGCCACATTAGTGTTTATAACCTATATAAACACTTATCACGTCTAACTATTTCGGTCTGGTTGGATTTTGGTCCATTCTCGGTGTTCTGGTCACTCTATCCGGCAATTAACACATTGGTTGTCAATTAAACTTGGTCTCTAAGCTTCAATATTATTTTAGATAAGTCAAATATCGTTTATAATATTTTCCGTAAGCTTTTAATAATTAATAAACAATTATTATAATTTATAATAATTTTTCAAACACTTAAATCAATTTTTAAATGATTTAATTATCAAATAATCATATCATTATTAATAATTAATAATATCAGAATAGTAATAACATGCATTCCAAAATATTAAAGTTATCATCAATAACTTAAAATATTTTTAAATCATCAATATTCTACTTAAATGATTTTTAAAATATTTAAAATCATTTTTAAATCATCACTATTAATATATAAATATTAATGAAATTATTATCTAAATATTAAAAGTCATATTTTATAACTTAAAATATTTTTAAAATATTTTTCTCATTTTTAAATCAATAAAAATCATTTTTAATTCATTTATTTAATATAATAATTAAATAAATCAAATATCATTAATATAACTTTATTAATGGAAATTCTCCAAAAATATTGAAAATTATATTTTATAATTTAAAATATTTTTTAACACTTTATTCTAAATTAAAATGATTTTTAAATCATTTTTATCTTATTTATTTTATTTAATAATCAAATAAATTTAATATCATTAATATTAAATTATTAATGAAAATTCTCCAAAAATATTAAAAGTTACATTTTATAACTCAAAATATTTTTAAATACATTTTTTTATTTAAAATGATTTTTTCATAATATTAAATTATTTTTCTCTAATTTATTGAATATACTAATTAAATAAATTAAATACCTTTAATATTATAAATAATTATAAATATTAAAGAAAAATATTCCAATTGGTCAAAAATTATTTTTCATAATTTAAAATAATTTTTAAAACTATTTTTGGTAATTTTTATAATTTATTTCTATTTTTATTATTAATTTCCGGAATATTCAGAAAATAAATAAATAAAACCGTCACTATAGATCTTTAGCGACAGAAAGCGTCGCTGTTGGTGTTCTTGAGCTCAAGAACACTGACAGCCGGCAGCTCAAGGGTCCACGTTTGACCGCGTATAATTTCCAATCTGTTCATGTTCTGAGTTAACTAAAACTTTGGTATTGTAGTATTAATGTAACACTGCAATACCTAATCGATACTTTGGTCAAACAACATCATAACAAGGAGATCAAAGCCTCCAAAGTTGCTGTCAGACGGTTTCTGGGTTTTCCAGAAACCCAGCAGTTTCGAGTGCTCACTTTCAAGCTTAATTTAATCAATCTTCGGTTCATGTTTTATGTGGTTTGATGGCTCAAACCTGTAGTACTAGTGTCAAGGTACATTTTCATCACAACAAGTCAGATAATCAACATCTAAATCTCCAGATTTTATCCGGTCAAACTATGTCAGAACAGTTGTTCTTAACCGTTTCTGAGTTTTCCAGAATTTTACTTTGTGACCGAGAAGCATGGTTTGACCGTTCATATAATCACACATGTTTGTTATTTAAACGATCTAAAGGTCTAGATCTGAAATACACATTACAGGCTACTATTGGGTTACAAAAACATCAACAAATAATTTAAAACCAGACAGATCCCAACCTTAGAACTTACTATCAGACCTTGTTTTCTATTTCTGGGTTACCCAAAATTCGACCCGGTCATGGTCGGTCAACGGTCTTTGACCGCTTACAACTCACGATCTAAACATCATTTACCAGTACTACCACTTGCAGAATAAAGACAACATACCAGGCTACCATTACAAAACATAAAACAAGAAAACGAAAACACAGGCACTGATCTATGGCACCTGACATTAGCTTGTCAGACCACAGATCGTGTTCTTGACAGTTTTAAAAAACTTCGAGTTTTATCAACTTTGATGCCATGGATCTATGATAGATCATCATAAATCAACTAAAAACATATCCTAGCATGAAACTAAACACATAAACAGAATTATTTCCTAAGTATACAAGATCAAAAATATAAATAGGGTTATACCTCTTTTGTCCAATCTTTGATCTTGATTCTCCTAAATTGATTATGGTGATCTAAAGACTGAATTTGGGACTGGTATGCTAGCCAATTTCGGAGGTTCTTGTATGAGGGAGAGTTGGTGAGAGCTTTGGTGAAAAATAAGCAAAATATTGAACTTTCTCTCTCCCGATCTCTTATATAATGCTTTGATTCAATGAATGCAATGTTGTGTTGTCATGTAGGCTGATTTTCTGAGATTTTGTGAGCCACTAAGTCAAGAGAGTTGGTGAACAACTCTTGATTTGGCAAGATTTACAAGAAATCTAATAAAATCTCCATAAAGGGCATTTTGGTCTTTTGAAAATTAAATTAAATGATAAACATGGAATTTGTACCAACCCTTAGGGTTTGGGGCTTGGATTAGGGTTTAGGGTTTGAACCCTTTAGATATCAAAAATTTCTAGTTCCCACAATTTTCAAATTTAGGGTTTAATTAGAAAAATAAATTTTCTAAAATAAAATTAGGGTTTCAAAAATAGAAATTTAACATACAAAAATATAATAAAAGCTTTCTATTCATATATAAGTTTAATGAACCCATAGGCTTGTCAATTAGGATTAGGGTTTCCTAATTTAGGGTTTATAATTTTCGGTTCTGAAATTAGGGTTTCTCGGCGTACAATTAGGGTTTCTAACTGTACAATTAATTTTATAAATCTGAGATTAGGGTTTCCAATCCCTTATTAGGGTTTAATAATATTAAACCTTATCCAATTAATTTTTTTAATCATTGATCAAAAATTCTATACCGTTCAAACACATACATATTAATATAATTATTTTAATTATATTTTCTATCGAATCCCGTTCCAATAATTAGGGTTAGGGTTTTTATTCTCCGTTAAGCACAACTCTACTCTAATTTTATTAGTCAATACATAAATTGACCTTCTCGATACACGTATCATAGAAACTTGTCACAAAATTGATAATTAATATAATATTAATTAAAAAAAAAATTATTCGCAAATTTTGGATTATTCGAAATCCTGGTTTATCACATTCACCCCTCCTTAAAAGGATTCCGTGCTCGGAATCACCGCTTTCTTATATTCTACAATCTTTTAAAGTTGTATCATCAATTTATTTTAATCAACACCATATAAATTTTGGTTTCAAATTCTAACCTGTGACCTGAGTCTTTAAAAGAAAATAGTTCACAGAATTATCTAACTCCTATTATTCGCGTAATTAAATCATTACCTGCTGCCACGTCCTGAGTTGCCACTACATCTTGCACCGTCATGTTGAATGTACGGGCCATTGGTCTTCCTGGCTGTGCAGGTCCTCGAATCGTCAAGCTTCCGCCACCGGGTCCCTTATTGGCGCTTTCCTTCTCAGCATTTCTTTTCGGACAGTTTCGTACAATATGGTCGGTCGATCCGCATCCAAAGCAACCTTGAATTTTTTTCGGACTGGGACAATTGGGTGACATATGCCCCCCTTGCCCGCAGTTATAGCAAACTCCCTTCTTCTTCAGGCAAACTCCAGCATGGTGCTTCCCACAATTCGAACATGGCTCCCTTCCTTTCCTATTATCTTCTGTCTTATTACCCGACTGGGTATTCTCATTCCATTTTCTCTTATTCGGATTACTTCCTCCACTACTTCCACCGTAATTTGTTTTCTTCTTCTTTTCCTGATGAAATCGAGACGCTGCTTCGCTCTCTCCTTCAGCAATTAGCGCTTTCTCCAATAGAGCCGCAAAAGTGTTGATCTGCAGCACAGCTACTTTGTTGAATATCCCCGGCTTCAGCCCATTCTCGAATCTTCGCGCTTTTCTTGCTTCTGTGTCCACCTGATGAGGTGCAAATCATGCCAGCTCGTTGAATTTGGCAGCATATTCAGATACCGACATGTTCTCCTGCTTTAGTTCTAAGAATTTGACTTCCATTATGGATTGCATACTTGGTGAGAATTTGTTCTCAAAGAACAACTCCTTGAATCTTGTCCACAACACCACCTCTGTACCAGCTCTTGCTTGGTTCGTCTCCCACCAGTAATTGGCTTCTCCCTTCATCAGATAAGTTGTAAAAGCTGTCTTTTGCTCTTCTGCCACACGTGCAATAATAAATGCTTTCTCCATCTCCTTTACTCAAGTTTGGGCTTTAATCGGATCGGTGGTTCCCTTGAATTCTGGCGGTCCTACCGCTTTAAAGTCCTTGAAATTAGCTAATTTGTCAGCTGGCTGTTCTCTCGCTCTTCCTCTTCCTGTGGGAGCTCTATTCTCCATAGCTTCGGCTATCATATTTGCAAAATTTTGCATTGGGTCAACTTGACCTCCTTCGTTATTCACTGAATGTTCTTCTCGTTGGTTTCGATTCTGTCGTCTAGGCGGCATGATCTGATTTAAATAAAAATCTTATATTAATACTCTTTCTCTATACAAATTCTTAACACAATAAGAATTCAACACATAATTCTCAAGTAATTGCATATTTATTCAAAAAGCACATAGTACATTTAGTACTTCACATATTACTATCCCTTTTTAAATCATATAAGGATTAACAACACAACTTTACACAAAAAGTTGTTATTCTCCATTTTCACCTTACTATATCCAGTTCATCAAACTTACCACACTTAGGAGTTCAGTAACTTGCCACAATTATACAAGTGTATGAGCTTATCCTAGTCAGACCTTTGGCGTCCATTCGCTGAGGGGTTCAAAACATTTTATATAATTATGAGTCATGAACATACCATAAGTATGAGTTCTAAGAACACACAAATTTATTTTAATCTTATATTTATATAGAAAATAAAGATTTCATTCATACAAACATATCATTGCATTTATATTCATGCAAATATTACATAGTACTTTTTAGTACACAACCCATACAACTACAAATAGGTACTATCCCTTTTTCACAAAAGTCGGGATTCATTACTACCACTTTACACAAAAAGTGGAGGCATACAAAAGTTATCCCCTATCAAAGAAAATATTATTCTCCACACAATTAATTCTTCTTCTTTTTAGGACAATTCTTAACCTTATGACTCGTTCCACCACATGCAAAACATCCTCCTTTCTTTGGTTTAGGACAATTTGGTGACAGATGTCCTTCTTGACCACAATTATAACACACATTCTGACCCCACATACATTCCCCCAAATGGCTCTTTTCACACTTGCCACATGCTTGCTTCTTCTTCGAGCTTGACTTTTCTGAATTAGGGCTATCGTTGTCCCTCTTCCTTTTCTTCTTGTCCTTCTTGCTGGTCCCTTCAGACGATCCCCCACCTTCTGCCTTCATTCTGTCTACATGCGCCTTGAGTTCGTTCCTTTCTTCAGTCATTTTGCATAACGCTCGTTCTGTCTTCCATAGCTGCTCCAAGAGAAACGCCTTACTTCGGAGTTCTTGAACTTCTGCAACTAGTTGATCTTGTTCTTCAACTGTAGTCTTATTCTTTATTTCTACCATAGCTGGCTCAGGCTCTACCTCCTCATCTCCTCTCAGATACATCTCGGGATAATCGTCATGATCGCTCCCCAGATTAACCATAGGTTCATTTTCTTCCACCTTATCAACTGATTCACTTTGCGCTGACACCTCGGCTTGTGGCATTGGTGCAAAAGCCGCTAACCTCTCCGTACTCATTTGATCTTCTCTAGACATCCTACAATCAATTTAAATAACTTGATTAGTACTTCATTAGTACAAACTCCTTACACTATATGTCCCCATTTCTCACTATCGTTGTACTTCGGCAATCTTTCACTTAGTACTCTAAATGAGTATTCTCTATCTCGCTTATGGTTATAATCCTAAGTCTTTCCCCACCCCACTTAAGGTTTATAACCTACAGCTCTGATACCAACCTGTAACTTTCATGGTGCTTCCAACCATAGCACCTTATAGGGGTACCTATCAGCTTGCCACCGACTAGCTCGGCGTCCCCTACGGAGAGTCCGGCTTCGGTGCATTCCACACAAGGAAGTCACCAGTGAGAGGCTCGAGGCTCTTAGCAAATTCATGCTTATAGCTCTGATACCAACCTGTGACACCCCCAAATCCGGGTTACCTGACTCCCGAGTTTGGTGTTCACGATCCACACTATAATATCATTTAACTACCCATTTATATATAAATAGGAATATATACATCATTAATATAAGTTGTTAATACATAAGTCCGAGGTTTCTAACCTTAAATTACAAACATACCCCCTTAGATAAATAAAAAGGGTTTACAATACAACATAATAATAATGTTTTTTTATAACTACTCCAGCATCTTGCCTTTGCCTTTATTCTTCTTTGATCCGCTGGCCTCTTCTTTCCTAGCTGAAATGTTTTATTTATAGCAGGGGTGAGCAACAAATTTGCCCCGCAAGTTAAGATATACAATAAATGTATAAGTATTAGAATAATAGACTATCTATTTTGATAGAATGAAACCAAAGTTCGGGGAATTTTGAATTAGCTGAACAAATCGTTAATCAATAACAAGGCTTCTCCTTTTCTATGCAACACCATAATTTGATAATGAAAGAGTATAACGCTTTCAAAGTTCTACAAGAATCAATTCTACACAATAGCAAAGTGGAATAATTTCCAGATTATACTGAGCGATCACACAAGATCTTTGAACTTATTTTCTCGGGTATCCATCAAATATTTACTTTGATATATACCAGGAGTATCAGATAACCATAAAGATTAAATCATACCCCTCTGCAAGTACTTAGAGCCGGCCAACTCCTTGTACCCTATATTATGCATAATACTCAAAACGCGCGCAAAGGTCGAATTCACGACCCAAAATGTTCCCTTTATATAAAAGGTTGTTCTTCTCAGTCTTAGAATCAAGATTTTGATTTTACAACGAAATACTGTGATTTCAAATTCTATTTACTTATCGATCTTGCCAAAATAATTGGCATCGATTCTACCAACAACAATTGAATTATTTTCTTGAATTTATCAAGTTCTAACAAATGTTTGTCTAGCCAGAATAATTAGCTAAGACATTTCTCAACACAATTTGACAATGAACAGGAATTATCTGTACTGTCAATTCTAACTTCTACAGATTTTAAATATTCAACAACAGTAATTCTACGAAAATATATTTCTGAATCAGTAATTCAATTTGAATTATTAAACATGCACTAACTACGAATAATCAACAATAACTTCCCTGGATGTGGTGTAATTAGCAATAATTAACCACTATAATAATTGAAGGAAATATAACTTAAGGTTGAGTTAGGAAACTTGCCTTCCACGTTGATTACAGCTACACAATATAATTAACTGCGTTCGTAAGACTTATATTCAACAATGTCGGTCTCACAATTAGTACAAACATTTATAACACATAACACTATATTTTACAGTTAAACTTCTCCTAGGCACATTACCACATAGCCACATTAGTGTTTATAACCTATATAAACACTTATCACGTCTAACTATTTCGGTCTGGTTGGATTTTGGTCCATTCTCGGTGTTCTGGTCACCCTATCCTGCAATTAACACATTGGTTGTCAATTAAACTTGGTCTCTAAGATTCAATATTAATTTAGATAAGTCAAATATCGTTTATAATATTTTCCGTAAGCTTTTAATAATTAATAAACAATTATTATAATTTATAATATTTTTTCAAACACTTAAATCATTTTTTAAATGATTTAATTATCAAATAATCATATCATTATTAATAATTAATAATATCAGAATAGTAATAACATACATTCCAAAATATTAAAGTTATCATCAATAACTTAAAATATTTTTAAATCATCAATATTCTACTTAAATGATTTTTAAAATATTTAAAATCATTTTTAAATCATCACCATTAATATATAAATATTAATGAAATTATTATCTAAATATTAAAAGTCATATTTTATAACTTAAAATATTTTTAAACTATTTTTCTCATTTTTAAATCAATAAAAATCATTTTTAATTCATTTATTTAATATAATAATTAAATAAATCAAATATCATTAATATTACTTTATTAATGAAAATTCTCCAAAAATATTGAAAATTATATTTTATAATTTAAAATATTTTTTAACACTTTATTCTAAATTAAAATGATTTTTAAATCATTTAAATCATTTTTATCTTATTTATTTTATTTAATAATCAAATAAATTTAATATCATTAATATTAAATTATTAATGAAAATTCTACAAAAATATTAAAAGTTACATTTTATAACTCAAAATATTTTTAAATACATTTTTCTTATTTAAAATGATTTTTTCATAATATTAAATCATTTTTCTCTAATTTATTGAATATACTAATTAAATAAATTAAATACCTTTAATATTATAAATAATTATAAATATTAAAGAAAAATATTCCAATTGGTCAAAAATTATTTTTAAAACTATTTTTGGTAATTTTTATAATTTATTTCTATTTTTATTATTAATTTACGGAATATTCAGAAAATAAATAAATAAAACCGTCGCTATAGATCTTTAGCGACAGAAAGCGTCGCTGTTGGTGTTCTTGAGCTCAAGAACACTGACAGCCGGCAGCTCAAGGGTCCACGTTTGACCGCGTATAATTTCCAATCTGTTCATGTTCTGGGTTAACTAAAACTTTGGTATTGTAGTATTAATGTAACACTACAATACCTAATCGATACTTTGGTCAAACAACATCATAACAAGGAGATCAAAGCCTCCAAAGTTGCTGTCAGACAGTTTCTGGGTTTTCCAGAAACCCAGCAGTTTCGAGTGCTCACTTTCAAGCTTAATTTAATCAATCTTCGGTTCATGTTTGATGTGGTTTGATGGCTTAAACCTGTAGTACTAGTGTCAAGGTACATTTTCATCACAACAAGTCAGATAATCAACATCTAAATCTCCAGATTTTATCCGGTCAAACTATGTCAGAACAGTTGTTCTTAACCGTTTCTGGGTTTTTCAGAATTTTACTTTGTGACCGAGAAGCATGGTTTGACCGTTCATATAATCACACATGTTTGTTATTTAAACGATCTAAAGGTCTAGACCTGAAATACACATTACAGGCTACTATTTGGTTACAAAAACATCAACAAATAATTTAAAACCAGACAGATCCCGACCTTAGAACTTACTGTCAGACCTTGTTTTCTATTTCTGGGTTACCCAAAATTCGACCCGGTCATGGCCGGTCAACGGTCTTTGACCGCTTACAACTCACGATCTAAACATCATTTACCAGTACTACCACTTGCAGGATAAAGACAACATACCAGGCTACCATTACAAAACATAAAACAAGAAAACGAAAACACAGGCACTGATCTATGGCACCTGACATTAGCTTGTCAGACCACAGATCGTGTTCTTGACAGTTTTGAAAAACTTCGAGTTTTATCAACTTTGATGCCATGGATCTATGATAGATCATCATAGATCAAATAAAAACATATCCTAGCATGAAACTAAACACATAAACAGAATTATTTCCTAAGTATACAAGATCAAAAATATAAATAGGGTTATACCTCTTTTGTCCAATCTTTGATCTTGATTCTCCTAAATTGATTATGGTGATCTAAAGACTGAATTTGGGACTGGTATGCTAGCCAATTTCGGAGGTTCTTGTATGAGGGAGAGTTGGTGAGAGCTTTGGTGAAAAATAAGCAAAATATTGAACTTTCTCTCTCCCAATCTCTTATATAATGCTTTGATTCAATGAATGCAATGTTGTGTTGTCATGTAGGCTGATTTTCTGAGATTTTGTGAGCCACTAAGTCAAGAGAGTTGGTGAACAACTCTTGATTTGGCAAGATTTACAAGAAATCTAATAAAATCTCCATAAAGGGCATTTTGGTCTTTTGAAAATTAAATTAAATGATAAACATGGAATTTGTACCAACCCTTAGGGTTTGGGGCTTGGATTAGGGTTTAGGGTTTGAACCCTTTAGATATCAAAAATTTCTAGTTCCCACAATTTTCAAATTTAGGGTTTAATTAGAAAAATAAATTTTCTAAAATAAAATTAGGGTTTCAAAAATAGAAATTTAACATACAAAAATATAATAAAAGCTTTCTATTCATATATAAGTTTAATGAACCCATAGGCTTGTCAATTAGGATTAGGGTTTCCTAATTTAGGGTTTATAATTTTCGGTTCTGAAATTAGGGTTTCTCGGCGTACAATTAGGGTTTCTAACTGTACAATTAATTTTATAAATCTGAGATTAGGGTTTCCAATCCCTTATTAGGGTTTAATAATATTAAACCTTATCCAATTAATTTTTTTAATCATTGATCAAAAATTCTATACCGTTCAAACACATACATATTAATATAATTATTTTAATTATATTTTCTATCGAATCCCGTTCCAATAATTAGGGTTAGTGTTTCTATTCTCCGTTAAGCACAACTCTACTCTAATTTTATTAGTCAATTCATAAATTGACCTTCTCGATACACGTATCATAGAAACTTGTCACAAAATTGATAATTAATATAATATTAATTAAAAAAAAAAATTATTCGCAAATTTTGGATTATTCGAAATCCTGGTTTATCACATTAGTGCTGTCAAAGGATCGTAGAATGATCAACCTTGAAGATTTAATGGCTTCAGCCAAAATGAGATATGCAAGGCTGCCTTCTGCTACACATGAAGAAGAAGAACTTATGTCCCTTTGAGAAGACAGTATCAACTATGGGGGAGCAGTGATCTGCTAACAGAATAGTAGCTTTAAAACATCAGAGATATACTATGAAGCAATGTACCAATGACAGAGTCCCAAAACTTTGTGACTGACGAACCAAATGAAGATCCATACTCAGTAGGAACGTCTCAAAATGAACTACTGATAACCAGTCAACCACCCAACTCAAAATCATGGAGAGCCTATAATCAAACATCTGACCGTAGTGTAAGAGCAAGAGGTCACCACGATTACAACCAATACAAATGTCTAAAGTTGGTAGAGGATGTCCCCAGCAGAAAAGGTCAAATGAGATATCAGTGCAAATCACTTCTAAAGTCTTTCATCTGGAAAGCGCCTCAGGGACAAACCTGACCCTTAGTTCACTTTAAGAGGTTGGTCCTTCCTGAGCTACCTCGACCTAGAAGGAATGCTTAGTAACGTTCATCTCAAGGATCAAGTCAGTCAACGATCGTAGAGTAGAGGTTGAAGAAAACTCCACGATCGTAGTGCAACCTCAGCGATCGTAGAAACAGACTCGACGATTGCAGTCTTACTAAAGGATACACTAGCTCATGAGGAGCTTGGAAGAACTGGACAATTGCTCAATTATTTAGGTTATGAGGAAATAAGTTTGAATACTGGTTGCAAAGATGTCCTGCTAAAGATAGGTGCCCAAGCCTTCATAAAGTACATCAGTTGTTGAGCTATGCAGGTTTAAGATGAGGATTAGTGTCAAAACCATCCACTGCAGCGTCTCCCAGAAGAAGATCATTGAGTCAACAAAGGAAAATATAGAGTTCATAACCACATCGCCGAGCTACTCTACGAACCGAAAAGGTCAACGGTCAATCCACGTCATTGACGTCTACTCTTTTAAAAAGAAAGGACATTAAACTGAAAAGTTAATGGGGAGTTATAAGTTCATTACTGGGCATCGTGCAACCAATGGCTAGTTGACACATCACAGCATATGCAGAGTCAGAAGGGATTGCCATAAAGACAAAATTCAAAATCTACAAACAGTTATTAGAAACTATCAAACCTCTCTCCCTCACTGTTTCAAACCCTAGAATCTTCTTCAAGTGTTAATCAAGTAATCTTCCAGAGCCTTGCACAAATCACATTCAATCATCTCTCAAAAGACTCCCTAAATTAAACACCCATACACTTTGAACTATTCAAATGGAAGATTGGCGAGTAATCACTGGCATTCAGCTCGGAACCAAGACGTTTGAGAAATCTTAAAAGAAGTTCAGAGACATTCTTGAACTTGTAAAGAAAGCTACATTGAAGAGCATCGATGCAAAAGGACAACCTCTGATCGAGAAATCAGAAGGAGAAAATAAAGTTGACTACCTGCCCGAGACATCAAAGTGACATCTCTGACAGGGTAGGTGAAACAGTAGACTGCAATGTCAGAAAGTTAGAAAAAGGGATGTCATGCCACATCTGCAGTCTACACCAAACAACTAGAGATCTACGAAGCAATTCAAAAAGCTTTTAACGACTACTTTCCAAAGGGAAGATTGGGAAGGAGTATAAATCAACAGAGTTTCAAAGATCAAGAATTGCTGATGGTTGCTAAAGTTACTGAGGTTGGAGAGATGGTGGACTGATCAAAATAACATAAAATAGTGAGTGCCCAATGAAGGTCCAAAAGCTCACTCTACGATCCACCAAGAACACTTGGAGATGAACAGAGTAAAAAGTAGAAGTAAGGGTTCTACAATGTAGAAGTGAGAGTTCTACTACAAGAAGAGTGTTCTGAACTGCCAAGAGAAAGAAGAGCATCAATGTCATCTTGATGTCTATCATGGGAAGACTCTAAGTACCAAAAAGAAGAGCTTACAGTCATCTTAGCAAGTCCATCATGAGAAGGCATCAAGTATCAAGGAAGAAGATCACCAACGTCATCATGATGTCAAGCATGAGAAAGTTTCTAAGTACCAAACAGAAGAGCCTACAATCATCTTAGAAACTCATCATGTGCATCCATCAAGTATTAAGAAGAATGATCTTCACTGCAGTTCAACAAGGGATCATCAGAAGAGGTTGAGTATCTGAAGAAGCTGAGCATCATGCAACCCTCAACTGCACCTCAAGGATGATCACGTCAAGCTGCTAAGCATTCGGAGATCTAGAGCTTAAAAGACATCTTAGCAGCACCTCTAACAAACAAACAACAAACATCAACAAGAAGCCAGGGCCTGAGGGGTCCTTGTCCGGAGGGACTAAATGAAGTTCCAAGACTGCTGGGCTTGAAGAGTTCCTAGGGAACTAAAGGAGTTTGAAGGCTGCTGGCCTTGAATAGTTCTTAGTGAACTGAAGTTCCAAGGCTGTTGGCCTTGAAGGAATCTTAGTGATTCAGGGTGCTGCCCTTCCTTAGTGAAAATCCTGCTAGTTGAAAGCAGAAGAGTGGATTAGGAGCTTGAGTCTCTGAACCACTTAAAACCCCTTGTGTCATTTACTTTATATCATTTACATTACGTACTTAACTGCTATAACTGCTATGTATGTATTAACTGCTTACCACTTAACTAACTCTAAGAACAATGTCTGTATAATTGTGAATATATTAATGAAGGGAATCTTTTACTTATTCCACTATGCTTGAAAAGATTCTTATGTTTGTCATATGTTAATTCATTAGCAATACAAAACAAAAGGGAAAAATATTTTTTAAAAAATGATCTATTCAACCCCCCTTCTAGATCTATTGTGTGCCTACTGGGAACTAACAGTTTGGTTGCTTGAATTCGCATAACAGGTTGGTTAGAAATATAAAAACTAACAACCTTACGAAAACAATCAATTTTAGCATGATGAATAGTTAATTAGTCGAACCCTAAAATCACATCAAAGGCAAGTATTTTCAAAGAGATAAGATCGACAGGTAACATAAGGGTGCCGATTTGAATCAAACAAGATTTATAAATAGTGGATGTAACGAAGGTTTCTCTTAACGGAGTTTCAATCTATAAGTCAAATTCTAACTTCTTTGGAGTCAAATTTAAATGTTGATAGCAAGTAGAAGAAATAGAAGAGTGGGTAGAACCAGTATCGAACAATGTATAGACTTCCTAAGAGTTTATGATTAACTTACCCGTGATAACTTCGTTCGGTTTCCTCGACAAACGCTCTCACTTAAAATACCAATTTTGACTTATTTGGGACATCCTTTGGAGTCACTATCCCATTTGGACTTGACTTCATTACATGACAAAATCGAGCTAGGTGACCTTCTCTTCCGCAATTGAAACACGCTTTGGGTTGCTGCGTACAATTTGGACGGATGTATCCCTCCTATCTGCATTTAAAACATACGACCGATGGTCATTTTCCTTCCTTCGAAACGTGTGCTGGTGCAGCTGTCGACGTCTTTACGTTGTCATTATTGAATCTTCTCTTCTTAAATTGTTCCTACCTAGTTCACCTTTCCTATTATCTTGGCCATGATTACCACCAAAGTGGTTACTATTTCTGGCATGATAATTTCCTCCACAATGGTTATCATTGTTCCGATGGTTGTTGCCACCGGTACGATTATTATCGTGTTGTTGGTCATTGCCTTTTGGCTGAGCTGACTCATAATCGCGTTTTAATAACTGAGCCCTATTCAAAACATCTGAATATAAACAAAGTTTGTGAGAAATGAGGTATTGACGTATTTTAGGTTTCAAACCTCTTAGAAACATTTGCGTCATACACTCCTCATTTTCTACCAAATGGGATGCAAACCGGGATAACTCCGCAAACTTAGCTTCGTACTGCGATACGGTCATATTTTTTTGCTCCAGCTTGATGAATTCTACCTCTTTCATGTGACAAATACTTTTGAGAAAGTACTTATCGTTGAACAATTCTTGAAACTTCTCCCAAGACATCTATAGTGCGGCAGGTTGAGTACGTGTTACAGATTCCCACCAATAATCTACTTCTTCACACAACATAAAGGTGGAAAGGGGAAACTTTTGCTCCTTTGAGCATTTCAAGACATCAAATATCTTGGTGATCTGCTTTATCCACGTCTCCGCCTGAAGTGGTTCTGGCTTTCCCAAAAATATCGGTGGTCCCAGCTCCTTGAACTGCTTAGCGGTGACCACCCGTGAGTTGCCAGTGTTTCAACCTGTATTTTGAACAGAAGTCTCTCTCGTTTGGTTTTACATAAATTCTAGAAAACTCCTAAACATACCATCGTTCGTCATTTGGTCGGTGTTGTTGTTTACAGGAGGATTATTGCCTTCTTGATGCACATTATCCTGGTTATTGATCATCGGTGACTCAACGGTCTCATATGCTCCATTGCTTATCTCAACATTTTCAGATGCCATTTTACTGTCACAAAACAAGGGTTAATTGACATGCTACATATTATCCCAATATTTTGACCAACCAATTATATAACAAATAAGCTTAGGTAGGTCATACTAGCGAAGGATTTACCCATCTCTCCCCTCCTAGTTCTAGTCTCATATCTCAGCCATGGATCATATCCCAAACTTTGATACCAACTGTGACGCCCCCAAAATAGGTATACATCACCCATTCCGAGTCGCTAAATACATGGTACATAACTTAAATACAAACTTAATTAATACAACTGTCGTGCAAAATACGACAACACAATAGCTGAGTTTTAACACGAATATTATCTTCTAGACAATATCCAAACTCAAATTCAATCCTCATTATAATTATTATCACACTATTTCACAGAATAGTGAGGACTACTAAAGCCACTTATCCTGGACCATCACTCCATTCCCAGACTCGTCCCAGCTAAATTCTCATTTTCTGAAGAGAACAGTAAAAAAAAAGGGTGAGCTCAACTAGCCCAGTAAGAAATATTATGACTAAGATAATGCAAAATAAATTATCGTTAGCCTTCAACAACATAAAAACTGATAGAATACAATAGACAATAAGTTTTAGATCAATAACTGCAGCGAAAATAACAATCCATTAGAAGAGTCAAGTAAAGCATAATATCCACTATCTTCTATGATTTAAAAGTTTATCATCAATTTTATCGCTGAAACTCAGCTTAATAAATAATCTATATCACTGAATTATACATGCACTACGAGCCAAGGATATTCATTAGTATCACATCCACGAATTATCCATGCACTACAGGCCAAGGATATTCGTGTTTCGCCAATGGTCATGAACATGCCAAACAACAATTCATCTTTGCACCCTTGGCCGAAGAGAACGCATTGTCATGATCATACCAACAACTGTCCCCAATGCACTACGGGCCAATTAAGACTTTTACCACATCATTTGTAACATTACAGGTCATAATTACATCGAATAATCCATGGTCATAATCATACCAATCAACAATCCATCTTTGCACCCTTGGCCAAAGATGACTTTCATCACAATATAAGCATGAGGATGATGACAATGATATAAGAATTCAATTAAATAAAATCAAGGATAAATATTAAAGACATTAAATTTATCTAGAGTTTAAAAACCTCCAAATTGTCAACATAATAACTGCTTTGTGGAGTAAAATTCAAGAATAATATTGTATCAAAAATAATTTGGATAGAAAAGAAATAAATTTTTGTCATGAATAGTACCCCGGGTGAATTGTACCTGAGTGAGTAAATAGTACCCCATGAATAGTACTTCATAAATAGTACCCGTACGAATAAATAGTACCGTACATATGAATAGTGCCATACGTATGAATAGTGTTGCATAAATGAATAGTACCCATGAATAGAACTCTGACATGAAAAGCTTAAAAATGAACAAGAATGTTCAGAAAAATATCCTTGTGAAACGATACTAGATGAAGTGCAAATTTCAAGGATATTCTACTAATTTCAAGGAGTATAGAAGCAATACTTAACAAAATGAGTGTAGAATTCGGAATCTGATACGAAATAATATTACTTACATACTACAAAGTATGGAAGAAAATATTATTTCTTACGAATATTGAACAAAAATAACATCCTTTACAACTGTTGAGCGAAAATAATATTCCCTACGAATATTGAATGAAGATAATATTCCTTATGAATATTAAACGAAGATAATATTTCTTGGGAATATTGAACAAAATAAAATTTCTTACGAATACGAAAAATAATATCGTAAGCGAATATGAAATAAATAATACCCCTTATCTAAAAAAGAGAGCAATTCCAACTGGTATAACAGATATATTCTTGAAGAAAACTTTCATTATTTTCTACACTCAAAGCTTCTTTAAACTCAATAGAAATATGCTCAATATTATAAAAGAAGAATTCTTTGGTGTGATTTTCATTTCTAAACTGAGCATCCTATTTATTGGAGAATAGCAGGATACTATTTGGACGCACAGTAGGAGAAATCACGGGTGAACAGTAATAATCACGTGAAATTTTCTGATTTTCATATGATTTTACTATGCAAACATTATGCATAATAAAATATAATATATTCTTTTTTTCATAAAAAATAAAACTTATTATAATATATATATATATATATATATACACACACTGAATAACTTTCTACCGATTATTTTGAAAAATGGGTAAGTGGGGGTCCATATAATAAGCCAAATTTATAACAAATACTTCATAAAAATACCCTCAATATTTATTCATTAATAATATAACTTGCAATATTAACAACCATATTTTTCCCAGGAAAGAGGGGGCTTTCCGATAAGGATTTCTCCCTATTGGCGCGCAATTAGGTGACCAAACTCCTTTCCTCAATAGAACTTTCTAGACGTTGTCATTAATGCAAATAATAATATGAATAACTTGTCATCTCAATTTTTGATTTAATAATATAAGATATTGTGACAATAATTGAATCAATAACGTGAGATACTATACAGCAATTACTGTGGCAATAATTGAAATAAACTGAGTGACTTCTCACGTAAGCATCAATAATCAATACCGTGTGCTATTATGCAACCACGCATATTACTGTACTTTTATCACTGGGTATTTCAACAGTTTAACGGTAAAACTTTCGCCGTTATTTTTATAAAAAGATATTTCTGTCATTTTTTAATTCTGACAATAATTCTGTTGTGGGGTCCACCAATGATTGTGTCGTCGTACGAATATTTCCTGATAAAACGAATATTCCCCGACCAATCGAATATTTTATAACAACTTGCATACTTTACAAAATTTTTAAATACTACCCACAACTATAACATTATATCAAATCCACACCTTAATATTAAAAAATATATTTCGAGAAAATTAAATCTTTATTCATAAAATTTAGGGTCTTACATTTTTATTTATCATACTTGATCTGCAACTATTTTGATGCTTAATGATGAGAACTACAATCGTGGTCTGATGATAAGTGCTTGCAGGCGATTTATACTTGTCAGCCTTTGATGAGAATCATAGAGTATTCTACGATTTTGCCTTAGTTTTGATAGTGCTTGACTGACTACGATCTTGATGCTTTGAGGACTCCACGATCTAGAGCAGTGCCTACGATTTTGACTTAACTTAACAAGCACTCAGTAAATTGCTTCACGATTCTGACAGGCTTGCTCAACAGACTACGATTCTGGCTTTTGCAATCTCTACAATTTTGTTTTGCCTATCTATTACAACTCATAAGATCAACCCAACAAGTTTGATTTTTCTATAACAATATATCTTACAAGAAGATAAACATTCAGTTTAGATCAACCTAATAATTTTGATCTTTAATCTTAGTTATTGTACATGTGATCTTAAAAAGGACTTTATAATGTGAATGATGCATGCATAATTATATAATTTTAACATCCAATTTAAATTTGCAATTCCCAACATCTTTTACTATTTTTTGTATTTTAATTTCTATTTTTAGCTTTTTATTAAAAAAAATCTAATATTTAGAATACACATAATAATGGTAAAGATATTAACTTCTTTTTTCTGAAAATAAAGTTTTACATAGAAATAAAAAAAAATCTACTTTTTTTTAAAAAAAATAAATTCTTATTTTCTTATGTAATTTTTCTGGATCTATATTTTATGAAACTTTACTCATTTTAAAAAAAAGTTTCTAATATTTTTTCCTTAGAATAATAATTATTTTTTATAACTTTTTAAAAATAATATTTTATTTTAAATATAAAAAATTATTATTTTAAAAATAATATTTCATTTTAAAATATTAATAAGTATTATTTTCAAATTATTTTTAAATTAATATTTTCTTTAAAAATATTAAAAATAATAATTATTTAAAAAATAATTAATTTTAAAATATTAAATATACTTATTATTTTAATTTTTTTAAAAAATAATACTTGATTTTAAAATATTAAAAATAACTAGTTTTAAAATAATTATTTTATTTTAAAATATTAAAAATAATGATTATTTTAAAAATATTAATTTATTTTAAAATATTAAATATAATTATTATTTTAAAAAATATTTTATTTAAATTTTTTTTATTTTATTTTAAAATATTAAAAATTGGGGTTGGGTCAAACTGAGTCGAGTTTGGTTAAAATGGGTTGAGTTGGGTTCAAATCGGGTAGAAGGAACATAAACGTCAAAAAATGCCACTTTAAGAACCTAATTGGGGAAAAACAAATTTTAGGGACGATTTTAAAAATGAGTGACAACATGAAGGAATAGAAGTGTGATTCAATCAATAAGTTATGGGCAAGTTCGTTTAAGGAACTAAAGTATGGGATTACACTATTAGTACTATAAAAAAATGCTTTCTATGTTCAAGTTTAGTTATTTTATTTTAAAAATACACGTTTATTAAAAAAATAAATTTATTTTCAAATTGTTCATTTTAATTATTATTTAGAATTGCGAAGGATTATTATGTAACAGGTGAATTCAAGAATTAAAGGCTGTTACTATGGGTACGATTGAATCAGGATTAAGGTATGAGACTAGATTGTTAGTCCTATAAAAAGTATTTTCTCCGTCTAAATTTATTTGTTCTAATTTAAAAATACACGTTTATTAAGAAAATAAATTTATCTTCAAATTATTCATCTTAACTACTATTCTAATATCATTTTTTATTAATCTACTAACTCTTTCTTGGAATAATAAAATATCTTAATTACTATTATATTATCATTTTTTTGTTTTAATTAATCTACTAACTCTTTCTTGAAATAATAAAATAGAGAAAGGTGAGAGGAAAAAAGAGTATAATTGTGCTTTTAATATCAAAGTTAATAGTATTATTTTTTTCAATGTGTGTTATGTAGTTTTCAATAAATTTTTTTATAAAGTGACATGAAGTTAGTATTGAAAAAATAAGATAAAAATAGTATCAAAATGAAAAAAAAAGACAAACAAATTTGAATAAATCTATACCTTATATATAAAAGTATGACCAACAATCATACCATATGACCATCCGAATTAACTCATTAATTTGAATATGACCATTTGAGTTAATTCATTAATTAGAATAAGTTATAACACGTGCGAGGAACAGGTTCCCGTTGTTACAAATTTGTTGAACAATTGTCATAGCTTATACTCTCTACTTCGTTGGCAAAATATGGAGGGAGTACTTGTTAATCATGTATTGCAACATATAAACTGCTTTTATGCTACGTTTGAATCGAGGGAATGGAATAAAAGAATAAATAAAATAAAAATAATGTATTTGATGATCATTTTGGATGATAAATCCTTTCAATTAAATGAAAATTCATTACATCTCTTTATTTTTTTTATTTCATATAGAAAATACAGAATACAATATATTCCAATAGAATGGATATATATGATAATTTTGTTATTATATAACAACATCCACCACCAATAACAATCAAACATACACTTAAAATACCTTAAAACCATTCTCTTTTGTCCCCCATTCAATTCCTTCAATCCAAACGCAACATTAGCAATTGAATACAAGGGAGAAAAACCCAACTGTAGACACCTTGAATTGCGCTTTCTCTTTTATTAACAATACAGGAGGGCAAAAGCGTAATTTTATCCTGAGAACATCACGTGCAAGCAAGGATCACAAAGCTGAGGATGAGGTCATAAGAAGTCACCACATCAATCCTCAAGTCGTAGACTACTTAAGGCGAACCAGTTGATTGTCCCCCCCAATTCAAGAAGATATTTTCTTCTTTTCGATTCATCTTCTCGGATTCGGAACTAGTCAAACTTAAATTCATTGAGTATCCCTCGGAAAGATTTTTTCAGAATGGTTTGACACATCTCTCAACTATTCCTGGATTGAAAGATACAGACGTTTCAGTAAACCGTGAAGCGACCAAAGGCATGAACTTTGAGGTTGTGAGACTCACAAGAGCCAACTGTATGAGCAACCGCGGCTAGCCGTATGTGTACCTGTGCTGGCTCTGAGCTCTATAAAGGGGCATCAACAACTTATTTAAAGGAATGATAGCTCATTTTTAGAAAGAGAAAACGTCATCTAGAGAGAAGGAGCTCGAGTCTAGCATTAAAAATCTAATAGATTCAATATAGATCTAGTATTATATAATTATATCTCTTATATACTTGAGTAATATAGTGAAGAGTCAAAGCAAAAAAGCTTGTTTCTTCGTTTCCCAAGGTGAAAAATTGAATCTTTTGTACATTAATTGTAGATCTACTATATCTATTAGATCTTGTTAAATATTGTGTTTAGATCTATTTAAAGTTTCCATCTTTATACATATACTTTTTGTTTATTTATAGATCTATCTATTTTACCGATTATTTTACTTATATATAAGTAAAGATCAAGTTTTTCACTAGATCTACTATAGACACTCAAAATTTTGTTTTCCTGTTACTAACCATGCAGGAAGGCAAAAATGTCTTTTTACACCCCGAAGACAACCCTAGAGGAATACAACATTAAACCTCGGACATAGCCCTGTGGAACATCAAATCAATCCTCTGAGACAACCTTGAGGAATAGAAGCAACAGTAGTCAAACCCTAGAGACAACCCCGTGGGACAACTAAAAGCCACATCAACCCTGGAGACAACCCCGGGAGGGAAAAGATGTAAATGTTGACAACTCAACATAAAGAACAACCGTTCAGCTATGGATAAGGTTACAAGAGCCACCGCAACAATTTTGAGTACAAACTGCACAAGACAGATCAACGGACTTCCTGTGGAGACCTGAAGATGTTATTCTGGTCACAAAAATATATTCTTGGATTCAAAATAGGGCAAGCCTAGTGTCATTATGTAGCTCTCAGAAAGAGATATTTGGAAAGGTATGGCACACCTCCATACGATCCCCAGTTTGCTAGATATGAAGGTTTCAGCAGACAGCGCAACGATCGAAGGAACATACTTCGAGGTGACGGGATCCACCTAGCACAACCGTAGGTCTACCTACTACTACCGCAGGTAGACTCGCGGCTAGCCGAGTCTTTAAATATCAGACCCCTAACTCACTTTTCAAAGATCTAGAGAGAGAAAATTTCTAAAGAGAGAATTCAAGAGTTAGGGAGAGAAAGGGAGCATTTCTTCATCTCAAACTCTGTAAATCTCAGTTTCATACCCTTATATACTTATAAACTTTGTTATATCAACTTTTAACCAATTAAAATCAAGTTTTGAAAGCTACTAGCCGTTCATTGTGCAATTCTAGCGCCATATTGTAAGATCTTTTCAGATCTATGCTTATTTATTGCTTTAATCTATATATAAAGGCTATATATATATACTACTTGGTTATGCATATATCTAAGTTTTAACTGTTCATTTCATGTAAATAGTCAATTTTTAAAGTGTATTAACTAGATCTAGCTTTCAATCGGTTCAAAAGTTGTAAAACTTAAACCTTTGAGCTAGATTAGCTAAGATCTAGATAGATGTAGTTTACTTTCAAGTTTTAGATATTTAGCAACCACGTGGCCCTAGATTTGTATCTAGAGGACGCGAGAAGCTTATTTAATCGCATACAAGGATTTGATCAATAAATCCATTATTTAGCAAAGTTTTAAGTTATGAGTATATATTATGATGAAATATACATATTGTAAGCTTTAAATGATATTATGTGAGCCTAGGAATCAAAGGATCGACGATTTAATCAATGGATCTATATTCGGTTCTCGTGATGGACTTGTTTAAGTTGTATAGTCAGCTTGCAGTCCATTGTATTTATAATCCGGGGCCTTAAAATGGTATCCAAATTTAAGGGCCCGAAATAGTGAAATCATGGTTTGTGGGTGCTCGGGCTCACTTAGATAGCTTTCATGCCCATAAGGAGCCCGACCTTTATAGTTCATAGTTTCAATTTCGTCACTCAACATAATTTTCAAATCAAATTAATGAAGATTTTATAAAATATAGATTGTGTTAGGATTGATAGACTTAAGGAAAAATCAAGAAATTAGAATCCCGAGTTCTAAACCACCCGTTAAAGATGCTTTGCATCCTAATAAAAAATCAAACAAAGTCGCTTATAGGATTAAAAGAAGAGATTAATCCCACGAGGCTCAGGAAAGGAGCTATAATAGTATTTTTGCTGGTGTTTATCATCAGAAATCATATATATATTTCGTCAATTTAAAATTTGATTTCTGTTTAATTTGTTTGATAGGTCGAATCATGGGTTTGCTATCCTCCTTGTTGCTTTTGGATTGGTGTTGGATCTAGTTTGAATGAGTCTGGATTTGGATATAGGTAGTCGTCGGATTCTGGATCTGGGCTATTATGTGGGTGAGATGGTTGCTTCTTCTACTGCTGATCTGATCTGGTTTGCCGGCATGTTCGTCGATATTTTGCTGGTTGTGGGTAGCGCGTGGGGTCCCTGTCATGACTGGTTGATTGCTTTTATTCAGCAGATCCTTAATCCAAAATACTCAACAATGGCAACAAAGATGCTTTTTTATAAACCCTTCTATCTTACTTAGAAAATTGTTGATTTGAGTTTAAAAATGGTGATTTGTTTAAATTCTTTACTGTTATAATTTTTTTTTGCCATTGAAGATGGATATTGTAAGACCCCAACTTTTATGAATAAAGAATAATTTTTTCGAAATATATTTTTAAATATTATGGTGTGGATTTGATATAATGTTATAGTTGTGGGTAATATTTATAAATTTTTCAAAGTAAGCAAGTGGTTATATAATATTCGATTGGTCGAGGAATATTCGTTTTAACAGGAAATATTCGTACGACGGCACAATCATTGATGGACCCCACAACGGAAGTATTGTCGTAGTAAGAAAACGACAGAATTATCTTTTTATAAAAATAACGGCGGAAGTGTTACCGTTAAAACTGTTGAACTACTGGTAGTAAAAGTACAGTAATACGCGTGGTTGCATAGTAGCACATGGTATTGGTTATTGATGCTTACGTGAGAAGTCACTAAATTATACTTAATTATTGCTACAGTAATTGCTGCATCATATCTCTCATATTATTGATTCAATTATTATCACAATATCATCTGCATAATATGATATATTATTAAATCAATAATTGAGACTAAAAAGTTATTCATATTATTAAATTGCAATATTGAAAATGTCTAGAAGTTCTGTCAAGGAGAGATTTGGTCACCTAATTGCGCGCCAATAAGGAGAAATCCTTATCAGAAAGCCCCCTCTTTCTTGGGAACAACCTGGTTGTTAAATATTGTGAGTCATAATATTAATGATGAATAAGTTCGTGTTGATTAAAGATGAAATTGATAGTTCCATTGTGTTGGAATTATTAGTGTTAGTGGAAATCAACATTTATTTCGATAATAATTGATGTCCATATTGACCAATTGGGTAATTAATCAGATAAATGAGGAATTAATTGCTATTAATTCATATGATTATAGCTATTTGTTCACATGTGTGTACTATTGATTCACATTTTTGTACTATTAGGGGAGGTGGTGCAAGATTGATAATACTTGCATGACTAAGTTAAAAATGGAGGTATAGATGGAGGTACTATACTGTAATTCATATTTTCACATGTCTAGAACTATTGATTCACATGGTTTACTATTGATTCGTATGATTTACTATTAGGAGAGGTGGTGCAAGTTTGATAATACTTGCAGGATTAAATTAAAAATAAAGGAAAAGAGGAAGGTATTATTCTATAATATTTCGAGCCCTAAAACGTGCAATTATTGAAACTATATTTTCCTATAAATTGAAGCTCGTTCTTCCATCATTTCTCACCAATTCACTAAAGCTATAGAGCAATTATATAGAGAGAAATTATAGAGAGAAAGAAGAAGAGAAGTCTGCTACCTCACTATTCCAGTATCCAATTTTTTTTAAGGTAAGGGGTATTATTCTTTCGTATTCATGAAGAGAGATATTTTCTTTCAATACTCATAAGGGTTGTTATTCCATTCTTTATTATTATGTTGGAATAACCTGTCTATGCGAAGTACCGCATACATGATGAAATTCTTCTGTTATTCTATTCTTTATTATTCTGTTGAAATATCTTGTCTGTGCGGATTACGTATGAGATGAGTCCATTCTTTATTATTCTATTAGAATATCCTGTTTATGCGGATTACGCATGACCTGGTTCCATTCTTTATTATTCTGTTGGAATAACTTGTCTGTGCGGATTACACACGCCTGATGAATTCTTCTGTTATTCCATTTTTTATTATTCTGTTGGAATAACCTATCTGTGTGGATTACGTACACCTGGTGAATTCTTCTTTTATTCCATTCTTTATTATTCTGTTAGAATAACCTGTCTATGTGGATTACCGCATGCATGGTGAATGATCCTTCGTATTCATTCCTTATTAAATTGTGAAAATGATCTGTCTACGTGAATTACCGCATGGCGGGAAAAAATCCATTTGCGGTTTCATATATTCTATTATATTCAGTTGGTTAAAGTTTTGGCTTCTATACTCCATGAAATTAGTGGAATATCCTTGATATTTGCGCTCCATCCAGTATCTTTTCATAGAAATATTCTTTTGAGCATTCTAAAATTTTACTCCACAAAGAAGCATCATGTTGACAATTTGGACGTTATTGATTTCTGGATAAATTAAAATTATAAATCTTTAAAATTTATCTTTGAACTTGTTTTATTGAATTATTATGTCATTGTCATCATCCTCATGCTTATATTGTGATGAAAGTCATCTTTGGCTTACGTGCATAGATGGACTTGGTATGATTATGACCAGGGATTATTCGGTATAATCACGACCGTAATGTGACGAATGATGTGGTAAAAGTCCTCATTGGTCTGTAGTTATATTCTATCAGTTTAACATTGTTGAAGGCTAATGATAATTTATTCTGCATTATCTTAGTCATAATATTTCTTACTGGGCTAGTTGAGCTCACCCTTTCTTTCACTGTTCTCTTTAGGAAATGAGAACGTAGCCGGGACCAGTCGGGGGATGGAGTGATGGTCCAGATGATAGCATTAGTAGTCCTCACTATTCTGTTAAATAGTGTGACAATAAATATAATGAGGACTCCATTGAGTGTGGATATTGTCTAGATGACAATATTCATATTAAAACTCTTAGATTATGTTTTGTCGTATTTTACACGATTGTTGTATAATTAAGTTGTATTTGAATTTTGTACCATGTATTTGGCGACTTAAGATGGGTGATGTATACCTGTTTTGGGGCGTCACAGATATTATTTTAGTAGTTGAGTAATTATTGTACTTGAATACTATAAAGTTTGATTATTATTTTTGTTTTAATTTTGTTACCACTGCTGCATTTATAAATTAGATTAATCCAGATTTCGTAAAATGGATCGGCGCTCCATAACTTCCGGTGTCTTCGGTTGTTGAACTAATGAATTAAAGTGACGCCATTATTTCTTTATTAATTCACATTTTAAATTCATTTTATAAGACCAAGTCAAATGTTGCTTGCCACGTCATTTTTACATTATTTTTCTTATTTTTTTTGTATTTTCCATGTAAGAAAATATTTAAATCAATTTAACGTCTATCCAAATTTAAAAACGGAATGACCTAATTTTAAAATATTAATTAGTTGAATGGAGTAATTTGAAAAATTAAAAGTTCAGTGGTGTATTAAGTAAAACGTGCCAACTATAGTAGTCAAATCATTAGTTTTACCGAATATAAATATATATTTTTATAGCATGGGATGTGAATATTTAATTAAATTGAATATTATATTTGATAATTGAGAATTATGGTAGAAATAAAGACGAGCTTATGTTAAGTTATGTGATGTGCCTAGTGTGGCAAAGTGATAAGTAATTTATTAACTATATTAATAAAGAGAGTAATTAAATTATGTGATAGATTAATTATTAATCTATTATCTAATTAAGTGTAGTTATGTGCAATCATTGTGTGATCATATAGATAATTAATTCATATAATATGATATATCTGGATAGTAATATAGTGTGTGACATTATTATATGAAAAAGTATTCTATAAGACCATGTGGTAAAAGTAAGTTTAAATTATATAATTTACTAAATTATATAAAGAAGCTTGTGTGACATTATATTACATGGAGAATTAATTAAATATGTATATTTTAAAATTATGGGAGAAAGATTGAATTAATAAATATTTGATGTTAATATTAATTTTGATATTTATGTAATTGGGATAATAAAGTTTATGGAAAATAATGGGTTGTTAATACCCAACAGAATTATATTGTAACCTAATGTAAATATTATTTGAACTAACCCAATGTACATGAATTATATGATTATGTATATACCCTAACTTATATCAATGTAATAATATTAACACATTAAAATTGCACTTTGTATGTTAAAAAGATATAAACCTAGGTATGCTAGTACTAACCTTACAATTGCTGAGAAATAAATTAGTTGTCCCATATTAAGTGGCTCAACAGTTCATAACAATAACCTATTTCTTCCTTACGTGAACTCAGTGATGCAAATAATGGCTATAAAACTGATTTTCATGGCTAGTGGTATGGGAAGGGAGGAGTTGGTGAAATCTTTTCACCCACTTCCTCTAAATCCATTGAATTTTTCTTCTTTCCTTTGGTTTGATTCATTGAGAAAAAACTAGAAATTGGTTCATAGATTCTCTATAGATGGAGGTCTCCTTCTTCATTCTGTAAAACTTTAAATTGTCTGATAAGTTTCATTGAGGTTGAGTGTGGTGGAATTGAGGAGTAATTAGAATTTTGGAGGATCAATTGTGAGTCATTCAAGCATTTAAGAAGGTAATTCATTTATATGCATGTTCCTTATTTTAAGTTTCTGAGTTCTTAGAAAAGTTCATGAATACTTGATAATGTAGTCAAAAATTGATGGTTAAGGATTGTTGTAATCTGTAAATTGTTGTTAGATGTTGTTAATATCGTTAAATACAAAAATAATGAAAGTTAAATGAATTAATTTGGTTTAGAAACGAATCTGTGGTGAAGTAATCTGCTAAACATGTTAAACTTGGGAAAAAATGGCATGAACTTTGAATTTAAGTCTTGAATTGGTTGTTAAATTGACTCGAGTAGTTAAAATCATGCTACGAATGTTTGGTAGTATGTTTATGAAGTTTATATATATTGGAAATGATTAAATTGCTGATTTTGTGAAGTTTTTGGAAGAAATTTTGTGTATGGGTTTGGATTCCGCAGAAGCAGAACTATTCTTGGTTATATCCAGGGAGGGCGCAACTTCGCTCCTCCTGCAGTTCAACACAGCGTAACTGCGCCATGCACCAGGAAATGATTTTGACTTCTTTTATAATATGATGTTTCTAGCATGTTGATGTGACTTAGATATGCATGAAAATAGGTTTGACATGTAGTATAACGTTTCTTGACTTGCTGTAGCCTACTTCCATGTCTATTTCCTAAAAAAAACTTGAAGTTTTGAAAGTGAACTTTGACTACACTTGTGGTAACTGAGTTCTAAATCTTGTAACATATGTTTATAACTGAGTTATGCATATAATGAGCATGGTACAAAATTTAATGTTGCTTTGCTTATTATCAACTTGTATAAGCTTGATTTTTTCAAAGAAAACATGAAAGATTTGGAACTAATATCCATGCATATAATGATTGGTCATATTCTGAACTTGTTAACGTGTGTATAAGGCTTAGTTATACATGTAATATGGTTTAAAGTTGTCTTGCTTATGATCAACTAGCATTAACATGATTTAGGAGAACTTTTAAAGGCAAACTTGAACATTTTGCAAGTTAAGCTTTATATACATTGTGAAATTATATTCTGAACTTATGATATGACATGTTAGTACTCTTTATGCCGCTGAACATGAACCATATGTACACTCACTTAGTTAGACACTACATGAGTTGTTCAAGCACGATTTTAGACAAGTTTTCAAGAGGTGAACGATACTAACTATGTGTAAATGACGTAAATACATGCGAGCATGCATATTACAGATTTCATAATATCTTTACATGGTTAAATGGTTAATGTGGTTGGCCTTTTTATTTCGTGAACTTAGTTGGCCTTAATTTTTTAGAAGTTCCAACTAAAGTCATAATATATCAAGTCTGGTCTGACGAGGGGATGGTGCAGCTGCGCTCATCCCAGGCCAAACTGCAGCGCAGCTGCGCTGCAGGACATAAAGGCCTGATTGGTTTATTTGATTTTTGATCATGACAATTTGCTTAAATTGCTATTTTAAACTATAAAAAAGAGGTTTAATCATGTTTTAAGTGTTTGTAACGACCTAAAAAATCATACAATTCAACTCTCGACCTTGGTCGTTATCAATACATCTTTATTCTAACTTACATCATTAATCGATGTTAAACTTAATAAAATGCAGAATAATTAAAACTTTTTTGTCTTCATACTTTGATTCCCTAAATCAAAACCTTTATCAACTACATATCTCTGATTCAAATTTATTTTATGATTCACATTATCAGAGTTATTATATAAAATCTGACATGCCAATTCAGTATCCTTCCTACTTCGGAGAACTTAAACCTTACAACTCAACATAAAATATACATCATAAAACATTGAGTACATTTCATGAACCTTAAACATAGTTTAAAGAAATAACAACTTTACCTAAAATATTAATTTTCATGTATTATTTCTGATCTACGTCATTCAAGTAGCACATAGCGTTACCTTGAATCCTTAACCTGCAAAAGTGGTTATTTGCAAGGTTGAGCTCGACAGCCCAACTAATTTAACAGTTTTCATGCAACACGTAGCACATAAATAACATGCTCATCTTATACATCATAAACACATGTCTAAACACATTATACATGTTGTATATCACATATCAAATAAAGATTAAGTTCCATAATCTAATCAGCATTCCTTACTCAACCGATGTAATCATAAATTGACTTTAACATTTGATACTTACAACATAAGTAATACATCATGCTCTTTACAATACAGATTTAAAACAATTCATCATCAAGTTCACACAATAAATAGGAACTGAAAGACTTGCCTTGATCATTGTTTACCAATAACAGTTTAACAGCTTACAGCTATCTGCACTTCACGTACCCTACATAATTATATAATCATCAAATATTAGTCACATAACAATGCATAGTAGTTGTAATTTAAAATTTACTCGACACCTCATAATCCTTCCTGTTAATTAATACACAATGTTTAATTTGATTTTGTTAACTTTTGACTTATATCTCACTATATTTCTTCTTAGTCATACTCAAAGTTCATTCAAGTGTTTAAGTCTTACTAGGACTCCTTATTGGTTTTATATTAACCCCATTCTATATCTTATAATGTTCATTTTAATTGAATTGAAATATTTATTACGTTCATTAACACTTGTCACGACGTTTTGACGTTCATTCGTCACATGCCCGATTCGTCTCTCTTGTGTATGCTTAGTATGCTTATACAACTTATCTAATCCATCATTTATTAATGTTAAACATTATTATATTTTCTAATATTCATGTTATATAACTTAGACCAACATCGTTTATCGCCAGAAGCACTTCACTTGCATACCTGCATGCCCGGCGCCCTCTGATTGCCTCCGAATACACATCAGTCCCAAATATGGCCATTTTGACCCCTTCTAATGACCTCAAATCGCAAAAACTTAAAGAACAAAAGTTGTAGGTCTACTCGTTCTCTTTCCGAATCATCCTGAATCGCCTCAATCAAAGTTTGTATGAAAATATTATTTCCGCTTTACTATAAGAGGTCAAAACAGTCATGCCTGACACTATTCTAGAGCCGCGGCACCCCAATTAGCCTTGAGGGCAGCACTGCAGCGCCCAAGAGCAGATTGGGTTGCTCAAGTTATTATGTTTCATAATTTTTTTTAACCCTTTCCCCTTCTGATCTTCATAACTCGAGTTATACACATCCAAATTAGTCCGTTTTTGAATCTATGGATTCGTAATTCATAGAACTACAACATAACAAAGAATCAACAATTTACAGAAATATTAACTAACCAAAATCGTTATCCAAAACTCATGTTCATACTAAATTTTCAAGTTTTAACATGTTTAGCAAATTCATTTACTACGAATTCGTTTCTTAACCAAATTGATTCATTCAACTTGCGTTCTTTTATTTTTTTTCAACGTTCTTAGAACATCCATCATCAATTTAAGGTTTCCATAATGATTTTATAACTAATTTTAGTCTCAAAATTGACTAAAACTTATATGTACAACAAAACTCAAATTCTTCATCATTCAACCTATTTTCATGAATTTGATTATTCTAAAACTCAAATTTGGGTTACTCAAATTTCACATATGAATGAAAATATTAGATTATTCAACATTTGACATAACTGTGACACCCCCAAAATAGGTATACACAATCCATTCTGAGTCGCCAAATACATGGTACAGAATTTAAATACAAACTTAATTATACAACTGTTGTGCAAAATACGACAAAACATATGCTGAGAGTTTTAACACGAATATTATCTCGTAGACAACATTCAGACTCAAATAGAGTCCTCATTACAATTATTATCACACTATTTTATAAAATAGTGAGGACTACTATAACAACCATCTTGGACCGTCACTCCATTCCCCGACTAGTCCCAACTATATTCTCATTTCCTGAAGAGAACAATGAAAAAAAAGGGTGAGCTCAACTAGCCTAGAAAAGAATATTATGACTAAGATAATGCAGAATAAATTATCCTTAGCCTTCAATAGTGTAAAACTGATAGAATACAATAGACAACAAGTTTAACTGCAGCAGAACAAACAATCTATTAGAAGAGTCAAGTAGAGCATGATGTCTGCTATCTTCTATGATTTAAAAGTTCATCATCAATATTTTATCTCTAAAACACATCTCAATAATTAACACATCACCGAATTATCCATGCACTACGGGCCAAGGATATTCTTTAGTATCACATCCACGAATTATTCATGCACTACGTGCCAAAGATATTTGTTATTATCACCAGTGGTCATGATCTTGCCAACAATTGTCCATTAATGTACTACGGGCCAATGAGAACTTTTAACACATCATTTGTAACATTATAGGCCATGATTATACCGATACATAATTTCTGGTCAAAATCATACCAATCAACAGTCCATCTATGCACTACGGGCCAAAGATGACTTTCATCACAATATAAGCATGAGGACGATGACAAAGATATAAGAATTCAATTAAGTGAGAACAAGGATAAATTTTAAAGATTTATAATTCAATTTATCCAGAGTTCAAGAATGTCTAAATTGTCAACATGATAACTGCTTTGTGGAGTAAAATTCAAGAATAATATTCATGAATCAAAATAATTTAGACTGAAAAGAAATCATTTTTGTTGTGAATAGTACCCCGAGTGAATAATACCTGAGTGAATAGTATCCCGACATGAAAAGATTAAAATTAACAAGAATGTTCAAAAAAAATATTTTTGTGAAAAAATACTAGATGAAGCACAATTTTCAAGGATATTTGACTAATTTCTAGAAGTATAGAAGCAATACTTATCAACATTAGTGTAGAATTAGGAATATGAAACGAAATAATATTACTTATATACTACAAAGTATGGAAGAAAATATTATTTTATACGAATATTGAACAAAAATAATATCCCTTACAACTGTTGAAATAAAATATTATTCCTTACGAATATTGAACGAAGATAATATTCCTTATTTCTATTGAACGAAGATAATATTCCTTACGAATGCTAAACGAAAATAATATTTCTTATGAATATTGAACGAAAATAAAATTCCTTACGAATACGAAAAATAATATTGTAAGCGAATGTGAATTAAATAATACCTCTTGCCTTAAAAGGAGAGTAATTCTGACTGGTATAACAAGGATATTCTTGAAGAAAACTTGCACTATTTTCTACACTCAGAGCTTCCTTAAAATCAAAAGAAATACGCTCAAAATTATAGAAGAAGAATTCTCTGTTTCTAGTGTGATTTTCATTTCTAAACTGAGCATCCTATTTATAGTAGAATGGTAGGATACTATTTGAATTTATCACAGGTGCACATGAAGGAAAATTCACGGGCGAAATTCTTCGGCTGATTTCGTTGAAAAATTTGATTTTACTATACAACACTATACTGCACTATTCAATACTATGCAAACACTATGCAGTATTTTGCAAACACTATGCAGTACTATGAAATAAAATAAAATATAATATATTCTATTTATAAAAAGTATTCTGTTTTATATAAAAAGTTTTCTATTTTATTACTATAAAAAAAACTGAGATAACTTTCTACCGACGATTTTGAAAAATGAGTAAGTGAGGGTCCATGTAATAAACTAAATTTACAATAAATACTTCATAAAAAACTCCTCTATTTATCTAATTCACTTGGCTTCACTAAACATATTTTTAATAACATATATTCATCATTAATATTATAACTCACAATATTCATAACCAGATCATTTCTAAGAAAGAGGAGGCTTTCCGATAAAGACTTCTTCTTATTGGCGCGCAATTAGGTGACCAAACCCCTTTCCTCGACAGAACTTTCTAGACATCGTCAATAATGCAAATAATAATATGAATAACTTTGTCGTCTTAATTATTGATTTAATAATATAAAATATTGTGCAGATGATATTGTGACATTAATTAAATCAATAATGTGACATACTATGTAACAACTACTGTTGCAATAAATAAGTAAAACTGAGTGATTTCTCACATAAGCATCAATAATCAAAGATACTGTATAATAACGTGTGTTACTATTCAACCACGCGTATTACTGTACTTTTATCACCAGGAATTTTTGTTATTTCGGTCGTTTTCTAACTCCGATAGTAATTCCGTTGTGGGGTCCACCAATGATTGTGCCATCGTATGAATATTCCCTGATAAAATGAATATTCCCCGACCAAACGAATATTTTATGACAACTTGCTTACTTTGTAAAATTTATAAATATTACCCACGACTATAACATTATATCAAATCCACACCTTATTACTCGAAATGATATTTAGAGAAAATTAAATCTTTATTCATAAAAGTTGGGGTCTTACAACCTCACCTTCTTATGAAATTTCGTCCTTGAAATTGGTGTATGTAACTGGTATATTGAAGAGGTGAGGATACTTTGTTTTCATTTCAGATTCTAACTCCCAAGTCATTTTCTCAATATCGTGGTTTCTCCACAAAACTTTGACTTGAGGTATAACCTTTGAGAGTAGAATATGTTCATTCTTATCCAAGGTTTTAACAGGTACCTCTTCATACGTTAGATCTTCCGCTATCTCGTTTGGTTCTAATTCAATAATGTGGTTCGAGTCTTCCACATATTTACGTAACATAGATATATGAAAAACTTTACGAACACAAGACATACTTGGCGGTAAGGCGAGTCTATAGGCCATAATTCCAACTCGATCGAGGATTTTAAATGGTCCAATAAATCGAGGGTTAAGATTTCCTCTCTTCATCGACTCTTACTTCTGGAATAACTCATTCTTGCACTTTCTTTTTCATATTCATCATTTCCGGGTCTGTAGCTCGAGCGACTTTAACTTTATCGATTAAAGTCGATTCTACTCGTATATTTAACATCATCACGGGGGTCACTAGAGTCTTTAACTCTATCTCTATCATTTGTAAATCATACGAAATAGGTCTTTGTGTTAACAACGTCGCACTCGTAACCATATATTATATTCTACTCAACGCGTCATCTACCACGTTTACTTTTTCCAGAATGGTATTGATTGGTATTATCGTAATCTTTTAACAGCTCGAGCCAACGTCTTTAGCGCATGATACATTCATTTTAATTGAAGAAATATTTGAGGTTTTTAGAAATGGGTTTTGTACAGGGTTCAAGGTCAATACAAAATTTGATTTCACGCTCTGGGGATAGGCAAGGAAGTTCTTCGGGAAATACGTCACGAAATTTATTAACAATAGAAATATCATTCAAATCTTACGTATTTTTGTTTAAATTCGTGACATGGGCTAAGAAAGCTTGACATCTATTTTTCAATAAACGAATAGCTTTATGGATTGATATGATAGTTATTGACTTTAGTGGTTTGGTTGCTTGAATTCACATAATATGTTAGTTAGGAATATGAAAGCTAATAACCTTACGAAAATAATCAATTTTTGCATGATGAGTATTTAACCAATCAATCCCTAAAATCACATCAAATGCAAGTATTTTCGAAGATATGAGATCAACGGGTAACATGAGGGTGCCGATTTGAGTCAAAAAAGATTTATAAATAGTGAAGGTAATGAAGGTTTCTTCCAACAGAGTTTCAACAAATAAGTCAAAGTCTAATTTCTCTGGAGTCAAATTTAAACGTTGAGCGCAAGCGGGTGAAATAAAAGAGTGGGTAGAACCGGTATCAAATAAGGTATATACTTCGCAAGAATTTATGATTAGCTTACCCGTGATAACTTCGCTCAGGTTCCTCGCTTTTTGGGAAGTCACGAAAAACTCTCTCTCTTAAACTATCGACTTTGAATTGTCTAGGACAACCTTTAGTGTTTCCATCCCAGTTGGACATGACTTCACTATACGATAAAATTGAGCTAGGTGACATTCTCTTCCGCAATTGAAACACGCTTTGGGTTGCTGCATATATTTTGGATGCATTTGTCCTTCCTGTCTACATTTGTAGCATACGATCGGTGGTCGTTCTTCTTTCTTGGAAACGAGTGCTGGTGCTACTATCGATGTCTTTTCGTCATTGTTGAATCCTCTCTTCTTAAAGTTGTTCCCACTTAGTTCACTTTTCCTATTATCTTGGCCATGATTACCACCGAAGTGGTTACCATTTCTGGCATGATAATTTCCTCCACGATGATTATCATTGTCCCGATGGCCATTTCCACCGGTACGATTATTATCGTGTTGTTGGTCGTTGTCTTTTGGTTGGGCTGACTCATTATCGCACTCCAATAACTGAGCCCTATTTACAACATCTGAATATAAACAAAGTTTGTGAGAAATAAGGTATTGGCGAATTTCGGGCTTCAAACCTCGCATAAACATTCGCTTCATATGTTCCTCATTATCTATAAAATGGGATGCAAACGGGAATAACTCCGCAAAATTTCCCTCGTATTGCGATACAGTCATATTGTTTTATTCTAGCTTGATGAATTCCACCTCCTTCATGTGACGAACACTTTCAGGAAAGTACTTATCATTGAACAATTCCAGGAACTTCTCCTAACACATCTTCAATGCGGATATTTGAGTATGTTTTACAAATTTCCACCAGTAATCTGTCTCTTCTCGCAACATAAAGGTGGAAAAGGGAACCTTTTGCTCCTCTAAGCATCTCAAGACATCAAATATCTTGGTAATCTGCTTAATCCATGCCTCTGCCTTAAGTGGCTCTGGCTTTCCCAAATGCCTTAAGTGGCTCTGGCTTTCCCAAAAACTCTGGTGGTCCCAACTCTTTGAATTGCTTAGCAGTGACCAACCGTGAGTTACCAATGTTTCCACCTGCATTTTGAACATGAGTCTCTTTCGTTTGGTTTTGCATGAATTCTAGAAAATTCCTAAACATACCATCGTTCGTCATTTGATCGGTGTTGTTATTTACATGAGAATTATTGCCTTCCTGATGTACATTATCCTGGTTATTGATTGGCGGTGACTCAATGGTCGCATGTGCTCCATTGCTTATCTCAACATTTTCAGATGCCATTTTCAAACACTGCCACGAAACAAGGGTTAATTGACATGCCAAATATTATCCCTATATTCGGACCGACCAATTAAATAACAAATAAGCTTAGGTAGGTCATACTAGCGAATGATTTACCCGTCTCTCCTCTCATATTTCTAGCCTCAAATCTTAGCCAGGGATCATATCCCTAAGCTTTGATACCAACTGTGACACTCCCAAAATAGGTATACATAACCTATTCTGAGTTACCAAATACATCGTACAAAATTCAAATACAAACTTAATTATACAACTGTCGTGCAAAATACGATAACACATAAGCTGAGAGTTTAACACGAATATTATCTCGTAGACAATATCCAAACTCAAACGGAGTCGTCATTACAATTATTATCACACTCTTTTATAAAATAGTGAGGACTACTATAGCAACCATCTTGGACCATCACTCCGTTCCCCGACTAGTCCCAACTATATTCTCATTTCCTGAAGAGAACAATGAAATAAAAGGGTGAGCTCAACTAGCCCAGTAAAGAATATTACGACTAATCATACTGATACATAATTCTTGGTCATAATCATACCAATTAACAGTCCATCTATGCACTACGGGTCAAAGATGACTTTCATAATAATATAAAAATGAGGATGATGACAATGATATAAGAATTCAATTAAGTGCGAGCAATGATAAATTTTAAAGATTTATAATTCAATTTATCCATAGTTCAAAAATGTTCAAATTATCAACATGATAACTGCTTTGTGGAGTAAAATTCAAGAATAATATTCATGTATCAAAATAATTTGGACTGAAAATAAATCATTTTTGTCGTGAATAGTACCCGAGTGAATAGTAGTATCCCGTGAATAGTACTCCGACATGAAAAGACTTAAAAATTAATAAGAATGTTCAGAAAAATATTTCCTTGAAAAGATAATAGATGAAGCGCAAATTTTAAGGATATTCTACTAATTTCAAGAAGTATAGAAGCAATATTTATCAACATAAATGTAGAATTAGGAATATGAAACGAAATAATATTACTTACATAATACAGACTATGGAAGAAAATATTATTTCATACGAATATTGAACAAAAATAATATCCTTTATAACTGTTGAACGAAAATAATATTCCTTACGAATATTGAACGAAAATAATATTCCTTATGAATATTTAATGAAACAAAAATTCCTTATGAATACGAAAAATAATATCGTAAGCGAATATGAATTAAATAATACCCCTTACCTTAAAAGGAGAGTAATTTCGAGTGGTATAAGGAAGATATTCTTAAAGAAAACTTGTACTGTTTTCTACACTCAAAGCTTACTTAAACTCAAGAGAAATACACTTAATATTATAGAAGAAGAATTCTCTGATTCTGGTGTGATTTTAATTTCTAAACTGAGCATTCTATTTATAGGAGAATGGTATGATACTATTTGAATTTATCACTTGTGCACAAGAAGGAAAGTTCACGGGCGAAATTCTTCGGCTGATTTCGTTGAAAAATTTGATTTTACTATGCAGCACTATAATGCACTATGCAAACACTATGCAATACTATGCAAATACTATGCAGTACTATGCAATAAAATAAAATATAATATATTTTATTTATAAAAAGTATTCTATTTTATTTAATAAGTTTTCTATTTTATTACTATAAAACAAAAACTGAGATAACTTTTTACCGACGATTTTGGAAAATGAGTAAGTGAGGGTCCATGTAATAAACCAAATTTATAATAAATGCTTCATAAAAAACTCCTCTATTTATCTCAATTCACTTGGCTTCACTAAACACATTTTTAATAATATTTATTCATCATTAATATTATAACTTGCAATATTAACACCCAGATCATTCCCAGGAAAGAAAGGGCTTTCCGATAAGGACTTCTCCTTATTGGCACCCAATTAGGTGACCAAACCCCTCCTTCCCTCGACAAAACTTTCTAGACATCTTCAATAATGCAAATAATAATATGAATAACTTTGTCGTCTCAATTATTGATTTCATAATATAAAATATTGTGCAGATGACACTGTGACAATAATTGAATCAATAATGTGAGATACTATGCAACAACTACTGTTATAATAATTGAGTAAAACTGAGTGACTTCCCACGTAAGCATTAATAATCAAAGATACTGTACAATACCGTGTGCTACTATGCAACCACGCGTATTACTGTACTTTTATCACCAGGTATTTCAACAGTTAATGGTAAAAGTTTTGCTGTTATTTTTATAAAAAGTTATTTATGTCATTTTCTAACTCCGACAATAATTCTGTTGTGGGGTTCACCAATGATTGTGCCGTTGTACGAATATTCCCTGATAAAATGAATATTCCCCAACCAAACAAATATTTTATGATAACTTGCTTACTTTATAAAATTTGCAAATATTACCCACAACTATAACATTATATCAAATCCACACCTTATTACTCAAAATAATATTTAGAAAAAATTAAATCTTTATTCATAAAAGTTGGGGTCTTACATAACCCTAATTGATTTCTTAATCAATTCATACTTCCATGGTATCAATAAAAACTCAAGAATCTAAAAACTAGAGTTTTAGGCTAGATTATTACCTTTTAATTCTTCTTAACCTTAACTAGATAATAAGAAAAGCTTGAACATCCTTCTTCTTCTCCTTTGATTTCTCAAAGTTCTTCTCCAACTTCATAGAGAACTCTCACCTTCTCTTTTTCTCTATTTTCGTAGGTTTAGGGAAAAATACGTAAGAATAAAACTGATAAGGAGAGTTTACGCATAATCAAGCCTTCAGTTAAAAAAAAAACTAAAGTCTCATCAATTACAATAATAAAGGGTCACTAAGCAATGTTTGGCTAGCACCCAAAAACTCCTTTATAATTTATTTTTATAACTTCCTATAGTACACAATCGCCACACATTATTTAATTTAATTACTTAATCAATATAATTCCAATTTTATTTAACAAATTATTAGCCCTCTTATTTAATTATTTTATTAAATTAGGACACCACCAACACATTAGCATAATAAAATACGCACAAATTATAAAATTATTTATCATCAAATTTATTTAATATCATCATACTTAAATAAATTATTCCATAGTAATTTCCATTGAATATTTATTTTATTCTATAAATATTTCAACTAAAATATTTATTTTATTTGATAAATATTTTAATTATCTACGATCATCACAATCGTGACATATTAACATATTACATTTATATGTAACATACATTACAATCTCATTTTATTAAAACACACCATAATAAGAATTTTATTCATTAAATTCTTATTTTAATTATTTTACATTAATTTACTATTTTAATTAAGTGAATTACTCACATTATTTATGAGGATTTAATTCATAATAAATTCATTGCCACAAGGCATAATAATCAAATTATATTATTCCATAATATAATTTTCAACTTAATTAAATTAACATAATTCCCCTTTTCAAACAATTTCATTTACCTTCTTCAATAGTTAAATTAAATTAACTACTAAACATCATTATCCCAATATATATATATATATATATATATATTCACACCAAATCAAATATTTCACAATATATAACACATATATACACATACTATAACTCAAAACATCTTATAATAAGAATTTTATTTATTAAATTCTTATTTTAATAATTTCGGAATTCCTGGTTGTCACATCCTTCCTTCCTTATAAGGATTCCATCCTTGAGATCATTGAAACCCTACCTTACTCAGGTTTTCATCAAATCTCTTTTAAAAATTTATCGTTGAATAACTTCAACACATTACCTTAATATAGGTTTAATAATTCCCGTTCCATTCTTTTTCTCAATATTTTTTTTGCAAGCTTTATTTTATAAATTATTTTATAATTTAACCGCTCATTACCTTTTCTAAGAATCATTATTATATACTCAACTCATAAACACTCGGGATATTACATTCACCCCTTCTAAGAATTTCATCCTCGAAATTTTAATTTACAAATCTTCGTCAATTCAATTTATTAAAATAGATTTTATATTAATCTTTATTCACTAAATTCTATAACTAAATTCTCTCTCTTAAGAACTTTCTAAAATCATCGCATTATTCACATCTTTCTCTTTTAAAAGTTTTATATTTTCCTTTGATAACTTCATCTCTTCTCTCATCAGAATTTCTATTCTTTCTTGAAGTATTATGTTTTGCTTAATTTTCTCATCATGTCAAGTTGCATTCTACAGCTTCCTATTTTTTAAAGAATATCCTCCTTTCTACTTCAACTTTTCAGAATAATAAGAATGTGACGCCCCCAAAACAGGTATACATCACCCATCTTGGGTCACCAGATACATGGCACATAAATTCAAATACAACTTAATTATACAACAGTCGTGTAAAATACGACAAAACATAGCTGAGAGTTTAAACAAGAATATTGTCATCTACACAATACCCACACTCAATGGAGTCCTCATTACAATTATTATCACATTATTCTGTAGAATAGTGAGGACTACTAAAACCATTTATCCTGGACCATCACTCCAATCCCTGACTCGTCCCAGCTATATTTTCATTTCCTGAAGAGAACAATGAAAGAAAGGGTGAGCTCAACTAGCCCAGTAAGAAATATTATGACTAAGATAATGCAAAATAAATTATCCTTAGCCTTCAACAGTATAACAACTGATAGAATACAATAGACAACAAGTTTAACTGCAATAACTGTAGCGGAATAAGCAATCCATTAGAAGAGTCAAGTAGAGCATGATATCTACTATCTTCTATGATTTAAAAAGTTTTTCATCAACTTTATCGCTGTAATAACCATTAACAAATCTTTATTATACCCAAGATAAAGAGAACTTTCATCACCTGTCTTCACCTGAACCACCAAAGATTTTAGTTAAATTCACAATTCATATTTATAATAATGTGAATCAACAGTTCCTCCTTGCCACAATGGCTTAATAGAACGTTTTACTCAATATCCTTACCCCAAAGGCTAAAGATATTCAAATATAATAACAATGATCATACCAATTAGTTGTCTATCTTTGCACTACGGGCCAAAGATATTCAACTATAAAATTAATGGTCATGATCATACCAATCAATTGTATGTCAGTGCACTACGACCAAAGACATACAACTGTTAACTAATGGTCATGATCCTGCCAATTAAATCATTGAATTATCCATGCACTACGGGCCAAGGATATTCGTTAGTATCACTAGTGGTCATGATAATTTCATACAACTGTCCATCTTTGCACAACGGGCCAAAGCTTTCAATCAACAGTTCGTCTTTGCACGTAAGCCAAAGATATACAATTGTAAAATCAATAATCAACAGTCTATTTTTGCACGTAAGCCAAACATATACAACCGTAAAATCAATAATCAATAGTTCATCTATGCACGTAAGCCAAAGATGACTTTCATCACAATATAAGCATGATGATGATGACAATGATATAAGAATTAATCAAACGAAATCAAGGATAAATATTAAAGACTTTAAATTTATCCAGAGTTTAAAAATATCCAAATTGTCAATATGATACTGCTTTGTGAGTAAAATTCAAGAATAATATTCATGTACCAAAAATAATTTGGACAGAAAAGAAATATATTTTTCGGGTGAATAGTACCCCGTAAATAGTACCCTATAAATAGTACTTCGGAAATAGTACCTCGTGAATAGTAGTACCCCGACATGAAAAGTACCCAGAATACCCAAGTGAATAATACTAGAATGAATACTAATCGGGTGAATAGTAACCCGTGAATAGTAACTCATGAATAGTACTCCGGCACGAAAAGTGTCCCGAATACCCGAGTGAATAATACTAGAGTGAATAGTAACCAGGTGAATAGTAACTCATGAATAGTAACTCGTAAAAAAATACCAAAGAAAATGATATTCTATGACAAGTACAAAAAGAAATGATATCTTAGACGAGTATAATAGAATATATGAAACTGCAAATGGATTTTCACCCACCATGTGGTAATCCACGTAGATAGATCATTCACCATGCATGCGATAATCCACATAGACAGGTTATTCCAATAGAATACAAAAGAATGGAATAATAGAAGAATTCACCAGGCATGCGATAGACCGCACAGACAAGTTATTCCAACAGAATAATAAAGAATGGAACTAGGTTATGCGTAATCCACATAGACAAGATATTCCAACAGAATAATAAAGAACGGAACCGGGTCATGCGTAATCCGCACATACAGGATATTCCAACAGAATAATAAAGAATGGAATAACAACAAAATTCATCAGGCATGCGATAAACCGTACAGACAGGTTATTCCAAACAACATAACAAAAAATGAAATAATAGAAGAATTTCACTATGTATGCGGTACTTCGCATAGACAGGTTATTCCAACATAATAATAAAGAATGGAATAACAACCCTTATGAGTATTGAAAGAAAATAACTCTCTTCATGAATACGAAAGAATAATACCCCTTACCTTAGAAGAAAATTGGATACTGGAGTAGTGAGGTAGCAGACTTCTCTTTTTCTTTCTCTCTATAATTTCTCTCTATAATAATTACTCTATAGCTTTAGTGAATTGGTGAGAAATGAAGGAAGTATGAGCTTCTATTTATAGAAAAATATAGTTTTGATAATTGCACGTTTTGGGGCATGAAATATTACAGTATAATACCTCCCTCTTTTTCTTCATTTTTAATTTAATCTTGCAAGTTTTATCAAACTTGCACCACCTCCCCTAATAGTAAATCATGTGAATCAATAGTAAAGCATGTGACTCAATAGTTCTAAACATGTAAAAAAATTAATTATAGTATAGTACCTTCAACTATACCTCCATTTTTAATTTAGTCATGCAAGTATTATCAATCTTGCACCAACTCCCCTAATAGTAAATGAATGTGAATAAATAGTACACACATGTGAACAAATAGTTATAATATGGTGAATCAATAACAATTAATTACTCATTTATTCGGTTAATTACCCGATTGGTCAATATAACCTCCAGACATCAATTATTATCGAAATAAATGTCGACTTTCACTAACACTAATAATTTCAACACAATAGAACTATCAATTTCATCTTTAATCAACACAAACTTATTCATTATTAATATTATAATTCACAATATTTAACAACCAGGTCATTCCCAGGAAAGAGGGGGCTTTCCGATAAGGATTTCTCCTTATTAGCGCGCAATTAGGTGACCAAACCTCTCCTTGACAGAACTTCTAGACATTGTCAATATTGCAAATAATAATATGAATAACTTTGTCATCTCAATTATTGATTTAATAATATAACATATTATGCAGATGATACTGTGACAATAATTGAATCAATAATATGAGAGATATGATGCAACAATTACTGTAGCAATAATTGAGTATAACTGAGTGACTTCTTACGTAAGCATCAATAATCAATACCGTGTGCTACAATGCAACCACGTGTATTACTGTACTTTTACTACCGGGTAGTTCAACAATTTTAACGATAACACTTTCGTCGTTATTTTTATAAAAAGATAATTCTGTCGTTTTCTAACGACGACAATACTTATGTTGTGGGGTCCACCAATGATTGTGCCGTCGTACGGATATTGATTGTGTATTCCAGAAATTGGGATATATTTTATGTCTATACACTAGATAGATAATATTAAATAATATGATATGGTGGTTATGTGCATAGAAAAATATAATTATAGAGCTACCCGAACAATAATACCTAACTTTGTTATTTTATTTGCATGTATTTAATGTCCATGGATTTTATGATGTGACTATCTAATTAATCCTTAAATTCCCAATATAGTTAACACTTGGACATTAGAAACCCATTTTCGGTTAGTAAAGTAACTGAATTTGGAATTTGCTAAGCTTGTTATTGATATTTGCACTTGTCCCAAAATGAGTGTCATAAGGTACATGAACAGTAGTATGAAGCTAAAACACGTAACTTTCAAATGGCTAAAACTTAGGCAATGATTTCAAGGCCAATGGCCTGATGGGGAGTTGTTGAACCACTCCTTAGCAATCAATGTGTTCTTCCTTTGCACCATAAACTCCAACATTAGGGTAATGTCCATATATAGTCCAAGCTCCTTTTACAAATACAAGCTCCAAATTCAGTTTTTGGGTTGCTAGAATTGGTTTGATAAGTCTTAGTTTGAGAGTCTTAAGTTGCTGAACAATTGTGGAAGCATACTCAGTGTGTAAGGAATCCAATCCAAGCTTAAGGAGGTATAAACTTTACTTTTGTTCTTGAGTTGGGTCTAGTTAGTTCTTGAAATTTCTTGAATCCATATGTCAATCAAAGTGAATTAACATGCTATAATGTGTTTAGAAAGTATGCTTACATGTATGAACTCTTATATGATGATATTAAGCATGTTTAAATCAAGAAATTGTGTTAATGTTTGATGCTCTGTAGAACAGAGCAAGTTACTACCTCTGATGCAGGCATGGCGCAGCTGCGCCCTATTTGTACTAGGGTGCATCGAAGCTGCGCCAGGCCTGCACCAGACCTGATGTTTTCTGTTTTGTTTCTGTTCGTGCTAACTTGTAGTACATTGTTAGAGCAAGCTTGTAAACTGATGTAGCACACACACATAAGCATGTGCATGTAGTATGAACAAGTATAACTGTAGTAACCCCGAATCGCCGCGGACTCGGTACGCTATTTCTATCACTATTTGCGGAAGATATAAACATAAATTGTTTATACAATACATTACACACTATTCCCCAAGGCCGAGTAACCTTAACTTAATACACATTTCATAAAATATCTATTACACAACAATATTTATCAAATACGCTATTACAAACTAGCTGCACTTTATATCCCAAGCTGAACTTGGCTATAATCGTTTCCTGTATCAGAACGCATTCGCCTTATCTGCAATGTTTTATCATGATATAGCAAGGGTGAGCATGAAAGTTGCCCAGCAAGTTTATATACAATAATATAACGATATATCATGATTGAAGAGTATGAATAATGGGCTTGCTATAATTCATCAATATAATTGAGAACTAGCACGAACAAATTTTTGACTGAACAAGTATTATACATGAACAAACATTTATGAACCAACTGGTAATGAAGGTGATCAGCCTTTCATACCTGACTTATACATGCAAGATGTACAGAGTACAATTTTTATGGCAATCAGCAATGATTAACCATAAGCTTGAATAACATACTCCTAGTAGAGTTTAGTAAAAAGAAACTTGCCTGAACCGTTGATTACCGCAACGCAATTTATAACGCTTTACCCGAAGACCTAATATTAATAATATAGATCTCCAATAATTAGAATAATATCATCACAGTATAATACTGTTATATTTATATCTACAGAATAACCTAAACACATAACACATAAGCCTATCATTCTATAACACACATAAGACTAGGTATCAAGTCAAACTATTGCAGTCTGAGTTGAACCTGACACAATTCTAACATCCCGACGGTTTAGTCGGACTTTTATCGAGTTTAAGTTCAATTAAACTCTGTCTAACCACTTAACAATTATCACAGATAATTTCTAATCAGACAAAACATTTTTCCTAGGCTCGTAAAAATTTTCGGATCATTATTACCATTTATCAACATTTTCAATCCTTAAAACCGTATTTAAATGAATTAAATACCACATAATACCTTAATCATTAATATTTATTTATTATAAAATATTAATGAAAATCATTACATAATATTATAATATAATTATAATATACCAAAGTATTTTTAATACCTTAAAATCATTTTATATAATTTTCCAACACTTTAATCCATTATCCGATAATTGCTATTAATATTAAAATATTAATATTTTCATGTCAAAATATCAAAAGTTACATTTTATAACTTAAAATATTTTTATAACACTTAAATCATTTTTATATGATTTTTAAATCATTAATACTATTTTTCCATAATTTATTTAATATATTCATTAAATAAAATAATTACCAGTAATATTAATATATTAATGAATTTTATCACAAAATATCAAAAGTCACTTTAAATAACTTAAAATATTTTCTTATACCATAATATGTTTTTTCATGAATTAAAATCATTTTTAAATCATTTATTTAATATTATAATTAAATAAATAAATACCATTTATATTCTAAAAATATTAAATATTTTCAAAATATACTTAAAATAATTAAAAACTATTTTTCAGACTTTAAAATAATTTTTCATAATTTATTATGTATTTTTAATAATTAAAAACTATTTTTTTTCTATTTATTAATCATTTTCCGGAAAATAAAAATAAAACTGTCACTAAAGGGCCCTATAGCGACAAAACCGTCGCTATAGGTGTTCTTGGTGTTCTTGAGCTTCAAACCCAGAAAACTGTCAGTGTGCGAGGATCCTTGTTTGACCGGTTTTAATTTCTTGTTCTGTGTGTTTCTGGGCTAGCTATTGTTCTAACCATGTAGTATAAGTGTAATACTACAACTACTATCAAATTTCATGGCCATAACACTTTACAACTGAGAGATCTAAGCTCTCAAACTACCTGTCAGACGTGTTCTTCGTCTTTCTGGGTTTAACAGAATTGAAGGTACCCACTTTGGATCTTTAAACTTTGCGTTCTGAGCTTGTTATGAGTGATATTAAGGTTCATGATTTTAGTAATGATGTCAGGGTACAACATCCCATTAACATATCTGACTAAAAACAACAAGAAATGAGATTTTAATTCAGTCAAACTACATGTCAGGTGCTGGTTATTGAAGATTCTGGGTTTTCCAGAATCTTTAACCGAGCAGTCGGTCAACTGAGGTTCGACCTCATATTTCTATCATTTTGATACGGATCTAGGTGATCTAAAGGCATACCTGTGAAGTTCCTATACCAGTCTATAACATGAAAACCACAACATGTCCAAATAAGCAAACCACAATAAGATTCATGGCCTTCAAAACCTTGTCAGAGCTTTCTGGAAATTCTGGGTTGCCCAGATTTTTAATTTCTGTGAACGGTCAACGTGGTTTGACCGAGCATAAATGATGATCTAGACTATATTTGAACCTGCTTCCAGTTGAAGAGTAAAGACCGCATGGCACACTACAGATTCATTACATAAAACACGTAAAACACTTAACACACACGGATCTAAAAGCCCTGACATTTGAATGTCAGACGACTTTTTTCCAACTTTTCCAGATTTTCTAAAATGCTAGATTCGAGCATCTAGGTGTTATGGATCCATGATCCAACAACCCAGATCTCTAATTGACACCTTATAACACATATTTAACCAACAAACAACAACATTAAACATCAAAATCAAAGATTTCGAAATTTAGGGTTCTTATACCTTTTGAGCTATGATTCATGAATCTGATCTTTTGTTGCTGATCATGGAGAGCTAGGGTTTGATTTTGTTTCATCTCCTTACTTCATATCACACTAAATCCCGAATTTTTAGAGAGAGAGGGTGTTAAGAGAAAAATAAAAATTATTGTGACGCATTTCTCTCTCTTTAAATCTATATAAATTGATATAATGTATTGTTGGCTGTCAATTCTGCTGAGATGGCTGGATAAAAAGTCATATGCTAGGCTAGGGTGGTTCACCCACTTCACTAGGACAAATCTTACAAGAAATCTTCAATTATGCACAAAGGGCACAATAGTCATTTATCAATTAATTTTAATGACATTTTAGACAATTGGCCAAACCCTTAGGGTTTAGGGTTTGGCTAATTTAGGGTTTAGACTTTAACCCTTTAGGGTTTAGGGTTTGACCCTTAAATTTTTTTTAGCAAATTAGTTTCTAACATTTTCCAAATTTAGATTTTCAAAAATAGAAATTTAATATTTCTAAATTATAATTAGGATTATATAATTATAATTAAGATTTCCTAATCATAAATTCAATCTTGCTAATTAGGATTAGTATTTCCTAATTAAAATCATTAATTTAGCAATTAGGGTCAAAATGGTCATTAGGGTTTATAAACCACTAATTAAGGTTTCTAATAGAAAAATAAATTTTTCTAAATTAGAACTTAAATTTTGTAATTAGATTAGGGTTTCTAATAACTTGACAATTAGGATTTATATTTCCTAATTAACATTGCTAATATAACAATTAAATCCACAACTGAGCATTAGGGTTTTTGACGGAACAATTTGGGTTCCAAAAATTAGAAATTAGGGTTTGCTAATTAATTAACCTTTACCCTAATTAGTACTTAATTAATAGCACTAAAGCATTAAAATTCTCCGTTATATTCCCAGATTAAGGTTTCATTTTATCAGAATCTGAAATTAGGGTTTTCAGATCTGGTATTATAGTTTTCAAATAATCAATTAAGATTTTAGATAATTCATTAGGGTTTTCCTTAATTAATTTAATATTAATGACGTTTAACCTTGTACATACATTGCATTCCCAATCTAGGGTTTTTAATATCCGAATTAGGGTTTCGGGCTCCCGGAACTGAAACTAGGGTTTCCAGAACCGATTTCTAGGGTTTCTTATCAGACGTTAGGGTTTTCTAACTGAACACTGTCGTTCTTAATATATACTTAGGGTTTATCACAGATGTAATTTATCTGGTCAACCCATGACCTTTAACCACATTCTGAACACATACATAACCATAAACACAGATCATAATCACATAAATTCTTAATCCTGAATAATTCACCTATATCCTTCACAAAATTTTGAAATCATCAAAATTTCACCCTAATAATATCAAACGCATACACTTATTTTCTGTCTAGGTCTAATATTTGACCTTAAATCAATCATTTAAGATTTTAATAAATTGTCTAATTTCTCGGGTTGTCACATTCACCCCTCCTTATAAGAATTTCGTCCCCGAAATTCATCTTACACCTTACACCGTGCACCTTTCACCATTCACACATATTTCACATGCTACCCAATACACCACATCTACATTGTAGAATACAACAGAATTATTCACCCGATAATGGTGGTGAACAATCCCATATAGCAGTCCTGCCCTTTCCTTAATCGCATCATTCTAGTGTCGTGTCGGCATCAAACGGGCACAGATGAATGCATACCATGCTTTGCCATACCTACTTAGCGTTTAGTGAGGAAAACTTATCTTTTCATTTTTTTTGACTCGGGTAACCTATTGTGTTCCTGGTTTGCACAATCTTGCAATCAATTCATCCACGTTAGGTAAGCCATCTTTATATCGTCCGTCAGTCAGTGTTTCCAGCCCAAAATATTCATTGATGGCATTGGCATGGAAAGACATCAGTTTACCCCGTACCATGACTACGTGATCAACATGCTTCATGGTGTTGGCATAAAACTCCTTTACTATGTTGATCACTGCTGGAAGTGGCTGCTCCACTAACTAAAACCAATTACGTTCCACGATCATATGCACCATATCACCATCCAAATTAGCATTGGGGCTTCAATCCTCGTTGTAGCACCAAAGTCTTCTTATCAACGGACGATTTGAACCTTGCTTTGGCCCCCTCACTAACAAATTTCGTGTGATCAAACTGAGCTCGAGCTGTGGAAGTGGATGGACGTGGTCTCTTATATGAAGACATGGTATTTTTGGTGAATTATAGGCAAAAATTTTGGTTCAGGAATTTTGTCGAATAGTTGGTGGGCGTGAAGGCTAACACCCCCAAACTTGGCCTCTTTGAACAATCTCTAACCTAAAATATGAAATAAACCAAAGCAAACATTGGGTAACAAATTCCTAAGGTTTTCCAACCAATTTTCACTAACAAGAAAGGAGAAAAACTAGAAAGTAGCAATTTGGGATTACCTTAATAAGAACTTGTGTTTCCCCCTTTTTAGTGATGCCCCGATTGTAGGGATTTCGGCACAAGAATGCAGCGGAAATAAAATAATTCAGAGCAATTTTCGAAACCCAAAACCAGGATCCATGCAAAAAACAATTAACTCAGTTGTTTAGAGATTATACCGAATATGAAAAATGAGAATATAAAATTGATGCGCTAGAATCCTTAACGCAATTCCTCACGAAACTACGTCTCTATGGTATCCACACGAATGCAACACGAACCGCCGAACGATTCAATAATTAGAGGGACTTGCGGTACTAGCCACCAAAGGAACCTTTATGAAACTATATGTTTTCTCTCTAGTCTCTCTGTAAGAGCGGCTAGGGTTTTCAAGTTATGAATTAACCCTAAGTAGCTGCTATATATCCTATATATAGTAGTTAAAAGGAATTAATCAAAACCTAATTTCATAAAATCCGAATTTATATATATAACTTAATTAAGTCTTACTTAATTAATATACATATATACAAACTTTTCTTTTAATTTAAATTTGTGATTTAAATACTATTAATCATATTAATATATTTAAATCCTGAAAATTTAAATTTATTCCCTTTTAAATTACGTTCTATTTGTGTGACCCTATAGGTTATTATCACGTTGGCAATAATTTTAAAATCATATTATAAAATTATAAACCGTGAGCGGCATCTAGTAATGCATCATTGCTACCCAAGTAATAATAAGATCGATGATTCGATGCAACCTTTTAGTGACCAATGTTTCAATGTAATTTAAACCTTTTAACCTTAATATCCTAGATTAAACTCGAGTCATGGAATGTGTCATACTCTTCATAATTTAATCTGAGTTTTTCTTGATCAATGAGTAGACTATATGAAACAAATCACTATTTGAGCATGACCATGCATTTCATAGTCCTACTCAATCAAGAGGCCTATGGATATCACCCCTAATAAATAGGAAGGTTAAATTCCATCTAGATCACTCATATTCCTCGCATGATTCATGATGTACCCAATAATAACATTTATAGTCCACCTTATTAAAGGTGACATTTGATGATATCAAAGTACATAAATTCCCGTGTAGTAATATAGTGATTTCAGGTCAGAGGACCATTACATCATTGTCACTATGAGAATTGCTAATGACACTTCGCATAATGCTCCACATAGAATTCTCATGGTGGGTCTGTCCAGTACACCGTTCTCTAACATGTACCTATGCATTGACTTAATATCTCATATATTTATGACCAATGAGATTTGGTCATCAGTCAATCCACATACTAGTCTCAATGCATCATTGTTGTCCCATCAACAATGATAATTGACTAGGGACATTTAAGAATAATGATACTAATTATAATTATATAATCTCATATTCAAGTCACATACTTGAAACTATATAATTTGTATCACTATTCTAAGGATTTTTATTATGTTAACATTTATATATCGCAATAAATAAAACCATAATAAAATCATTCATTTATTCAATCAAATATAATATCAAAACGTTAAGCAATTATATCAAATAATTGGCCTCTAGGGCATAAACTCTAACAGCCTCCCACTTGCACTAGAGCCAATCACTCATGTATCTAATACCCATGGAACTAGTGTGACCGTCGTGCTTCTGCTGCGATAAAGCCATGGTCAGTGGATCTACAACATTATCATTTGTTGGCACTTTTCCTATATGTACATCTCCTCTATCAATGATTTCACGAATGAGATGGTACCGCCTAAGTATATGCTTGGATCGTTGGTGAGATCTGGGTTCCTTAGCCTGTGCAATGGCTACATTGTTATCACAGTATAGCTTAACCGGATCAACAATGGTTGGAACAACACCTAGTTCGGTGATGAACATTTTAATCCATACAGCCTCCATGGCCGCACTAGAAGCATCAATATACTCAGCCTCTATTATAGAATCGGCTACTGTCTCTTGCTTCGAACTTTTCCAGCCAACAGCACCACCATTAAGGTAAAATACAAAACCTGACTGAGACTTATAATCATCATTATTAGTCTGGAAACTAGCATCTGTGTAACCCTTTACTGCTAGTTCGTCTTCACCTCCATATACCAAGAATGAATCCTTAGTCCTTTTTAGGTACTTGAGGATATTATTGACTGCTGTCCAGTGACCTTCACATGGATTCGACTGGTATCTGCTCACCATGCTCAAAGCATACGAGACATCTGGATGAGTATATATCATTGCGTACATAATAGATCCAATTGCCGAAGCATAAGGGATCTTTCTCATACACTCCTCATCATCTTGTGATTGAGGACATTGGGCCTTAGAGATCTTTACACCATGAGTCATGGGTAAGTGTCCTCTCTTTGCCTCTTGCATGCTGAACCATTTCAGCACTTTATCAATATATGTACTCTGACTTAGGCCGAGCATTTTCCTCGATATATCTCGATAGATCTTGATACCTAAAATGTAGGCTGCATCGCCTAAATCTTTCATGGAGAAACATTTTCTTAACCATGTTTTTACAGCTTGTAATGAAGGAATGTCATTCCCAATAATTAATGTCATCAACATATAATATCAGGAATACAATATGACTCCCACTAACTTCTTATATACACAAGGTTCATCTTTATTTTTAATAAAACCAAACTCTTTGACTGCTTCATCAAATCGAAGAATCCAACTCTGAGAGGCTTGCTTCAATCCATAAATGGAATTTTGCAGCTTACATACCTTTCCAGCATCCTTTGGATTGATAAATCCCTCAGGTTGTGTCATGTACACATCCTCAAGGAGATTTCCATTAAGGAAAGCAGTTTTGACATCCATCTGCCAGATTTCGTAATCGTAAAAGGCTGCAATAACAAGTAAGATCATGATGGATTTAACCATTGCCACGGGAGAGAAGGTTTCATCATAGTCAACACCTTGAACTTGTTTGTAACCTTTTGCTACCAGTCGACCTTTGTAGGTTTGCACATTACCATCCATGTCGGTTTTTTTCTTGAAAACCCACTTGCACCCGATTGGTTTTGCCCCTTCGGGTGGATCAACCAAAGTCCATACTTGGTTAGTATACATGGAGTCCATTTCAGATCTCATGGCTTCAAGCCATCTCTCAGAATCTGGTCCATTCATAGCTTCTTGGTAGAAGCAGGCTCATCCTGATCAATGAACATCACATCGCCATTTTGAGTCACAAGATATCCATAATATCTCTCGGGCTCTTGGCGTGTCCTACCAGATCTACGAATTCCTTGTGTAATTTGAGCAGGTTCACTTTCCACAACATTTTGTGGTTCCTGCTCAAGTTCTAACTCAGGTTCAATGATATTCTGTGGTTCTCGAATTTCTTCGAGTTCTACTTTCCTCCCACTGTTTCCTTTAGAGACAAATTCTCTTTCTAGAAAAATACCGGTTCGAGCAACAAACACTTTGTTCTTAGAAGGTTTGTAGAAATAATACCCTTTTGTTTCTTTTGGGTATCCCACAAAATTACATTTGTCAGATTTGGGTACGAGCTTGTTAGAATCCAGACGTTTTACAAACGCCTCGCAACCCCAAATTTTCATGAACGGCATACTAGGACGTTTCTCAGTCCACATCTCATATGGTGTCTTCTGAACCGTCTTTGTAGGAACACGGTTCAATCCTCCCCAATGTTTTATGTCTTCCTCTGGGATACAACGATCTGCAACTGTTAGCCACTTTATCAGTAACAACAGATGGGTCATGCCCCAAGGCAATTACCATGATATGATCATCCTGAGGAGAAAACTAGCTCTCCTTCCCCCTCCTTCTCAGCAAATGGATAAGATTCTTTGGGACTCTTGGGATACGAAGAATATAAAAGCCAACCAGTTATGGGACTCTATCCGCATGAGGCAGCAGTCGGTTTCTTGGTGCTCCATTGTCTGGAATAAATGCTATGTTCCAAGGTACTCTTTTATTTTGTGGCTTGGCATTCTTAAAAAGCTCCCCACCAATGACAGAACAGTCAGATTCTCTAATAGATCCTGGAACTGTCCACTATGCAACCTTCATCTGGAGACCTTTGATCATATGTTCTTCAACTGTGTATTCTCCAAATCGGTTCTTCTGAATGCTATAAGCCTTGGAAATTGGACCGCTTTTCCCAGTTCGTGGGATGACATTATGGAGTTTCTCACTTCTTATCAAGGTTCTAAATTGTCACGTAATATCCTTAGTTTGACGGTGGCAGTCTGTTTTTATAAAATTTGGGAAGCAAGGAACAAAAAGCTTCATGATGATCAACTCCCTCCACTCACCAGGATCACACAGGATGTTATCCACATTATTAAGTCTAGGCTTTCCACTTGCAATTCATTTATCAAAGCCACAAATAACCAATATTTTTGTAATTGGCTATTAACTAGTTAGAGAAGTTTGGGCGTTCTTTCTTTTGTGGCTTCTGGCAAATATCGGCAAGATCCTTTGAGTGGGGCGGAGCTGGGCGAGCCATGTTATAGCTTCGGACGAAGTCTTCCGAGCGAGGTCTATGAGGTGGGCTTCGGGCGAGAGGGCTTCGGGCTTCGGGTGAGGTCCATTGATCGAGGTCCTTCGGGCTTCGAGCTTCTGGCTTCGGGCTTGAGGCAGAACCCAAGTCTTCAGGCGAGGTGGAAAAGGAAATGTAGCTTCGGATTCGAAAGAGGTAGTGGTAGAGAAAGAGGTAGTGGTTCTGGTCTTCGCCTTCGGGTAAGTGGCGATACGAGGTCCTTGTAATTCTCTTATCAAAGATAGAAATATTTCATGATTCTGTAATAGGCCTATTACTAGCTAGTTTGGTTTCTGGTATAGTTCCTTGTATAATTTCCTCATCTTGGGCTTGTCTATAGATGATGTAGCTATACTGTGGGTATGCCCCTTGTCTATGTAATTTGGTTCTTTTCTATACAAACAAAATTTAGCAAAAAAAAAACAAGGTTTGATTCCTCCTCTCAGACACACCATTCCATTGTGGTGTTCCAGGTGGAGTGAGCTGTAATATAATACAACACTCCTTTTGAAGGTCATTAAAGTCTTGGCTTAAGTATTCACCTCCTCGATCGGATCGAAGGGCTTTTATGCTTTTGCCAAATTGGTTTTGAACTTCATTCTTGAATTCTTTGAACTTTTCAAAGGATTCGGATTTGTGTCTCATAAGATACACATATCCATATCTACTGAAGTCGTCAGTAAATGTAATGAAGTAATAAAATCTACCTCTTGCTAACGAACTCATGGGTCCACATACATCACTATGTATAAGTCCCAATATATCGCTATCCCGTTCATTGTGTCCAGTGAAAGGGGCTTTAGTCATCTTGCCTAATAAACAAGATTCGCATTTTTCATATGATTCAAAATCAAATGAATCCAAAAATCCATCTTTATGGAGTTTTGATATGCGTTTCTCATTTATATGGCCCAAATGACAGTGCCAGAGATATGTCAGATTTGAATCATTTGATTTAAATCGTTTTGTATTTATGTTATAGATAGGCATTTCTAAATCAAGAATATAAAGACCATTAAAAAATTATGAAACATCATAACATATATCATTTAAGTAAAACGAACAACGGTTGTACTTTATTATAAATGAAAAACCTTTCTTGTCCAAACAAGAAACAAAAATAATGTTTTTGCTTATAGCAGGCACAAAATAACAACCTTCTAATTCTAAAACTAGCCCAGAGGGCAAAGATAAATGATAAGTTTCTACATCCAGTGCATCAACTCTTGCTCCATTCCCAACACATAGGTCAACCTCGCCTTTTGCCAAAGTCCTACTCCTTCGGAGTTCCTGCACATTAACACAAATGTGAGAACCACATCTAGTATCTAATACCCATGATGTAGAAGTAGACAAGTTGACTTCTATAACATATATACCTGAATCAGAAGTCCCACTTCCTTTCCTTTTCTTCACTTCTTCCAAATAAGCAAGACAATTCCTCTTCCAGTGTCCAGGTTTTCCACAAAAGTGACAATCACCTTCTTTAGCCACCCCACCTTTAGGTTTTAAAGCCTGTTTGGTTTTGGATTTAGGTTTGGCACAAGAATTAGATCCTATCTTCTTCTTGCCTTTTAATTTTGCCTTAGCATTCTCCTTTTGTACCATCATTATGGGATCAGGTCCTACCTTTTTCATGTTGTTCTCGGCAGTTCTTAACATGCTCAACAACTCAGTAAGGGGTCTCGCAATTTCATTCATAAGATAATTCATGACAAATTGAGAATAGCTGCTGTTCAGGGATTGCTAAACAAGATATGTTTGGGCCTCCGGAGTGATTGGAAAACCCAACCTATCAAGCTACTCAATATACCCAGTCATTTTTAGCACATGTGGACGAACTGGATCGCGTTCACCCATTTTGCAGTGAGGCAATGCCTTGCTTGTATCATACCTCTCCTGTCGAGCATGCCCTTCGAACAATTTCTTGAGATGCTCGATTATCTCATAAGCATCCATCAGCTCATGTTTCTTCTGAAGCTCAGTGTTCATGGTTGCTAGCATGAGACAACTCACATCCAGAGCATCATCTTGATGCTTCTTGTAAGCATTATGCTCCGCACGTGGTGCAGTATCAGCTGGTGCTGCAGGAATGGGCTTTTCAATAACATATAGCTTATGCTCTTGTTTGAGGACAATCCTTAAGTTCCTATGCCAGTCAAGGAAATTAATTCCACTTAGCTTGTCCTTCTCAAGGACTGATCGTAGTGAAAGACTACTTGTATTGTTGTTGTTTGCCATTGATATCTACAATTTGTAAGTGCAAAAAAATAATAAGTCAAGTTGCAGAGTTGATATTATGTAATTGATAATAGTACATTCAAAATATACCTCCCATTATTTTATTCAAATTAATAGCCCTCACCATTAATTCGGAAAGCAATTTTCAATTAAATCTTTCTAGTGAGCCAAGATCCATATTTCATTATGCCCTAAGTTAGCTTTGGCTAATCTCTTAAAACACAATTATTTAGGTAGACAACCCTTTTGTCAATTATATCATATATAACTCCTGGATAGTTTGGTAAACAACAATTGTTTCTAGTCCATCTAATGGTACCTACCAAATTCTATGCCTCTAAGTCCACAATCTTATTGAGATAACTTAGTTAAGTCGGGCCCAATGATTTTAACAGTTTGGATATCATAATTATCCTATCGCATCTAACCTAGATAAATAGGGTACTTTGTTTTGGCAAACCTACATCTATTGATCAAGGTCTTGATGAGTGTTATTCATTGGAAATCATATGATTTAGACTTAATAATTTAATGAGGGATTTTATTAATAAATTTAGATCTCACCAATTTTAATCTTATTAAGCATGCATATTATTTATCATATCATATCGCATACAAGCATAAATAAAGTGCAAAATTAAATGTGTCAGAGTTATGGCCCAATCCACTGTCAATCTTTTCAAGCTAATGAAAGATTGAAGGTCAATCTAAGGTGGTAAAAGATCTTAAAATAAATATCTTCCTTGGATCTTCCTCAAGCATGTGCCTCTTCTCCATCATATCTTTCCATCGTGTTCTCCATCTTGACATCGAATACAGATTATTACATTTCATAAAGAAACCTCGAGTTACATCCGAGCTGATTTAGATGAGAAGAGAATATTACATTAGAATTTATAGAAAGGCACGACATGCAAGCCGTATTTCAAAACAAAAACCACTAACCTATGGGTCAAAAGGCCATAACTGTGCACCATGCATATCACAATAAGCATATAACAGTTTATAGAAAATTAAAGAAAAATATATAACAAAATGGGGACATGACCATCGTGCGCTACGCCGGGGTGGTCCAAGGGGGGGTCTCCCCCCTGGCGGTGGTCCGGCTGATCGGTCAGCGAGCAGGGTCGGGGGCAGCGCCCCTGGAAATTTTTTTTCGAACTACAATCTGTATTGCAGAATTTTTCCAAATGATTCTCTGAAACAGTTTTAGAATCACGTATTTTAATCCACCCAGTATACTCATAATAACAATACACCCAGTTCATATCATATATGTCCAGTTTCAATTAATCATATTAAATCAAATTTTCATGCCTCTAATCCAATTAGAACAGAATTTATATACTGTTATTACGCTATACAATTAACAGAACTTCGTATACATGCATATCTACTACTGATATTCATAATACCAGATTATGTCGATTACAGAATATCATATACTCAATTAATAGAATATCATATACATGCATATCAATTACTAATATTCATAATACCAAAATATATCGATTACAGAATATCATATACTCAATTTCAGTTCGATAAAATTGTATCATCATATATCATATATATCGAAAACAATATAATCAATTTCAGATCGGTAAAATTGTAACATCATATATCAAATATATAAAAAATAATAAAACACATAATCTGAATTAATCGTTTCGTAAGTAGCTCTGATACCACTGTAGGGATTTCGACACAAGAACGCATCGGAAATAAAATAATTCAAAGCAATTTCCGAAACCCAAAAACAGGATCCATGCGAAAAATAATTAACTCAGTTGTTTAGAGATTATACCGAATATGAAAAATGAGAATCTGAAACTGATGCGCTCGAATCCTTAACGCAATTCCTCACGAAACTACGTCTCTATGGTATCCATACAAACACCGCACGAACCGCCGAACGATTCTGTAATTAGAGGGACTTGCGGTACTAGCCACCAAAGGAACCTTTATGAAACTGTATGTTTTCTCTCTAGTCTCTCTCTAAGAGCGGCTAGGATTTTCAAGTTATGAATTAACCCTAAGTAGCTGCTATATATCCTATATATAGTAGTTAAAAGGAATTAATCAAAACCTAATTTCATAAAATCCGAATTTATATATATAACTTAATTAAGTCTTACTTAATTAATATACATATATACAAACTTTCCTTTTAATTTAAATTTGTGATATAAATACTATTAATCATATTAATATATTTAAATCCTAAAAATTTAAATTTATTCCCTTTTAAATTACGTTCTATGTGTGCGACCCTATAGGTTATTATCACGTTGACAATAATTTTAAAATCATATTATAAAATTATAAACCGTGAGCGGCATCTAGTAATGCATCATTGCTACCCAAGTAATAATAAGATCGATGATTCGATGCAACCTTTTAGTGACCAATGTTTCAATGTAATTTAAACCTTTTAACCTTAATATCCTAGATTAAACTCGAGTCATGGAATGTGTCATACTCTTCATAATTTAATCTGAGTTTTTCTTGATCAATGAGTAGACTATATAAAACAAATCACTATTTGAGCATGGCCATGCATTTCATAGTCCTACTCAATCAAGAGGCCTATGGATATCACCCCTAATAAATAGGAAGGTTAAATTCCATCTAGATCACTCACATTCCTCGCATGATTCATGATGTACCCAATAATAACCTTTATAGTCCACCTTATTAAATGTGACATTTGATGATATCAAAGTACATAAATTCCCGTGTAGTAATATAGTGATTTCAGGTCAGAGGACCATTACATTATTGTCACTATGAGAATTGCTAATGACACTTCGCATAATGCTCCACATAGAATTCTCATGGTGGGTCTGTCCAGTACACCGTTCTCTAACATGTACCTATGCATTGACTTAATATCTCATATATTTATGACCAATGAGATTTGGTCATCAGTCAATCCACATACTAGTCTCAATGCATCATTGTTGTCCCATCAACAATGATAATCGACTAGGGACATTTAAGAATAATGATACTAATTATAATTATATAATCTCATGTTCAAGTCACATACTTGAAACTATGTAATTTGTATCGCTATTCTAAGGATTTTTATTATGTTAACATTTATATATCGCAATAAATAAAACCATAATAAAATCATTCATTTATTCAATCAAATATAATATCAAAACGTTAAGCAATTATATCAAATAATTGGCCTCTAGGGCATAAACTCTAACAGTCTCCCACTTGCACTAGAGCCAATCACTCATGTATCTAATACCCATGGAACTAGCGTGACCGTCGTGCTTCTGCTGTGACAAAGCCTTGGTCAATGGATCTGCAACATTATCATCTGTTGGCACTTTTCCTATATGTACATCTCCTCTATCAATGATTTCACGGATGAGATGGTACCGCTTAATTATATGCTTGGATCATTGGTGAGATCTGGGTTCCTTAGCCTGTGCAATGGCTACATTGTTATCACAGTATAGCTTAATCGGATCAATAATGGTTGGAACAACACCTAGTTCAGTGATGAACTTTTTAATCCATACAGCCTCCTTGGCCGCACTAAAAAGAGCAATATACTGAGCCTCTGTTCTAGAATCGGCTACTGTCTCTTGCTTCGAACTCTTTCAGCTAACAGCACCACCATTAAGGCAAAATACAAAACTTGACTGAGACTTATAATCATCATTATCAGTCTGGAAACTAGCATCTGTGTAACCCTTTACTGCTAGTTTGTCTTCTCCTCCATATACCAAGAATGAATCCTTAGTCCTTTTTAGGTACTTGAGGATATTCTTGAGTGCTGTCCAATGACCTTCACCTGGATTCGACTGGTATCTGCTCGTAATGCTCAAAGCATATGAGACATCTGGATGAATACATATCATTGTGTACATGGTAGATCCAATTTTCAAAGCATAAGGGATCTTTCTCATACACTCCTCATCATCTTGTGATTGAGGACATTGGGCCTTAGAGATCTTTACACCATGAGTCATGGGTAAGTGTCCTCTCTTTGCCTCTTACATGCTGAACCATTTCAGCACTTTATCAATTTATGTACTCTGACTTAGGTCGAGCATTTTCCTCGATATATCTCAATAGATCTTGATACCTAAAATATAGGCTGCATCGCCTAAATCTTTCATGGAGAAACATTTTCCTAACCATGTTTTTACAGCTTGTAATGAAGGAATGTCATTCCTAATAATTAAAATGTCATCAACATATAATATCAGGAATACAATATAACTCCCACTAACCTTCTTATATACACAAGGTTCATCTTTATTTTTAATAAAACCAAACTCATTGACTGCTTCATCAAATCGAAGATTCCAACTTCGAGAGGCTTGCTTCAATCCATAAATGGAATTTTGCAGCTTACATACCTTTTCAGCATCCTTTGGATTGATAAATCCCTCAGGTTGTGTCATGTACACATCCTCAAGGAGATTTCCATTAAGTAAAGCAGTTTTGACATCCATCTGCCAGATTTCTTAATCGTAAAAGGTTGCAATAGCAAGTAAGATCCTGATGGATTTAACCATTGCCACTGGAGAGAAGGTTTCATCATAGTCAACACCTTGAACTTGTTTGTAACCTTTTGCTACCAGTCGACCTTTGTAGGTTGTACATTACCATCCATGTCGGTTTTCTTCTTGAAAACCCACTTGCACCCGATTGGTTTTACCCCTTCGGGTGGATCAACCAAAGTCCATACTTGGTTAGTATACATGGAGTCCATTTCAGATCTCACGGCTTCAAGCCATTTCTCAGAATCTGGTCCATTCATAGCTTCTTGGTAGGAAGCAGGCTCATCCTGATCAATGAGCATCACATCGCCATTTTGAGTCACAAGATATCCATAATATCTCTCGGGCTCTTGGCGTGTCCTACCAGATCTACGAATTCCTTGTGTAATTTGAGTAAGTTCACTTTCCACAATATCTTGTGGTTCCTTCCCACATTCCAACTCAGGTTCAATGATACTTGAACCTATATAATTATATAATCTCATGTTCAAGTCACATACTTGAAACTATATAATTTGTATCAATATTCTAAGGATTTTTATTATGTTAACATTTATATAACGCAGTAAATAAAACCATAATAAAATCATTCATTTATTCAATCAAATATAATATCAAAATGTTAAGTAATTATATCAAATAATTGGCCTCTAGGGCATAAACTCTAACACCAATTTATAATAATCTGTGAAGAGAATGAATTAGTCTTATAGTTGGAGTGTATTGCTTACATGTAGAAGGAATGTGGCTAATTGAAGGAATTAAGTTCATATAAAATAGGAGAAAGAACGTGTTTAAGGAGTTGTAGTGATTGTAGGTTAATGGTGGTAGAAGTTGGGAAGGGGTATAAGAAGTGTAGTAGTAATATTTTGGGAGTTATGAGGGTTATGGGAGAGTGGAAGAGTTTGTATTGGAGGAGAATGGAAGTTATTGGGAGTTATGTTGGAAAAGGATACGTCAAGAACGAGTTTAGTAACTGATACCTCCGAGCAGCGCGGCCCGCGCCGTGTATAGGCCTTCAGTGGCGCGCCCCGCGCTAGTAAGTCAGTAAGTTCTATTGACGTAGCGTGCCTCGTGCCATGTATAAGCCTCTAGTGGCGCGTCCCGTGCTAGATAGACATTAACTTTGCTCCAGGATGGCGCTCCCCGCGCCGTGTCTTAGTATATCATAGCTCACCTTGTGCCAAGTGGGCAGTAACTTCACGTATGATAGTGCACCATACGCTGTGTGCACGCCTTAGGAGGCGCCGTCCGTGCCATTAGAGCAGTGACTAGGTGGTATCCTTTTTCCTTTGCTTCCTGCAATTATACCAAAACTAAGTCATTACTCTATGAAAAATAAATATCTAGTCTACACTATGAGCTAAAATTTATGAATAAATTGACTAGAAAAGGTTTAGAGCTTGGGTTGCCTCCCAAATAGCGCTAGTTTTAACGTCGTCAACTCGACGGTGCCTGTTATATCATAGTGCTTCGGCAAGTGTAATTGCAATGGCTTCGTTGTCGATGTCTCTACCCTAGTAGTGCTTTAATCTTTGCCCGTTGACTTTGAAGGTTTCAAGCAGATTTCTACTGTATAGCTCAACGACGCCATGTGGGAAGAACCTCTTAATAGTAAATGGGCCCGAACATCTAGATTTGAGCTTTTTGGGAAATAATCTCAGTCTTGAATTGAACAATAGTACTGATTGTCTCGGTTCAAACGTTTTTTCCAAAATTTTATGGTCGTGCCACTTCTTAACTTTTTCCTTATACAACTTCGAGTTCTTATATGTTTGTAGTCTGAATTCATCAAGTTCGTTCAATTGAAGTGGCCTCTTTTCTCTTGCTACTATTTGATCGAAGTTGAGTTTCTGAATTTCCCAGTATACTTTATGCTGTAATTCCACAGGGAGGTGACACGCTTTTTCGTAGACCAACTGGTACGAAAATATCCCAATTGGCGACTTAAATGTTGTCCTGTAAGCCCATAGTGCGTTGTCCAATTTTAGAGACCAGTCTTTTCTGTTTGGGTTTACTACTTTCTCTAAAATTTTCTTGTTCTGTTGGAAACCTCAGCTTGACCACTTGTCTGCGGGTGATATGTTGTTGCAACTCTATGATTGACCCCGTATTTCGCCAAGAGAGCTGTGAATGCTTTATTGCAGAAGTGATTTCCCTTGTCACTTATGATTGCTCTTGGTGTGCCAAACCATGTGAAGATGTTCTTTTATAAAAACTTAAGAACCACTTTGGCATCATTTGTAGGGAGTGCTACAGCTTCCACCCATTTTGTTACATAGTCCACAGCAAGCAGAATGTACAAATTATTGAATGAGGAAGGAAAAGGCCCCATAAAGTCCATTCCCCATACATCAAAGACTTCTACTTCTATGATTGTATTGCGTGGCATTTCGTTCTTTTTTGAGATGTTTCCCACCCATTGCCATCTGTCACAGCTTTTCACGAACTAGTGGGCATCCTTGAATATAGTAGGCCAATAGAATCCTGCTTGAAGTACCTTGGTTGCTGTCCTCTCACTCCCATAATGTGCCTTATATGCGGATGAATGACACTCGTGCAAGATATTCTTTACTTCGTTGTATGGAACGCATCAGTGAATCATTTTGTCTGCACACTGTTTGAATAAATACGACTCGTCCCACATGTACCACTTGACGTCATGTAGCAACTTCTTTTTTTGTTGATGCGTCAGATCAGCGGGAAAGACTTTGTTCACCAAGTAGTTGGCAAAGTTTTCATACCATGGAAATTCTCTGTTAACTCCAAACAGTTGCTCATCTAGGAACAACTCGTTGATTAAACATTTATTTATCTTCCCCATATTTGTTCGGATTTTCTAATCTTGAAAGATGATCTGCAATTTGATTCTCTATCCCCTTTCTATCCTTTATTTCCAAATCAAATTCCTATAAGAGAAGGATCCATTTGATAAGTCGAGGCTTAGCATCCTTCATTGAGATTAAATAATGAATTGCCGAGTGGTCCAAATATACCACCACCTTAGTTTTAATCAAGTACACTATGAATTTATCAAAGGCATATACTACAACAAGTAATTGCTTTTTTGTGGTTTTGTAGTTCAATTGGGTATCCGTAAGGGTTTTACTTGCATAGTATATGGTGTAGAATATCTTCTCTCGGCACTGGCCCAAAACAGCCTCGACCACGTAATCGTTAGCATCACACATTAATTCGAAAGGCTTTATACAATCCGGTGCTACGATCACGGGGGCTATAGTCAACATCTTTTTTAATTGCTCAAATGATAACTTAAAATCCTCATCAAACTTGAAAACTGCATCTTTCTCTAACAAACTGCACAATGGTTTTGCAATTTTAGAGAAATCTTTAATGAACCTTCGGTAGAATCCAGTATGTCCCAAAAAATTGCAGATTCCTTTTGGTGGTGGAAGATTCTCAATTATTTCTAACTTGGCTCTATCAACCTCTAAATCCCTTCACAGAGACCTTGTGCACCAAGATTATTCCTTCTTCAACCATAAAGTGGCACTTCTCCCTGTTAAGTACTAAATTCGTCTCCACGCATCGCTTCAAGACTATGACCAAGTTCTCTAGACAAGCATCAAAATTATCTCTATAGACAAAAAAGTCGTCCATGAAAACTTCCACATTCTTTTCTACTATGTTCGAGAATATGGCCATTATACATCGTTGGAATGTGGCGGGTGCATTGCACAAACCAAAAGACATTCTCCTGAATGCAAAGGTTCCATATGGGCACGAGAAAGTGGTCTTCTCTTGATCTTCAGGAGCTATGACAATTTGATTATACCCCGAGTATCCATCTAGTAAGAAGTAGAATTCATGCCCTGCCAACCTATCCAACATCTGATCGATGAAAGGTAGAGGGAAGTGGTCCTTGCGAGTTGCCTTATTCAGATTCCTGTTGTCCATGCAAACCCTCCAACCGGTCGTTGTCCTTGTCAGAATTATTTCATTATCATCATTCTGTATTACGGTCATTCCTCCCTTTTTCGGCACGCATTGAACTGGACTGACACACACATTGTCTGAAATTGGGTAGATAATGCCTGCATCCAACAACTTCAAAATTTCTTTCTTCACCACTTCTTTCATGATTGGATTTAACCATCTCTGCTGCTCCACTATTGGTTCTACATCCATTTCCATAAGAATTTGTGCATGTACAAGGATGGACTTATCCCCTTTATATATGCAATTGTCCATTCTATAGCTGATTTGTATTGTCTAAGCACTCTCAGCAACATACTTTCCTGTAGTTCGTTAAGCGCAGATGATAAAATAACAGGTAAAGTATTAGAATTGCCTAAATATGCATACCTAAGGTGTTTAGGAAGTGGCTTAAGCTCAAGAATAGGTGGCTCCTCCAATGAAGGTTTAATTCTTGCTGTGGCTTTTTCTTCTATGTGTAGTGGCTCAAATGATACCTTGAATCTACTAACTCATGGCAAAGAATTCAGAATATGCAAATAATCTACAAACTCTGGATCATCCAAATCTTCATCTCCCAATAGTGTAGTTTCTAATGGATCATTAGCCAAACTTTTAACCATGTTTTCATTAACTATACGGTCAATGACATCCACCCGGAAACACTCTTCTTCATCTGTAGGGAACTTCATAGCTTTGAACAAGTTAAACTTGACTTCCTGATCTTGTATGGTCTCAATACCGAGATATGGAAAACATTGTGAATATGCTCCAATTCTAGAGGTAAATCTACCTCATACGCCACTTCACCAACTAGTCGAAGCACTTCGAAAGGTCCTCTAAATCTAGGGCTCAATTTCCCCTTCTTGCCAAATTGAATTTTCCCCTTCCAAGGAGATACTTTCAAAAAAACATACCTACCGACATCGAATTCTCGATTCTATCGATGTTGATCGGCATATTTCTTCTGTCTATCTTGTGCTGCTATTAGTCTCGTTCGAATCACTTTGATGATCTCGACAGTCCGTTGCACCAATTCAGGACCCAATAGCTGACGTTCACCAACCTCGTCCCAACATAATGGAGTTCTGCATTTCCTGCCGTATAATGCTTCGTAAGGCAACATGACAATACTTGCATGATAACTATTATTATAAGCAAATTCCACCAATGGCAGATGGTCATCCCAATTTCCCTTAAAATCCATAATACACGCTCTGAGCATATCCTCCAGTGTTTGGATGGTTCTCTCACTTTGTCCGTCGGTCTGAGGATGGTACGCCGTGCTCATTCTCAGCTGTGTTCCCAAACACTCTTGTAATCATTTCCAAAAATTAGATGTGAACCATGGATCTCTGTCTGATACAATAGACACAGGTACACCGTGTCTTGACACAATCTCTTTCACGTATAGTTTTGCTAACCGATCTAGAGTAAATCAAATCTTGATTGGAAAAAATTGTGCTGACTTCGTCAACCGATCGACAATCACCCAAATGGCATCGTAACCTTTCTGAGTCGTTGGAAGACCTACCACAAAATCCACTGTGATATGCTCTCATTTCCATTCTTGTATCTTTAACGATTGTAATAATCCACTTGTCCTTTGATGTTCAGCTTTGACTTTCTGACACGTTAAGCATTTTGCCACACACTCAGCCACATCCCTCTTCATATTCGGCCACCAAAAATGATGTTTAAGATCTTGGTACATCTTTGTACTCCCAGGGTGAATAGAATATCGCGAGTTGTGAGCTTCATTCAGAATTTCTTCTTTAACTTCCGTTACTAGCGTAACCCAAATCCTCCCTTCGAATCAAAGTAACCCTTCCGAATCGATTTTGAATTTGTCTCCCTCACCTACAGATATCTTCTGTTTTATCTTTTCGCAGTATTCATCCTGAAGTTGTGTATTTTTCACCTTATCTACCAACGTTGAACTATTTTCCATATGGAATAACTTTTCATCGGATTCTGTCGGATATTTAATTTCCAACTCCATCTTAGCCATTTCCAACACTAACTTTTCTTGATTAGTTAACATCATTAACTTCTCCCGTCCCTTCCTACTTAAGGCATCAGCAACAACATTCGCCTTTCTGGGATGATAGAAAATCTCCTAATCATAATCTTTGATCAGCTCCAACCATCTTCTTTGTCGCATGTTCAAATCTTTTTGTGTAAAGATATACTTCAGACTTTTATGGTCGGTATATATCTCACACCTTTCTCCATAAAGATAATGTCTCTAAATTTTCAGGGCAAACACTACTGTCGCCAACTCTAAGTCATGAGTCGGATACCCCCTTCTCGTAATCTTTCAACTGACGTGATGCATACGTAATAACTCTGTCGTTCTGCATAAGCACACAACCTAGTCCTTTATGCGATGCATCACTATACACCACAAAATTTCATGTATCATCAGGCAACGACAACACAGGTGCTGAACTCATCCTCTTCTTTAACTCTCGAAAACTTTCCTCACACTTCTCTGTCCAAACAAACTTAACCACATTTTTAGTTAAATATGTCAACGGAGTTGCAATCTTGGAAAAGTCATGAATAAAACGCCTATAGTAACCCGCCAATCCTAAAAAACTCCTCACTTCTGACGGTGTCTTCTGCTGATCCCAGTTTATTACAACTTCCACCTTTAATGAATCTACCAAAATTCCGTACTTATCAATAACGTACCTGAAAAACTGTACACGTTCCAACCAAAATTTACATTTTGAGAACTTAGTATACAACTTCTCTTTTCTCAACGTTTCCAACGTCAAACTCAAGTGTTCCACATGTTCCTCCTTGGTCTTGGAATACACTAATATATCATCAATAAACACCACCACAAACTTGTCTAGGAATTGTTTAAACACCCTGTTCATCAAGTCCATGAACGTTACAGGTGTGTTAGTTAAACCAAAAGACATAACCAGAAATTTGTAGTAGGTCGGCTTGATTGTGTTGGTCCAATGATAGTCAATACACCACCACCGTTGTTGTGTCCTTTTCCGCCACTTGCACTTCCCGCTGGCTTCTTAGGGCAATCACGAGCCATGTGATCCTTCGAACCGCAGATAAAACATGCTCCTTTCTTCGGACTAAAACAATTCTTTGTAACGTGTCCCTCCTGACCACAGTTGAAACACACTCTCTTTCCTTTCAAACATACTCCCGTATGGTTCTTCCCGCAAGTTGTGCAAGCCTCAAACTTTTTCTTCTATTGATTTCTTTGCTATCCTCCCGCATTCGAATTCTCGCTCCATTTCCTCTTCTAACTATTACTTCCAACATTACTACCACCAGCCTTATTCTCATTTTCATTCTTCTTCTTCTTCTGTTCTTGATTGTACTTGGTCAAGGCTTCGCTACCACCTTCCACGTTGATTGCCTTCTCCAATACAACCGCAAATGTATTTAGTTGGAACATTGAAACTTTGCTGTAAAGCCAGGGTTTTAATCCTTGTTCAAACCTTCTCGCTTTACGCTCATCGATATTGACTTGATAAGTGGAAAACCTTGCCAACTCGTTAAACTTTGCAGCATATTCCGGCACCGTGATAGTTCCTTGCTTCAACTCTAGAAATTGCACTTCCAGCTGATTCCGAGAACTTGCTGGAAAGTAAATCTTGAAAAACATTTCTTTGAATCTATCCCATGCTATCACTCCTTGTCCTCCACGAACCTTGTTTGCTTTCCACCAGTAGCTAGCTTCAGACTTCAGCATTAACGTTGCGAACGCAGTCTTTTGATCTTCATTAACTCCAGCAACGTCGAACACCTTCTCCATTTCCATGATCCAGGTTTGGGCTTCCACTGGATTCATAGATCCTCAAAACTCTGGTGGTCCAGCCGCTTTGAACACCTTAAAAGTTGTGACTTAAGCTTGCGGTTGATTCGCAAGGGCACGCATCAACAGAGCTACCAATTGCTGAACCAGATTAGCGTTGGTCTCATTGTTATTATTGGTAGACCCCTCAAGAGGTACTTGCTGACGTGGTTGTCTTCTTCTAGGAGGCATTTTCTGTTAAAATATATGCTTATTAGCTCATTACTCAACTTCTTGGGTATTTAAAGTTTAATTTAAACATTCCAAGATTAAAGCTTTAACATATAACATTTCAAATAAACTCTAATATTTTATTCATTCATAAAGTTTTAGAACATACTCAAAATAGCATAACTGCTATAAACATCTACCTTCATGAACTAGACCAGTTTCAGGATTACATACTCATACTATCCCTTTATTTATCTCAAAATAAGGGATTCACAGCTTATTTATTCACATAATTAACCACACATTATTATCTATCTTATCCTATCTAGGCATATTAAGACGTTGTAAGGCTTTTCGGCGTTCCTCCTCCATAATACGATACGCCGTTCTGCGATCCATCACGAATCACGGCGAATTCTCAAACTGAGGTGGATAATAATAGACTCGATCCTGGGCCCTATCAATCACTAAATTAAAAGCATAATCCATCTCCTTCATCTTGGCTTTCTTCACTTGAACCTTAGCCTCAGCACGGTCTACACGTTGAGTCACCTTCATCCACACATCCTCTGCTCTTGCACGCTTAGCTGACTCCTCCTTGAAATCATCTTTCAATTTCTCCATGTCCGTCTTCATCTTCTCGTGTACTGCCAACAGGTCTTCATGCTTTCCCTTTGTATGAACTAAGTCCCACTCCGTGTTCCCAAGTTTTGAGTCGAGTTCCTGAATCTCTGCATCCTTTCGCTCCATCGAAGCGTGATGCATCTCAACCATTTCCTTCAGCTCGTCGACCTCGTCCTGTAACTCTACATTACGGTCGTATAGAGCATCATACATCTCCGTTGATATGGATTTTGGTGGAAACTCCTCAGGATCCTCCTCCTCATCATCCTCTTCTACCTCCTCAGAACTATCCTCCACGGTATCAGTTACAGGCTCATCCTCCTGGATCAACTGCTCCCGCACTACATGAATATCCCGGGGCTCATCATCTATAGGTATCTAAGGTATCACCTCTCTAGCTGGACTGGATCCTTCTTCGGTAGACATCCTGACAACAAAATGTTTTAGGTTTTATTTAATATTTTCGATACTCGCGAGCACATAAGTTATTAACACATAGCACATAATGTATTTTATTGTTTAACTTCAATGGATACCTTAATCCATTCCTTAAAACTCGATAAGAGTTGAACACCTCTATGTTTTCTATTTCCTTAAAGGTTACTTCCTAAGGTTTCCCCACCTAAGGTTCATAATCTAAGGCTTTGATACCAACATGTGACACCCCCAAATCCAGGTACTCCATTCCCACAGGATTTGGTGCTCACTTATCAAAAACTATTATATCTAACTACCCATAATAAGGGACAAAGACATAATTAGAATAATTTAAACAATAATCTCTATCATTAAAGGGTTATATCATCATTTCAAATTAAATCATAGGTATTCTAACCTTAAAATTATTACATCAGTTTGCGGAATACATCACATATTTAAAACAAGTCTTGAAACATAAAACATAAAATTATCATAAGTCTTTATCATTTGGACATCTTGCCCTTGCCTTTGCTAGTCGACGGCTCATCAACTTTCTCCACTTTAGCTGCAGTGTTAATTGCAAGAGTGACCAAAAAAATGCTCACTAATATAGAACGTAGCAATGATGGTAACAAGAGAGTGAACAATAAAAGCTGAACAATAAGGAACTTGTTTTACAATTCAAAATAGAAAACAAGTTTGAACTTTAATTATCTGAGGGTCTTAAGACCACGAACTATGTCCCCAGTACATAGGTATTATTACCCAACCTTAATAGTCATTTTGACTATACGGACCCTTCTTATCGTACATAGGGGGATCAGCCCTTTGTACCATGTATTGTGCACAAACATCTAAACGCTACACGTACAAAATCCCCTATGTTAGGGTTGTTCGTCTTAGTTTGGATTTAGAATTTCCTCACTAAAGAAAATTTAGTTTGGAACTAGCTTATCAGTGTTTCTAGAATTTTAGAACACTATTCGAATATAGATTAATTCAATCAATAAAGGTTTTCTTACTACTTGAAGGTTTAATACAATGATAAAGCTTTGAACAATGTTATCAACGTCAAAGATTGAATAACAATAATATATAATTGAGTAATCATGATATACATGCAAAGCGCTATAGAAGAGTTAAAACAATCTCTCTTGAATCAATGTATTAGAACATTATATGCTTTGAATAATAATTAGGAAACTAAATCTCACTCAATGTAACGAATTAGGTTACATAAGCTTGTACAGACATACGCATGATAGGTTAAGCTTGCTCAAATTCATAAAGAATGTTAGAAACTTGTAGAATAATAATATAGGAATGGAAACTTGCGTTCGATATGAAAAGAACAAAGTTCGAAAGCTTGCTCAATTGTAAAGAGATAAGGTTTAGAACTTGCACAATTATAAAAGTAGGGTTAGAGAACTTGCCACGTGCTTAGGTTAAACAATCACTACCCACGTTCACCCCAATTCTTACACATACCATATGTATTGACAATACACATTAGTTACACTAACATTACCTTCATGAGTTGCTTTCTACTTTTATTATAGATACTAACTAAGTTTAAGTTTAAACAACATCGCATTTTTTCATGAAGATTACTTTTTAGCTTTATTAAAACTACTTAAGTGATCATGTCATTGCGCCACATACACATTAACAACTTGATACAACATCTTATTTCATGTCCAACATGTTATCATTAAGTTATACTAATACACAAAGGATTGCACTTGCATTAGCGCATCCCGACGCCCTCCAATTGGCTCCAAATACACAATAGTCCTAATGATGGCCATTTTTACCCTTCATAACGATTTCAAATTGAAAACCTTAAAGAATAAAAGTTATAAGCCTATTCGTCCTCTTTCTGAATGATCTTGAATCACCTCAATCGGAGTTCGTATGAAAATATTATGGCCATTTTACTACAGGAGGTCAAAACTATCCAACCCAGACAATTTTTCTGGCACTGGGGCACGAGATAGTGGCATCGGGGTGCGAATTCCAGCGTCGAGGTGCAAATTCTAGTGCTGGTGCGCGAACTTCTGGCCTATTTGTGGCACTGGGGCGCGAAATTTGGCGCTAGGGCTCCGAATTACAGAACACCCAAAACTAGAAACAAAACCAAGCTACTCAGTCTTAATTTCTAACACCAATTAACATGTGTAATCCATGTAAATCACACATAAATATTACCAAGCATATATGTACCAATTTAAACAACTAAACAAAAATTTTAGGAAACTTAAATTTTGAAAACACGGTTTAAAAACCAAAACTCCATATTGATATATTTAACATAGTAAACACTGTTATTTTCATTATCTTCCTCAACCCAAATTCTCACGGATTTGATAACAAATAACAAGCATACATGATGATTACAGATTCTACAATATTAACCCATACCATATACACAACGTTTGAACAAAAAACGAAAAAAAATCAATTTACAGAGAACTTATATAAAACTAAAACTTGGAGATTTATGAATGAATTATACTTTAATCTTCTTGATTAGCACAAGATGGTGAATCTCTACCTTCCTTGACAAACTCACAAGGATTTTTCTCTCAATTCCTCACCCTCAATACTCAGCAATTCTCTCTTCCTCTGTTATCAAGCAAACCTTAGAAACAAAACGCGTAGGAAAATATAGCCATTCCCACGCTCCCTTACGTTAGAAAAATAGAAAGACTCGTCAGTTGGAATAATGCCAAAGGCCACAAGGCCATGTTTGGCTGAACACATAAATCTCATAACTAAATTATTTAAATAATATTTATATTATATAGTTACACTTGCCACACATTACTTCAATTAATTAAATAACTTTGATTTTTAGCTTATAATAATAATAAAATTCTTATTATCATTATACTTAAAATTAATAAATAATTATATATGTAATTTAATTAATAAATTAGACACATCACTTTATTCAATTTATTCATTTTCATTAAATTAAACAATTCATTTAATTAACTAATTTCTTAAATATTAAGCAATTGATTTAATTTAATTATCTCCTTAAATTAAATCCAACAAATAAAATTATCATTACTCGATTCAATTAACATTAATTAATTTAGTTACTAAATTAATTCATCAGAATTCATCAAATATTTATTTTTCTCAACAACTAAATTATTTAAAATATTTATTTAATTTAATAAATATTTTTAAATTAAATTACAAATTCCTCGATCGTTACATCCTTCCCTCCTTAAAAGGATTCTGTCCCCAGAATCACAAGTCGAAAAAAAAAATTATTCGCTACAAACTCCATCCTTTTACCATCTTTGCATCAAATGCCTTGATGACATAAAATTCCTTTTGATATTTCAAATTAATTTATGTTTACCCGAATCAACTAGCATAGACATATCAAGAATAGTTCTTTTAAAATACATTGGTTCCAAAAGTTGAACCAATTCTTTCCATTTTAAAATGCGCACACATAAACACGATTTCAATAAACTTCGAAATCTAGCAGAGCTAGATGCCTTGGAATATCCTATTCTCCATCTTCCTTCATTGTCTTACGTGTGACAATACTTAATCTTCTCTAGCACCTTCAATGCTAAGTTTACTGAAAATAACTTGTTTTCAGTCTAGACATTCTTATACCTTAGTACAGTCAATCAACTTACCATACATTATGAGTTCAGGAGCTTTCCACAATAATATGAGTTTAAGAACTATCCTAGACAGACCATAAGAGTCCATTCGCTGAGAAGTTCAAAAATATACCATATAATTATGAGTCACGAACCTACCATAAGTATGAGTTTCAAGAACTCGTACCTACCTTATCGTTCTCTACCTATCAAGTATATACATGAGAAAACATTCACCTTCTCGTCATATACATCTTAATAGCGCGACCAATTCCAATGATTATCACTGTAATAAGCTAAGCAGTTGTTACACCAAAGCACAAACCTCTGCCCATAACAAAGATTCATACAACTCAGCTATCACATGAGTTTTCAATTGAAATTTTATAACTTCTAACTTTCTCTTCACTTAATACGAATTTTCTTTAATTCGTATGCTATTCTTCACAACTCAATTTGAGTTCTTCTTCCCGTACTACTTTGTAGTACCATTCATTTATAGCATTAGCTATAAATCATCCATCATTTAACAGATCATCTAATATTATGATTCATTACGATCACGTGGTGATCTTCTTCCGTAATCGTTTAACTCAACGATTTTCTTAACCTTCTCTCTGCGATAATAGTCTTAGGTACTCATACCTAAGATTTATAACCTATTAGCTCTGATACCAATCTGTAACGCCCCGAAATCCGATCTATTTTTACACCCAAATTCCGTACGTTACGATCCCATCTTCTTCCAAGCATACATACTTATATAGTTAAATATAACAACATACATTCTCGAATCTTAGGTTCTAATACCTTATAACCTCTTTCATTACAAATAATGATAATTACATTATTCTTTATCTCTTATAAGAGTGACTTTCATCCGCCACCAAGGATACATAACCGTTCATTAAACTATTCTATAGTTTAATTACATTATTCTATATTACAAGTCTTGACTTGATCTTCAAGCACATTCATACACTGAATTACACTTCTTCTGGATACCGATCAGCTTGATCTTTACGGGATCCTTAAGTTCTTTCTTACATCGTTCGCTGAAAATGTTTTTATTTAAAGCAAGTATGAGCATTCAATTGCTCAGCAAGTCTTAGCAGTTGAACAAATAACTTTAAGAATTTAAACATTCTTTTAAGAATTCAATAACCGAACAAAGGTTATAAAACAGCTTGAATAATAGGAATAATCTCGATTCCTATAATTTTAAAACATTATTCATAGTTACTTTGAAATATTTCTATAAGACCCCAACTTATTATTAATGAAATTGAATTTCCTCTATTTATTATTTTGAAATAGTAAGGGTTGATTTGATTAATATGGTTAGTTATGGGTAAAAAGCGCAAATATTTCAAACATGCAAGTGGTTATAAAATATTCATTTTTATCGGAGAATATTCATTTGGACGTGGCATATTTTTACTGTTGGGGAATATTCGTACGATGGAGCAGCCTTGTGTGGGCCCCATAACGGAAAGCGATTGGATGAAGAAAATGACAAGTATAAGTTGTTTATAAATAACGGCATAGTTGTTATCGTTAATCACTACAAAAAAATAGCTCATTGCCGATGGCCAGTGCCGTCGCCAATGACCCTCTAGCCGTCGCCAATGATGTCATTGGCGACGACACTGTCCGTCGCCCTCCCCGTCGCCGTATGGGTCGTCGCCCCTACTTCCTGTCATTCGCCGTCGGTAAGAGTGTCATATCCGACGGGGTCATCGCCGACGGCCAGCCGTCGCCTATGACACATTTCCGACGGTGTTGGCGACGAATACATAGTCTGTAATATTTTTTCCAAAAAAATAAAAAACAGTCATTGCCAACGGCATGCCGTTGCCAAAGACCCTTATCTCGCGTCGCCAATGAGTTTTTAATAATTGTTTTTTAAATTACAAAATACCCCTGTTCAATTACATATACCTAATTATACCTGTTATAAACTAAAGAAAAATTATAAAGAATTCTTCACGAACGCATATCAATAACAATAATAGATTTTGCTATATCAACCATCAAATATGTAAACAACGTAATGACTTATAGATAAAAGTCATACAATGAAAATACAAAATATAATCTAAACTCTAGTCTGTACAACTCAAAAAATGTATAAGTATACATATATGAAAGTTAAAATATAAACATAATGGATACTACAACCCAAGATCAGGAATGTCAGTATCACCATCGCCGCCAGTCCCATCGCCGATCCCACCGTTAGTCCCACCTACGGACCCACCGCCAGTCTGACTGCCGGTCCTACCCTCAATAGTCTCAACAACATCAGCACAGCGGTCATCACCATCTCCACCACGGGCATCGCTTGTGCCACAGCCTCCACCCGCCGAAGTTTCATCAACAAGACCCTACAATTAATAATAAAATATTAATAATGAATTCGAAAATAGAGCATATTTAAATTAGTTTTGTTTGTGATCGTCAAGTGTATCGGATTTCGTATGTTGAAATCGAGTCCCATAAGTTCTAACACGTGTCTAATACCTACGCGGTGCTATGTGTGTGTTTGTGTGGCATTCGGACGTCCGATGCGGGTTTTGGGCTGTTTTTCGGCTTTTTACCAAGGTGATGGCGAGTTTTGCAAATTGGACGATAACGCGGATTCCGTATGTCGGAATCGAGTCCCGTAAGTTCTAACACATGTTTAATACCTACGCGGTGCTATGTGTGTGTTTGCGTGACATTCGGACGTCCGATGTGGGTTTTGGGTTATTTTTTGGCTTTTTACCTAAGTGTTGGCGAGTTTTGCAAACTGGACGATAACTCAAATTCCGTATGTAGGAATTGAGTCCCATAAGTTCTAACACGTGTCTAATACCTACACGTTGCTATGTGTGTGTTTGCGTGGCATTCGGACGGCCGATGAGGGTTTAAGGCTATTTTTCTACTTTTTGCCTAAGTGTTGGTGAGTTTTGCAAACTTGACGATAACTCGGATTCCGTATGTCGGAATTGAGTCCTGTAAGTTCTAACACGTGTCTAATACCTACGCGGTGCTATTTGTGTGTTTGCGTGGCATTCGGACGACCGATACGGGTTTAGGGCTATTTTTTAGCTTTTTGCCTAAGTATTAGTGAGTTTTAGAAACTAGACGATAACTCGGATTCCGTATGTCAGAATCGAGTCCCGTAAGTTCTAACACGTGTTTAATACCTACGCGGTATTATGTGTGTGTTTGCATGGCATTCTGACGTCCGATGCGTGTTTTGGGCTAATTTTTGGCTTTTTACCTAAGTGTTGGCGAGTTTTACAAAATGGACAATAACTCGGATTCCGTATGTCAGAATTGAGTCCCGTAATTTCTAACACGTGTCTAATACTTACGTGGTGCTGTGTGTGTGTTTACGTGGCATTCGGACGGCTAATGCGGGTTTAGGGCTATTTTTCAGTTTTTGCCTAAGTGTTGGTGAGTTTTGCAAACTGGACGATAACTCGGATTCCGTATGTCGGAATCGAGTCTCGTAAGTTATAACACGTGTCTAATACCTACGAGGTGCTATGTGTGTGTTTGCATGGTATTCGGACGGCCGATACGGGTTTTGGGCTGTTTTTTGCCTTTTTACTTAAGTGTTGGCGAGTTTTCCAAACTGGATGATAACTTGGATTCCGTATGTCAGAATTGAGACCCGTAAGTTATAACACGTGTCTAATACCTACGCGATGCTATGTGTGTGTTTGCGTGGCATTCGGACGACCGATGCGGATTTTGGGTTATTTTTTTTCTTTTTGCCTAAGTGTTGGCTAGTTTTGCAAACTGGACGATAACTCAGATTTCGTATGTCAGAATCGAGTCCCGCAAGTTCTAACACGTGTCTAATACCTACAAGGTGCTATGTGTGTGTTTGTGTGGCATTCAGACGGCTGATACGGGTTTTGGGCTATTTTTTACCTTTTTGTTTAAGTGTTGGCGAGTTTTGCAAACTGGACAATAACTCGGATTCCGTATGTCGGAATCGAGTCCCGTAAGTTCTAACACATGTCTAATACCTACGCGATGTTATGTGTGTGTTTGTGTGGCATTCGGACGGCTGATGCGGGTTTTGGGTTATTTTTCGCCATTTTGCCTAAGTGTTGGCGAGTTTTGCAAACTGGACGATAACTCGGATTTCGTATGTCGGAATTGAGTCCCATAAGTTCTAACACGTGTCTAATACCTACGCGGTGCTAAGTGTGTGTTTGCATGGCATTCGGACATCTCATTCGAGTTTTGGGCTATTTTTTGGCTTTTTGCCTGAATGTTGGCGAGTTTTACAAACTGGACGATAACTCGAATTTCGTATGTCAGAATTGAGTCCCGTAAGTTCTAACACGTGTCTAATACCTACATGGTGCTATGTGTGTGTTTGCGTGGCATTCGGACTGCCGATGCGGGTTTAGGGATATTTTTTGCCTTTTTGCCTAAGTGTTGGTGAGTTTTGTAAACTGGACGATAACTCGGATTCCGTATGTCGGAATCGAGTCCCGTAAGATCTAACACGTGTTTAATACTTACGCAGTGCTATGTGTGTGTTTGCATGGCATTCGGACGTCCGATGCGGGTTTAGGACTGTTTTCGGCTTTTTACCTAAGTGTTGACTAGTTTTGCAAACTGGATGATAACTCAGATTTCGTATGTCGAAATCGAGTCCCGTAAGTTCTAACACGTGTCTAATACTTACGAGGTGCTATGTGTGTGTTTGCATGGCATTCGGACGTCCGATGCAGGTTTAGGGCTATTTTTTACCTTTTTGCTTAAGTGTTGGCGAGATTTGCAAACTAGACGATAACTCAGATTTAGTATGTCAGAATCGAGTCCTGTAAGTTCTAACATGTGTTTAATACCTACGCGGTGCTATGTGTGTGTTTGCATGGCATTCGGACGTCCGATGCGGGTTTTGGGCTATTTTTTGGCTTATTGCCTAAGTGTTGGCGAGTTTTACAAACTGGACGATAACTCGAATTTCCTATATTGGAATTGAGTCCCGTAAGTTTTAACACGTGTCTAATACCTACGCGGTACTATGTGTGTGTTTACGTGGCATTCGGTCGGCCGATGCGGGTGTAGGGATATTTTTTGGCTTTTTGCCTAAGTGTTGACGAGTTTTACAAACTGGACAATAACTCGGATCCGTATGTCAGAATCGAGTCCCATAAGTTCTAACACATGTTTAATACCTACACGGTGCTATGTGTGTGTTTGCGTGGCATCCGGACGTCCGATACGGGTTTTGGGCTATTTTTCGGCTTTTTACCTAAGTGTTGGCTAGTTGTTCAAACTGGACGAAAACTCAGATTTCATATGTCGGAATCGTGTCCCGTAAGATCTAACACGTGTCTAATACCTACGAGGTGCTATGTGTATGTTTGCATGGCATTCGGATGGCCGATACGGGTTTTGAGCTATTTTTTGTCTTTTTGCTTAAGTGTTGGCGAGTTTTGCAAACTGGACGATAACTCGGATTTCGTATGTCGGAATCTAGTCCCGTAAGTTCTAACACGTGTCTAATACCTACGCGATGCTATGTGTGTGTTTGCGTGGCATTCGGACGTCCGATGCAGGTTTTGGGCTATTTTTTAGCTTTTTGCCTAAGTGTTAGCGAGTTTTACAAACTGGAAGATAACTCGGATTCCGTATGTCGAAATCGAGTCCCGTAAGTTCTAACACGTGTTTAATACCTACGCGGTGCTATGTGTGTATTTGCGTGGCATTCAGACGTCTGATGCGGGTTTTGGGCTATTTTTTGGCTTTTTGCCTAAGTGTTGGCGAGTTTTACAAACTGGACGATAACTTCGGATTCTGTATGTCGGAATTGAGTCCCGTAAGTTTTATCACGTGTCTAATACCTACACGGTGCTATGTGTGTGTTTATGTGACATTCGGACGGCTGATGCGGTTTTAGGTCTATTTTTTGACTTTTTGCCTAAGTATTTGCGAGTTTTATAAACTAGACAATAACTTGGATTCCGTAGGTTGGAATCGAGTCCCGTAAGTTCTAACACGTGTCTAATACCTACGCGGTGCTATGTGTGTATTTGCGTGGCATTCGGACTGCCGATGCGAGTTTTGGGCTATTTTTTGCCTTTTTGTTTAAGTGTTGACGAGTTTTGCAAACTGGACGATAGCTCGGATTTCGTATGTCGGAATCGTGTCCCGTAAATTCTAACACGTGTCTAATTCCCACCAAATCTAGGCCCGGGAAGGGTCATTCTCGACGGGACTCATTAGCGATGCTATGCTGTCGAGAATAAGGTTATTGGCGACGGGGATACTGCTGTCGCTAATGATGCTGTCGCCAATGACCTATTTTTTTGTAGTGAATACTTGGTGGTTAAAACACAGTTGCACACGATATTGCACCAGTTATTGATTCTTACGTAAGAAGGCATTACTCAATAATTGTTATAGTAGTTACTGTTTAATATTTTATTTTATTGATTCAATAATTGCTTCGTTGATATTTTATATTATTGTTGTTTTAATAATTGTCACTACACAATATTTTCATTATCAAATCAGTAATTCATATTATTTGAATAATATTATTAGATAATATTATTGGCAATATCTAGAAAGTTCTGTCTAAGGAGAGGTTTGGTCACCTAATTACGCGCCAGTAAGGAGAAATCCTTATTGGAAAGCCCACTCTTTCATGGGAACAGCCTGGTTGTCAATATTGTGATTCTGTAATATTATTTGTGAATAATTAATTATTAATTTATATGATAAGGGAAATATTTATTTTATGTAGATATAGATGGAGAAAATTTTTAATGTGACAAATGTTAAAAATTGATATTTTATCTGTTTTGATAAAATAATTTATTTAAATATATTATTATATTTTAATAATATACTAATGGTGATATTTTACAATGAATGTGGGATATATGAATAAATGAGGAGGAATAGTATTTTTTTCAATAAATGATTAAAAATGTTTTTCATGTTTGTGGACCCCATTTCTTGAATGAAATTTGATTATAGCATGTAAAATTGCCCATTTGTGGATTTCAGTCAATTTCTGTTTGGAATTTGGAAAAACTTTCTTCTGCAAAGTTGTAGATGTAAGACCCCAACTTATTATAAATAAAATTGAATTTTCCTTTATTCATTATTCTAAATTAATAAGGGTTAATTTGATATAATGCTTTGGTTATGGGTGAAATGTGAAAATGTTTACAAAATAAACAAGTGGTTATAAAATAATCATTGTTGTCGGAAAATATTCGTTTGGTCGTAGAACATTCTTTTTGTCAGGAATATTCGTACGACGGCGTAGTCAATTGTGGGCCCCATAACGGAAAACGGTTGGATGAAAGAAAATGACAAAGATTGAGTTTTATACATAACTGCATAAATTGTTACCGTTAAAACTGTTGGGTTACCTGGTGGTTAAAATATAGTAATACGCGTGGTTGCAAAGTAGCACACGGTATTGCACAATATGGTTGAATTATTGATTCGTACGTAAGAAGGCACTACTCAATAATTGTTACAGTAGTTACTGTTCATTATTTTATTATATTGATTCAATAATTGCTGCATTGTTAGTTTATATTATTATTGTTTCAATAATTGTCACTGCACAATATTTCTCATTATCAGATCAATAATTCATATTATTTGAATAATATTATTAGATAACATTATTGGCAATGTCTAGAAAGTTCTGTCAAGGAGAGGTTTGGTCATCTAATTGCGCGCCAGTAAGGAGAAATCCTTATTGGAAAGCCCCCTCTTTCCTGGGAACGGCCTGGTTGTCATAATTGTGATTCTGTAATATTATTTAAGAATAATTAATTATTGATTCATATGATAAGGAAATATTTATTTGATGTGGATATAATTGATGGATATATTTATTTTTATGTGGATAAAAATAAAGGAATTAATGTGGAGGTGTTTTATCAGTATTTTGTCGGACCGGAAGTATTAAAAATCATCCGTCTGTGGATTTCGAATATTTTCTGTTGGGAATTTGGAAAAACTTTCTTTTACAAAGTTGTAGAGAATTCGATTTCAGGCAGAATGGACATAAAATTTGTATTTTTCTGATAAATGGTATATTTTCTATGAATTGTTGAAGTTTCAGAAAATAAAATGATTTTTATTAAATTATGGGTGGGACCCACTCACATTATAAACATGTGGGCTGCTGATTATTTTTCAAGATGGCTGCTGGTGGCTTTTTCAAATGGGGTGGCGTAGAGAATTTGTAAAGAAAATAATATATTTTATTATTTTAGTCTTCTTTGGCGTTCTAGCATTTTCCTATAAATAGAGGGCTAAGTTAGAATTGAAAATCACACCCGAAACAAGTTTTCTCTCTTTCTCTCTCTATATTATCGAGCGTATTCTTGTGAGTATACTTTGAGTGTTGCTATACGGTGCGAGTTTCTGTTAGTACTATACCGAAATTCAGTCAAAAGTACGGTTAATTTGAGGTAAGGGATGTTATTTTTTCTCAAATGATATTATTTTCTTTAATATCATTATGCCGTAATATCATTATTTTCTTCAATATTATTGTGTCGGAGTTACTATTCACGTATACGGCACTATTCACGTATACGTCACTATTCACGAATACGACACTATTCACCGAAAAATAAAAATTTTCTTTTTTATCCAAGATGTCTATTTTGGCTACTATCTTTGATTGTATCCATGTTTTGATAGTTATTTTTGAATTCTGCTTCAAAATTGGTTATTATGGAGTATTATTGATCTTGGATAACACTGTTATACGAATCCCTAATATTTGTCCTTCTATCTCACTGGATTCGTTCTTAAAAATATTTTTCATCATCCTCAGTCCTTAATGATGGTATTATTGAATATCTTTGGCCTGTATTGCAAAGATAAATGATTACTGGAGAATATCTTTGGCCCGTAGTGCAAAGATGAAAAGGTGTTGAGATGAACATGACCAACCGGTGATATAAATGAATATCTTTGGCCTGTAGTGCAAAGATGATTAAAGATTTATATTGATTGTTGTTACAGGGATAAAATATTGACGATGGACTCTTAAATATTAGAAGATAGTAGAATTCATCCTCTACGTGACTCTTCTAATGGATTGTTGTTTCTGCTGTAGTTGTTGATCTAAAACTTGTTGTCTATTGTATTCTATCAGATTTTTCCCTGTTGAAGACTAACGATAATTTGATGTATGTTATCTTAGTCATAATATTCTTTACTGGGCTAGTTGAGCTCACCCTTTTCCTTTTTGTTCCATTTTTCTTCTCAGGAGGTGAGAACATAGCAGGATCGAGTCGGGGTATGGAGTGAGGTTTCTAGAAAGATGTTTTAGCAGTCCTCACTATTTCTATAAAATAATGTTTGAATAATTGTAATGAGGACTTATTTGCGTGTGGATATTGTCTAGAAGATAATATTTGTATTCAAACTCACAGTATGTATTGTCGTATTTCACACGACATTTGTATTATTGAAGTTGTAGTTCGCTTTATGTACCATGTATTTGGTGACTCAGAATGGGTGTTGTATACCTGTTTTGGGGTTGTCACAGTTGATATCAAAGCTTAGGGATATGGTCTCTGGCGGAGATCGGGGAATAGAATTAGGAGGGGAGAGATGAGTAAATCCTTTGCTAGTGTGTCCTACTAAGCTTATTTGTTGGTTGGTCATAATATAGGGATATTATGTGATCTGTTTAATTAACCCTTGTTTTATGGCAGTATTTAAGAATGGCTGCTGAGAACGTTAACAATGGAGTGTACGAGACTGTGGAGCAACCTTTAGTCACAAACCAGGAGAACGTGCAACAGGAAAGCAATATTCCTCCTGTAAACAACACTACCGAGCAAACGATGAACTATGGAATGTTTAGGAGCTTTTTGCAGTTCATGCAAAATAAGACGAGGGAGACTCGTGTACAAAATACGGGTGGAAATGATGGTAACGCGCGGTCTGTCACAACCAAGTAGTTTAAGGAGTTGGGACCACCAGAATTTAAGGGAAAACCGAATCCGATCATGGCAAAAACATGGGTTAAGCAAATTACCAAGATATTCGATGTCTTGGGATTCACGGAGGAGCAGAAGGTTCCATTCGCCACCTTTATGTTTCGTGGTGAAGCAGATTACTGGTGGGAATCTGTGAAGCGCACCCAACCAGATGCACTCAACATGTCTTGGGAAAGATTTCAAAAACTTTTCAATGACAAGTACTTTCTAGAAAGTATTCATCATATGAAGGAGGTAGCCATATTGCTCGAGATTTTACTATAGCGAAACCAAGTTCAGCGGGAGTGGTGATTCCGAGGGCTGTCCCGGATAAGTCAAAATCAGCGGTTCCTAGAAGAGCGTTTGTCGTGACTGGCCAAAATATGAGAAACCCAAACGAAGTGATCACGGGTAAGCTAATCTTGAATTCTTGCGAAGTTTATACCTTACTAGATACCGGTTCTACCCATTCTTTTATCTCTCCTTCTTGTGCTCAACGTTTAAACTTGACTCCGGAGAAATTAGATTTTGATTTATCTGTTGAAACTCCATTGGGTGAAGCCTTCGTTACATCTATAGTTTATAAATCTTGCATGATCCAAGTTGGCACTATCACATTACCTGTTTATCTTATCTCTTTAAAGATACTTGCTTTTGATGTGATTTTAGGAATTGATTGGGTAACCACTCATCATGCCCAAATTGATTGTTTTCGTAAGGTTGTTAGTTTTCATATTCCTAACCAACCTGCCATACAAATTCAAACCACTAAACCACTAAAATCAGTCACTGTCATATCAAGCCACAAAGCTATTCGTTTATTGAAAAATGGATGCCAAGCTTTCTTAGCCCATGTTATGGATTTGAACAGAGACAAGTCAGATTTGGATAATATTTCTGTTGTTAAAAAATTTCCTGATGTATTTCCCGAAGAACTTCCCGGTCTACCCCCGGAATGTGAAGTTGAATTCTTTATTGATCTTGAACCGGGTACAAAACCCATTTCTAAAACCCCATATCAAATGGCTCCTATTGAACTTCAGGAGTTAAAAGTCCAACTACATGAATTGTTAGACATCGGTTTCATTCATCCTAGTACATCTCCTTGGGGTGCTCCCGTTTTATTCGTAAAGAAGAAAGACGGGAGTATGCGACTTTGTATTGACTACCGAGAATTAAACCATGTCACCATCAAGAATAGGTATCCACTACCTCGCATTGATGACTTGTTTGACTAGTTGCAAGGAGCACAATTCTTTTCAAAGATCGATCTTCGTTCTGGATATCATCAGCTGAAGATTAAAACTAAGGATATTCCAAAGACTGCCTTCAGAACTCGGTACGGGCATTATGAATTCTTAGTGATGTCTTTCGGATTGACTAATGCCCCTGCTGCCTTCATGGATATGATGAACCGAGTATTCAAGGAATATTTGGATCAATTCGTTGTTGTCTTTATTGATGACATCCTCATCTATTCCAAAAGCCGTGAAGATCATGAGCACCATTTGAAGCTAGTACTTCAAAGACTTCGTGAACACAAGCTTTATGCCAAGCTAAAGAAATGAGAGTTCTGGCTTGAGGAAGTAGCATTCCTTGGGAACGTGGTGTCAAAACATGGAGTATCTGTGGACCCGGCGAAGATTGAAGCAATACAAAGTTGGGAGCAGCCAAAGTCGGTGACCGAAGTACGTAGCTTTCTGGGCTTAGCTGGTTATTATCGGAGATTCGCGGAAGGATTTTCTCGAATCGCTACTCCGTTAACTCAGCTGACTCGGAAGGATGCAAAATTCGTATGGAGCGAGGAATGCGAGAAGAGCTTCCAAGAGCTCAAGAGGAGACTCATTTCGGCACCTGTTATGACAATACCATCTGGTTCGGATGGATTTGTTATCTACAGCGATGGTTCTGGCAAGGGGTTAGGATGTGTTCTAATGCAACATGGGAAAGTCATAGCCTATGCCTCACGACAACTCAAAGAATATGAGAGGAATTATCCTACTCATGATCTGGAGTTGGCAGCAGTCGTATTCGCGTTGAAGATATGGAGACACTACTTGTACGGGGAGAAAGTGGAGATTTATACGGACCATAAAAGCCTCAAATATTTCTTCACCCAAAAAGAACTCAACATGCGGCAACGACATTGGCTTGAGCTGTTAAAAGATTACGATCACACTATTCAATATCATCTTGGAAAAGCGAACGTAGTAGCTGACGCATTGAGTAGAAGATCATATGCGAGTACGAGTGCAATATTGTCAACGCAAAGGCCCATTTTGTATGACTTGCGAAGGATGGAGATAGAATTAAAGACTCCAGGGACCCACATGATGATGGCAAATATACGAGTAGAATCGACTTTAATTGATAATGTTAAAGCTGCTCAAGCTACGGACCTGGGGCTGATGCAAATGAAGAAGAAAGTGCAAGAAGGTGTTATTCCAGAAGAAAGAATCGATGAAGAAGGAATACTTCGATTCAACTCTTGACTTTTCGTTCCTAACGATTCTGACTTGAAGCATAGAATCATGATGGAGGCACACAACACCCCATTTGCAATCCATCCTGGGATTACCAAAATGTATCATGATATTTGACATACATTTTGGTGGAACAATATGAAGAGAGAGATCGCGGAGTTTATCTCGAGGTGTTTAACTTGTCAACGTGTAAAGGCGGAGCATCAAATTCCAAAAGTTCCATTGCAACCACTTGAGATTCCAGAATGGAAGTGGGAAAACATTACAATGGATTTCGTTACAGGTCTTCCCACGATTTCTCAAGGCATAAATGCTATTTGGGTTATTGTTGATAGATTATCCAAGTCTGCCCATTTCTTGCTGATACGTGAGACTTATTCCCTTGAACGTCTTGCTCGTATATACGTGAATGAGATTGTGAGATTGCATGGCATGCCAGTATCCATAGTTTCGGACCGTGACCCAAGATTCACTTTACGATTTTGGGTTAGCTTGCAGAAAGCTATGGGCAAGGATTTACGATTTAGTTCGGCATACCATCCTCAAACGGACGAACAATCAGAGAGGACTATTTAAACCCTCGAAGATCTATTAAGACATTGTGTCCTAGATTTTAAAGGAAGTTGGGATAAGTACTTGCCACTGGTGGAATTCTCCTACAACAACAGTTATCAAGCAAGTATAGGCATGGCTCCATTTGAGGCATTGTATGGACGAAAATGTCGTTCTCCAGTATGCTGGGACGAGGTGGGAGAAGCAATGTTGTTGGGACCAGAGTTAGTACGTATGACTACAGAAAAGATCAAAATGATTCGACAACGTATTCAAACTTCACAAGATCGACAAAAGAGTTATGCTGATCTTCATCGAAAGGACGTGGAATTTTATATTGGGGATCATGTACTGTTACGTGTTGCTCCATGGAAGGGAGTTACAAGATTTGGAAAAAGAGGAAAGCTCAATCCAAGATTTGTTAGTCCATTTGAGATTCTTGACCGAATAGGAAATGTGGCTTATAGACTCGCGTTACCTCTAAACATGTCTCGTGTTCATAATGTTTTTCACATATCTATGCTTCATAAATATGTGAAAGATCCAAACCACATTATTGCGTTCGAACCAGACGAGATAGCCGAAGATTTAACGTACGAAGAGGTACCTGTTAAGATTTTGGATAAGAAAGAGCATGTCTTACGCACGAAGGTTATACCACAAGTTAAGGTTTTGTGGAGAAACCATGCAATTGAGGAAATGACATGGGAGTTGGAATCGGAAACGAAAGCTAGGTACCCTCACCTGTTCGAAACACCAGGTACGTAAGTCAATTTCGAGGATGAAATTTTATAAGGAGGGGAGGTTGTAAGACCCCAACTTATTATTAAAAAAATTGAATTTTCTTTTATTAATTATTCTAAATTAATAAGTGTTAATTTGATATAATGCTTTGGTTATGGGTGAAATGTGAAAATTTTTACAAAATAAATAAGTGGTTATAAAATAATCATTGTTATCGGGGAATATTCGTTTGGTCGTGGAATATTCCTTTTGTCGGGAATATTCGTATGACGACGTTGTCAATTGTGGGCCCCTATAACGGAAAACGGTTGGATGAAAGAAAACAACAAAGATTGAGTTTTATAAATAACGGCGTAAATTGTTACCGTTAACACTGTTGAGTTACCTGGTGGTTAAAATACAGTAATACGCGTGGTTGCACAGTAGCACACGGTATTGCACAGTATGGTTGAATTATTGATTCGTACGTAAGAAGGCACTACTCAATAATTGTTACAGTAGTTACTGTTCATTATTTTATTATATTGATTCAATAATTGTTGCATTGTTAGTTTATATTATTATTGTTTCAATAATTGTCACTGCACATTATTTCTCATTATCAGATCAATAATTCATATTATTTGAATAATATTATTAGATAGCATTATTGGCAATGTCTAGAAAGTTCTGTCAAGGAGAGGTTTGGTCATCTAATTACGCGCCAGTAAGGAGAAATTCTTATTGGAAAGCCCCCTCTTTCCTGGGAACGGCCTGGTTGTCATAATTGTGATTCTGTAATATTATTTAAGAATAATTAATTATTGATTCATATGATAAGGAAATATTTATTTGATGTGGATATAATTGATGGATATATTTATTTTTATGTGGATAAAAATAAAGGAATTAATGTGGAGGTGTTTTATCAGTATTTTCTCGGACCGGAAGTATTAAAAATCATCCGTCTGTGGATTTCGGATATTTTCTGTTAGGAATTTGGAAAAACTTTCTTTTACAAAGTTGTAGAGAATTCGATATCAGGCAGAATGGACATAAAATTCGTATTTTTTTTGATAAACGGTATAATTTCTATGAATTGTTGAAGTTTCGAAAAATAAAATATTTTATATTAAATTATGGGCGGGAGCCACTCATGTTACATGTGGGCTGCTGATTATTTTTCAAGATGGCTGCTGGTGGCTTTTTCAAATGGGGGCGTAGAGAATTTGTAAAGAAAATAATATATTTTATTATTTTAGTCTCCTTTGGCGTTCTAGCATTTTCCTATAAATAGAGGGCTAAGTTAGAATTGAAAATCACACCTGAAACAAGTTTTCTCTCTTCGAGCGTATTCTTGTGAGTATACTTTGAGTGTTGCTATACGGTGAGAGTTTCTGTCAGTACTATACCGAAATTCAGTCAGAAGTACGGTTAATTTGAGGTAATGGATGTTATTTTTTCTCAAATGATATTATTTTCTTCAATATCATTATGTCGGAATAGTGGTGAACTTTTTAATCAAATTTGAAACTTTTTGTGTCGGAGTTACTATTCACGTATACGACACTATTCACGTATATGACACTATTCACGAATACGACACTATTCACCGAAAAATAAAAATTTTCTTTTTTATCCAAGATGTCTATTTTGGCTACTATCTTTGATTGTATCCATGTTTTGATCGTTATTTTTGAATTCTGCTTCAAAATTGGTTATTATAGAGTATTATTGATCTTGGATAAAACTGTTATACGAATCCCTAATATTTGTCCTTCTATCTCACTGGATTCGTTCTTAAAAATATTTTTCATCATCCTCAGTCCTTAATGATGGTATTATTGAATATCTTTGGCCTGTATTGCAAAGATAAATGATTACTAGAGAATATCTTTGGCCCGTAGTGCAAAGATGAAAAGGTGTTGAGATGAACATGACCAACCGGTGATATAAATGAATATCTTTGGCCTGTAGTGCAAAGATGATTAAAGATGTATATTGATTGTTGTTACAGGGATAAAATATTGATGATGAACTCTTAAATATTAGAAGATAGTAGAATTCATCCTCTACGTGACTCTTCTAATGGATTGTTATTTCCGCTGTAGTTGTTGATCTAAAACTTGTTGTCTATTATATTGTATCAGATTTTTCCCTGTTGAAGACTAACGATAATTTGATGTATGTTATCTTAGTCATAATATTCTTTACTGAGCTAGTTGAGCTCACCCTTTTCCTTTTTGTTCCATTTTTCTTCTAAGGAGGTGAGAACATAGCAAGATCGAGTCGGGGTATTGAGTGAGGTTTCTAGAAAGATGTTTTAGCAGTCCTCACTATTTATGTAAAATAGTGTTTGAATAATTATAATGAGGACTTATTTGCGTGTGGATATTGTCTAGAAGATAATATTTGTATTCAAACTCACAGTATGTATTGTCGTATTTCACACGACATTTGTATTATTGAAGTTGTAGTTCGCTTTATGTACCATGTATTTGGCGACTCAGAATGGGTGTTGTATACCTGTTTTGGGGTTATCACAGTAGAGAATGGATTTTCCTACGAAAAGGACATGAGGTTCAAATTTTTCTGATAAAAGGGCTATTTATTATGAATTATTGAAGTTCTGATGTTCCGAAATATTTATTTTTCAAAAGTTTTAAATTTGTTTTAAAAGAAAAACATTTTTGATATGTTTGATGTGACCCATTGGTTGTTGAAATGGCTGAATTCAGATCTCTAAATGTGGGCGTAGGAATAAAAATAAATAATATTAATATTTTATTAAATTTTCTACTTTGGTATTCTAAGCATTTTCCTATAAATAGGGTGCTTAGGTTAGAGTTGAAAATCACACCAGAAACTGAAGTTTTCTCTCTTTCTCTCTCTATATTATCTAGTGTATACTTGTAAGTATTTTGATACTTTGAGTGTTGCTATACGGTGCAAGTTCCCTTCAGCACTATATCCGGTATTCCAGCTAGAAGTACAATCTTTTCAAGGTAAGGGATGTTATATTTTTTTTAAATGATATTATTTCTTCTAATATCATTATGCTGGATTATTGGTAAGATTTTTCTTGTGAAATTCTTGTCTTTTAGTGTCGGAGTTACTATTCACATATACGACACTATTCACGAATACGACACTATTCACAGAAAAATTAAATTTTACTTTTTCGTCCAAAATATCTATTATGGATACTAGCTTTGATTGTATCCATGTTTTGATCATTCTTGAATTTTACTTCACTATAGTTATTTATGAAGTATTTTTGAACTCGAATTGTTTAAAGTACGATTCTTAATATTTGTTCTTTTGTTTCACTGGATTCGTTTTCTTTAAAATATTTTTCATTATCCTCAGTCCTAAAAGATTATATTACTGAATATCTTTGGCCTGTAGTGCAAAGATGGTTGATTTTCTTATGAATATCTTTGGCCCGTAGTGCAAAGATGTACATGTGTTGAGATGAACATGACCAACTGATGAATATCTTTGGCCTGTAGTGCAAAGATGAATATTTGATTCAAGATGAATATTGATTGATGTTACAGGGGTAAAATATTTATAATGGACTTTTAAATTCATAGTTTAATTTCATTCTCTACGTAACTCATCTATGAGTTATTATTTCTGCTACGAATATTGATTTGAAACTTGTTGTTTATTATATTCTATCATATTTTTCTTTGTTGAAACTAATGATAATTTGTTCTATATTATCTTTGCCATAATATTCTTTACTAGGCTACTTGAGCTCACCCTTTTCCTTTTTGTTCCATTTTTCTTCTCAGGAGGCGAGAATGTAGCGAGTACTAATCGGGGTGTGGAATGATGGTTCTAGAAGTTGTTTTAATAGTCCTCACCATTTTTGTAAAATAATGTACCAATAATTGTAGTGAGGACTTAATTGGGTATGGATATTGTCTAGATGACAATATTTGTATTTAAACTTACAGTTTATATGTTGTATTAATAAAGTTGTAGTTGTTTCTTTACCATGTTATTGGCAACTTAAAATGGGTGATGTATACCTATTTTGGGGGCGTCACACTTTCATTCTCTACTCTCTTTCATACACGTTCTGTTTGGCTAGAATCAATAGCACAAACTTAACAATAACGGATCATATATAAACAGAACATTCTCATATTGAACAGTTCAATCATAGAACAGTTCATCTCACAAAAACACCGAACTATTCAAATTGTGGCACAAGGTCTCATACATTCTAACACCTTGTACAAATATCACACATTTTCATATAGACAAAATTTCTCAAGTTCAACATCTGAGAAGTTTTAGAAAACTAGCATTCATTTAGAATATGAATGAAGTTAGGAAACTTTCCTTACGCACAACTACAGCTTATAGTTACGCTGAACTGCTCATTCCAATTCCTATGTAGCATATAAGGAAATAACACACACCAATTAGTCATATACTTGACTTTCACATTGGTTTACTTAAAATTACTTCTTAGGGTTCGCATTCTTATAATCTAAGTTTACGCAACCAACTTCTTTTACCGGTTAACGACTTCATGACATACATAGATGTCTTACTCAATACGTTCATCATCTTTGATGATTTACATTCTTATCTTCTTCTTATAACTTCTTTAGGGCTCAGCACACATCATTTCTCTACTAGTAGTCCATATGGTACTCTGAGTGGTTTCCCACAAACAACCAACAAACAAGTTTCCATCTCATCTACACTGCCCATAACAGTGAGTTAGATCGATTGCCAGTTTCGTATATACCTTTGCTCTCTGAAGGAATTGTTTAGCCCAACTCCCATATGTCAACCATCATAGGTTACAATTTTACTACAACCTATTTTCATCTTAACTTATCCAAAACATTAACTATAACGTTCGTTAAGTTAATTTCTTATTCCTTATGGCTTTCTAGCAACTAAATGCCATACCTCAGGATTTATTCTAATCTTACAACATCCAATTAATTCAACTCGAAATGTCATCCAAGTTATAAACATTAACTCGGCTTTTTTACGTTATACTTCCTTGTCTTTAATTCAACTTCTTCACCGTTCACAGGTTTAATCATTGATCTTCATTACCTTACGGTCAAACCATACACGGGGTGTAGGTTCTGCCCGTTTAATATTCGCGTACCCTCAACCGTCAGTTTAGTTAAAGTGTTTAACACTTACATTTTATTCTAGCATTCTCTATTCGAATCACATTTGGCTTTCATTAATATTATTACCGTTCGCTACGGCTTTCTTGATAATTCATATCTACTTACTACCTTCGTCAACGTCTAAGTTAGACAACCAATGTAAACTTAGAATGTTTGCTCGACGAGAAATACGATTCACGAGGATTGTTTACGTAGTCAATGTTTACGTTGTTCATCCCTTAATCTCTCATTCAACCTTTATCTATGGTTTTAATCGCTTTCATTCATTACTATCACCTGAACCCCATGTTCATTATTCTTTCCTAATGTCGAATCCATATGAATCGTTGTATGCAAAGACCGATCGTTTATCACAACAACGTTGCATTCACAGCGTCTATACGCTTTACGTTCATCTCTCATTACCATGTCATAACATCGAAATTCTATACATTACCCTCGTTACTCAACGTCTGAGGAATCACAATCATAGTAATCCCTCATGTTCGTTTAATTGCGACTACGGTCCCCGGATATCGGTTCCGTAACCCGCGTCTACATTCTTTGTCTTTTAATCTCTTTTAATCGTTTCGTTCAACCTTCATTAAATGTTTAATACAATTAAGTGTTACATTAGTTGAACTACATGTTTATATTTCTTTCTTTCACATCCCCCCAGTAATTGAGCAATAAAAAGCTCAACACTAGGCCTTGCCCTGCACCAGCACTGCGGCGCCGCTCCCCTTTACAAATCTTGAGCTGCGGTGCGAGCCTACGTCACTCTCTTACCTGGTTTGGCGCTCCGGCGCCAAGTCCCCCTTTATTTCTCGCGTTGCGGTGCCACTCAGCAGAAGCTAATGGCGCGAGCTCACGCTACGACGCCGCCTCGCAAGGCTCAGCTGGCGCTGCGGCGCCAAGCATGAAACTTGGAAAATTTTTCTAAGTCTTTTACATGCTTGAGACGCTGACTTCATAATCTCATAACTTCTTCGTTATAACTCAGAACGAGGTCATTCCAAAGTCATTCTCTTCCTTATCTTATGTACTTCGATTACCCTTGGACAGAACTTTGTCCTGAATCCGTTATCATGCCATTCGATTGGCTTAATCTTCACCCTCTGTTCATTTTATGTTCTTAACGTTCTTCGTTCGTTCGTCCGTAATTCGGTCATCTGAACTCAAAACTCATTTGTTCTTTAGTCTGTGACTCACATTTTCTAAGTTCTCTTACTTTCTTATAAAACCCTACGCGTTCTAGTTCATTTACTAACTTTCTAATTCTCGTTCTTCTTTTACGAAATTTTTGCCATAACTTCGTTATAGCTACGTTTGAATTCATTCTTCATGAACGTTTCTATCGTTCCTAACCAAGAAATAAGCAACAAACTTATACGCGATGGTTTTAAACTTGTCCATTAATAACAATTACACTACGATGGTTTTAAATTTGTCCATCAACAATATTCTTCGCGTTCTTCATTGTTTCTTCATTTTTAATCGATATTTTGATTACGATTTTACTTTTATTGGAATTTGATGTTATAGAACACCATTCCTTACTTATTTCACCTAATCATTCATATGATCCACTCGGATCGTTCAAATTTATTACGAATCTTACACTTCCTTAAAAAAATTATAAAATAAACTTCTAATTTCTTATTTCTTCTTTTCTCAGGATTTCAACCATATGAAATCATTCTTAACATCTCTTACTTTTTATTCTCATTAAGCCATGTTTTAAACATATAAAACTTAAAGAAAATTATCTAGAAGTTAGGTTTTCGGATTACCTTTCTTCTTTAATCTCCTTCTGTCGGACAAAGTTTGCTCACGAGCAAGCTTTTTCTCTTCCTTCTCATTCGACCTCTTTCTCTCTCTCAAGTATTGTAGGATTTTCAAAATCCTAAACAAATGAAATATAAGCTTCCTTTTATAGAAAACAAAAGTTAGGGGCAAAATAGTCATTTCTCCCCTTCGGTTACTATTCACACCTTCTTACTTCCACCTCCTTACTATTCATGAAGCTTCCCTTGGAAGCTTCGTGCTTCCATCTTTTGAGTTTTGATGATGGTTTTAAAACGTGTGATTCTCGGAATCCAAATATTTTTGGATATTTCGTCTTTCCTTTATCGATTAACTTTTACGTATTCCTCAGATCTCAAAAAAACTGAAAAACACATTTTGGTGTTAATCATTTTCCTTCACATTTTCCCCTAACGTAGCTAAATGAATGAAAAGTACATATCAGTACTTTTTGTCATTTTTATTTTGTCCAATTTCTGCACGTTTTTCGAGAAAAACTTTTATCGACTTACTTAACTTTTCACGATATATTATAGTCAAATCTTTCGTCAAAATGTCATTTCAACATACCGAACTCTCGAAAAGGCTTAGGTTATTCAAACCCTAACCCTTAGGGTTTTGTCGGGTAAATAGTGCATATTTCGTCTTTTTCCCCGAAAATATTTTGTTCCCGAAAAAATCTTATTTTTGTCTTGAAAATTCATACTCATTTAGTCTAGCTCGTAGCCAGAATCCTCCCGATTAATAAACGCATTGCACAGAATAGTATTAATAAAAATTTATTTTATTAATAACTAATTCTTGAAACTTAAATTCTGGACAATCCGATTTTTCGGGTTGTCACAAAGATGGGCTCACAAGTTGCTATGAGTTGGGATATGAATTGACTGATGAAGTTGATTCTTGCTAAAAATCCCCGTATTTCCCTCTTTGTCTGAGGCACATGCATCTCAGGGATGGCTTGAATTTTGGCAGGATCTAGCTCAATGGCCTTGTGGCTCATTAAAAATCCTAGCAACTTGTTTGTCTTGATGCCGAAGGCACACTTGGCCATATTTAGCTTCAAGTTATACTTGTGTAATTGGTTGAAAAGCTTTTTGAGAGGGTCTATATGGTCTTCTTCCCTTCGGGATTTGACAATGATGTCATCCACATAGACTTAGAAGGCATCTTAGAAAGCCTAGTCCCGCATCCCTTTGTATAGTGCGTCTTCGCTTAGAGAATTTCATTGTCATTCTATGGATCCACTTTCTTTTAGTTTGACTCGCCCCAGTGGGCGTAGATCCATCTCGTAGATATTCCTTGATGAAATGGTACCAAGGGTGTTGGATGGGAGGCAGTTCATTCGATACTTCTCCGATGTAATTCCTATAGGCTGGGGCCTTTTGTTTGGAAAATTTGATATTTAGAATGTCTCCCCTTTTAGATATGTTGATTAAGGAGGCCAAAGTTGCTAACGCATTCGCAAAGTCATTCCTATTTTGAGGAATGTGGAGGAAGAATATTTCTTTAAACTCCGAAGCCATCTGGATAACTTGCCGATGGTAAGGCAGCAAATTCAATTCTTTGGTGTGATAGACCCTAGTGGTTTGTTTGATTACCAGCTCAAAATCTCCAAAGACAGTTAACCGTTTGATGCCCATGGATTGGGCTAGTTTTAACCCCATTATACAGCCTTCATACTTAGTTGTGTTGTTGGTGTCGACAAACTATAATTTGATAACAACAGGATACTGTTATCTCAAAGTAGACCCCAAAACTGCTCTTGCTCCGACACCTTCCATGTTTACAGCTCCATTAAAATACATCTTCCACGATCGGACTGTATTCTCCTGATGGTTTTACTACATTTTCATTACCCCTTCATCGGGGAAATATTTTTCCAAGGGTTTGAAATCCCCTTATGGTGATGCGGCCAGTTGATCCACAATTCATTGACCTTTGATAGACTTTTGGGTCACGTAGATGATGTTAAATTATTGTAGGATCAACTGCCATTTGGACAGTCAATAATTTAATATGGGTTTGTTGAATACGTATTTGAGAGGATCCATACGGGATATGAGATGGGTTGTGTGACAAAGGAGATAATGATGTAATCTCACGGAGGCCCATGCTAATGCACAACAAGTCTTTTCAATCAAGGTGTACTTGTGCTCACTGATGCTGAATCTTTTGCTTAGATAATAGATAACTCTTTCTTTGCCTCTATCATCTTTTTGTCCCAGCATGAAGCCTGTCATTGTCATTGATTGACAGATACATAAACAGGGGAACATCATCGCTTGGAGGTACCAAGATAGGAGATTTGACCAATTGCTCTTTGATGGAAAGGAAGGCTTTTTGACACTCTCTGTTCCTTTTCTTGGAGGAGTTCTTCCTTAATAACATGAAGATGGGCTCACAAGTTGCTGTGAGTTGGGATATGAATCAACTGATGAAGTTGATTCTTCCCTGAAATCCCCGTATTTCCCTCACTGTCTGGGGCACAAGCATCTCAGCGATGACTTGAATTTCTGCAGGATCCAGCTCAATGCCCTTGTGGCTCACTAGAAATCCTAGTAACTTGCCAAACTTGATACTGAAGGCACACTTGGCCAAATTTAGCTTCAAGTTATACTTGCGCTGTGACACCCCCAAAACAGGTATACATCACCCATCTTGAGTCGCCAGATATATGGTACAGAATACAAATACAACTTAATTATACAACAGTCGTATAAAATACGACATAACATAATCTAAGAGTTTTAATAAGAATATTGTCATCTAGACAATATCCACACTCAATGGAGTCCTCATTACATTTATTGTCACACTATTTAACAGAATAGTGAGGACTACTAATGCTATCATATGGACCGTTACTCCATTCCCCGACTAGTCCCGGCTTAGTTCTCATTTCCTAAAGAGAATAGTGAAAGAAAGGGTGAGCTCAACTAGCCTAGTAAGAAATATTATGACTAAGATAATACAGAATAAATTATCATTAGCCTTCAATAATGTTAAACTGATACAATATAACAAACATCAAGTTTAACTGCAGCGGAACAAGCAATCCATTAAAAGAGTCAAGTAGAGAATAAAATCTACTATCTTTGTTGATTTAAAAGATTTTTCATCACTTTTATCACTGGGACTCAGCTTAATAAATAATCTACATCATCCCTGCACTACGGCCAAGGATATTCATTATTATCACAATCACAAATTATTCATGCACTACGGGCCAAGGATATTCATGTATTCATCAATAGTCATGATCATGCCAACAACTGTCCATCAATGCACTACGGGCCAATGAGGACTTTTAACACATCATTTGTAACATTACGGTCATGATTATACCGATTAATCCCTGGTCATAATCATACCAAGTCCATCTATGCACTACAGGCCACATATGACTTTAACATAATATAAACATGAGGATGATGACAATGATATAAGAATTCAATAAAATAAGTTCAAGAATTAATTTATCCAGGAACTAATAACGTCCAAATTGTCAATATGATACTTCTTTGTAGAGTAAAATTCAAGAATGCTAAGAAGAATATTTCCATGAAAAGATACTGGATGAAGCTCAAATATCAAGGATATTCCACTAATTTCATGGAGTATAGAAGTTAAAACTTTAACCAACTGAGTATAATAAAGAATGGAATAACAAAAGAAATCACCAGGCATGCGATAGACCGCACATACAGGTTATTCCAATAGAATAATAAATAACGAAACCAGGTCATGCGTAAACGCATAGACAGGATATTACAATAGAATAATAAATAACGGAACCAGGTCAGGCAAAATTCGCACCGACAGGATGTTCCAACAGAATAATAAATAACAGAACCAGGTCATGCGTAAACTCACAGACAGGATGTTCCAACAGAATAATAAAGAGTGGAATAACAGAAGAATTTCACCATGTATGCGGTACTTCGCATAGAAAGGTTATTCCAACACAATGATAAAGAATGGAATAACATAAGAATTTCACCATGTATGCGGTACTTCGCATAGATAGGTTATTCCAACATAATGATAAAGAATGGAATAATAGAAGAATTTCACCAAGTATAAGGTAGACCGCGTATACAGGTTATTCCAGCAGAATGAAAAAATAGAATAACAGAAGTTCTCTTCATGAATACGAAAGAAATAATACCCCTTACCTTAGAAGAAACTGAATGTAGGAGTAGGTAGTGAAGTAGCAGAATACTTTTCTTCTTTCTCTCTATAGTTTCTCTCTCTAGAGTTTTAGTGAATTCGTAAAAAATAATGATGGAATGAGCTTCTATTTATAGGAGAATGGATTGAATAGTAACTAATTCCTAAACGGTCCAGATTGATTTAATTTTAAACGGACGGTCTAGATTGGTTTAGTATAAAATATTCTAATAAAACAAAATCTTTAAATAAAATATAATATATTCTATTTATAATCTAATAAAATAAATAACTTTATACAAGTATTCTGTTTTATATAAAAAGATTTTACTATGCAGGCACTATGCAAATACTATGCATAATAAAATATAATATATTCTATTTATAGTCTAATAAAACGAATAACTTTATAAAAGTATTCTGTTTTATATAAAAAGCTTTTCTATTTTATTACATTAATAATACTAATAGAACAAAACTTTATCATCATTATTATAATTCACACTATTAATCAACCAGGTCATTCCCAGGAAAGAGGGGGTTTTCCAATAAGAATTTTTCTCTATCGGCGCACAATTAGGTGACCAAACCTCTCCTTGGCAGAACTTCTAGACATCATTAATATTGCAAATAATAATATTAATAACTTCGTCGTCTCAATTATTGATTTAATAATATATAAAATATCGACAATAATTGAATCAATTAACGTGAGATATTATGCAACAATTACTGAAGCAATAATTGAACAAAACTGAGTGACTTCTCACGTGAGCATCAATAATCAATAGCGTGTGCTACTATTCAACCACGCGTATTCCTGTACTTTTAACACCGGGTGTTTCAACAGTTAACAATAAAACTTCCGTCGTTATTTTCATAAAATATTTTTGTCGTTTTCTCAGTCCGACAATAATTTCATTATGGGGTCCACCAATGATTGTGTCGTTGTAGGAATATTTCCTGTTAAAATGAATATTCCTCGACCAATCGAATATTATATAATAACTTGCATACTTTGCAAAATTTATAAATATTACTCACAACTATAACATTATATCAAATCCACACCATAATATTAAAAAAAATATTTCTAAAAATTTAAATCTTTATTCATAAAATTTATAAATTTTGGGCTTTCACAATCTCCCCTCCTTATGAAATTTTGCCCTCAAAATTTACGTACGTACCTGGTATGCCAAAGAGACGAGGATACCTTGACTTCATTTCAGATTCTAACTCTTGAGGTATAACCTTTGAGTGTCGAATATGATCCTTCTTATCCAAGATTCTAATACGTATCTCCTCATACGTTAAATCTTCTGCTATCTCGTCTAGTTCCAATTCAATAATGTGGTTTGGGTCGTCCACATATTTACGTAACATTGATACGTGAAAAACATTATGAACACGCGACAAACTTGGCGGTAAAACGAGTCTATAGGCCATAGTTCCTACTCGATCAAGGATTTCAAATGGGCCAATTAAATCGAGGGTTGAGATTTCCTCTCTTCATCGATTCTTGCTTCTAGAATAACGCCCTCTTGAACCTTCTTCTTCACATTCATCAGCTCTAAGTATGTAGCTTAAGCGGCTTTAACTTTATCGATTAAAGTCGATTCTAATCGTATATTTGTTATCTTCACGTGGGTCCCTAGAGTCTTTAACTCTATCTTCATCATTTGTAAGTTATACGAAATGGGTTTTTATGTTAACAACATCGCACTCGTAAACTCATACGATCTTCTACTCAACGCGTCAGCTACCACGTTCGCTCTTCTACGATGATATTGAATGGTATGATCATAATCTTCAACAGCTCGAGCCAACGTATTTGGCACATTATACATTCATTTTGGTTGAAGAAATATTTAAGGGTTTTAGAAATGAGTTTTGTACTGGGGTCAATACAAAATTCGATTTCACGCTCTGGGGTAGGCTAAGAAGTCTTCAAGAATACGTCAGGAAATTTATTAACAATAGAAATATCATTCAAAATTGTGACTCTCATCCCAAGACATGGATATCACGTCACATTGATACTTATCAACTTGCCATCGTCATTCACGACGTCGCCTACAGAAAGTCTGGCTTCGGTGCATTCCATACAAGGAAGTCAATAATGAAAGGATCTGGGCTCTTTACTTATGGCTTGATATAATAGTGATTGACTTTAGTGGTTTGGTTGCTTGAATTCGCATAACAGGTTGGTTAAGAATATGAAAGCTAACAACCTTACGAAAAGCATGATGAGTAGTTAACCAATCGATTCCTAAAATCACATCAAAGGAAAATATTTTCAAAGAGATAAGATCGACAGGTAACGTGAAAGTGTCGATTTGAATCAACTAAGATTTATAAATAGTGGAGGTAACGAAGGTTTCTATTAACGAAGTTTCAACCAATAAGTCAAAGTCTAATCTCTTCGGAGTCAAATTTAAACGTTGAACGCAAGCAAGAGAGATAAAAGAATGGGTAGAACCGGTATCTAATAAGGTATAGACTTCGCAAAAATTAATAATTAACTAACCGTGACAACTTCGTTCGAGTTCATCGACAACCGCTCTCACTTAAACTACCGGCTTTGACTTGTCTGATACATCCTTTGGCATCACTATCCCAGCTGGACTTGACTTCACTACACGACAAAATCGAGCTAGGTGACCTTCTCTTTCGCAATTGAAACATGCTTTGGATTGCTGCGTACTGTTTGGACGGATGTGTCCCTTCTGTCCGTATTTGAAACATACGACCGGTGATCGTTCTTCTTCCTTTGAAACGGGTGATGGTGCTGCTGTCTTTCCATCATTATTGAACCTTCTCTTCTTGAATTTTCCACTTCTATTATCTTTGCCATGATTACCACCGAAGTGGTTACCGTTCTTAGCATGATAATTTTCCCCACGATGATTATCATTGTTCCGATGGCCGTTGCCACCGGTACGATTATTATCATGTTGTTGGTCGTTGTCTTTTGGTTGTGCTGACTCATTATCGCACTCCAATAACTGAGCCATATTCACAACATCTGAATATAAACAAAGTCTGTGAGAAATGAGGTATTGACGTATTTCGGGTTTCAAACCTCGCAGAAATATTCGCGTCATTCTTTCATCATTATCGACCAAATGGGATGCAAACCGGGATAACTCCGCAAACTTAGCCTCGTACTGCGACACGATCATATTATTTTGCTCCAGCTTGATGAATTCTACCTCCTTCATGTGACGAATACTTTCAGGAAAGTATTTGTCGTTGACAATTCTTGAAACTTCTCCCAAGACATCTTGAGTGCGTCAGGCTAGGTACGTTTGACAGATTCCCACCAATGATCTGCTTCTTCACGTAACATAAAGGTGGCGAAGGGAACCTTTTGCTCATCTGAGCATTCCAAGGCATCAAACATCTTGGTGATCTGCTTTATCTACGTCTTTGTCTTAAATGGTTCTGGCTTTCCCAAAAACTCCGGTGGTCCCAGCTCCTTGAACTGCTTAACGGTGACCGACCGTGGGTTGCCATTATTTCCACCTACATTTTGAATAGGAGTCTCTCTCACCTAATGTTGCATGAATTGCATAAAGCCTCTGAACATCCCATCGTTTATCACCTGATCGGTGTTGTTGTTTGCATGAGGATTGTCGCCTTCCTGATGCACATTATCCTGATTATTGATCTGTGGAGACTCAGCGGTCTCCTGTGCTCCATTGCTATTTTCAACATTCTCGGATGTCATTTTCAAATACTGCCACAAAAGAAGGGTTAATTAACATATCACATATTATCCCTATACTCTAATCGACCAATTAAATACCAAATAAACTTAGGTAGGTCATACTAGCGAAGGAATTCTTCGCCTCTCCCCTCCTAGTTCTTGTCTCACATCTCAGCCAGGGATCATATCCCTAAGCTTTGATACCAACTGTGACACCCCCAAAACATGTATACATCACCCATCTTGAGTCGACAGATACATGGTACAGAATACAAATACAACTTAATTATACAACAGTCGTATAAAATACGACATAACATAATCTAAGAGTTTTAATAAGAATATTGCCATCTAGACAATATCCACACTCAATGGAGTCCTCATTACATTTATTGTCACACTATTTAACAGAATAGTGAGGACTACTAATGCTATCATCTGGACCGTTACTCCGTTCCCCGACTAGTCCTGACTACGTTCTCATTTCCTGAAGAGAATAGTGAAAGAAAGGGTGAGCTCAACTAGCCCAGTAAGAAATATTATGACTAAGATAATACAAAATAAATTATCGTTAGCCTTCAACAGTGTTAAACTGATATAATATAACAAATATCAAGTTTAACTGTAGCGGAACAAGCAATACATTAAAAGAGTCAAGTAGAGAATCCATTAGTATTCATCAATGGTCCATGCACTACGGGCCAAGGATATTCATTAGTATCACAACCATAAATTATCCATGCACTACGGGCCAAGGATATTTGTGTATTCATCAATGGTCATGATCATGCCAACAACTATCCATCAATGCACTACGGGCCAATGAAGACTTTCACCACATCATTTGTAATATTACGATCATGATTATACCGATTAATCCCTGGTCATAATCATACTAAGTCCATCTATGCACTACAGGCCATAGATGACTTTCAACATAATATAAACATGAGGATGATGACAATGATATAAGAATTCAATAAAACAAGTTCAAGAATTAATTTATCCAGGAACTAATAATGTCCAAATTGTCAACACGATACTTCTTTGTAAAGTAAAATTCAAGAATGCTCAGAAGAATATTTCCATGAAAAGATATTGGATGAAGCGCAAATATCAAGGATATTCCACTAATTTCATGGAGTATAGGAGTCAAAACTTTAACCAACTGGGTATAATAAAGAATGGAATAACAAAAGAAATCAGCAGGCATGCGATAAATCGCACAGACATGTTATTCCAACAGAATAATAAATAACGAAATCAGGTCATGTGTAAACGCACAGACAGGATATTCCAACAGAATAATAAATAACGAAACCAGGTCAGGCGAAATTCACACCGACAGGATGTTCCAATAGAATAATAAATAACGGAACCAGGTCATGCGTAAATGCACAGACAGGATGTTCTAACAGAATAATAAAGAATGGAATAACAAAAGAATTTCACCATGTATGTGGTACTTTGCATAGACAGGTTATTCGAACATAATGATGAAGAATGCAATAACAGAAGAATTTCACCATGTATGCGGTACTTCGCATAGACAGGTTATTCCAACATAATGATAAAGAATGGAATAACAGAAGAATTTCACCAAGTATAGGGTAGAACGCTTATACAGGTTATTCCAACAGAATAAAAAAATAGAATAACAGAAGTTCTCTTCATGAATACGAAAGAAATAATACCCTTACCTTAGAAGAAACTGGATATAGGAGTAGTGAAGTAGCATAATACTTTTCTTCTTTCTCTCTAGAGTTTCAGTGAATTCGTAAGACATAATGAAGGAATGAGCTTCTATGTATAGGAGAATGGACTGAATAGTAACTAATTCTTGAACGGTCCATATTGATTTAATTTTAAACGGACGGTCCAGATTGTTTTACTATAAAATATTATAATAAAACAAAATCTTTTAAATAAAATATAATATATTCTATTTATTATATAATAAAACGAATAACTTTGTTAAAGTATTCTGTTTTATATAAAAAATTTTACTATGCAAACACTATGCATAATAAAATATAATATATTCTATTTATAGTCTAATAAAATAAATAACTTTATAAAAGTATTCTGTTTTATATAAAAATCTTTTCTGTTTTATTACATTAATAATACTAATAAAACAAAACTTCATCTTTATTATAATTCACAATATTAATCAACTAGGTCAGTTTTCAGGAAAGAGGGGGCTTTTCAATAAGGATTTCTCCCTATTGGCGCGCAATTAGGTGACCGAACCTCTCTTTGGCATAACTTCTAGACATCATTAATATTGCAAATAATAATATTAATAACTTCATCGTCTCAATTATTGATTTAATAATATATAAAATATAGACAATAATTGAATCAATTAACGTGAGATACTATGCAACAATTAATGAAGCAATAATTGAACAAAACTGAGTGACTTCACACGTAAGCATCAATAATCAATACCATGTGCTACTATTCAACCACGTGTATTCCTGTACTTTTAACACCGGGTGTTTCAACAGTTAACGATAAAACTTCTGCCGTTATTTTCATAAAATATTTTTGTCGTTTTCTCAATCCGACAATAATTCCGTTATGGGGTCCACCAATGATTGTGACATCGTACGAATATTCCCGGTTAAAATGAATATTCCCGACCAATCGAATATTATATAACAACTTGCATACTTTGTAAAATTTATAAATATTACCCACAACTATAACATTATATCAAATCCACACCATAATATTAAAAAAAATATTTTTAGAAATTTAAATCTTTATTCATAAAATTTGGGGTTTCACTTGCGCTACTGGTTGAAAAGCTTTTTGAGAGGGTTTATATGGTCTTCTTCCCTTCGGGATTTGAGAATGATGTCATCCACATAGACTTCAATTTCTTTATGCATTAAGTCATGGAAAAGAGCCATCATGGCTCGCTGAAAGGTAGCTCTGACATTGATTTGGCCAAATGATAACCGTATGTGTTAAAAGGTTCCCAAGGGAGTGATGAATACTGTTTTCTCCCAGTCCTCTTCAGCAACCATGATTTTTGTGGTACCCAGCAAAGTAATAAACAAAGGAGTACATGCCATACTGAGCTGTATTGTATATGGGTATATGGATAAATGGTACCGGGAAGTTGTCTTTAAGACACTCTTTATTCAAATTCCTATAATCCACGTATACTCACACCTTCCCTCTGGGTTTAGGTACGGGAACTATGTTATATAGCCACTCGGAGTATGTTGATACCATGATGATGCCAACTTTAAATTATTTCACAATTTCTTCCTTGACTTTCAAACTCCACTCAGGTTTCAATGGCACGAGCTTTTGTTTGACTGGCTTGAATCCCTCTTTAATGGGCAGGCGTGATGAGTGGGTTTTATACATGCGAATCAATTTCTGATATGGACTTAAATTGTGTTGATCTTATATATGTCTATATAGTTTTACTTGTCTTTATGTTTGTTCTATGTTTAAGTTGCATTATGTGTCATTGGTGGCATAATAGTGGCATTATGGCTAGATTTGGCATGGAAAGGAAAAAAATCAGAATTTCTGTAGAATGACCCCCACCGGGGTGGGCCATATAGAGAAGAAAATCACCATCGGGATGGGGGTGTACGTGGCAAAGAAGACTTTAAGACCCCCCGTCGGGGCGGGCCTCTATAAGTATAAAACCCTCGTCGGGGCGAGGGTACGCGACTAAAGAGGAGTTTGGTTTTGATTTGAATTTTGTAGAGGCTTGGATTGGAGGACTTTGGCATGGCTTGGGAGTGTGATAGGTCGTCCTTGTAAGACCCCAACTTTTATTAATAAAGATTAATTTTTCTCGAAATATATTTTTGAATATTATGGTGTGGATTTGATATAATGTTATAGTTGTGGGTAATATTTACAAATTTTGCAAAGTAAGCAATTGGTTATAAAATATTCGATTTGTCAGGGAATATTCATTTTAACAAGGAATATTCATACAATGACACAATCATTGGTGGACCCCACAACGGAGTATTGTAAGAGTTAGAAAACGACAGAAATATCTTTTATAAAAATAACGGCGAAAGTTTTACTGTTAAACTGTTGAACTACCCGGTAGTAGAAGTACAGTAATACGCATGGTTGCATAGTAGCACACAGTATTGATTATTGATGCTTACGTGAGAAGTCACTCAGTTATACTCAATTATTGCTACAATAATTGTTGCGTAATATCTCTCATATTATTGATTCAATTATTGTCACATTATTGTCTGTATAATATTTTATATTATTAAATCAATAATTGAGATGACAAAGTTATTCATATTATTATCTACAATATTAACGATGTCTAGAAAGTTCTGCAGAGGAGAGGTTTGGTCACCTAATTGTGCTTCAATAGGGAGAAATCCTTATCGAAAAACCACCTCTTTTCTGGGAATGATCTGGTTGTTAAATTTTGTGAGTTATAATATTAATGATGAATAAGTTCGTGTTGATTAAAGATGAAATTGATAGTTTCATTGTGTAGGAATTATTAGTATTTGTGGGAATCGACATTTATTTCGATAATAATTAATTTATAGAAGTTATATTGACCAATCAGGTAATTAATTCACATGCTTATAACTATTTGTTCACATGTTTGTACTATTGATTAACATGCATGTACTATTAGAGGAGGTGGTGCAAGATTGATAATACTTGCATGACTAAATTAAAAATAGAGGTATAGATGAAGGTACTATACTGTAACTATTTTTTTCACATGTATAGAACTATTTGTTCACATGTATATACTATTGATTCACATGTATGTACTATTAGGGGAGGTGGTGCAAGATTGATAATACTTGCATGCATAACTAAATTAAAAATAGAGGTATAGATGAAGGTACTATATTATAACTATTTTTTTCACATGTATAGAACTATTGATTCATATGAATGTACTATTGATTCACATAATTTACTATTAGGGGAGGTAGTGCAAGTTTGATAATACTTGTAGGACTAAATTAGAAATGGAGAAAAAGATGAAGGTATTATACTGTAATAATCCGAGCCCCAAAACGTGCAATTATCGAAACTATATTTTTCTATAAATAGAAGCTCATTCTTCTTTCATTCTCACTAATTCACTAAGACTCACAAGAGAAATTATAGAGAGAGAAGCTATAGAAAGAAAGAAGAAGAGAAGTCTGCAACTTCACTATTCCAGTATCTAGTCTTCTTTTGAGGTAAGGGATGTTATTTTTGTTCAGTATTCATAAGAAATAATATTTTCTTCCATACTCTGTAGTATGTGAGTAATATTATTTCATCTCATATTTCTGATTATATCCTCATTCTGTTAAAGTATTGCTTCTATACTCCGTGAAATTAGTAGAATATCCTTGATATTTGCGGTTCATCCAGTATCTTTTCATGGGAATATTATTCTGAGCTTTCTTGATAATTATTGATCTTGTCATGCCGGAATACTATTCATGAGTTACTATTTATGAGTTACTATTCATCTAGTTACTATTCACTCTAATATTATTCACTTGGGTATTTGGGGCACTTTTTATGCCAGGGTACTATTCACGAGGTACTATTCCTGAAGTACTATTCACATGGTATTATTTACGGGGTACTATTCACCCAAAAATTATATATTTTTTGTCCAAGTTATTTTTGATACATGAGTATTATTCTTGAATTTTACTCCACAAAGCAGTATCATGTTGACAATTTGGATATTTTTAAACTTTGGATAAATTTAAATTCTTTAATATTTATGCTTGATTTCGTTTGATTAATGCTTATATCATTGTCATCATCTTCATGCTTATATTTGTGATGAAAGTCATCTTTGGCTTACATGCATAGATGGACTGTTGATTAGTATGATTATGACCAGGGATCATTTGGTATAATCATGAACCGTAATGTTACAAATGATATGGTAAAAGTTCTCATTGGCCCATAGTGCATTGATGGACAGTTGTTGGTATGATTATGACCAGGGATTATTTGGTATAATCATGACGTAGTGCAGGGATGATTCGATGATGTGATTTATTTATTAAGCTGAGTCGCAGCAATAAAGTGGATGAAAAACTTTTTAAATCATAGAAGATTGTAGATATCATGCCCTACTTGACTCTTCTAATGGATTATTTGTTCTGCTGCTGTTAAACTTGATGCTATTGAATTTTATCAGTTTAACACTGTTGAAGGCTAATGATAATTTATTCTACATTATCTTAGCCATAATATTTTTTACTGGGCTAGTTGAGCTCACCCTTTTACTTTCACTGTTCTCTTCAGGAAATAAGAACGTAGCCGGGACTAGTCGGGGAACGCAGTGATAGTCCGAGTTGGTGTCATAGTAGTCCTCACTATTCTACGAAATAGTGTGATAATAATTGTAATGAGGACTCCATTTGAGTTTGGATATTGTCTAGAAGACAATATTCGTGTAAAACTCTCAGCTCATATTTTTTTTGCTAACATTTGTTTGTATTAAAAGAATCAAATTACAAAGGCAGGGGGCATACCCCAGAATATAGCTACATCATCTGTGGATAGACCCAAGATGAGGAAACTATACAAGGAACTATACCAGTAACCAACTAGCTGGGAATAAGCAGATTACAGAAATATTGACTATTTGTAGCTTAGATGAAAGTAATACATGTAGATAATCGAGACTTCATGATATTTGAGACAACAAGTCTATCGCGTCCCATGTCCAGAAGCAAAACAGCACCAACACCAGCAACAGCTACTCCCAAAAGCGTCAACCAGTTCATCCCTTCTAATCAACCGAGAGAGTGAGCCAAAATAACCAGCTAAGAGCCAAAGGTACCCGTAGAACCAACTGCCTTTGCAGCAGTTTCCATTTGCAACAACTTTGCAAAAAAAAAACTGCCCTTAGCAAGAACCACAGGCCAATAGAAAAAAATCCAGAGTAAATATCAGCCACAGTACAAATCAGAAGCCCATCCCACCTAATAAAATAGCAGCAGGCACACTGTGTAGTAGCAGAGGCAGACGACCAGCACAAGACTCACCAGTTTACCCATACCCTAAACTATCAAGCCAGAACCTGAGCCACAACCACAAATCCCACTTGCAAACCCAAGGAGTGCAAAGCACTAGCGAAAAAGCCCAGTAGCAGAAAAGCCACCAAACTCTGCATAGCATCCAGACAGCCCAATATATGACTATAAACCCATTTGAAAGGAGGAGGCAAACCAAGTTGACAAAACATATCCAGGAGCAGCAAAAGCAAATACCCATGTTCAATCAGAGATCCAGAGCCTGTGCTACTACTAGCATCAGTGAAAACAACCCAAACCAAACATAACATAGCATCATAAGAGCATGAAACCAAAAACCTCATAGATTCACCAACTGACAACCTAACTGATGATAAGCAAGAATCGAAACAGACAAGACCTATCTAGTAATTAGCCAACTACAAAAATACTAGGAGTTGGTTGCTTTAAGAAATGATTTGCATGTATTTAACCTAGATTTAATGATATGAATCACATCTTTTACAAGACTGATCAATGGAGGGATAGTGTTCTTATGTAATTTGTTATTGCTAGCCTCCCATATTTTATAGAAGCACACAGCCACTGTTAAGCATAGGATGTTCCTTGAGAGGGAAGAGCCTTGAAAATCAGTGAGGAAGTCCACAATTTCATCCCACGAGTCTGGAAAGAGCCCCAGTTTCCAAGATTAATAGCATGATGAAGAATGTGATTGGAGAATGCACACTTAAAGAACAGTTGATTGAAAGTTTCAGGGACAAGGTTGCAGAGAGGGCAGTTCCAAATCCTCCCAGGATAATGCAGAGTCTGGTCATTGGTGAGGAGTTTCTTGAGAAAACCAAGCCATAATATAAAGGAGTACCGGGGGACGTGGAGCTTGTGCCAAACAAAATTACTCCAGTGGACCAGCTGATTCCTAGTACGAATGGAGTCCCAGATTTGTTTTCATTTGAGCAATCGGATATCCCATGTATCCCAAAGGATTATATCCTGTTGTTGTGTAGGGGGGAAAGGAGATGGATATCCCTCCTAAGCATAATCATATCATGGTGGTTGCTCATAGATAGATTCCAAGAGTTATTCCGAACTATATGGTTGACTGTGAGTGACGTTGGCAGTTCAGAATTAGAAAGTAGGGCCGGGGAAGGGTTTATAGCATTACCATTAATCCAAGGGTCATACCATAGATTTGTGTAATGCCCGTTACCAACAATATAGTGCAAGTGCTGAAGGGCAAGAGGTTTCAAAACCTGCTTCCAAATCAAACAGCTGTCTGGGGTTAGTGATACTTGCCAGAAAGATTTAGTTTTGAGGGTGGTGGCTTTAACCCAGTTTGCCCAAAGAGAGGAAGAAGGGGTTTAATGATGTTGATAAGATGGTGTAGGATGCACGCAAAATTCCAGTCCACCAGGTTTTTGATACCCAAAACCATTTTCAGAAATGGGAAAGGATATAGTGGACCAAGCTACTTTAGCCCCATATTTGTCAAGGGTTGCCCCTTTCCAAAGAAATCTAGTCAAAATAGATTGTATCTCCTTTAGAATAGCTTTAGGGAGTAGAAAATGGGAACTCTAGTAGACTTGGATGGAGAAAAGGATATATTTAATGAGTTGCAGCCTACCGGAGTAGGATAAAACCTTTGAAGTCCATGAAGAGGCTCGGCTGGTGATCCTTTGGATAAGAGGGATGCAATCCTTATAAGAGATCTTTTTCAATAATAAAGGAACTCCCAGAAATTTTACAGGGAGTGTCCCTAGTGGAAACCCAAGAAGGGAAGTGATCTCCCTAGAGGTAAAAGGATTAGAGTTGGAAAGGAAGAAATGGCTCTTATGTGAATTTGGTATGAGACCCGAATATAAAGAGAAGGATAGGATACAGGATTTGATGATTGCTATGGAAGGCAAGCAAGCATGACAAAAGATAATGATGTCATCCGCGAAGAGAAGGTGAGTAAGGTTATATTCCTTGGTTTTCTAGGGATAGGCAAATGTAGGAGTTAAGGTTTCTTCATCCAGCTTGAGAGAAAGCATCTCCATAATTAGGATAAAGAGGTAGGGAGAGAGGGGGTCACCTTGTCGCACAAAATAAGATTGTGATTTGTCAATTAAAAAGGGAAGGACTTCCTTGAGTCGGTTGGATAGAATTTTAGCAATGCACTTGTAGATCGTGTTGCAACAAGAGATGGGTCTGAAGTCATCCATAGAAGAGGGATTAATTCCTTTAGGGATGAGGGCAAGAGCAGTTGAGTTAATCCCTTTGGATATCCTGCGGTTCTCAAAGAAAAAATGGACAACCATACTGAAATCTGCACCAATAATCTCCCAACAGCTTATGAAAAAATTCACGTTGAAACCATCAGGTCCAGGACTTTTATTACGCTTCATGAATTTGAGGACCTCCCAGATTTCAATATCCGTTATAGGAGCTAAGAGTTTAGAGGCTTGATCTGGTATAATCTGATGAATAGGAGAGACACCAAAATTATCAAAGTCAATAATAGGGTCTTTAGGGTTGTTGTTGAAAAGATTACTGAAATAATCCAATGCAACTTTTTCAATATTCCTTTGGCCATGAACCATGTTGCCTTCATGGTTGGATATAGAGAGAATTTTATTGGAATTCCATCTATTTTTCATCATGTTAGTAAAAAAACTAGAATTGCGATCGCCCAAGGCCAACCAAGTGGCTCTAGATTTTTGTTGAAGGAAGGATTCCTCTCTTTCAAGAGCAGTCCAGAGTTGTTGATGGAAAATATTCTCTTTAGCAAGGAGGTTCGAGTCCATAGGATGAACATGGAGCATGTTTTGAACCAAATGGAGGTCTTCTTTAGCAGTTTGCACTAGAGATGTCAGATTACCAGTGGAGTGGTTGAGGTTAAAGCCGCCCTAGTACGTTTCAGTTTTTCAGAGAAAACATAAAAAGGATTCCCAAAAATGAAAGGAGTCCATGCATTTTTCACCGAATCCTTAAAACCATCTAGAAGGACCAAATGATTGGAGAATTTAAAATGATTTCGAGGGGGAAAAGTCGGATACCAGTATCAAGTAGAGTTAGGGAGTGGTCAGAGAGCCCACGAGGGCCAAAAGTATCTTGGGACATGGCAAAGTTGGTGAACCACTCAGCATTCCCCATAACTCTATCTAGTTTTTTGTGGACAGGTTTTGTAAGTTGCATATGCCACCAAGTAAATATAGGGCCAATTCCCTGAATATCATCAATCCCAGCATTCTCCACACAACTTTTGAATTCATCCATGCCTATGTCCCAAGTATCAGTATCTTGGTTGGTTTCCGAAAGGTTCTTGATGACATTAAAGTCCCCCAATATACACCAACTGACAGTAGGGGAAAAGGAGAGTAAGTCACTCCATAAGATTCTCTACTCCATATATATGTTCATTCCATAAATAAAGGAAACCAAAAAGGATGGAGCATTCATATCAGTTGACTGCACTTTGCAGTGGATAATTTGAGATGACACAAAAAGAATATCCAAATGCCAAAAGTTTGGGTTCCATCCTACCCAGATTCGACCATTCGAATGAGAATCATAATTAAAAACCCAGTTCCAACTACTACACAGATTTTTGGAAATTCTATTTACATTTGGGAGTTTAACTCATTTTCAAGAAGAACCAAAAACGAGAGTTTATTATCAGCAATAAGTTGTTTAACATAAGCCTACTTCGGCTTTTTAGTTAGACCTCTTACATTATAGGAAGCAAACATAATTAAACGGGAGGGGGTGTCTCCAGCCTTGCCTTTCCCTTTCCTCTTTTTGGCAGCATGAGGATTCTCACAAGTTGAACTTTGTTTGTTTTTTAAATCTTTACCTTCCTTTTCATCCACCACTATTAGTTTTGATACTAAAGGGTTTGGGGTCGTAGGAGATTCATAGTCAGAGGTATGGTGTTCTACCAGCCCAATAGGAGAAAAGGAGTTAGAGACATTTATAGAAGGGTTAGAGGTGGAAGAGTCTAATAAGAGATTTGGCACCTCGAGTAACATTTACCCATTCATTTTGAGAAGGATCAGAGGAGATATTATGATGGAGGGCATTTATTGCTAAGGCACTGCGTGCTGCTGGAACATGGCTGATAGTAGCCGAAGTACCAATAGTTGGGGCCTTAGGAATCCATTGGAAATTAGCTTTGGGGCATTTGAGGTAAGAGTGACCAAAGACTTTACAGGTAGGGCACGAAGGTGGTCTGCTATGATATTCAACATCCACAGGGATAAAAATATATTCCAAAGTTTTTTCATTTTTTACAGCCACCCGGATGGAAGGGGGAAAAGGGAAGGAGGCATTGACCTCAATACAGACCCTAGCAAAGTTTATGAAACCATTTTTGGTGGTCATTTCATAGGTAAAAAGGGGTTTCCCAATTGCACTAGCAATGTAACTGATTCCTTCGTCAGACCAATAAGAGAGAGGGATGTTGCTGAGTTTGACCCATACAGGGAAGACCTCACTATCAGATTTTGAGAAAGCAACACCTTCTTTCTATTTTTAGAGAACAATAGCTTTAGATGTGAAATGCCATGGGCCAGAGGCGAGGACTTTGTCCCGATCAGGAACAGAATCAAATTTGAATATATAGTAGCCTTTACTGTGAAGAAACACATTTGGTAGCCCCATGTGACCCCACATTCATCTAGCTATAAGTTCAACAACCTTGAAAGGAAGAGAAGACTAAAGAAAATACCCAACTAAGATTGATGCCCAAAGCTTGTTTCCCCGGTTGAGCATGTCGTCTGGAGGACAGACTATGATGTTCCCATCAGATAAAGAGGGGGGATGGTAAGATAAGGTTCGAGAGGATTTGCCAGAGTCTTTGCCTGCCACGTCACTCCAAGACTTGAGAGGCCCTTTAGCTAAGGGGGTAAAAATTTCACCTTCTTCAAGACAGGTGACGGGAGCTATGATGGAGGAGGTATTGGATAACAAGAGGGAAGGAGGTGGATGGAACTGATTTAAAAGACCAGGCGAGTGTACCTCTTTCACCGGCAGAGATTCTACACCAATATATGCGACTTGGGAGTGAGAGCCACCAGAATCCTTTGAAGCAGAGGGGGTGGGAGAGTTGCTTAGAGGACTTTTAGCAGATACCACAAGGGCTTGCCCAAACTTGACAAGTTTCCCTTCAGATAAAAAGATTTGAACATCCTTCGAAGAAACTCCACGAGTTAACAAGAAAGACATGAGATGAAGATTATTCCTCCGTTCAAAAATTGCTTCCTCACGGTCTTTCTGTGAGAAGTGGTGAGCAGCAGAGAGAAATATCTCGAGCATTCTCCCCCAAAACAGGACCAATGTTAACTTCCAGGTCAAGAGCCTGAGTAGAAGAGTCCTCTGAACTGACATGGTTCCCTAAAGGAGGAGGGAAGGCAGTTGACTCAGCCATATCCTCAATACCAAGAAGGGGGGAGAGAGGCATCGTAGCCGGAGAATGAGGCAAGGATACCCCATACTCGGTGAAAGGATTGTGAGATGCACTACTGATTGAGTTTCTGGCAGAGAGGTGGTTGTGGCTGACCATTGAGATACAAGGGAATAGATAAGGCGAGGGGGAGGGACCAGAAGGAAAGAGAAGAGAAATAGAGAGGGAAGAAAGAGAAACCAGAGGCCGAAAAGTGATCGGGGAAGTTAGGTGGGTGAAAAGCTGGAAAGTAGAAGGAAAAGGTAGAGAGAAGGCAAAGTAAAAAATTTAGAGAGAGAAACGTCTCCATTTTTTTTCTCAGCTCGTGTTGTATAATTAAGTTTGTAATTGTATTTTGTACCATGTATTTGGCGACTCAAGATGGGTGATGTATACCTATTTTGGGGGCGTCACAGTCCTTATTAGTGTTTTACATAACTTATGCTGGGGAATACATAACACATAACATAAACTTGAATTATCAATCAATCAATATCAATTGGAGCCTTAGTTTCAGAGAAGACATTGAAGGAGCAGAGTAGTAGGTCAAGATCACGAAAATTGCAAATTAGAGTGAGGATAAGGGGGGGGGGGTGTTTTACTATTCTTTGCCTTTCAATTCAATTTTTGTAATTGGGATGATGAATTCTTTACTTTATTCAGTTTTTAATTTATCTATGATGAACTAAATTCTTTATTAGACTTGCAATGGATCTTTAGTGTTGAACAATGATAGTCATACTTTAGTTTGAGTTTAATAATACTATCCATTCAGTTCATCTATTGTGATTTATACATAATTTATGAATTGCTTGATCACCAATTTTATGTGGATTTGTATGGACTCGAGAGATGATGTATGAATCTAGACCTAATCACAATAACATGTGTTCTTGAATTCTGCGTTTTGATGGATTTCTTGATGAATGTTTAGGATAGAGATATACCTAACATCACATGTAATCGCGTAAAGAACTTAGAATTTAAACCTTATTTGATTTTAATTTACATAGAAATATAGTGAATTAGTTAATTAGGGTGTTTGGCTTAATTATATCAAATTGTGGATTTAAGTTAATACGGTTTTAGTGCATCGAGAGATGGATAATTCTACTTGAGTGTTCTTGATTAATGAACTGAGATAGTAAATGAAATTTGAAAAAGTGTGAGATTAAGAGTGAAACTTAAATTGAAATTGTAAGTCTAATTCTCCATTATCTAATTGAAATTACGGTTATTAGTTGTGTTGATTTGTTTGGATTTTTAGTTTTAGTAGATTTTATTAATTATAATCATTAATTCATTTAGTTTAATAAAATTGACATAATATAAAACTGGTTATTGTTAGATTAAATTTCATACTAGTCTCTGTGGGAACGATACTCAATTCATCATTATATTACTTGTTGACCACATACACTTGCGTGTTGAGCGTATCTAGAATTTACCCAAGTATACGTTCTATACGCAAATATACGTGGTCAACAAGTAATATAATGATGAATAGAGTATCGTTCCCACGATTTCAATTTTATTAAACTATTCAAATTATGAAATTTAATCTAACAATTACGAATTTTATATTATTTCAATTTTATTAAACTATTCAAATTAATGATTATAATGAATAAAAACTACTAAAACTAAAAATCCAAACAAATCAAAACAACTAATAACCATAATTTTAATCAGATAATGGAGAATTAGGCTTACAATTTCAATTTAAGTTTCACTCTGATTATCACACTTTTTTCCAATTTAATTTACTATCTTAGTTCATTAATCAAGAACAGTCAAGTAGAATTAGCCATCTCTCGATGCACTAAAATCGTATTACCTTAATTCCACAATTTGATAGAATTAAGACAAACACCCTAATTAACTAATTCACTATATCTCTATGTTAATTAAAATCAAATAAGGTTTAAATTCCAAGATCTTTATGCGATTACATGCGATGTTAAGTATATCTCTATCCTAAACATTAACTAAGATTCCATCAAAACACAGAATTCAAGAACACATTCTATTGTCATTAGGTCTAGATTCATACATCATCTCTCGAGTCCATACAAATTCATAAAGAATTGGTGATCAAGCAATTCATAAATTAAAGTATAAATCACAATAGATGAACTGAATTGATAATATTACTAAACTGAAATTAAAGCATGACAATCATTATTCAACAATAAAGATCCATTGCAAGCCCAATTAAAAATTTAGTTCATCATAGATAAATTAAAAACTAAATAAAGTAAAGAATTCATCATCCAAATTACAAAATTTAAATTCAAAGACTAAGAACAGTAATACACCACCCTTGTCCTCACTCAAATCTGAAATTTTCATGATCTTGACTTTCTACTCTGCTCCTTCAATGTCTTCTCTGAAATTAGGGTTCCCAATTGCTAAGTCATGTAAAACACTGATAAGGACTACCCATCACACTCCCAAGCTATGCCAAAGTTCTCCAATCTAAGCCTCTACAGGATTTAAATTAAAACCAAACTCCTCTCTAGCTGTGTACCCCCACCCTGGCGGGGGTTTTATACTTATAGATTCCCGCCCCGGCTAAAAGTCTTCTTTGCCACATACACCCCCGCCTCGGTGAGGGTTTTCTTCTCTATAGGGCTCGCCCCGATGGGGGTCATTCTGCAGAAATTTTGATTTTTGCCTTTCCATGCCAAATCTCGCCATAATATCACCATTATGCCACCAATGACACATAATGCAACCTAAACATAGAACAAACACAAAAATAAGTAAAACTATACAGAAATAGACACGATTAACACTGTTTAAGTCCATATTAGAAGCCGATTCGTAGGTATAAAACCCACTCATCAAACACCCCTAAACTTAAAACGTGATAGTCCTCGAGTACAACATAATGCGCAATGCAATGAAATGCAACTAACTATATGCCTACGAATCCAGCAGTATAATAGAGCATAGTCTAATCACACAACCTCAAAGTCATCAAGTAAACACAATGTCGACGTCGAAATTTTTATTTGTCCATTTCTGTTCTTATTTTTTGGTGTTCTCATGTCAGGTGAGATTTGTTTGAAAAAATAAGTTTGAAAAGGCACGACTTGAATATGTCGACGATTTGACATTAAGATTCACCAGTTGTTATTTTTAAATGGTTGCACCAACTCAACTAAGAAAAGGTTTTCACAAAGACTTAGTGATGTGACACTGTTTAACTGGTCGACAAGACCAAAATTCGTTCGGGTCCAGGGGCTTGATTAAGCAGAGGGAAGGTATGTCGTATATTGTTGCTACAAAATTACAGAGTATAGAAATATGGCCATATGGCCCTTACTCACAAATTTAATACGTTAATCATATATTATCTCATAAATTTTACACTTGTATATAATTATGCATGTTAAAACAAAGAAAATAAACTTTGAATGGACATATTTGGTGTTATAACGAACCCTTAGTGTTAAATTTTATGTTTTGTGTTCAAAACTTTCAAGAACATCAAGAACAGTAAAATTACATCTTTTGATTCTATAATTATGTGTTTTAACTTGTTAAAATCATGTTACTTCGGTTGGGTTGTAGTTATATGTAGTACAGTGTTTGGGTATGTCTAAATTCGTGTAAGAATAAATTAATTGGAGGTTTTGACCATGTTCTGCAATTTTTTGCGAATTACAGAACTTGTACTGGTTCGCCGCGGTGCGTCGCCAAATCGTGCCTTATGTCCCACTCCACTGAGCCATAGCGCCAAAGCTCAAGCCGCAACGCCGAGAACAAGCCTAACAGTGGCGCCACAGCACCACTCTGTATATTGTCTAGAAATGAAAATTTTTTATTGTTCAAGTCTAAGAATGTGATATTAACCTAATCTAATGTACATTCAAATATGTTAAACCTATAATGAGATGTTAAAATAGATTCTTAACATGTCAATAACGCATTTTCGTGTGGATTGAATTATTGAACGCATAGTTAGCTTATTGTTCATGTAATATTATGTGACAATAAGTGTGGTAATTTGACTAAGTATAGTCACACCCATAATTTAGACCAAAGAATGAACGTGTGATGACTTGATACGTGATAATTGACAGGTATTGAGTGGTATGTAGGATTAAATCAAGGAACGTGTATAAATTAACGTGTAATCTACGCACGAGACAAGTTTTCTAACCCTACTCGTTATGATTATATAAGTTTATAAATTTACCCCTTTACATCGAGCAAATTCTCATTATTATTGATCAAATCTATTTTGTTATATTAAAGTTTATTAATCTTTTTAAAGTGTGAATCTTTTATACAATATTTATTGTATTGTATACCCCTTGAGATTGTTATTCGATTTAAATATTAGCTACTGTTGAACCTCGTTAGAATAGCGAACCAATGATTCGACTAGTCCATAGTTGATGAACGTTCTAAATTTCAGAACCCTTGTTGAATTATCCAAACCAAACTTCCTTTGGTACGGATTCTAATGTCAAACTGAGGTGAACAACCCTTTATAGGGGATTACTTATGCGTTAGCGTTAAGATATTGTGCGCAGTATGATACTAAGGGCTGATCCATCTAAGTACGAGAAGAAGAGTCCATAGTCTTATGTCTGTTAAAGGTTTCAAGTATAAACACTTGACAACCTAGGACATAGTTCAAGGTCTTATGACCCTCTGAAGTTCTTTTGATTCTTGTTATTTGTTCTTGATTTAAAAGCCGAGTTTTCCTATTTTAGAAGTCTTTGATTCATTCGCATGTTATTATTTTATTGTTATATTATTATACTTGTGGGAAATCATGCTCACTCTTGCGTAATAATATCATTGTAGTTAAGAACGAAAGATCCGACGAACCTTCCACTAGTAAAAGCAAGGGCAAGATTAACAAGTGATGAAAACTTGTTCTTTATGTGATTATGTATTTATGTTTCAAACTTGATGTTGTTTAAGACTTGTTATTTGCTTATGATTCCGCACAGATGTTTAAGGTTAGTTAACCTGGGATTGTATTTATTATTATTTAGATGTTGTAACCCCATAAGGGGAAGATTTATTTCTATCTATTGCATGATTTCCATTTATTATGGGTAGATAGATAGATGATATTTGTACAGTGCACCAAATTCTGCGGAATTGAAGTACTGGGTTTGGGGGTGTCATAGGTTGGTATCAAAGTTGTAGGTTATCAACCTTAGGTGGGGGAACAACCTTAGGTAGTAGCCTTGTAGGAGATCGAGAACATAGTGGTGGTAAACTCTTATCGAGTTCTAAGAAATGAATTTCTAAATTCATTGAAGATAATAAAAGACTTTATGTGCTTATGTGTTAAATTATGTGCTCACTAGTACAGATTAGTAATTAAAACTTAAAACTGTGTTGTCAGGATGTTGGAGGAGCTAGTCGAGCTGGGGAGGAAGAACCCCGAGTACCTACATAGGAGGAGCCCCGAGACATTCATGTCGTCAGGGAGCAGTTGGTACAGAGAGAGCCATCTCCGTTGATCACTGTTGTTGGTCAAGAGCATGAACCTGAGACTGATCCAAAGTGGGATCCTGAGGAAGAAGAGGAAGAAGAGGAGTTTCCATTGAACTCCATCGATGCTAAGATGTACGATGATTTATATGACCGTAACATAGAGTTACGTGACACTGTTCAGGATCTGACTGAGCGGACGATTATTCAGCAGATTACCATCGAGCAGAAGGATAGGGAGATTGTGACTGACACACGTTTAGGAAACGTGGAGTGGGATTTAGTTCACGAGAAGGGTCAAACCGAGGAGAAGTCCGAAGAAATAGAGAAGTTGAAGAAGGAACTGAAAGAGATCTCAGAAAGGCTGACCATAGCAGAGGAGGGCTGGGTAAGAGAGTCACGTCGTGCTGATCTTGTAGAAGAGGATTGTCGTGCGAAGAAGGCTAAGCTCGGGGAAACGTATTGTACACTTCAAAATGCAATGGATGAGGCTAAGGATCGAGTTATGAGATACCCAATTCAGTTCGAAGGACTACCATTTGTATATGCTAGATCGCAGGACGATGTCTCGTATCATGGAAGAGGAACATGGCAAGGCTATGCAGCGCCTTAACAGGCAATGATAGGATTAGTTTAATTATGTTAAAATCTATCTGGTAGTTAAAGATGCAAATTTCGATGTGTTTATAAACAAAGGAATATTTTAATGTTTTAAATCCTGTAGATTCTTTATCTCGGGATAGTTGATGTAAATAGCAGTGATGCTATCGTTTGATGTTAAAACTTTCGATTGAATAAATATCAGAGTTTATTGATATAATGTGTTAAGTGATTATGTTTAAATGTTTTAGTTGAGCCTTAAATGTTTAAGGGATTGAATAATGACCTAATAAGCATATATTCTTAATAGAAAAATGCCGCCAAGAAGATGACCAAACTGTCAGATGGCCCAAGAAGGGTCAACAAACAACAACAACAACACCAATGATAACCCTGTTCAGCAATTGGTGAACCTATTAGCTGGAGAAATTAATAATCAACCTCAAGCTCCACCGAATACATCGTTCAAGGATTTCAAGGCGGTGGGACCGCTAGAGTTTAAGGGCTCCATGAACCCAATCGAAGCTCAAATCTGGGTTATAGAGATGGAGAAAGTGTTTGATGTCGCTAGAGTAAGAGAGGACCAGAAAACTGCTACGCCGACGTTCATGCTAAAATCTGAAGTCAGTTATTGGTGGCAGGTAAACAAGATACGGGGAGGAGAAGGTGTGATAACCTGGGAGAGATTCAAGGAGATGTTCTTCGAGATTTATTTTTCGACCAGCTCGCAGAACCAAATGGAGGTTCAGTTTCTGGAGTTGAAACAGGGGAATATGTCCGTAGCAGACTATGCCGCAAGATTCAATGAGTTGGCTAGGTTCGCCACATATCAAGTGCATATAGATGAGAGAAAAGCAAGAAGGTTTGAACAAGGACTGAAGCCTTGGTTGTATAGTAAGGTGTCAATGTTTCAGTTGAAGACGTTCGCTGGGGTACTGGAGAAAGTCGTACTCGCTGAAGATGGAAGCGATGCGGTAACTAAATATAATCAGGATCAGAAGAAGAAAAAGAGTAAAAATGAAGGAATTAACAAGACTGGTGGAAGTAACACAGAAGGTAGTAATAATTAGAAGAGAAAGTGGTCTGACAACGTATCAATTGGAAATAAGCAAGGAGGGCAGAAGAAGAGGATCGAAGCGTGTCCGACCTACGAGAAAGCTCATCCGGGAGTTTGCATGAAGGGGAAATGAGTATGCTACAATTGTGGTCAGGAAAGCAACATAGCACATAACTGTCCTAACCCAAAGAAGGGTGTCTGCTTCACTTGTGGCTCAAAGGATCATCTGGCAAGAGATTGTCCTAAGAAAGGATCTGGAGGGGCAATATCAGGAGGGAATAGAAGAAACAGTGGTGGAAGCACTCTAACTATCACAGGACCAACTGCAACCAACCGATCGACCGCCAGAACATTCAAAATGACAGTATAGGATGCAGTGCAGTCTCGTGATGTGGTGTCAGGTATCATTCCGATCAATAGATTTAATGCTTATGTATTATTTGATTCAGGTGCTACTTGTTCATTTATATCCGATGACTTTGCTAAGAACTTAGAATTGCTTAAGGACGAGTTAGAATACCCCATGAACATAGAAATTGCGAATAGAGAAATAATCCATGTTAAGTACGTACATAAGAACTTTAGAGTGGATATTAAGGGTAATATCATGAACGTAGATCTTATCTCTATTCGACTTGGAGAATTTGACGTTATCTTGGGTATGGACTGGTTATCCAATTATGCGGCGGTAATTGATTGCCAGAAAAAGCGTATTAACCTTATGACTCCGTCAAAGGTTATGTTTTATGGTAGAAAGTCGCCTAGACAAGTGAGTTGTCTGACGATGATGCAAGCCAGGAAGTTGTTAAGACAAGACTATGTAGGATATCTTGCTTACATAGTCGAGAGTCGTAAAAAGAATCCGAAAATAGAGGAGATACAAGTAGTGAGGTATTTCGCGTACGTATTTCTGGACGATTTGTCAGGACTTCCACCAGATAGAGCGGTTGAATTCGTGATCGACTTGTCTCCAAGAAAAGCTCCAATATCGAAGGCACCGTACCGAATGGCACCGGTAGAGATAAAAGAACTGATGGTTCAACTACAAGAATTACTGGACAAGAAGTATATCCAACCGAGCGTATCGCCATGAGCAGTGCCGTTGTTATTTGTGAAGAGGAAGGTAGAGACAATGCGGCTCTGCATCGACTATAGAGAACTGAATAAAGTCACGATTAAGAATAGATATCCATTACCAAGGATCAACGACTTGTTTGATAAATTGAAGGGAGCGAGATACTTTTCAAAGTTAGACTTGAGGAGTGGTTATCATCAACTGAAGGTGAGACCAGAAGATGTTCCAAAGATAGCATTCAGAACACGATATGGTCGCTACAAATTTTTGGTAATGTCATTAGGTCTAACAAATGCTCCTGCAGCGTTTATGGATATGATGAATAGGGTGTTTAAACCATTTCTGGATAAATTCGTGGTGGTATTCATCTATGACATTTTGGTATACTCAAAAACCAAGGAAAAACACGAAGAACATTTGAAGGCAACGTTAGAGGCGTTGAGAAGAGAGAAGTTGTACGCTAAATTTTTGAAATGTGAATTCTGGATTGAAAGAGTATAATTTCTGGGACATGTGATTGATAAGGACAAAATTTCGGTGGATCCCTCCAAAGTCGAAGCAGTAATTAACTGGGATCAGCCGAAGACGCCATCGGAGGTAAGAAGTTTTCTTGGATTGGCAGATTATTATAGAAGATTCATTCAGGACTTTTCAACGATCGCGACTCCGTTTACGAATTAGACTTGGAAATCGGTGAAATTCGTTTGGACGGAAAAGTGTGAGGAAAGTTTCCAAGAGCTTAAAAAGAGGTTGAGTTTGGCACCTGTGTTATCTCTTCCGGATGACTCAGGAAATTTTGTGGTATATAGTGATGTGTTACATAAAGGACTTAGTTGTGTGCTTATGAAAAATGGTAGAGTTATTGCGTATGCATCACGACAACTGAAGGATTATGACAAGGGATATCTGACCCATGACTTAGAATTAGCTGCAGTGGTATTCGCTTTGAAAATTTGGAGACACTATCTCTATGGGGAGAAGTGTGAAATATATACATACCACAAGAGTCTGAAATATATTTTTACACAGAAGGACTTTAATATGCGCCAGAGAAGGTGGTTGGAGTTAATTAAGGACTATGATTGCGAGATTTTATACCATCTGACTAAAGCAAATGTGGTTGCCGACGCCTTAAGTAGAAAGGGTCGGGAGAAATTAATGATGTTGACTGCTCAGGAGGAGCTAATTTCAGCAATGGAAAAGCTGGAATTGGAAGTGAGGTATCCTATAGAGATAGACGAGAAGTTGTTCTAAATACAAGCTAGTACAACTTTAGTAGATAAAATTAAGGAAGCTCAACTTCAGGACAAAGAATGTGAGAAAGTAAAAAAGAAAATATCTAAAGGGACTGAACCGAGATTCAAAATAGATAGTTAGGGACTACTAAGATTTGAGAGCAGAATTTGGGCACCGCCAGTGCCAGAGATTAAGGAAGACATTTTGAATGAGGCTCATAGCTCACGATATTCGATTCACCCTGGTAGTACTAAGATGTACCAAGATCTTCGACAACATTTCTAGTGGCCGAATTTGAAACGAGAGGTTGCAGAGTGTGTTGCTAAGTGTCTGACATGTCAGAAAGTGAAAGCAGAACATCAGAGGTCGAGTGGGTTACTACAACCTTTAGAGATTCCAGAATGAAAATAGGAATATATTACGATGGATTTCGTGGTTGGCCTACCGATAACTCAGAAAGGCTACGATGCAGTATGGGTTATTGTTGATCAATTGATGAAATCAACACACTTCCTTCCGATCAAAATTAGATTCAACTTAGATCAGTTGGCAAGGTTATATGTGAAAGAGATTGTTTCAAGGCACGGAGTTCTGGTGTCAATTGTTTCCAATAGGGATCCGCGCTTTACATCGAACTTCTGGAAACGTCTACAGAATGCATGGGTACGTAGTTGTGAATGAGTAAAGCATATCACCCTCAAACAGATGGGCAGAGTGAAAGAACAATTCAGACATTAGAAGATATGTTAAGAGCTTGTATAATGGACTTTAAAGGAATTTGGGATGATCACTTACCGCTCATAGAGTTCGGCTATAACAATAGTTACAATGCTAGTATTGACATGTCGCCTTATGAAGCATTATACGATAGAAAGTGCAGAACTCCACTATACTGGGATGAAGTTGGCGAAAGACAATTACTAGGCCCAGAATTGGTGCAGCAAACAGTTGAAATAGTCAAAGTAATCCGAACAAGACTAGTAGAAGCTCAAGATAGGCAGAAGAAATACGTTGATCCACACCATAAAAATGTTGAGTTTGAATTGGGTAGTTATGTGTTCTTGAAGGTCTCTCCCTGGAAGGGAAAGATCAGATTCAGAAAGAAAGGGAAATTAAGCCCAAGATTAATTGGACCTTTTGAGGTACTACGAAGGATCAGAGAGGTTGCGTATGAGGTAGCCTTACCTCCAGCACTCGAGAATGTCCACAACGTCTTCCATGTTTCAGTTTTACGACCCTACAAACCCGATTACAAGCACGTGATTGAATATAAACCCCTATATTTTGAAAAAGACTTATCTTACGAAGAAATTCCTGTTCAGATTGTCAACCGAAAAGAGCAAGTTCTAAGAAATAAAGTAATACCTTCTTTTAAGGTAATTTGGAGGAATCACAACGCTTAAGAAGCTACATGGGAACTCGAAGAGAATATGATGAAGAATGATGAAGAATTATCCTCATTTATTTACTTAAATTATGTGTAAACGATTCTGGGAACAGAATCTTTGTAAGGGGGGGGGGGAGAATGTAACAGGACGAATTGATTGAGTCATGATTCTGAGAACAGAATCCTTTTAAGGGGGGAAAGATGTGACAAACAAGATTTTGTAATTTAATTTTAATATTTATTTGATTAAATAAATATTTTTTGATGATTTAATTATTAGATTAAATAATTAATTTATGAAGTTGTGGTAGATTAATTTAATTATATGTGTTATAGTTATTAAATTAATGTGGAGAGTTTTATTATTCGAAGTATGTAATTATGTGAGCTTATTGAATTAAAAGAAATATTTAATAAGCCTAATATTATTTTAATTAATTTGATAATTAATTAGAGAATTAATAAATTTGACATAATTAATAAATGAGAGATTTAATTATGCTACTATATGAATTAATGAGAAATTATTATATTTTATTTAAATTAAATGAAATAAGATATCCGAATTATTGTGTAATTGGGTGTGACATGATTAAACTATATTATAAGAAATTAATTAAATTAAATGGAAATAGTCTTTTAGTGGTTAGCCAAATAGAGCTCTATTGGGAGTTGGGCAGTTAACCCATGAATGGGATTAACTGACCACCACGTTAGTTACTTATGCGCATCAGGCTTATTATTCACTTACGTAATTTTTTTTAAAAAAAAACTTGAGAGCTCAGAGAGAAATTGAGAATTTGTTAAAGGAAATTGTGAGTGTGTGATTGAAGAAGTATCTGAGAAAGGATCATCTCTACTAATCTACACTCTATACTTTGGGTAATCTCTTCAACCCAATTTCTATTTTATATTATTAAAATTTTCATGAAAATGGCTTTCAAGTTCTGATAAAATATTTGTAATTGGAAATGGTAGATATTATGTGGATATAAATGTGATGATATGTTAAAATAGCATGTTTTTATTATATATTGTATGGTTCCATAACATCGGTTTCATAAAAATATGTCGTATATTGTTGCTACAAAATTACAAAGTATAGAAATATGGACAATGGCCCTTACTCGCAAATTTAATACGTTAATCATATATTATCTCATAAATTTTATACTTGTATATATTTATGCATGTTAAAACGAAGAAAATAAACTTCGAATGGACATATTTGGTGTTATAACGAACCCTTAGTGTTAATTTTTATATTTTGTGTGCAAAACTTCCAAGAACATCAAAAACAGTAAAATTACATGTTTTGATTCTATAATTATGTGTTTTAACTTGTTAAAATTATGCTAGAAGGGTTGGGTGGTAGTTATATGTGTACTACAGTGTTTGGGTATATCTAAATTCGTGTAAGAATAAATTAATTGGAGGTTTTGGCCATGTTATGCAATTTTTCATGAATTGCAGAACTAGTACTGGTTCGCCGCACCACGGCGCTAACTCTTGTCTTATATCCCGTGCCACAGCGCCAAAGCTCAAGCCGCAGTGCCGAGAACAAGCCTAATAGTGGCGCAGCAGCGCCACTCTACAGATTGTCTAGAAATAATTTTTTTTATTGTTCATGTCTAAGAATGTGATATTAACCTAATCTAATGTACATTCAAATATGTTAGACGTATAATTAGACGTTAAAATAGATTCTTAACATGTCAATAACGCATTTACGTGTGGCTTTAATTATTGAACGCATAGTTAGCTCATTATTCATGTAGTGTTATAGTATGTGACAATAAGTGTGGTAATTTAACTAAGTATAGTCACACCAAGAATTTAGACCAAAGAATGAACGTATGATGGCTTGATACGTGAGAATTGACTGGTATTGTGAATGTAAATGGTATGTAGGAATAAATCAAGGAGCGTGTATAAATTAACGTGTAATCTACGCACGAGGCAAGTTTCTTAACCCTACTCGTTATGATTATATAAGTTTATAAATTTACCCCTTTACATCGAGCAAATTCTCGTTATTATTGATCAAATCCATTTTGTTATATTAAAGTTTATTAATTTCTTCAAAGTCTAAATCTGTTATACAATATTTATTCTATTGTATACCCCTTGAGATTGTTATTCGATTTAAATATTAGCTACTGTTGAACCTCATTAGACTAGCGAACCCTTAATGATTCGACTAGTCCATAGTTGATGAACGTTCTAAATTTCAGAACCCTTGTTGAATTATCCAAACCAAACATCCTTTGGTGCGGACTCTAATGTAAAACTGAGATGAACAACCCTTTTTAGGGGATTACTTATGCGTTAGCATTAAGATGTTGTGCACAGTATGGTACTAAGGGCTGATCCCCCTAAGTACGAGAAGAAGAGCCCATAGTCTTATTACTGTTAAAGGTTTCAAGTAAAAACACTTGACAACCTAGGACATAGTTCAAAATCTTATGACCCTCAGAAGTTCTTTTGATTCTTGTTATTTGTTCTTGATTCAAAAGCCAAGTTTTCCTATTTCAAAAGTCTTTGATTCATTCACATGTTATTATTTTATTGTTATATTGTTATACTTGTGGGCAATCGTGCTCACTCTTGTGTAATAATATCATTGCAGTTAAGAACGAAAGATTCGACGAGCCTTCCACTAGTAAAGGCAATGATAAGATTAACAAGTGATGAAGACTTGTTGTTTAAATGATTATGTATTTATGATTCAGACTTGATGTTGTTTAAGACTTGTTATTTGTTTATGATTCCATACACATGATTAAGTTTAGTTAACCTGGATTGTATTTATTATTATTCAGATGTTGTAACCCCATAAGGGGAAGATTTATTTCTATCTATTGCATGGTTTGCATTTATTATGGGTTGATAGATAGATGATATTTGTACAGTGAACACCAAATTCTGCGGAATTGAAGTACCAGGTTTGGGGGTTCATAGAGTCCATCATGGATTTCATAACGAGGTTCACCAGGTTGGCAGGCTTTGTGGGAACCTTAATAGGGACTGCAAGAGAACATGTAGAGAAGTTCAAGTGGAGGATTCATTACAGGTATAGCCAACATCTTATTAAACAACAAGTTTGCAGATGTGTCAGCAATGGCTAATACAGCCAAGAATATTGAGATAAAGCGATAGAACTTTTGGTCTTCTAAAACGAAAGGGAGTCAAAAGAGGGACAGAGATGACCAGCAGGGTCAAGCTTCTGGTTAGCATGGGAAAAATTAGGGTGGTCAGTGAAACAGGAACCTTGGTGGCCAACAAGGGTAGTGGCGTGGCCAGAATCAAAGCAAGGGTTATCAACAGATGCCTTAGTAAGGGCAGAATCGTCAACTTCAACTACCTTGGCATGGTCAGAATTTCCAACAGAGGCGGAATCGTTAGCAGGGGCAGAATTAGGGTCGTTATCCGGGACCAACTGGTGGGGGTAACCCAAATCTTATTCTGATAGCCTATTGTGCTATTTGTTGGGCTAATAATCTAGGGAAACAGTGTCATAGAGTCACTGGTGCATGCTTTTTGTGTGGACAGATGGGTAATATGGCTAGTGATTATACCAGGCCACGTGGTAATAGTGGAGGTGGTGATAATGGTGGCAATGGAGGTCAGCGTCAGGGTGGATGAGTTTTTGCTTTGAGGTATAACCAGGCGGCAGGTGTACCAGGTAATATTTATAGAACTTTTTTAGTTGACAATCGTAAGGCATCTATTTTGTTTGATACGGGTTCTACTCATTCCGTTGTTGCTCAGTCTTTTGTTTGACACCTGGGTGTGTCATTTCAGTCTTTAAATTCTGTTATGTCTATTGCTACCCAATGGGGACTTCTGTTGTTATTTCTGATTTGTATCGAGGGTGTGCAATCAGTTTTGGGGATAAGATTCGTTGGGCTAATCTTCTTCCGATGAGTATGTATGATTTTGATGTCATTCTTGGGATGGACTAGTTGGATAAGCACCAGATCACTATTGACTGCCAGGCGAAAAAGATTATATTTGGAGATGTGAAGTCTCCAGAGTTCGTGTTTCAGGGTTCACAGCTGAGTAGAGTAGTGAAGTTAATTTCAGTTTTGAAGGCTGGGAAGTTAGTGGCAAAGGGTTCTGAGGGGTATTGGGCGTTTGTGAAGGATACCTCTAAGGGTGAGTCTCGTATTGAGGTTGTTCTAATTGTTCATGACTTTTTCGATGTATTTCCTGAGGGACTGAGGTTGCCATTGTAGTGAGAAGTAAAGTTTGCTATTGAGTTTGTTCCCGGTACAGAGCCTATCTCTAAGGCCCCGTATCCAATGTCACCATTGGAGTTGCAGGATTTGAAGGAGCAGTTGTAGGAACTATTAGATCGTGGTGTGATTCGGCCGAGTATTTCTCCGTGGGGTGCTCCGGTCTTGTTTATGAAGAAGAAAGATGGGTCTATGAGGTTGTACATAGACTACATGGAGTTGAACAATATTACAATCAAGAATCGGTATCCATTGCCAAGGATTGATGACTTGTTTGACCAACTTCTGGGGACAATATATTTTTCGAAGATAGACTTGAGATCATGTTATCATCAGTTGAGGGTGAGAGATGAGGATATCCCCAAGAAAACTTTTCATACTCGATATGGGCATTACGAGTTTCTGGTGATGCCATTCAGGTTGACTAACGCTCCAGTGGTGTATGGATTTAATTAATCGGGTGTTCAGGGAGTACTTGGACCAATTTGTTATTATCTTTTTTTTTGCTAAATTTTGTTTGTATAAAAGAACCAAAAGACAATGAACAAGGGAGAACCCCAGAATATAGCGTCGTTATCTATGGACATGCCCAAAGATGAGGGGACTATACAAGGAAAAGCCCAAACATCTTTAACTAGTTAAAAGCTAATTACAAAATATTGTTTATTGGTGGCTTTAACAAATGATTTTCAAGTGGAAAGCTTAGACTTAATAATGTTGATAACATCCTTTGTGATCCCGGTGAGGGGAGGAACATGATCATCATGGAGCTTTTCGTTCCTTGCCTCCCAAATTTTGTAAAAACAGATTACCACCGTCAAACTTAAGATATTTCGTGACATATTAGAACCTTGAAAAGTAGTGAGGAAGTCCAAAATGTCATCCCACGAAATGGGAAAAAGCAGTCCAATTTCCAAGGCTTATAGCCTTCAGAAGAACCGATTTGGAGAAGACACAGTTGAAGAACAAATGATCAAAGGTCTCGAGTTGAACGTTGCAAAGGGGACAGTTCCAGGATCTGTTAGAGAATCTGACTGTTCTGTCATTAGTGGGGAGCTTTTTGAGAATGCCAAGCCACAAAATGAAAGAGTACATTGGCACATGGCATTTATTCCAGACAATGGAGCTCCAAGAAACCAACTGCTGCCTCGTGCGAATTGATTCCCATAACTGGTTAGCTTTTATATTCTTCATATCCCAAGAGTCCCAAAGTATCCTATCCATTTGCTGAGAAGGAGGGGGAAGGAGAGCTAGGTAGATGATCATATCATGGTAATTGCCTTGAGGCAGGACCCAGGTGTTGTTGCTGATAAGGTGGCTAACAGTAGCAGACCGTTGAAACCCAAAGGAAGACATTAAAGATTGGGAAGGATTGATAGCTGAGTCATTTAACCATGGGTCAAACCATAGGCTTGTATCCTGCCCATTACCAACACGATAGTGTAGGTGTTGAAGAGCAAGTGGCCGAAGCTTCAGAACTTGTTTCCAGACCCATGAACATGTTGTTGTATTATGAACTAGCCAAAAGGATGTATGTTTTAATGTGGTTTCTTTGATCCAATTAGCCCAGAGAGAATTGGAATGAGGTTGAATAATTCGAACCAAGTGCTGGAGAATAAGTGCAGGATTCCATTCCACCAGATTTTTTATGTTGAGACCACCCTCAGAGAGGGGAAGTGAAATAGTGGACCAAGTAACCTTTGCACTATACTTGTCAAGAGTTGCTCCTTTCCGAAGAAATCTTGTTAAGATTGATTGGATATCTTTGAGGACCCCTTTTGGCAGCAAGAAGTGGGAGCTCCAAAAAACATGGATAGAACAAAGAATGGATCTGATAAGTTGAAGTCTGCCCGAGTAAGATAGTACCTTAGAGGTCCAAGAAGAAGCACGATTTGTGATCCTTTGGATTAAGGGGATGCAATCAGCTGGCGAAAGCTTCCTGGACAGGACAGGAACACCAAAATTTTTTGAAGGCAAGGTTCCAGTTTGGAACCCAAGGATGAGAGAAATATCACTAGCAGCTATGTTTGCCGAGTTTGAGAGGAAAAAATGACTTTTGTGGGAGTTGGGGATCAGACCAGAGTATAAGGAGAAGGAAAGAGTGCATGAGTTTATGATAGAAATAGATTGCAAGCATGTATTATAGAAAATCATGACATCATCCGTAAAGAATAAATGAGTAAGCTTGCAGACTTTAGCTTTCCAATGGTAAAGGAAGTCAGGATCAGAGGTAGCATTATTAAGCTTTAGAGAGAGCATTTCCATAACAAGCACAAAGAGAAAAGGAGATAAGGGGTCCCCTTGTCTGAGACCTCTTTAACTACCAAAGAAACCGGCTAGAGTACCATTTACCTTAATAGAAAACATGGCAGAGGTGACACAGGCCTTGATCCAACCAACATAGGTATCTGGAAATTTAAAAGCTCTTAAAGTGTCAAAAAGGAATTTCCATCTTACCGTGTCAAAAGCTTTGGTGAGATCAATCTGGAGAGCACACCTAGTAGGACCAGAAGAGCTATGATAGCCTTTGACCATTTCTTGGGCCATAAGGATGTTATCACTAATGCTTCTACCTTTTACAAAAGCAAATTGAGCTTTATCAATAAGAAAGGGAAGAACCTCCTTCAAGCGGTTAGAGAGAATTTTTGCAATGCATTTGTAAATCGTATTGCAGCAAGAGATGGATCTGAAGTTTGTCATTGAAGTAGGGTTGGAACTCTTAGGAATAAGAGCAAGAGTAGTGGAATTAAGGCCTTTAGAAAGTCTGTTATTGGCAAAGAAGAAGTGCACAGCCTTTAAAAAGTCTGCACCCACAATGTCCCAACAACTGAGGAAGAAGTTGACATTAAACCCATCTAGTCCCGGACTTTTGTTCCATTTCATGGATTTGAGGATCTTCAAAATTTCCAAATCAGTTATAAAAGAAATCAGCTTAGAAGCTTTGGCCGAACTGAGCAAGTTAGTAGGAGTTATGGCATAATTATCAAACCCAAGATAGGAATCCTCAGAGGTGTTGAAGAGATTCAAAAAATAACCCACAGCCACATCTTCAATGTTCCTTTGACCATGAACCATATTACCTGCATTATCAGTTATTGACAAAATCTTATTGGAATTTCATCGATTCTTCATCATGTTGGAAAAGAAACTAGAGTTTCGGTCGCCCAAGGCCAACCAGTTAGCTCTAGATTTCTGTTGAAGAAGAGTTTCCTCTCTATCCAAGGCATTCCATAGTTGTTGTTGACTAGATTTTTTATAAGCAAGAAGGTTTAGATCCAATGGTTGATCATTCTGTAGAGATTGCACAACGTGTAGGTCCTCTTTTGCTATCTTTTCAAGGGTGCTGAGGTTTCCATTGAGAATATTGAGAGACACCAAAGCTTGTCTAGTACATTTCAATTTCTCAGTGAACACATGAAATGGATTGCCCGAGATTGATGAGGCCCAAACGTTGCTAACCGAGTCCATGAAACCTTCAATCAGAAGCATATGGTTGAAGAATTGAAACTGACGTCTAGATTGATTAAGATGAATACTAGTTTGAAGCAGAGTCAAAGAATGGTCAGAAAGACCACGAGGAGCGTAGGTAACATGTGACATACAGAAGATAGAAAACCAATCCGAATTCCCCATTGCACGATCCAATTTTTTGTGAAACGGCCGAGCAGTTTTCATGTTCCACCAAGTGATTAAGGGGCCAACACCCCTAATATCATCAACCCCAACAGAGGTAATATAGGATTTGAATTCTTCCATCCCAATATCCCAAGTATCATTATCTTGATTAGTTTCCGTTAGATCCTTAATGACATTAAAATCACCCGTCATACACCAGCTAGCATTGGGAGCAAAGGAGAGTAAATCATTCCATAAATCTCTCCTTTCCAAATAAGAATTCAACCCATGGACGAAGGAGATCAGGAAGGAGGTGCTAATAAGATCAACAGATTAAACTTTACAATGTATAACTTGAGAGGACACATAAAGGATATCAACAAGCCATAAACTTGGATTCCATTCAACCCAGATTCTACCATTGGGATGAGTATCATAGTTGAACGCCCAATTCCAAGAATTACAAAGATTCCTAGATATTCTTTGATCTTTACTTTGTTTGACCCGTGTTTCAAGGAGACCTAACATAGAAATTTTATTATTAGCTATTATTTGCTTAACATAAGCCTGCTTAGGCTTTTTATTAAGACCTCTAATATTATAGGATGCTAACATTAAGGAAACTAAGATGTAGGTGAGAGACCAGCCTTTCCTTTCCATTTCCTTTTCTTAGCAGCCTGCAAGTTGACGAAGCTAGAACCTTATTTGTTCTTAATTTCTTTTCCTTCCTTTTCATCAATAACCATGAGTCTGGAGACAAGAAGGTTCGGACCAATAGGAGATTCATCATCCGAGATACCAGCATCATTTATTGGAGCAAAGGTGTTAGAGATATGTAGAGCAGTTCCAGGGGATATATGTCCCGATCCTTGTTTGACACCTCATGAGACATTAACCAAATAATTTTTAGGTGGAGGGAGGGGCGAGGCCAGAATGCCCGAAGTGTTGACATTAAGAGGAGGAGTGGTATAATTGATCAGGGCAGTGGTAGAATTATTGGTGACTTTCGGCACCCAGATATAGTTTGCTTTAGGGCACTTAAGATGAGAGTGTCCGAACACATTACAAGAGGGGCAAGAAGGAGGTCTACTAAGGTATTCCACCTTGACTAGGACAAAGATGTTAGCCAAAGAGTCTTCATTTTTAACAGCTACACGGATTGAAGAAGTAAAGGTGAAAGAGGCTTTAACTTCTATACAGACCCTTGCAAAATTAAGGAAATCATTTTTTTTGCAGTCATTTCATCCGTAAACAGAGGTTTCCCAACAGCACTGGCAATATAACTTATGCCTTCTTCGGACCAGTAGGAGAGTGGTATAATTGATAGCTTCATCCATATAGGGAACACATCACATTCGGCCTTTGAGAATGCCACACCTTCTTTCCATTTATGTAGGACAATGCCTTTAGACGTAAAATGCCATTGACCAGAGGCAAGGATGTTGTCACAATCAGATATAGAGTCAAATTTGAAAATATAATACCCTTTATTGTGTAAGAAGACCTCAGAAAGCCCAAGATGTCCCCATAAGTGTCTAGCAATAGGTTCAACTACTTTGTATGGTAACGAGGACTAGAGAAATTACCCTACTAGACTAGATGCTCAAAGCTTATTACCTCTAGAAAGCATAGCATCAGGTGGGATGACAGTGAGAGTCTCATCGGCAGAGGAAGGAGGGTGGTAAGAGATAAGACGAGTGGGTTTCCCAGAAGATTTCCTCACTTATATCACTCCAAGATTTGGCTGGCTCCTTAACCAATGCAGCAGGTATTTCACCTTCCTCAAGAAGGGTGGCAGAAGGAGTAGCTGGAATTTTGAAATGTGAGGGACCCTCAAACCTAAGAGCAGGAAAAGTCTTGTCCAGGTTAGACTTCTTAGAAATGAGAGAATCATTTACCAGAAAAGAGTCTTCCCCCACGCAAACTACCGGAGAAATTGCACCCCCCAAGAAAGAGGCCGGAGGATTAATCCCAGACACCTTGTGAGCTTTATCAAAACTAACAGTTTTCCCTTCAGAAAGGAAGGTTTGTACGTCATTAGATGAAATACCATGGGCAGTTAAGAATGACATAAGGTGAAGGTTTTTCCTTCTTTCAACGATAGCATCTTCACAATCTTGATGAGAGAAATGTTGAGCTGCAGAAAAAAACTCACGAGCATTTTCACCCAAAATAGAGCCCAAATGAATCTCCAAGTCGAGCTCAAGAGTAACTGAGTTTTCTGAGCTAACTTGGTTGGCCAAAGGAATAGGGAGGGCATCAGATTCTCCCATTTCCTCATTGCCAAGAGAAGGAGGAAGCGAAGAATGGCTAGGCGAATCCAGTTTGGAGACCCCATAAACATCAAAAGTATCCTTAGACTCACTACTAACAGAATTACCAGCTGAAAGATGATTATAGCTCACCATAGAGGCAGAACGGATCGAAGAATGGAGATTTTACAGAAAGAGAAGTTATATAATAAATTCTCTAAATGCGAGTTTTGGTTGGAGAAAGTTGCATTTTTGGGCCACGTTGTTTCTGCTGAAGGTATTAAGGTGGATCCTACAAGGTTGAGTTTATCACTAAATGGCCAAGACCTACCATAGTGAAAGAGATTAGGAGTTTCTTGGGTTTGGCAGGGTATTATAGGCGATTTTTGGAAGGATTCTCTTTGCTTGCCTTACCATTGACTCTTTTGATGAGAAATGGCACGAAGTTTATGTGGAATGAGGAGCGCGATAAAAGTTTTGAGGAGTTGAAGAAATGGCTTATGATAACTCCAATACTTATAATTCCGTCGGGGATTGTAGGTTATCAGATTTATAGTGATGCTTCTAAGAAGGGTTGGGGTGTGTTTTGATTCAACAAGGTAAAGTGATAGCTTATTCTTCTAGGCAGCTTAAACCTTATGAGGTGAATTACCCCACTCATGATTTGGAGTTGTCAATGGTGATCTTTATCGTAAAGATTTGGAGACATTATTTATATGGAGAGACTTATGATATCTTCACCGATCACAAAAGTCTTAAATACATTTTCACTCAGAAGGGAACTCAATATGAGGGAGAGGCGTTGGTTGGAGCTTTTAAAAGATTATGATGCAAGGATTCAGTATCATTCGGGGAAGGCAAATGTGGTTGCAGATGCTCTTAGCCGAAAGAGTTCTGGGAGTGTAGCAGCCGTTATTACACAACCTCATCTTATTTCGGATATGGAGCGGCTAGAGTTAGAGTTGTATGTACAAGGTTCAGATGGACATTTGGCAGGTATGAGAGTGGAGCCCTCTCTTATCTCGCGGGTCAAAGAAGCTCAAAAGGAAGATGGAGAATTGTGGAGTATGGCGCAGAATCTGGAGGAGGGCAAGTAACCCAAGTTTTATATTGATGATCACAGGGTGATTTGGTTGGGTGAACAGTTATGTGTACTGTTAAATCCAATCATCCAGGAGGCTGTGTTGGTTGAGGCTCATAATTTGCCATTTCTTATTCATACAGGTTTTATGAAAGTGTATTGGAATTTGAAGAATAATTTTTGGTGGAATGGGATGAAGCGAGATGTGGCTGAATATGTTAGGAAGTGCCTCACTTGCTAACAAGTGAAGATAGAACATCAACGAGCTAGTGGTTTCCTGCAACAGATGAACATTCCAGTGTCGAAGTGGGAGGATATCATGATGGATTTTGTGACTGGTTTGCCGAAGACTTTCCGGAAGAATGATGTCATTTGGGTAGTGGTGGACCGACTGACCAAATCGGCACACTTTATGGCTATCTATGAGGGTTACTCGGTGGATAAGTTGGCACAAATCTTTTAGCAGGAAATTGTTAGACTTCATGGTACTTTGGTGTCTATTGTTTTAGATCGGGACCCACGGTTCACTTCACAGTTTTGGAAAGGGTTTCACCGAGATTGGGGTACTCGAATCAACTTCAGTACTTCTTTCAATCCATAAACTGATGGACAATCCAAAAGGACTATTCAGACATTGGAGGACATGTTGAGGTCTGGTGCACTTGAGTGGTCGGGAAATTGGGATGATTTCTTGAGCTTAGTTGTGTTTACTTATAACATTTGGCATGCAAGTATTGGAATGGCTACATTTGAGGCATTGTATGGTAGGAAGTGTCGGGCACTAACTTGTTGGGATGAGGTTGGCGAAAGGGCCATAGAAGGGCCCGAGTTAGTTCAAATCACTATGGAAAAGGTAGCAGTGGCTAAGGAGAAGTTGAAGTTGGTTGATAACGACAGAAGAGTTATGCTAATAAGCATAGGAGGACACTAGAGTTTCAACCTAGTGAGCATGTTTTTCTAAAAGTTTTTACTTGGAAGGGCATTCAACGATTTGGGTTGAAAAGAAAGCTTAGTCCGCGTTATATCGGTCCATTTGAGATTTTGGAGAGGGTTGGTGAAGTTGCATATTGGTTAGCTCCATAGCTAGCTCATGTGCACAATGTGTTCCATGTGTCGGTGTTGAGAAGTTATCATTATCATCCGTTGCACGTGGTGAAATATCCATTCAATAAGATTCGGGAGGATCTTACTTATGATAAGCAAGTAGAGCGATTTTGGATCGTCGAGAGCGAATTATGAGGAGGAAAACAATTTCGTTTGTTAAGGTTTTGTGAAGGAATCATTCGGAGCGGGAAGCTACATGGGAGATGGAAGAGTCTATTCGAGCGGAGTATCCGATTGTTTTTGATAATTAGGTACTTTCCATTCTTTTCATTCCGGGGACGGAATCCTTTTTAAGGGGTAGGTGAAGTAATACCTGGTAAAATAAATAAATAAATAAATATTGAATAATAAAAATTATTTTATTTTAAATTATATTAATTGTACTTTTTCTTTTGTTTGGGACAAAATAGTCATTATGTGGGCTATTAAATATTAATAAGTGTGGGTATATTAAATTTAATAAAATTTGGGCATTTAAAACTAATTGGGTCTAATTAATACTTGTTTAATATTAAATCCCATTAAAAATTGGAGAGATAATAAGAAATATTAATAAATAAAAAACAATTGAAACCTAAACTTTCATATTACTTATACGCACTGAAAAAGAAGCGGCGCCACACTAGTTAGAGAGATTTGAGAGAAGGAGGTTCATGCAATTCATTGTGGGTAGAAGAAAGAAAGAAGGAAGTAAAGTAAGTTCTTTTGCTATTATGTTTGTACTATTAATAAAGTTAGAATGAGATCATATTGAAGAATCAAAAACAATTTTTTTTCCTTTTATTTTATGTATGTAATGATTAACTATTGAGTCTTACCATTTGAATACATATGTATATGTATGAGTATTTTTTTTCTTTGTTGTTGATTCGTTATTAATAGAATAAGGAATTCATTAACTTGAAGCTACTGTGTTGCAATCAAGATTTTTGAATAAGGCTTATTCCGGTAATTAATTGTTAAAATATGTGATATGATATTATGTAGGACTAACAGAGAATTTAAAATTAGAAATTTACAGAAACATAATAATGATAATAATAATAATTTTTATAATAAGTAATTAATAATAATAAAATGAGTTTCTTAAAGATTTAAAGATGAAAAGAATAATTTTGCAAACGTACTTATATTAATTATTATTTTGTTAAATAAGTTCGGACGGTGGGAGTTAACGAATTATATTCGAGGTTATAATTTTGGGTATTACATTGCTTACTCCAGGTACGGATTCTGTACTCCTTCAGTGATACACTTATTAAATTAAATTTATTCGTTTTGTTTCTCGTTTCGAAATTAGTTATTGTTTCCCATAATTATTCATTCTCAAATTCATGTGATAGTTTTGTCTTGGTATTGATACTTAAAACTCGTGTTTGTACTCTTGATCCTAGTGTATCATCTTTTGTATTTATTTTGATTTTTGTAGAAAATACATGTTAATATATTTTGGAGACTTTGTGTGGGCGGTTCGTTTCAGTTAACATATACATAGTAGAACCCTATGTGTTGATATTGTGTCGCATGTGTTGTGACATTATATCTTTGTTAGAATATATCGTAGGGTATACCTGAGCTATAACCACCCCTGGGGGCACCACATGCATGTCCTCTTGGCACCGAGGCTTAACACCCTTCGTGGCGGTGTGATCAGTCCATGGTGTCTCCATTTTGTGCTCCGGTGGGAGTTGGCCATTTGGTTTTTTGTTGTGGGAGGCGTATAGGTTGACCCTAGTTTTTTGTTATATTCTGTTCTGTGGAGTGGTGATGTGTGTGCCAAACACGCCTTCCGATTTTGCATGCATCTGGATTGCACAGTCCGATGTGTGATTGCCTGTGTGACATTATTTTGATTGCCTATGTGGAATTATTTGACTTGCCTGTGTGGCAAGGTATATTACTATTTTTTGAGCTCAGTAAGAAATAACACCCAACCATTTGATTCAGCCTATCATTTCGTTGTGTTAGTTTTGTTCGTACTTTTCAATTCATTTAATTGTGTTAGTTAATTCATTTCATTATTCTTTTATTCTATATCCATACTGGGCATTTGGCTTATGCTATGTTTTTCTTCTGGCAGGTAATCAGGGGGATCAAGGGCAAGTGTGACGAGAGCTCCCTTTTATCCAAATGGTTTAGAAATATTATGTTTAAGGTTGTGAAACATTAGTTTATTCGAAAATATAATAATTATTTTAGATGGTGATTTGAGCCATTTTGACATTTATTATTGTTGACTTATGGGATTTATCAGATATTAAGACTATTCTTTTGTGGTTTAGAGCCTTGTTATATATTCTTTAGTTTTGTTGTGTTTTGAGTAGCCTCTCTTTCTATTTTGAAAAGGGGGTGTTACACCTCATGTCAAAGAACAAAAATACTACACTTAGGTGGATTAACTACATCACAATCTCAAGATCTGAGTCGATCAAACCTTGTTAGAAAACTGGCTCATCAGTTTTCTGGAAATTCCAGAAAACTCAATCATGCTCGGTCAACATAGTTTGACTACTCATTACTTTGATTCTGTTGGTTGTTTATATGATCTAAGGGCATGATTCTATAGTCCATATACCAGAGTATAACATTGATACATTAACGCAAGCTAAACATATAACATTTGACAGATCTGTGCTCATGAACATCTTGTCAAACCAATCTGGGGAATTTCTTGGTTACCCAGAAACTCAAACTCATGACGGGTAAACCCACTTTGACCATTAATATCTTGGAATCTGGACATGATATAAAAATGATTCCACTTCCAGATTACTCCCCTCATAGCATACTACAACTCTATTACATCTAACAAACCTAATCATTAACATATCTAGATATATAGCCTCTGGCATTTCCTTGTCAGGCCATAAATCTAGGATGCTTGACAGTTTTGAAAACTTCAGTTTTTAAGCACTTTGATGTTATGGATCCATGATATAACATCATGGATCACTAAATAACATCTTATAACATATAATTAAACACAAAAACACATAATCTATCTTAGCATACAAGATTAAATTAAGTTAGGGTTTATACCTCTCTTTGATTAATATTTAATCTTTGCTTCCTAAGTTGTTCTTGAGGTGTTAGGGACTTTACTAAGGACTGAATTACTTGTTAATTTTGTGGCTTTTAGAGAGAGAGTTTTGGCTAAGTGTTTAGAACTTAAATGAGCTATACTTGATATTTCCTTTCTTTAATCACTCACACCTTGATTCTTATGGTTGCTAATGTTGTTATGTGGCTTAAGTTTGCTGATAAAAGGTGTATGGTAGTAGTTCAAGATATGTATGAACAATTTTGGCCATAACTCTTTTAACTTAAAAGATAAGTAAAGGGTATTTTAGTCATTTTTCCTCCAAATGGGTATTTTGGTAAGTTCCCGCATAATTTTAAGGGTAGTTTAGTCATTTGACATTATTCCCTTTAATCTTAACCCTTAGGGTTTGATAATCATAATTAGGGTTTAGGATTCCTAAATCAGATATTAGGGTTCCCAAAAATACAATTAAGATTCCTAATTGTTCGTTAGGGTTTCCTAATTACTGAATAGGATTTTTAATCCACCATTAGAGTTTACTAAGGTTATACCTTATTTGATCAACATTTAATCATTAATTCTATTTTGTATAAACACATAATTATAAATACAATTATAATAACTGTATTAACTATCAAATCCCTATCCATAATTAGGGCTAAAGGTTTTCATTAGTTGTTTAACATAACTTCACACATATTACTTAGTCAATAAATAGTTTGACCATCTTGCTAAGCTCATATCACAAATACTCAACGTAATATTGATAATCAATACCAATATTAAAAAAATTATTCGTAAAATTAGAATTGTTTAAAATCTTGGGTCCTCACATTCTCCCCTACTTATAAGGATTTCGTCCCCAGAATCACCATTTTCTTATATTCTAAAATCATTTAAAGTTGTATCATCAATTCCTTTATATAAACATAATACTAATTTGTGATTCATATAGTAACCTATGACTTGGTTCCACAAACGGAAAATAATTCACAGCGATATCTACCCGCTAATACGCACATAATTATATTACTAAGCAAAATCTTTACCTATCACAACATCTTATGCAGCCATCGCATCTTGAATCGTCATGTTAAAAGTGAATGCCGTGGGTCTTCCCAGCTGAGAAGGTCCTTTGATCGTCAGTGTTCCGTTGCTGGTTCCTTTGTTGATACTTCCCTTATCGACATTCTTCTTTGGCCAATTCCAAACCAGATAATTTCATGATCCACGCGAAAAACAATCTTGTATCTTCTTTGGATTGGGACAATTGGAAGACATGTGTCCTTCTTGCCCATAGTTAAAATAGACTCCTTTACCCTTTAAATAAACTCCTGAATGGTTCTTCCCACAATTCGCAAATGGCTCACTTCCCTTCCTAATCTCTTCTGACTTATTTCTCGATTGGGTATTTTCACTCAACTTCCACTTATTGGGATTACTCCCACCACTACTACCTCCTTCATTCGTTTTCTTCTTCTTCATTCGCAAATGTATTGATCCGCAACATGGCTACCTTGTCAAATATCCCTGGCTTTAGACCATTCTCAAATCATTACGCTTTTCGTGCCTTCGTATCAACCTGATGAGGTGCAAATCTTACTAACTCATTGAACTTGGTGGCGTATTCTGAAACTGACATATTCTCTTGCTTCAATTCTAAAAACTTTACTTCCATCATAGCTTGCATACTCGGCGAGAAATAGTTTTCAAAGAACAACTCCTTAAACCTTGTCCAAGTTACTACTGTTGTCCCTAGCTTTAGCCTGATTAGTTTCCCACCAATAATTAGCTTCTCCCTTCATCAAATAGGTAGCAAAAGCTATCTTTTGCTCCTTTATTACTCCTACAATAATAAATGCCTTCTCCATCTCCTTTACCCAAGTTTGGTCTTCAATAGGATCAGTGGTTCCTTTGAATTCTGGCGACCCTGCCACTTTAAAGTCTTTAAAATTTACCAATCTATTGGCTAGCTAATTTCTTACTGCTGGTACCCTATTTTACATCGCTTGAGCTAACATGTCTACAATGTTTTGCATTGGGACTGCTTGACCTCCTTCATTAGTCACCAATTGCTCCTCCCTTTGGTTTCTATTTTTTTCGTCTAGGCGGTATTATCTGATTAAATAAAAATTATATTAATCCTTTATCTCTATACTAATTCTTATTAGTAGCATAATAAGAATTTAACATAAATTTATCATATTATTACATATTTATTCAAATAGCACACAGTACTTTTAGTACAATACACATACTACTTAGAACTCTAAACGAGTTTTCTCTATCTTGCTTATGGTTATAATCCTAAGGTTCCCCCCCCCCCACCCCCACTTATGGTTTATAACCTACTGCTCTGATACCAACTTGTGACGCCCCCAAATTCGGGCTACCTAAACCCCAGGTTTGGTGCTAACGATCCATCATCTAACTACCCAATCATTTATGAATATAAACATACATATCATTAATTAACATCAGTAATACAATATCCCCAGTTTTCTAACCTTAACATAACAACCATACCTTATGCACTTTGGTCTTGCCTTTATCTTTCTCTGACCCTCCTACTATTTCGTTCTTAGCTGAAATATTATATTAAAGCAAGGGTGAGCAACGAGTTTGCTCTGTAAGTTAAAACATACAATAAAGAATATGAATCAAGAATATTAAAATCTAGATTCGTCAGAATTTTAATAAAGTTCAAAGGACTTTGAAGTAGCTGAATAAATCATTTATCGATATCAAGAAATTACCAATTTATAAGCTAAACAACAATTTAATAATGAAAGAGTAAAACTCCTTCTAAGTTTCAACAATGTTCAGTTGATTAACAAGAGATAATTCTATGCAATAACAAAGTGGAATATTTCCAGATTTTTTGTTGAGTGGTCACAATGGATCATGAACATATAGAGGAATTATCCAATATACAATACTAAATTTCCCCCAGGAGTATCAGTTAATCATAAAGATTAAATCATACACCTCAACAAGTACATAAAGTGATCAGCTTCATTGTACCCTATATTATGCATAATACTCAAGCTAGCGCAACGTCCGTATATCCGACCACAAAGTTCCCTTTAATATAAAGGTTGTTCATCTCAGTCTTATATCAATAGTTCGTATCGCAACAATATAGTTTGGATTTAAAGAAATACTATGATTTCAATAGATAATATCTATATCAATCTAGCCGAAACAATTGGCATTGACCTTTCACTACTAATCTAGTTCAAAAACGTATTAAATTTCAACAAATATTAGTCTTGCCAAAATAATTAGCTAAGACACAGCTCAAAAACTATTCAATAATAGGCATAAATCAATTTCCCTATTTGCAATCAACAATAATATTTATAGATGTGAATAACCAACAATAGTTATTCACCTATAATGCTTTCGAATTTAAAACTCAGTTTGAGTTAATGAACTTGCACTAACTGCGAATAATCAATAATAAATATCAAATGTGGAATAATCTGCAATAATTACCCTCTACTATGTCTGAAAAGTAATAACTCGAGATTGAGTTAAGGAAACTTGCCTTGGTCGCTGACTACTGCTACACAATATAACTTAGTTATGTTAGAAAGATCTATAATCAACAATGTCGGTCTCGCAATTAGCATAACACATCACAACATATAATACTGTCATTTAAAGTCATTATATCACTTAATCACGTAATCATGTAATCACAACAATGTTTAGAATCTATACTAACACTTATCAAGTGTAACTATGTCACTCTGGTTGGATCTCGGTATTAATTTGGTGTCCTGGTCACCCTATCAGATAACTTAACGAGTATATTTTAATCAAACTCTAATCTGTAGCTTTAATATTATTTTAGATAATTAAAATATCCTTTATAATAGTTTTCAAAAGCTTATAATAATTTTCTAATAATTATTATCTTTTATAATAATTTTTCAAACACTGATATCATTGTTAAATGATTTAAATACTGAATAAGACCATTATCATTAATATTAAAATATTAATAAAATCATTGTCAAAATATTAAAATTATTTATAATAACTCAAAATATTTTTAAAACACTAATAGTACCCTTAAATGATTTTTAAAATATTTAAAATTATTTTTAAATAATTACCATTAATATTCAAATATTAATGTATTTTTCATCAAAATATTAAAATTTATTTATTATAATTTAAAATACTTTTAAATCATTTATATTATTTTTATATGATTTTTAAATTATAAAAACCATTTTTAAATAATTTAATTAAATATTTATTAAATAAATTAATTATCATTAATATTAAATTATTAATGAAATTTATCTCATAATATTAAAAGTCATCTTTTATAACTTAAAATATTTTTAAACACTCTATTATCTTTTAAAATGATTTTTAGAATATTAAAATCATTTTTAAATAATTTATTTAATATACTTATTAAATAAATTTAATATCATTAATATTAAAATAAATAAAAATATTAATGAAAATTATTTCAAATTATCAAAAGTTAATTTTTATAACTTAAAACAAATTTTAATACTCATTTTTTGAATTTTTAGGAATTATTTTCTATTTTTATCTATTTATTAAAAATTAATTTTAATAAAACTGTCGCTAAAGGCTTTAGCGACAGAAACTGTCACTGATGATGTTTTTGAGCCTCAAGAATATTCATAGTCAGTCTTAAGGTGCCTACTTTGACCAGCTATAATTCATTGCTCATGATGTTTTTAGGCATGTTAATGCACTGATTATGTAGTATTGATGTAATATTACATGTACCAACAATAATCAAGGTCAAACTACATCACACAATGGAGATCTAAGCCTTCAAAATAGCTATCAGGCCCTTTTTGGGTTTTTTGGGTTACATAGAAACCCAGAAAACCCAGACAGTGCTTAATAGCTACTTTGTGGCTTCTATAACTTGATTTGTGGTTACTGTTTAGGTGGTTTAGTGTTACATTCTTGTAGTTATCATGTAATACCCTGTAAAATAAATAAATAAATAAATAAATAAATATTGAATAATAAAAATTATTTTGTTTTAAATTATATTAATTGTACTTTGTCTTTTCTTTGGGTCAAAATAGTCATTTAATTTATGTGGGCTGTAAATATTAATAAGTGTGGATATATTAAATTTAATAAAATTTGGGCATTTAAAACTAATTGGGTCTAATTAATACTTGTTTAATATTAAATCCCATTAAAAATTGGAGAGTTAATAAAAAATATTAATAAATAAATAACAATTGAAACCTAAACTTTCTTTTTACTTATACAAACTGAAAAAGAAGCGGCGCTGCACCAGATAGAGAGATTTGAGAGGAGGCTCATGCAATTCATTGTTGGTTGAAGAAAGAAAGAAGCAAGTAAAGTAAGTTCTTTTGCTATTATGTTTGTACTATTAATAAAGTTAGAATGAGATCATACTAAAGAATCAAAAACAATTGTTTTTTCCTTTTATTTTATGTATATAATGATTAACTATTGAGTCTTACCGTTGGAATACATATGTATATGTATGATTTTTTTTTCTTTTCTGTTGATTCGTTATTAATAGAATAAGGAATTCATTAACTTGAAGCTACTGTGTTAGCTACTATGTTGCAATCAAGATTTTTGAATAAAGCTTATTCCGGTAATTAATTGTTAAAATATGTGATGTTGTATTATGTAAGACTAACAGAGAATTTAAAATTAGAAATTTACAGAAACATAATAATGATAATAATAAAAAAATTTATAATAATTAATAATAATAAATTGAGTTTCTTAAAGATTTAAAGATGGAAAGAATAATTTTGCAAACGTACTTATATTAATTATTATTTTGTTTAATTAGTTCAGACGGTGGGAGTTAACGAATTATATTTGAGGTTATAATTTTGGGTATTACATTGCTTACTCCAGGTACGGATTCCGTAATTCTTTAGCGATACTCTTATTAAATTAGATTTGTTCGTTTTGTTTCTCGTTTCGAAATTAGTTATTTTTTCCCATAATTATTCATTCTCAAATTCATATGATAGTTTCGTCTCTGTATTGATACTTAAAACTCGTGTTTGTACTCTTGATAGTGTATCATCTTTTGTATTTATTTTGATTTTTTTAGAAAATACATGTTAATATGTTTTGGAGACTTTGTGTGGACGATTCGTTTCACTTAACATGTATATATTAGAAACCTATGTGTTGATATTGTGTTGCATGTGTTGAGACATTATATCTTTGTTAGAATATACCGTAGGGTATACCTGAGCTATAACCACCTGTGGGGGTACCGCAGGCATGTCTTCTTGGCACCGAGGTATGACACCTTCTGCGACGGTGTGATCAGTCCACGACATCTCTGTTTTGTGCTCTGGTGGGAGTTGGTCATTTGGTGTTTTGTTGTGGGAGGCGTATGGGTCGACTCTAGTTTTCTGTTCTGTTCTGTTCTCCGAAGTGCTGATATTTGTGCCAAACACGCCTCCCAATTTTGCATGCATCTGGATTGCGCAGTACGATCTGTGATTGCCTATGTGGCATTATTTTGATTGCATGTGTGGCATTATTTGACTTGCTTGTGTGGCAAGCTATATTACTATTTATTTTGAGCTCGGTATAAAATAATACCCAACCATTTGATTTAGCATATCATTTCGTTGGGTTATTTTTGTTCGTACAGTTCAGTTCATTTAATTGTGTTAGTTATTTCGTTTCATCATTCTTTTGTTCTATATCAGTACTGGGCATTTGGCTCATACTGTATTTTTCTTCCGGTAGGTAATCAGAGGGATCAATGGCAAGTATAAAGAGAGCTCCATTTTATCCAAATTGTTTAGAAATATTATGTTTAGGTTGTGATACATTAGTTTTTTCAAAATTGTAATAATTATTTTAGATGGTGATTTGAGCTAGTTTGACATTTATTATGGTTGACTTATGGTATTTATCAGATATTAAGACTATGCTTTTGTGGTTTAGAGTCTTGTTATATATTCTTCAGTTTTGTTGTGTTTTGAGTAACCTCTCTTTCTATTTCAGAAAAGGGGTGTTACAGAGTTGGTATCAGAGCTTAGGTTCTTTCTTGTAGAAAACCTATTTAAGTTTGACCTGTGAGTTATGGGTAGACTTCTGGGATAGGTTTTGTTCTGTTTGATTTTCTGTTCAGCTATCATATCAGCTATATTCGAATTTGTCTCTAATCTGCTTTGTTTATATTCATGATCTCTTTCTTAGATGGCTCGTAGATCCGCTAGAGTGGTTGGGAGGCGAGGAAACAATAGGGGAAGAGGTGAGGGTCAACCCAATGAGCAACCTAATAATCAGATTAATGCTCAATTGGCTACCTTGGAGAATTAGACGATGAATCAGGCTTTACCTCAGTTGGTGGCACAAGTTGTACAAGCAATGCAGCAGCTGCCACCAGAAATTCATGAGCAAGAGAATCCTAGAAATAATGGTTAGCATGTAAATGTCGAGGAAGGGAATGCGGATGGTCTTGATCAACAGGTGGTTTCAATGTATGTATAGTTGGAAAGGTTTCAGAAGCAGAAACCATAATCATTTAGTTCAGCTTCGACTACAAGTGATGTAGAGAATTGGATTACTCATTTGGAGAAGATTTTTGATATATTGAGGTGCTCAGATAATCAGAGAGTGTTACTTGCTGCTTACAAGCTGGAAGGGGATGCACAAAGGTGGTGGAAGGCAACGAAACTAACAAAGGGTGATGTTTATGTTGAGGCACTTAATTGGGCAGAGTTTTGTGAGGTCTTTTATCAGCAGTACCTCCCTGCTGTGGATAAAGAGGTCTATGCCATAAAATATCTTTCTATTTGGCAGAGAGATGATGAGTCCATCATGAATTTCATGACGAGGTTCACCAGGTTGGCAGGGTTTGTGGGAACGTCAGTAGGGACTGCAGCAGAACATGCAGAGAAGTTTAATTGGAGGATTCATTACAGATATCACCAGCATCTTATTAACAACAAGTTTTCTCATCTTCACAGTCTTTTCTAGTGGGAAAAATTTGGCCAAAATTTTTTGAGCAAGGTCGTTCCATGTAGTAATCGACCCTGGTAGTAGAGTGTATCCAACTTTTTGCCTTATCCCGCAATGTGAATGGAAACAAGCGAAGTCTAACTGCATCATCCGACACCCCATTATATCTGAAGGTCTTACAAATTTCTAGAAAGCTAACTACGTGCTCATTCGGATCGTCATTAGTTAATCCCCCCAACTGCACTGAGTTTTGTAATCGTACCAAGCTTGATCTCAAAGTTATTTATAGCTATCGTAGGCCTAGTAATGCTCGATTAAATCTCAGTCACCCTGGGAGTAGCATAACCCCTCAGTACTTTCTGATCCTCTGCAGCCATTATTTCTTCCTGTTTATCAAAATTCTCCTTAGTGTCCTTAATCCACTTACTGAGCCTTAGAAACCTTTTCTCGATGTCGTCCTCGAAAGGTAGCAAGTCTGGCTTCTTAGACCGAGTTTGAATACACTAAGTCAGAAAACCTGAACAAGAAAGAACAAAACAAAAAGGGAAATGTTTAACTAAAACTGAACTAATTAAACTGATATTGAAGTACTAAAATCAAAACTAGTCCCCGACAACGACGCCAAAAACTTGTTGGGTAAATTCTAGATACGCTCAACACGCAAGTGTACGTGGTTAATAAGTAATATAATGATGAATTGAGTATCGTTCCCACAGAGACTAGTATGAAATTTAATCAAACAATTACCAGTTTTATATTATTTTAATGTTATTAAACTAAACGAATTAATGATTATAATTAATAAAAACTAATAAAATCAAATTCAAAACCAATCTACACCCTAAGTAACCGAAAATTTCAAGCAGATATTGAAGAATTAGGCTTACAATTTCAATTTAAATTTCACTCTAATTATCACACCTTTTTCCAGTTTAATTTACTATCTCAGTTCTTTAATCAAGAACACTAAAGTAGAATTAGTCATCTCTCGATGCACTAACATCGTATTAACTTAAATCCACAATTTGATATAATTAAGCCAAGCACCCTAATTAACTAATTAACTATATCTCTATGTGAATTAAAATCAAATAAGGTTTAAATTCCAAGTTTTTTACGTGATTACATGCGATGTTAGGTATATCTCTATCCTAAACATTAATCAAGATTCCATCAAAACGCAGAATTCAAGAACAAATACTATTATGATTAGGTCTAGATTCATACATCATCTTTCTAGTCCATACAAATCCACAAAGAATTGGTGATCAAGCAATTCATAAATTAAAGTATAAATCACAATAGATGAACTGAATTGAGAGTATTATTAAACTGAAATTAAAGCATGACAATCATTATTCAATACTAAAGAACCATTGCAAGCTTAATTAAGAATTTAGTTCATCATAGATAAATTAAAAATTGAATAAAGTAAAGAATTTGTCATCCCAATTGCAAAATTCGAATTCAAAGACTAAGAACAGTAATACACCACCCTTGTCCTCACTCAAATATGTAATTTTCGTGATCTTGACCTTCTACTCTGCTCCTCCAATGTCTTCTCTAAAATTAGGGCTCCCAATTGCTAAGTGATTGATTGATAATTCAAGTTTGTGATATGTGTTGTGTATTCCCTAGCTTAAGTCATGTAAAACACTGATAAAGACGACCCATCACACTCCAAAGCCATGCCAAAGTTCTCCAATCCAAACCTCTACAGAATTCAAATAAAAACCAAACTCCTCTCTAGCAGCGTACCCCCGCCTCGACGGGGGTTTTATACTTTTAGATGGCTGGCCCGACGTGGGATCTTAGTCTAATTTTCCAACCACACTCCTCCCCTGGCGGGGTTCATTCCGCAGAAATTCTAATTTTTGCTTTTCCATGCCAAATCTCGCCACAATACCACCATTATGCCACCCACACATAATGCAACCTAAATATAGAACAAACACAAAAACAAGTAAAACTATACAGAAATAGACAGGATCAACACCGTTTAAGTCCATATCAGAAGCCGATTCATAGGTATAAAACTCACTCATCAAGGCGATGAATGACGATATCAGTTGACAAACCGATCATGTCTTCATGAGACCATGCAAACACATCTTGGAATTGGGTCAATAAAGTAACCATGTCATTCCTTTGGCTTGGGGTAAGGTCCATGCCAATCTAGTTTTGTTTGGGGTTTTTTGAGGTTCTGAGGTTAACGGAGGTTGTTTGATCAAGGTTTGGTTTGGATTTATCTTCAACCCATTCTTTGATCTCCTCAAGTACCCCATAGTCCTTTTGCTCAATCTCCATCAAGTCAGAGTCCAACTTTACATCAAAGTTACAGTCATTGAGAAGAATTGGCATTCCATCAGCAAGTTTAGACAAATCTAACTCTGGAGTCCTTAAAACAAAATGATTTCACTTAATATATGAAACTGTTTGATCATACAGAGTGTTAACATGTCATGAATAAAGTAACTGCTAATACTATGCAACAAAGTAGTAAGCAGTTAAATACATCTACAGGGCTGAGGAATTTTTTGCCCTTTTTACCCTTTTCGACAAATACAAGGAGTGCTGCTCCAATTGCCAAGGGTCAAGTCCTGATGGACAGCTGTGATGAAGGGGCGACTATCATCCTCATCCTCTTAGATTATGACCATGACATCTGAATAGTCATCATCTGGGATATCATCATCCATACCCTCTGTATGTACCAGAACGTACATCTTTGATAACTGTCTCTTTATGTCTTATTTGCGCCTTTGATTCCTTTCCTCAATGTTTGGGCCTGGAATTAGGACTTCTTTCCCAATAGCCGGTCTGGGTTTAGGAAATAGCATAACCGCTACAGAGACAAGAATTTTCCTTAGAGGCCGTACAGAATCTGCATCTGTAGGTTTAGCAATAGAATTGTAGATGAAGGAACTGGTGTATGCTTGTATGGGTTCCTGTGATTTGACCCAGTGGAATAGCCTAATCCGGCCTTCCTTTTCTGCTTGAGAATTTGAATTGGGCTTTTGGTTCCTTGTTGATTCTTTCCTAACCCTGGTCCTGGTTGGAAACCCAAAGATATCATATCTTGACTGGCCAACATTACCTCGGGGGAAACTCTGGGTTTCAAAGTTGGATCCCCAATAAGTTGATAGTGAGTGTTGCTTACATCAAGAGCATGGAAGCTGACAGGTTTAACTCCTTTATTGAAACTGATTAGAGGCATATCACTTTGGACAGGATACTCTGGTTCAGCATTAATAGTGACCAAATTACTATAGATGATATACTTAGGCTGTTGATGAATAGTGTATGGGATGGCTCCTGCCATATGGATCCAAGGTCTTCTCAACAGTAAATTATATCATGTAGTGATTTTGAGCAATTGAAAGGATATGTAGAAGATATGTGGACCAATTTCCACTAGCAATTCAACCTCTCATACAGCATCTTATCGAGACCCATCGAAGGCTCTTATGACTATGTGGTTGGTTTAGATCCTGTTGGGATTAATCTTCAATCCTTCTAATGTGGCATAGGGGCCTATGTTTAGGGATGATCCTCCATCTATTAGCACACCTCCGACCATATATGCGGAAGACATCATTGCTATGTGCAGAGGCTTGCAATGACCCATCCCCTCAGGGGGTATGTCATCATCAGTGAAAGAGATCACATTATTGTTGAAAATGTGATCTACCAGATGATGAAACTTTTCAACATCCATCGTCTTTGGCAGGTGGGCTTCTTCTAATATCTTAGTTAAGATCTTCTGATGATCTTTAGAAGAGAATACCAAGTCCATAATAGATACCTGTTGAGGTGATTCTTTCAAGCTTTGCACCACCTTGGCTTCATTATGTCCCATCTTGTGGAGGAATTCTTCAATTTTCTCCTTGGACACTTTTCCCTTAGATCTAATGACTGGCTTCATCACTCATTGAGGGAGATACATCAGGTTTTCCTTGGATATCGTAATCATTGTATTTGACATAGATCATTCAGCCTCCCCATAGTTCCATAAGACTTTCTTCAGGCTGGTGATAGGACACTGCGGCCTGAATGGCGATACCAGTGGTTCCGGTGTAGCCACCTTCAAAGGGTTTTCAACTCCTCTGAGTTTGATTGTTTAAATTGTAAGGGGTGTTGCAGCCCTGTCTCCCTTAGAGGATATGAATACTATAACTTCCCTCCATTTTTGCGCTCCTGGAGGAAATATCTTCCCACTCTCAGGAAATACGGTGTCATTGTCTGCAATTTACAGGTCACTACTGTCAATCATATTTTGGATGAAATGACGAAGTGCCCAGCAGCTTTCAGTTCTGTGACCACGAGTATTAAAGTGGTATTGACAGATCCTGATAGAATTAAATCTCTTTGAACGTGGATTGACTAGGGGTAGAAATGATGTGATTTTTCCCTCATTAATCAGCATTTGCAAGATTTCTTCCATAGGTTGGCCCAAATGGTTGAACTCCCTTTTGTTGGCAAAGTCCTGATGGGCTTGAGCTCTTACTTTTCTTGCAAGCTTTTCCTCCAAGGTTTTATTCTCTTGGGTTTATGTTTGATTTGTGATAAGAGAGGAGACTTGTATGTTTCTAACTGAAAAACTGCCGTGTGACTTGGTGCTGATTTATCACCAGTTCTGCCAGTTGATTGACATTTTCATCGATAGACTTAAATTCCTGTTCCATCATGAACTGAAACTCTAAATAATCCAATTTATCTAAATTATCTTTTCTGGTTTGGCGAGAACCACCCACGTATTTGAGGTAATTAGAACTCTCTCCACTCCCTCTATTGATCATGTTGACATCACATTCCTTGTGTTGAGGGAAAGGGTTATCTTGAACATGTTGTTAGTTGGGATTTATCACCACAATCTCACCACTGTCTTTTAAGTCCTGGATCTTGTGCTTGAGAGCCCAACAATCTTGGGTGTCGTGGCCCAGAGCTCCAAAATTGTAAGCACACTTCATGCTTATATTAAAGCCCTTCCCACTTGGATTGGCCGGTGGATGGAGATGAATAATTTTCTTTTGAGTTGTCAGAAGTTTGAAAATGTTTTCCAGTGAGTCCCCTAAGGGTTTGAAAACTCTTGGACGTCTTCCTTCTCCACTTTTTGGCAAGGGAGGGTTTGAAGATTATGCTTGAAAAGGGGAATAGTTTCTCCTTTGAGTAGGAAAATTTTGATTACCTCTTTGAGATTGTCCTTTTTTTTGGTAAATTTAAACTGTATAAATAAAAAGGAAACTACAAAAGATTGGAAAACCCCAATCAGAATATAGCATAGACATCATTGGACAAGCCCTATGATGTCACGACTATATAAAATTGCAGGCCCATAGCCAAACAATACTAAACCTGTCATTATTGACTATTACATAGAGTGCACAACCCAACTCTTCATTACAAAAACCCTAAATGGTTACACAGAAAGGAAAGCATAGGAAGTAACAGTAACAAACAACTAGCCAAGACCATGCAGCCTCAATAGCCCAGTGTAGAGCAGTACCTCGTCCAAACCTCCGCCTCGCCCAACATCCAAACTCCGAGGTGCAGATCCACCTCAGCCAAAAATCGAGGAGCAACTGTTTATCAAGGGGCGAGCTCAACCCCACTTGAAACAGCAGATGTAAGACCCCGAAATTTTTTTAAATAAAAAGGAATTTCCTTTATTTATTATTTTTAAATAGTAAGGGTTGATTTGATTAATGTGGATAGTTATAGGTAAAATACGTAAATATTTCAAAATAAACAGGTGATTATAAAATATTCATTGTTGTCGGAGAATATTCGTTTGGTCGTGGAATATTCGTACTGTCGGGGAATATTCGTACGACGGCGCAGCCATGTGTGGGCCCCATAACGAAAAGCGATTGGAGGAAGAAAACGATAAATATAAGTTGTTTAAAAATAACGGCGTAGTTGTTACCGTTTACACTGTTGGAATACCCGGTGGTTAAAACACAGTAATACGCGTTGTTGAACAGTAGCACACGGTATTGCACCAATTATTGACTCTTACGTAATAAGGCACTACTCAATAATGGTTACAGTAATTACTGTTCAGTATTTTATGTTATTGATTCAATAATTGTTGCATTGATATTTTATATTATTGTTGTTTCAATCATTGTCACTACACAGTATTTTTCATTATCGAAGCAATAATTTATATTATCTGAATAATATTATTAGATAACATTATTGGCAATGTCTAGAAACTTCTGTCTAAGGAGAGGTTTGGTCACCTAATTGCGCGCCAGTAAGGAGAAATCTTTATTGGAAAGCACCCTCTATCCTGGGAACGGCCTGGTTGTCAGTATTGTGATTCTGTAATATTATTTGTGAATAATTAATTATTGATTTATATGATAAGAACAATACTGATTTTATGTGGATATAGATGGAGAAAATTTTTAATGTGACAATTGTTGAAAATTAATATTTTATCTTTTTCTGATTAAATAATTCATTTAAATATATTATTATATTTTAATAATATAATAATGGTGATATTTTTACAATGAATGTGGGATATATGAGTTTATGAGGAGAAAGAGTATTTTTGTTGCAATAAATATTAAAAACAGATTTTGTGTGTTGGTAGACCTATTTCTTGACTGAAAATTTGATTATAGCCTGTAAAATCGCCCGTTTGTGGATTTCGGTCAATTTCTATTTGGAATTTGGAAAAACTTCCTTCTTCAAAGTTATAGATAATGGAATTTCCTATAAAAACTCGCGAGATTCGAATTTTCTGGTAAAAGGACTATTTATTATGAATTATTGAAGTTCCGAAGCTCCGAAATAATTGATTTTTGGAAGTTTAAAATATTTTTATTTACAAAAACATTTTTTTCATTTGGTTCCCTCATTTATCATATGTTCAATGGCTGAAATCAGATTCAAGGGTTGGCATAGAAAACTTAATATATATATATATATATATATATATATATATATATATATATATATATATATATATATATATATATTAATATTATATTAAATTTTCTGCTTTGGTGTTCTAAGAAATATCCTATAAATAGGTGCTTAGGTTAGAATTGAAAATCACACCAGAAACTGAAGTTTTCTCTCTCTATATTATCGAGCGTATTCTTGTGAGTATTTTGAGTATACTTTGAGTATTGCTATACGGTGCAAGTTCAAGTCATAGCCTATATCCGATGTTTCAACTAGATGTACTGTCTTTCGAGGTAAGGGGTGTTATTTTCTTCAAAAATGATATTATTTCTTCGATATTATTTCTTCAATATCATTATGCCGAAATATTGGTTGGAATTTTTATCAAATTTGGAACTTTTTTCATTTCGGGGTTACTGTTCATTAGTTACTATTCACGAGTTACTATTCATGAGTTACTATTTACGAGTTACTATTCATGAGTTACTATTCATGAGTTACTATTCATGAGTCCTATTCACGGAACGTGATGATGTTTTTTGTGAAATTTCTATCTTTTGGTGTCGGAGTTACTATTCACGAATACGGCATTATTCACTGAAAAATGAAATTTCTTCTTTTTGTCCAAAATATCTATTCTGGATACTAGCTTTGATTGTATCCATGTTTTGATCATTCTTGAATTTTACTTCAGTATGATTATTTATGAAGTTTTTTTGAACTCGGATTGTTTAGAGTACGAATCCTTAATACTTGTTATTTTGTTTCACTGGATTCATTTCCTTTAAAATATTTTTCATCATCCTCAGTCCTAAATGATGGTGTTACTGAATATCTTTGGCCTGTAGTGCAAAGATGGTTGATTTTATTATGAATATCTTTGGCCCGTAGTGCAAAGATGTACAGGTGATGAGATGAACATGAACAATTGATGAATATCTTTAGTCCGTAGTGCAAAGATGAACAGGTGTTGAGATAAACATGACTGATTGATGAATATCTTTGGCCTGTAGTGCAAAGATGAATATTTGATTTGATTTGAGATATATATTGATTGATGTTACAGGGATAAAATATTGATGATGGACTTTTAAATTCATAGATGTTAGTATATTTCATTCTCTACTTAACTCCTCTAATGAATTATTGTTTCCGCTGCAGTTGTTGATCTAAAACTTATTGTCTATTGTATTCTATCAGATTTTTCCCTGTTGAAGACTAAGGATAATTTGTTGTACATTATCTTAGTCATAATATTCTTTACTGGGCTAGTTGAGCTCACCCTTTTCCTTTTTGTTCCATTTTTCTTCTCAGGAGGCGAGAATGTAGCGAGTACTAGTCGGGGTATGGAATGAAGGTTCTAGAGAGAGTTGTTTAGTAGTCCTCACCATTTTTTGTAAAATAATGTTTCAATAATTATGATGGGGATTTATTTACGTGTGGATATTGTCTAGACGAAAATATCTATATTTAAACTCACAGTTTATATGTTGTAATAATAAAGTTGTAGTTATTTATGTGCCATGTATTTGGCGACTCGGAATGGGTTGGATGGAATGGACCTGTTTTGGGGGCGTCACAGCAGAGCACAACCCCAATAGAGTAATTTCAGATTAACTAAGAGCAGAGCACTAAGAGCAGCACCTCGCCCAAACTCCACCTCTTCCAACAATCGAGGAGCAAACTGTTTATCAAAGGGCGAGCATAGCCCCATAGAGTGATTTTATAGGAACTGAGAGCTAGCACACTGCAGCACTTAGTAACGCATTGCAGACCCCACTAAGTAGCAGCACACATCAATAGCACATCACATTGAGGCTTAAGTAACAAACCCCCAGCTAGTAGCACAACATAAAGAGAGCAGTAGCAACATCAAACCAAGTCAGTAGTAGCGGCACAGCTAGCACTAGAACCTGTATAGGTAGTTTACCTACTTCTGCTTAAGGAACCTGAATCGGATCACTATAGTGAGACCCAAGCAGTGGGACCCAAGCTAGCAAGAAGCAACATCAAACCAAGTCAGAGTAACCAGTTGTAGTAATAAGGAGAAGAGTGAGATGATTTGATAAAGAGAGGGTAAGAGGACAACCTTGATTTAATTATATGGGTAATGTCCTTTGCAACCATGGATGGGGGAGTAAGCTTGTCCGAATGAGTCTTTATATTTCTCGCTTCCCAAATCTTGTAGAAGGTAGCAGCAAAAGTAAGATAAAGGATAAGCTTTGAGAGTTTCCTACCTTGGAAAGAGATGATGAATGAAGAGACACCAGTCCAGTCCATGGGTAAGTTAGACCATTCACCTAATTCAAGAGTTTTCTGTAGAATGGAGGAGGAGTATGGGAACTCAAAGAATAGATGGTCAAAACTTTCATCATGTCACTGACAGAGAGGGCAGGAGGAAGTTCTCCTGGACAAATAGTGCCTAGTGATATCATTAGTAGGAAGTTTTCTAAGAAATCCCAACTATAGGATAAAGGAGAACCGAGGGACATATAGTTTCTGCCAGACAATTTTATGCCAAAAATGTGTAGGCATTTTGGTTCTAATGCAATCCCAGACATGTCGAGCCTTGAGATTCGAAAGAGAAAGACCATTCCATTCAATGCTGTCATTTGAGAGAGGATGGATAGGTTGAGCCTCAATGAGACTTCTAAGTTCAATCATCTCATGGTGATAACTCAGTGGAAGGAACCAAGAGGAATTAAACATGATATCAGCCACAGTGGTCTTGGCTGAAAGCCCAGAGTTGGCCAGCAGAGTCTGACTAGGGTTAATGGGGTTACCATTTATCCAGGGGTAAACCATAAACTTGTGTTAGATCCATTACCAACAGTATAAGAAATATGATTTCTAGCCGATTGCCTGAGCTTGAGGACTTGTTTCCAGATCCAAGAACAATCTGAGGGGGCCTGATAATTACATAAATTCCTCCCTTTCAAGATAGTGGTGATGATACTGTTGGCCCATAAGGAGGGCGAATCCACACGGATGATATTAAGCAAGTGCATCATAACCAGAGATTTATTCCATTCAATGATGTTCTTTAACCCTAACCCCCCCCCCCCCCTCAGAGACTGGGAGACATAGTTTATGTCATGCAACATGTGCACCAAATTTTCCCAAAGAGGGTCCTTTCCAAAGAAACCTGCATAAAATAGATTGAATAGCTCTGGAAACCGCTTTGGGAAATATGAAATGTGCACTCCAAAAAGACTAGATGGAGAATAAAACAGATTTGATGAGTTGAAGACGACCAGAATAGGCTAAAGCAATGGAAGTCCAAGATGTGACTTTAGAATTGATTCGGTGGATTAGAGGAAGACAATCCATGTACGAAAGCGTTGATGAAATAAGAGGGAACCCGAGGAATTTGATAAGGAGGGTACCCACTTGAAATCCAAGCATAGAAAGAATAGTAGTGGATGTCATCTGATCGGTGTTGGCCATAAAACATTGACTTTTGTGGACATTAGGAATGAGGCCAGAGAAAAGAGATAAGGATTGAATGCAAGAAATAATGATGTTCACAGATTTGATGCTAGCATGGCAAAAGACAAGGATATCATCCGCAAAGAAGAGATATGTGAGATTGCAGTCTTTAGTTCGCCAGTGAAACTTGAAATCCGGGAGCATAGCACCCTCAGATAGCTTACTAGACAGCATTTCCATGACAATCACAAATAAGTAAGGAGATAGGGGATCACCTTGCCTAAGACCCCTAGTACTTCTAAAATAACCCGTAAGGGAACCGTTGACTTTGATGGAGAACATAGCTGTAGATATGCAAGCGCGAATCCATCGAATGAAGATGGGAGGGAACCCAAAAAGTTGCATGGAGGAGAGGAGAAAATCCCAGTTAACAGTAACAATTGCCTTTCGAAGGTTAATTTTAAGAGCACAACGAGGAGGGCCAGATGATCTATGATAGTTCCTTAACAGATCTTGAGCGAGAAGAATATTGTCACTGATATTCCTTCCCTTAATAAAAGTAGATTGAGACTTGCTAATGATAGTGGGCAGGACCGCCTTTAGCCGGCATGCAAGGATCTTGGAGATGCATTTATAGATAGTGTTGCAACATGAAATGGGTCAGAATTCAGACATTTCGGATGGATTTCCACACTTGGGAATGAGAGAAATGGCCATAACGTTAATACCCCTAAGCATATAACCTGTAGGGAAAAAATGTTTGACAAGATTTGAGAAATCTTTCCCAACAAGATCCCAACAATGAGAAAAGAAATTTACATTAAACCAATCTGAACCCGAGGATTTATTCTTCTTCATAGATTTAAGGGTGGAGAAAATTTCCTCATCAGTGATGGGAGCAGTGAGAAGGGCAGCCTGCCCAGGACTGATGGAATGAGCAGGAGAGAAATCCATAATCAGTTGCACAAAAGGGTCAGGATCAGGATTGAAATGGTGCTGGAAATACGTAGTGGCAACCAATTCCATATCTCGTTGGCCATGGACAAGCACCCCATCTTCATTTTTAATAGAGAGGATCTTATTAGAATTCCATCTACTCTTTACCATATTGGAGAAGAATTTTGTATTGCAGTCCCCAGTAGCAAGCCAAGTAACCCGAGACTTTTGGTGCATCAGAGCCTCCTCTATATCAATTTCCTGCCAGAGAGATTTGAGACAGATTCTTTCAGCATCAATAAGGGCCACATCCTGAGGATTACTTTGTAGAAGAAATTGAGAATGGTGGAGGGCATCCGTAGCAAGATTGACAGAAGAAGTAACATTTCCTGAGAGTATGTTAAAAGGGATTAAGGCTTTCTTTGTCAATTTTAATTTCTCAGTAAATATGAAGAAGGGGTTACCATGAATGGGACGATTCCAGACAGCAGCAACATAATCCAGAAAACCATCAAGCTTGGAGAGGTGATTAAAATATTAGAAGGGCTTCCTGGGGTTGATAAGGGGGGATCTGGTATTGAGAATAACTGGAGAGTGGTCAGAGATACCTCTAGGCCCAAATGCAACCAGAGCATTTGGAAAGGATGTGAACAAGTCTTCATTTTTGATGGCCCTATCCAATTTCTTCTGAATATGGTGTTCAAGTTGATTATTCCACCAAGTGAAAAGAGGGCCAACCCCTCTAATGTCCTCATCCCCAATATGTTCCATAAAATTTCTTAGATCCTCCATACCATAGTTCCAAGAATCATCCACCCTGTCAGATTCGGTAAGATCTCTTATGGCATTATAATTACCCAAAATACACCAACACTGATTACTATTAAAAGAAGATAAGGAGTTCCATAGATCTCTCCTCTCAACAATAGAGTTCAGCCCATACACAATAGAAACAAAAAGACCTACTGTAAATACTATTGAGTTGCTTTACTTTACAATGAATTAATTGGGAGGAAACAAAAAGGATATCCACTTTCCAAAAAGTTGGGATTCCATCCTACCCAAATGCGACCATTAACATGGTGGTCATAGTTACAAACCCAGTTCCAGTTCCTACAGACAAGATTAGAAATTCTAGAGTAGTTCTGCTTCTTGACTCTAGTTTCAAGCAACCCAACAAAAGAAATATTATTGTCAGAAATCATTTGACGAATATAAGCCTTCTTTGGCTTTTTATTTAGACCTCTGACAATATATGTAGCTAACATAAATTAGGTTGGAGCTGGAGAAACTCCCTGGCCTTTGATTTTCTTTTTGGCCGACTTTGAGAGTTTTTTCCCAGCTCTAGCTTTTTGTCTCATATCCTTGCAGTCCTTCTCATCAACCAACTTAAGCTTGTAAACAATAGGGTTGTGGGAGATAGGGGATTCAATGTTAGAGTGGGCCTGGGCACTGTACTCCTGGCCTGCAAGGGAGGAGAAGGAGTTTACATTTGCCTTACACCCAGGAGGTGAAAAATTGCCTACCAAAACTGAGGGCTTGCCCCCTTTAGAGACTGTAACCCACTCCAAAATATCAGTAGCCGGCTCGCCCGAAGGTCTGTTATTAAAAGGAGTTGAAGACTTGGTCAGCAAAGTTTGTTAAGAGGAGGGAGACAGGGGGGAAGAATTATTTTTACCAGGGGGAGCAGCCTTGGGGATCCACTGGAAGTTGGATTTTGGTCATTTTAAGGAGGAGTGACCAAAAACCTTGCAAGCTTGGCATGCTGGGGGTCTGCTCTGGTAGTCAACAGCAATAGGGAGTACCACTTCTAAATTTAAATCCTCATTAAAGACAACAACTTTGATGGAGGATGGGAAGGAGAAGCTAGCGTCCACCTTAATGCAGACTCTGACAAAGTTCATAGGGTTTAATTTTGCAGTCATCTCATCGGCAAAAAGATGCTTTCCAATATTACTGGTAATGTAGCTTATACCTTCAGCAGACCAGTAAGGATAAGGGACCTGACTTAACTTTACCCAGATGGGAATTTTGGAGCACTCAGTTTTTGCAACTTCAACACCAGCCTTCCAAGGCTGAAGGATAAGGACCTTTGAAGCAAAATTCCAAGGGCCAGATGCCAAAACATTATCCCTATCGGAGACCAATTTGAACTTGAAGATGTAGTATCTTTTATCATGAAGGAAGACTTTAAGAAGCCCAAGATTACCCCAAAGACGGTTAGCTATAGGCTTTACAACCTTGTAAGGGAGCTTGGTGTGTAGAAAATACCCCACTAAACTAGAGAACCACATTTTGTTTCCTCTAAGAAGAACTACAACTGGTGGCTTGACCAGGATACTGCCATCATCTGAAATGGGTGATGGGTTGAAAAAGGATAAGTCCTGGGAAGACTTTGGAGAGTTTCCAGCAACAATGTCACACCACTTCTTTGAAATTCCTTGGTCAGGACAGGGGATCTCTCCATCCTCCAAAGGAGCAGGAGGGTTGGGCTTGACTAAACCAGAGTCCAAAGGCATGCTAGATGGGTCGAGACAGAGCTGGGGTGAAGAAGTCTCACCGACACAAAAAGTTTGAATAAGAGGGTCGACACCAGCCACCAGAGTGGTGCAAAGGAGCCAATCTTTGAAGAGCTTTGTCCAAACACAGGACATTCATCAAGTACCTTGCGTGCATTGACTAAAGCAGCAAAGGTCCCTATATTAGATAAATTATTTACATCATCAAGAGGGAGACCCAAAGCAGATATATAATCCATAAGCTTAGCATTCTTTTTCCTTTTAGCAATAGCTTCTTCTTGATCATTCCTAGATAAGTGATGGGCGGCTTTAAAGATCTCTTGAGCAGCCATGGGGGATACCAGACCCTCACTCAACGGGGCATCAAAAGCTGTAGAGTCGCCAGAGCTCACAGACACATTTGAGGGGATAGCCTCAGATTCCATCATTTCAACCGAGTAAAGGGGGGGAGTTTGGGTTTGAAACCCCATATTCTGCAAAAAGATCATGGGATGGGCTGCTCTCCGAGTTTTCAGCAGACAAGCGGGGATGGTCAACCATGGCTACAGGAAAGAAGGACGGGAGGGAGGAGAGGAGAGCGGGTCAACGGAGGAAGCCAGAAAATCCGAAAGAGGCAAAGAAGAAAGAAGAATGAGGGAGAAAGGGAAAATAAAAATGGGAGATTTAGGTGGGAGACGGGGAAATTAGGTGGGAGGGTGGGCGAGGTCTTGAATCTTTGTAGATTTTAACCCCATCTCTGGCATTTATCCGTGCTTGATAATTTATGAGAATGGTTTTCCTATACCTGCTAGGACCCTCTCATAAAATAGAGCTTCTTGAATATCTATGAAGGTCATCACCATCTCAGTCTCTGTCATGGATGGGATTACTTGAGCAGCCAGACGCCTCCATCTTTGGGCATACTCTCTAAATGACTCCCTTTTGCAACAAGTGTTAAGGCAGCATGCTATTCATGGTGGCCACGGACTGCCAGCGCAAGATGGTTCAAAGAAAAGGTTGGTCTAGGCAGGGGGTATTAGTCCGACTGCTGTTGGGAAACCCCACATTATCAACAACAAAAAAAGATACTCTCTGAATGACTCATTGTCTTGCTTCTTGACTTTGGTAATCTGATACATTTCTGAAGCCATTTGAGTTTGAAAGCTGTATTGATTGAGGAAAGCATGGGCTAATTCCTCCCATCTGTGGATTTTGGAATTATCCAATCTGGCGTACCATGCTCTGGCTTCTCCAGTTAGACTCTTTTAAAACAACTGCATTCTCAGTTTTTCATCATCGGCGTAAGATCTGAGTTCTCCAATGAACACTTTTAAGTGAGTGTAGCGATCTCCCAATCCATCATATTTCTCGAAGTTTGGAGCCTCAAATTTTTCTGGATAATGAACCCCAAGAAAGATACAAAGATCTGAGTAGGTAACGCTTCTGTTCATTCTAGTCCCTTTGGTGGACCGAATGGTCTCTTCCATTTATTAAACCTTCTTCTGAATATCACTAGTATCTTGATCTTCTTTGAGATGGGTGATTTCAGGAGTTTTGTTGTACTTCTCAATCTGAGACTCAGGTATTGGGACTTTTCTGTACGGACCCTAAATTCCTCCCTGTGTGGGGATTCAGTTTGGATGGGTATTTATGGATCCTGAGTTGATTTGTTTAGTTCTTTTAGAAGAATAGCCAACTCTGTTATTTGATTCCTTAATCCTTTGAACTCCTCTCAGGAAACAAGAGTAAGATCAAGATGGGTACTTATAGCCATGTCTGATAGTTGGCTTAGTGCCTTCTTGAACTTTGAATGGGTAACGGGACCAATTGTTTCCTTACAAAAAGACTACGTAGTTTGGTCTGGGAAAATGTGGAGATGTTGTAGGCTATGCAATGTATCTATTTTTTTCGGAGTGTTTTAATATTCTCCTGCAAAACAGATGTCAGTTGTTTTGATGACAGGATAGCATGACAGGTCTTGATATGAAAAATGGAATGCATATTTACATCTTCCTTTATATTTTCCATTACATTCAGATTGACATGGAATTGAAATTACACAGAATTGAAATTACATGTAATTAAAAGGGGAAGGTATGAAGAGACTTCCCTTTGCGTTTAGTTTATCAGAGGCAGACCTATCTTAGGCTACTCTCGCGACTTTTCGGCATGAAGGTCCCTTGATCATTGCAATTTATTAGATGGGAAATTAATCTAATCTTTCAACTGGATCGAATCTTGGTGGTGCCTTTCCTGAGCCTCGCGAGATTAGTCTCCCTTGAGTCCAGTAATGAAACACCGACGGTTTTGCCTCCTGGTGAAGGAATCACACAACATACATTCACATACATCGCGTCTTATCGTGTGGAAATGATTATATGTGAAGCACTAATATCACAGACAGATATTGTGTGAAGCACTAAAGTGAAATTAATAAATCATTAGTATACACCCATTTAATGTAAATGCAATATTCACACATAAGCAGATAAAAGTTTTATTTTGAAAAGTTTGAATAGCGACTTAAGCCCTCTCTTACTGGAGTCCCTAGCAGAGTCGCCACCTGTCGACGTCAGGAAGATTTGTGTCCCTTTCTGTGCTTGCTATTTTGTGTTCTCATTTGGGTGAGTTTTGTCTGAAAAGACATGTTTGAAAAGGTCCGACATGTGAATGTCGACGATTTAACTTTTAGAGTTGCTAGTTGGTAGATTTGAAATGGTTATACCAACTCAACCAATTTTAAAAGGTTTGCACAAAGACCCAATGGCTGGACAATGTTTAACTGGTATTGGAAACCGAGATTCGTTGGGTTCATGGGCTTGATTAAACGGGGGGGGGGGGAGGTGTTAGGCACCCCCTGACTTGCGTGAAACACGGTTACTATAATAAACTAAGTTTTTAGAAATTATTAAAAAAAGAATTTAGAAAATAGAGTTCTTATTATAAAGATATGTTGAGTTTGAATAAGAATATATATATATATATATATATATATTTGTGTGTGTGTGTGTGTGTGTGTGTATTATATTTTGAATTTTGTGTTATTGGGGGAAAGAAACCCACAAATGAGATTTTATAGTTGGTTAAACTATTAAAGAAAATAGAATTTGAACTGGGAAGTTTAATCTCTAAATAATTGATGAAGCATTAATTGATATTGTGAAATCAAAAAGGATATTGATTGTAGTATGACAAGTAAGCATTTCAGAAGCATGCTCTAAGTATTTAGAAAGGAAGGTTCTAATTTTGCTAAGTAATAAATTGAAACTAGTATGCATACAAGCCAATCATGTATGATGATAAAACATATACTTTGTAAACATTCTTATTTATTTATTAATAAAAGTATTTATTACTAAAGGCATTTAATTTATCTACATGGTGCTGTTTTAATAATACGTAATAAACCCATAGTTTTAAGAAATGCTTTTAGAATCATGATTAGATCATGCTAATGAGATCTAAATTCTTAGATAGCTTTAAAACTAAAATGTTCTCAATCAATGGATTACTAAAAAAAGGGGGGATTTGTTAATTTGGATAGATTGGTACATACGTTGCTTGCTCATTGGATGAGGATGGTTGATCTCATGATCATTTATGTGCAGACACTAAAGCAATTATGTATGTGCTTATTGGAGAATAAGTTCACTGAACGTGACTCGTTAAGGAATACCAAATGGAGTTATACTTTCCCGCCAATTGGAATTCCTGAAGTGATAGTAGTACAAGTAATACCTTGGGCAAGGTGGAATGAAATTAGAAAATAGTTTCTAATTTGCTTTTATTCGGAGTTGTGCATTTGGGAATCGAAATACATATAATTAAATAAAATAAGACTTGACAGTAATTCCATGTCTTATATTTAATTAGGACATTCTATGTTAGAAGGATTGAATTGTACGGTAACTATTTACTCAAAGGTTCTTTTATGATTAATGTTGAAATCTATATTATCTAGAAAGTCATTGATCGCTATCCTTATCGCGGGCTAAATATTATTTATTTAAATAAATTAATAGTTTAATTTATTTATTTAAATGAGATTAAAATTGTTCTAATTGATTTATTCACAACCGGTTTAATATGAAAAACCTAAAGGGTCACACCACAAAAGGAAGAATAATTATTTAAGAAGTTAATGACATAATTGTAATAATATGTTAAGTGTATTTAATTTAATCTATGGTGATAGAGTAAATTAAATAGCTTAATATTTATTATTTAATATTTTGGAAATATTAAATATAAATTAATAAGAGGAGTCTTATTAATATTATTACAATTACTATTATTTTAATTTCTAAAGGAGTTTGAGAAATAATTTAACATTAGTACTCTCATTTATTTCTAATAGGATTAGGAGGCAAATTAATTAAAAGAGTTTAATTAATTATCCCTAATATACTTAGAGAGCCTAATTAATTAAATAATACCCTATTTTAATTATATTAAAAGGGTTAACTGATATCTTTATAAGAGGAGTCTTATATCAGATATCAAAAATATATACGTAATTGCAATAAGTGGAGAGTACGTTCCATTTCTATACAGATAGAAAACTAGGGTTTGAGCCGGTACACCTTTCTTCTTGATTCTCGTTCTTCCTTGGTGGATCACCTCTAGAGGCCAAACACTTGGGTGGCTAACGTTGATCAAAGGAAAGAATCAACCTGGATATTCAAGGAGATCGTAGAGAAATAGGAGTTGAACTTGTACTTGTGGAAGCTCGTATCTACAATGGTATGATTCTAATTCTCCTTTTCCTTTTATAGATTGATAATCAAGCAAAAGAATGATCTTGGTTTATGGTTTGTAAGAAAAATTTTAAAGTCTATTTTTATTTCATTTCCGCTTTGTTTATATGAGTTGATTGCATATACTTATTTCTAGTAAACCTAACAATGGTATCAGAGCCAATCTTGTTCTAATTATCAGTCTTTGTGATTCCATGTATGAATTTTATGCGATTAGATCGATTTTATGGGCAACAGAAAAGTTTTTTATTTCTGCGACGTGGAGCAGCTGTGCCGTCTCTAGTTCATTTTAGAGTGCAGCTGAGCCGGTACCCAGATCCAATTTAATGGATAAACAGTGCAGCTGTGCCGCGACCCAGTTCTTCTGGGCACAGCTGTGCCGATACCTGGAAATCAGTCTTCAGGCTTTGAAGCGCAACTGCACCCTTGGGCAGAATCTGAAAAACTTTTGTTTTCTTTAATTAAATAATTGGTTTATTTAATTGATAAAAGTTTAAAATAAAGGTATTTATTTTATCTAAAATATGATTTCAGATTGCTAAAATTAAAGAGTTTAATTTGAATTTAGTTTTTTGATTAAAATAAAAGAGTTTATTTTGTTTCAAAACTAAAGTTTAGTAAACTTTTTGCCAATTAATTGATAGTATTGCATATATGAAATGAATTTATAATTAACGAGATGAATGTTATTTATTGATGTATATGTTGATATATATAATAATAAATGGGATTGATTATAGACTATGACCAATGTGATTGGATTTTATTTTGAATGAATGCTTGAATGTATGAATTTTATTAAATGAGGTCTACGTACCTCGTCTTTTCTGGTTTTCTTCTTGATGTAAATTCTATCTATCTCCAATGTACTTCTTCTTGACTGCTGATCAAGGTTTCTATTTAAATTAAATAGATTATGCAATAGGATTATTTAGAATTTCTTGAAGAATCGGAGATCAAGGAACAAGGACCACTTGAAGACCCGTTTGTAATGGAGCCCAAGTTTAAATGTAATTGGTATATTTAAATGTTAATTCTTGCACCCTAGAGTTTGACATTTTGGTTCACTTGGTGGCTCTAGTGAACCAAACTAGAATAAAAGTCTATAATCAATCTGGGTAGAATATAGTATTCTATATATGCATGCTAGTATTATATATACATTATATATTATGCAAACATGCTTCGCATGTTTAATAATATGACGTGTATTTTATATATATATCTGCATGCGCTCTAAACAAGATAAGACTAATAATAACAAACCCCTCAAAGAAATTTATATTAAGTCCTAAGCGTTCAAAGATATTTGGAATATCGAATGTCGCCTTCTACCATCATAAAATTAATAGAGTATTAAATATTTGATATAATTTTGTTGTGTCACCACAAGGCAAGTATTAAGTATTTAAGATGTTAATTTATCACATTTGATGCTTATAAATAAAATTGAACAATATTATTTTGTTATGTCACCACAAGGACAATATTTTCTTTTTTGAATATATGGAAGTGCTAGGTTGGACTTAACTTAGATAATTTTGATTCGGATGTGCCACCACTTGATCAAAATAATATAAGAGGCAACATATAAGGAGTTATATGATGATGTAATTGACAAGAAGTTGTCTACCTATTTATTTATATATAGTTTGTTGTGTCACCACAAGGCTATATATATTTGAAATGGGATCCTTATTCTCACTAACAAAAATTTAATTAGATTATGCCGAACTATATAGATGAGGGTAATATAGTTTAAAGAAAATAGTGAGAGATACCAATATAAAATAAGACCTAATTTATTTTGGTAAAATAAATTAATTAAATGATGGTTTGCTAAAATGTTGTTTTTTCACATGCAAAAATTTAAAAATGTCACATTCACTAATTTCACTGCGTAGCATACTTGATGGTAACAAACTGACCGGACCGAATTACACGAACTGGTTAACAAATCTGAGAATAGTTCTCACTGCTGAAAGGATTTCTTATATCCTAAATTCGTTTGTCCTTGCAAAAGCTGCAGAAACAGCTTTTGAGGAAGAGATTGATACTTTCAGAAGGTGGCAAGATGATGCATCCGTGGCTCAATGCATCATTCTCGCATCCATCAGTAATAATCTTTAACGTCAGCATGAAACCATGGATGCTCCTACTATACTGTTGCACCTACAAGAGCTGTATGGTGAGCAAATTAGGACTGCTAGATATGAAATATCTAAGGAGCTCTTCCGATCTCGGATAATCGAGGGCACTGCTATTGAGACTCATGTCTTAAAGATTATCAATCTAATTTAACGTCTTGGACAACTTGGGTTTGACATGGATGGGGAGTTGAGTCGAGATTTAGTCTTGCAGTCACTCCCTGACACCTTCTCACAATTTGTTGTGAATTTTCACATGAATAAGTTAGATGTCAGCTTGCCTGAATTACTTAACTTGTTGAAAATAGCTGAAGGTCACTTTCCATCCAAGAAGGACTATGTCTTAATAGTGGATGATTCTTCCAAGAAAATGAAGAGGCCGAAGGTATCTTCTGAAAAGAAGAAATCCAAGAAGGCTAAAGGAAAAGTGAAAGTGAATGATCAAAAGAAACCTGATCCAGATAGCAAAGGAATTTGCTTCTATTGCAATAAGCCGGGTTGTTTAAGATTACAACAAGTCGGGTTATCTTGGGGAGCAAAAGAAGAAGTTTGGAGAAGCTTCGAATCCTAATCAAGGTTGTTTAAGATTGAAATTAATTTTTCTGAAAGTTAATCTTCTACTTGGGTATTGGATACCAGCTGTGGTTCTCACATATATAATTATATGCAGGGACTGGTAAGAAGTAGAAAGCTGAACAAGGATGAGGTCATCCTACGAGTGGGTAATGGAGAAAAGGTTGCTGCATTAGCTGTAGGAACTTGTTGTTTATCACTGCCTACAGACAAGTTCATTAATTTAAATAATTGTTATTTTGTTCCGAATATCATTAGAAACATTATTTCAATTTATGTATTGGATATGGATGGTTTTGAGATTATAATAAAGAACAACAATTGTATTTATACAAGTGAGAGATTGAAAGTAGTATGCATACAAGATAATCATGTATGATGATAAAGCATATACTTTGTAAATAATCTTTTTTATTTATTAATATTTATTTACTAAAGGCATTTAATTAACTACATGGCGTTGTTTTAATAATATGTGATAAACGCATAGTTTTAAGCAATATTTTTAAAATCATGATGAGATCATGCTAATGAGATCTAAATTCTTAGATAGCTTTAAAACTAAAATATTCCCAATCAATGGATTACTAAAAAAAGGGGATTAGTAAATCTGGATAGATTAGTACATACGTTGCTTGCTCATTAGATGAGAACAGTTGATCTCATGATCATTTGTGTGCAGATACTAAAGCAAATATTTATGTGCTTATTGGAGAATAAGTTAACTGAACGTGACTCGCTAAGGAATACCTAATTGAGTTTTACTTGCATGTCAATAGGAATTCCTGAAGTGATAGTAGTACAATTAATCTTTAGACTTGAGATCATCATAGTATCTTGTATGTAATGATTTACATTTTGACTTATTCTTTAAGACCATCGGGGTATATCAAAGGGTATGCTTGGGTATAATGATTTATATATGGAGATAATGAATGATCAATAATGAATTTACCGCTTCTAGTAAAAGAAGAGATATGTCCTATGTGATTCAATAAATGACAACCCAAGAATTTTTGGCCAAGGTGGAATGAAATTAGAAAGTAGTTTCTAATTTGCATTTATTTGAAGTTGTGCATTTTGGAATCAAAATACATATAATTAAATAAAATAAGACTTGACAGTAATTCCATATTTTATATTTAATTGGGACATTGTATGGTGGAAGGATTGAATTGTACGGTAACTATTTACTCAAATGTTCTTTTATGATTAATGTTGAAATCTATATTATCTGAAAAGTCGTTAATCACTAAGGAGGCTTATCCTTATTGTAGAATAAATATTATTTATGTAAATAAATTAATAGTTTAATTTTTTTATTTAATGAGATTAGAATTTTTCTAATAGATTTATTCACAATCGGTTTAATATAGAGAACCAAAAGGGTTACACTACAAAAAGAAAAATAATTATTTAAGAAGTTAATGACATAATCGTAATAATATGTTAAGTGTATTTAATTTAATCTATTGTGATTAGACCTGGCAAACGGCCAGGCCGGGCCGAGAACGGGCCGGACCGAAATGGCCTGGGTTTTGGTGGGATAAGAATGCGAGGCCCGTGGTCCGTCCCACGGGATTCTTCCTGTTTTTTTTTTGTGCAAAATTTTGTTGCACCAAAAATAATAATATTAAAAAATAATAAAATAATTTATAATAAAAAATAATTCTAATTTATATATATATATTCAACAAGTTGCCAAAATTCTTCATATCAATTGTTGAAAATGTCGCATATTAATAAATAAAAGGCCATTTTCTTAAGGAGTACAGTAACATTCTACTTTCAGTACTAGCTACAAGTATCTTTAATACCATTTTCCTTTTTTCTGGTTGGTTTAAACTTAAAAGTCAACGTCTCACTTATATATGTTTATTTTTAATCATTTGAAAGCACAACCCTACTGTAACACCCCAGTCCCACATCAAAAGATAAAGGGAAAATTTGTGTGCATATAAGGAAATAAGTTACTACCAATAGTACCTTCAAGTCATGACCTTTTGGGAGCCTGTGGTGGGATAAGATGACCCAAGAAGATACTATTGGGCCAGTAGTTTGAGGCCTTATTTTAATGGATTTGATTCGATTCGGACTTGGGATTTGACACGAGATTTATTCTGGACTCGGGATTTGACCCGGGTTGTTTCATATGGTATCAAAGCCGACTCTCGAAAGCTCGGGTCGGGTCATCTGATCGAGTTGCCAGAGGTGGAGACACGAAGCTAGTCGGTATTATCCCACAATGGCTAGAGAGACAAAGATCTTTGGGCCGTGTGTGTGATCGGTTCTGACAGGGACGTCAGAAATTTAAGTGGGGGAGTTTGTAACACCCCAGTCCCACATCAAAAGATAGGGGGAAAATTTGTGTGCATATAAGGAAATAAGTTACTACCAATAGTACCTTCAAGTCATGACCTTTTGGGAGCCTGTGGTGGGCTAAGATGACCCAAGAAGATACTATTGGGCCAGTAGTTTGAGGCCATATTTTAATGGATTTGATTCGATTCGGACTTGGAATTTGACCCGAGATTTATTCTGGACTCGGGATTTGACCCGGGTTGTTTCACCTACAGCCAACGAAAATTTGCCTGGTTATTGTTCTGACAACATGTTTATATTATTGGGCTGCATTTCCATGTTCATTCGCAATATCTTTAGATTATAAAATAATAAATAATCTTATAATGAGTAATATTTTTTTAATTCAAGCAATTAGCAAAAGCCAAGCAATTGAGCATAACCAAAAAACCAACAATAACAATATAGTAACAATACAGCATTAGCAGAAGCCAAGCAATTCATGAGCTAAAAATGGCGAAAATTGAGCATAACAATAACAACAAAAAACCAAAGGCACAACAGAAGTTGATATTATTGGCTGTTTGGTTTCATTCCTCTATATATATATATATATAGAGTAATGCTCATAAATAATTAAATATTATAAATTATGCATGATTTAAGTTTTACTTTTTAAGAATAGTAAAATTTGAACAAAAGTAAAGAAATAATATATTAAAGATTGCATTAAAAATAAATAGTTGTTGTAGCTTAGTTGGTTTGAACTCTTATTTATTCACTTACAAGTCTTGTGTTCAAGACTCATAACCCACAAGTAGCAACATTTTGTTAAAAAAAAAAAAGAGTCATGGGCCGGGCCGGGCCTTCACAGGCTGGCCAAAAAGCCCAAATTTTAATGGGCTAAAAAAATGGAGCCCAAAGCCCAGCCCATGGCGGGTGGGCCTAGGCCATCTTTTCCAAGTCTAATTGTGATAGTGTAAATTAAATATCTTAATATTTAATATTTTTGTAATATTAAATATAAATTAATAAGAGGAGTTTTATTAATATTATTACAATTATTATTATTTTAATTTCTAAAGGAGTTTGGGAATTAATTTAACATTAGTACTCTCATTTATTCTGTAAGACCCCAACTTTTTTGAAAAAAGATTTATTTTTCTCGAAATATCTTTTTGAATAATAAGGTGTGGATTTGATATAATGTTATAGTTGTGGGTAATATTTATAAATTTTGCAAAGTAAGCAAGTTATTATAAAATATTCATTTGGTAGGGAAATATTCATTTTATCATGAAATATTTACGACGCAATCATTGGTTGACACCACAACAGAATTACTGTCGGAGTTAGAAAACGATAGAAATAACTTTTTATAAAAATAACTGTGACACCCTCAAATCTAGGTACTTCATTCCCACAAGATTTGGTGCTCACTATCCATACATTCATACTATCTATCCAAATAAAATAATATTTAAACCACAATCCTCCCTTTTAAATAGGGTTACATCATTAAACTCAACAAAATATCCTAGGTTGTCTAACCTTTAAACATAATATAAGTGCGGAAATAAAACTATTACACCACGTCATTATTTAAAAGTCTATGATCATTACAATAAAAAAATTACAAGTCTGCATTTGTATATTTTTCCATTTTCTTTGCTAGTTGAATGCTCATCTACCTTCTCAAATTTAGCTGCAATGAGTATATAAATATGCAAGAGTGAGCAAAACAATTGCTCATTGGATATAACAATGAATCAACAGAAGAATAATAATAAAAACTGTAAAATCCCAAATTTTACGAATAAAGATTTATATTTCTCGATTTTATTTTGAATATTATGGTGTGAATTTAATATAATATTATAGTTATGGGTAATATTTATAAATTTTGCAAAGTATGCGAGTTGTTATATTATTCGACTGGTCGGGGAATATTCTTTGTGTCGGGGAATATTCGTACGACGACACAATCATTAACAGACCTAACTATTAACATACACGGATCTACAGGCTCTGACATTCGACTGTCAAAGCTATTTTTCCAAAATTTCCAGTTTGCTTAAAAAATCATTTTGATGCATCTAGATGTTATGAAAACATGTTCTATCAACTTAGCATACATACTAACATGCTATTACACATATCTTAACATCTAAACTATAAATTAAACATAGCATCAAAGATCTAGGTTAAAATTAGGGTTTGCACCTTTTCTTGAATGATTTGGATTTCTGACTTCTGATTATGTTATTTCTATCACCAAGGCTTGTTTAGGTATGATATATGAGTGTATAGGATTAGAAATTTCGTGAGTTTGGACCGTGTTAAGGCTTCTATTTATAGAATAGGAAAGCTAGGGTTTTTAGTCATTTTTCACATATTTGCCTCTACAAAGATCTGATGTTCTGATACTTTTGCTGCTTGGGGTATGCAACCATGTCATATGCTATCTTAGGACTTAATTTTAATGACTAGTAACCTACTTGTGAGCTAGTTCATCATAATTAGTAGCTTAATTATGCCCTAATCTGGCCTTAATCTTGATTAGGATTTTGATTTTTATGATTAGGGTTACTTAATGATGGTTAGTAACACCTAATTGAAGTTTAATCATTATGGTAAGGGTTTAGGATAACCTAATTAGGTTTTAGTCTAGCCAATTAGGGCTAGTGTTTGTAAATCTAGGGTTAAGGTTTCCTAATTTTGATATTAGGGTTCCTAACTTAGATTTTTCACAAATCCTAACAATCACGATAAAAAAAAATTTCTGTGTAAGCACGACAAAGTAGCTTGTCAAAATACATATATCGAAAAGTCTATTTTTAGAAGAAAAATTTTAAGCACGAAGTGTCAAGCACGTCAATTTTTGAACAAAAAATTATTATATAATAACACAATACACACTCAAAACGAAGATATTTAATTTAATAATACTAAATTTACATACTCGAATCTTATTAGGGTTTTGGGGTTTCACATTATCCTTGTAATAACAATCATTAAATTCTTTTAATCAAGAAATTATCCATGCACTACGAGCTAATGATATTCGTTTGTATCACCAGTGGTTATGATCATGCCAAACAACTGTCCATCTATGCACTACGGGCTACTGATATTCGTTTGGATCACCAGTGGTTATGATCATGCCAAACAACTGTCCATCTATACACTACGGGCCAAAGAAGACTTTTACCACATCATTTGTCTGTAACATTACAGGTCATGATTATACCAATACACAATTCTTGGGCATAATCATACTAATCAACAGTTCATCAATGTTGTAAGGGCCAAAGATGACTTTCACCACAATATAAGCATGAGGATGATGATAATTATATAAGGAATCAATCAAGTGAGATCAAAGATAAATTTTACAAATTTGTAATTCAATTTATCCAGAGTTCAAGAATGTCCAAATTGTCAACATGATAACTAATTGTGGAGTAAAATTTAAGAATGATATTCATGTATGAAAAATAATTTGGACAGAAAAGAAAATTAAATTCTGTTATGAATAGTACTCATGAATAGTACCACGAATGAAAATATTAAAATTTAATAAGAACGCTCAGACCAATATTCTAATGAAACGATACTAGATGAAACATAAAATTCAAGGATGTTCTACGAAGTTTTCGCTTGCAGGCTTAAAACTCTAAGGGTTAGGAAAAGTAAAATTCAAGAACTAAATGATTATGTATAATAATAATTTTTATTATACGTAAGGAATACGTGTATAATACTAGTTATTATACAAGTATAGTATACAGATTATTACGATGTATAATACGAATATCGTACGAGGTATATACAATGAGAATACGACTAGTTCTTAATAAACTTTAGTTATTGGAGTAGACTTAGTCAAGCCCAATTGGATGATGAATTATAACAAGGCCCAATGTTAAATTAAATCAAGCCCAAAGATAGGCCTGATATGAATTAATTATAAGCCCAAATCTAGAAACGAACTCGTAGGTAGAACCAACGGATCACCAGATAGGTAAAATGTGACGACCCCAAAATAGGTCCATTCCATCCAACCCATTCTGAGTCGCCAAATACATGGTACATAAATAATTACAACTTTAGTATTACAACATATAAACTGTGAGTTTAAATACAGATATTGCCATCTAGACAATATCCACACGTAAATAAATCCCCATCATAATTATTGATATATTATTTTAAAAAAATGGTGAGGACTACTAAATAACTCTTTCTAGAACCTTCATTCCATACCCCAACTAGTACTCGCTACATTCTCGCCTCCTGAGAAGAAAAATAGAACAACAAAGAAAAGGGTGAGCTCAACTAGCCCAGTAAAGAATATTATGACTAAGATAATGTACAACAAATTATCCTTAGTCTTCAACAGGGAAAAATCTGATAGAATACAATAGACAACAAGTTTTAGATCAACAACTGCAGCGGAAACAACAATTCATTAGAAGAGTTAAGTAGAGAATAAAATCTACTAACATCTATGAATTTAAAAGTCTATCATCAATATTTTATCCCTGTAACATCAATCAATATATATCTCAAATCAAATCAAATATTCATCTTTGCACTACAGGCCAAAGATATTCATCAGTTGGTCATGTTCATCTAAACACATGTTCATCTTTTCACTATGGCTAAAGATATTCATCAATTGTTCATGTTCATCTAAACACTTGTACATCTTTGCACTACGAGCCAAAGATATTCATAATAAAATCAACCATCTTTGCACTACAGGCCAAAGATATTCAGTAACACCATCATTTAGGACTGAGGATGATGAAAAATATTTTAAAGAAAACGAATCCAGTGAAACAAAATAACAAGTATTAAGGATTCGTACTTTAAACAATCCGAGTTCAAAAATACTTCATAAATAATCATACTGAAGTAAATTCAAGAATGATCAAAACATGGATACAATCAAAGCTAGTATCCAGAATAGATATTTTGGACAAAAAGAAGAAATTTCATTTTTCGGTGAATAATGTCGTATTCGTGAATAGTAACTCCGACACCAAAAGATAGAAATTTCACAAAAAACATCATCACGTTTCGTGAATAGTACTCATGAATAGTAACTCATAAATAGTAACTCATGAATAGTAACTCGTGAATAGTAACTCATGAATAGTAACCCCGACATGAAAAAGTTCCAAATTTGATAAAAAGTTCCAACCAACATTTCAGCATAATGACATTGAAGAAATAATATCATTTGAGAAGAAAATAACATCCCTTACCTCGAAAGACAGTACTTCTAGTTGAAACACCGAATATAGGCTATGACTTGAACTTGCACCGTATAGCAATACTCAAAGTATACTCAAAATACTCACAAGAATACGCTCTATAATATAGAGAGAGAAAACTTCAGTTTCTGGTGTGATTTTCAATTCTAACCTAAGCACCTATTTATAGGAAATTGCTTAGAACATCAAAGCAGAAAATTTAATATAATATTAATATATATAAAAAAATTTCTACGCCACCCATGAATCTGATTTTCAGCCACTGAACACATGCTCCCTTCTAGAAAAATAAATAAAAAACATTTTTTATATTTAAAATATTTTAAACTTCCAAAAATCAATTATTTCGGAACTCTGGAACTTCAATAATTCATAATAAATAGCCCTTTTGCCAGAAAATTCGAATCTCGCGACTTTTAATAGGAAATTCAATTCTCTACAACTTTGCAGAAGAAAGTTTTCCAAATTCCAAACAGAAATTGACCGAAATCCATAAACGGACGATTTACAGACTATAATCAAATTTCAGTCAATAATTGTGTCCACCAACACACAAAATATGTGTTAAACATTTAATACCAAAAAAATACTCTTCCTCCTCATATACTCATATATCCCACATTCATTATAAAAATATCACCGTTAATATATTATTAAAATAATATATTTAAATGAATTATTTTATCAGAAAAATATAAATTTTCAACAATTGTCACATTAAAAATTTTCTCCATCTATATCCACATAAAATCAATATTTTCCTCATCATATAAATCAATAATTAATTATTCACAAATAATATTACAGAATCACAATATTGACAACCAGGCAGTTCCCAGGAAAGAGGGGGCTTTCCAATAAGAATTTCTCCTTACTGGCGTGCAATTAGGTGACCAAACCTCTCCTTAGACAGAACTTTCTAGACATTGCCAATAATGTTATCAAATAATATTATTCAGATAATATGAATTATTGCTTCGATAATGAAAAATACTGTGTAATGACAATTATTGAAACAACAGTAATATAAAATATCAATGCAGCAATTATTGAATCAATAACATAAAATACTGAACAGTAATTACTGTAACAATTATTGAGTAGTGCCTTCTTACGTAAGAATCAATAATTGGTGCAATACCGTGTGCTACTGTTCAACAACGCGTATTACTTTACTTTACCCACCGGGTATTCCAACAGTGTTAACGGTAACAACTACGCCGTTATTTATAAATAACTATACTTGTCGTTTTCTTCATCCAATCGCTTTCCGTTATGGGGCCCACAAAAGACTGCGCCGTCGTACGAATATTCCCCGACAGCAAGAATATTCCACGACCAAACGAATATTCCCCGACAATAATGAATATTTTATAACCACCTGCTTATTTAAAATATTTGCGCAGTTTACCCATAACTAACCACATTAATCAAATTCACCCTTACTATTTCAAAAATAAATAAATAAAGGAAATTCCTTTTTATTTAAAAATTTTCGGGGTCTTACAACCTCCCCTCCTTATGAAATTTCGTCCTCAAAATTGACGTACGTAACTGGTGTTTCAAAAAGGTAAAGATACCTCGCTTTCATTTCCGTTTCCAACTCCAATGTCACTTCCTCTATAGCATGATTCCTCCACAAAACTTTAACTTGTGGTATGACCTTCGTGCGTAGGGCATGCTCCTTCCCTTCCAACATCTTGACAGGTACTTCCTCGTACGTTAAGTCTTCAACTATTTCGTACGGTTCTAACTCAATAACATGGTTCGAGTCGTCCACATCGGTACATAAAAAAAATGTTATAAACACGCGACATACTTGGCGATAAAACGAGTCTATAGGCCACAGTTCCTATTCGATCGAGGATTTCAAATAGACTAATAAATCGAAGGTTTGAGCTTTGCTCACATCGCCAATTCTCGCTTTTGAAATAACAACTTCTTGCATCTCTTTCTTCAAATTCATCAGCTCCAGTGTGTAGCTTAAACAACTTTAATTTTATCGATTAAAGTCGATTGTACTCGTATATCATCACGTGGATACCTAGATTTTTCATCTCCATCTCTATTATTTGTAAATTATACGAAATGAGTCTTTGACAATATCGTACTTATACTCGTATACGATCTTCTACTCAATACGTCAGCTACCACGTTCGCTTTTCTAACACGGTATGGCCAGAACATGTGTCGAAATGAGTCTCCTCTTAAGTTCTTCAAAGCTCTTCCCACATTCCTTGCTCCATTTGAATTTTGTATCTCTACGAGTCAGCTGCGTTAATGGAATAGCGATTCGAGAATATCCTTCAAGGAATCTCCGATAATAACCAACTAAGCCTAGAAAGCTACGTATTTCGATTACTGACTTAGGTTGTTCTCAACTGTGACACATATCCCAACCTTGGATAGCACGTTACAATGACACCTATCAGTTTACTATCGCACAAATATTGTGTCCCCTACGAAGAGTCTGGCTTCGGTGCATTTCACAAAGGAAGTCACAAGATAAAGGCTCGGGTACCAAATTCTATAGTTGAATTTTTAACTCCTTAGGAGCCATTCGATATGAGATTTTAGAAATGGGTTTTGTACCGGATTCAAAGTCGATACAAAATTTAATATCACGCTCTGGGAGTAAACCAAGAAATTCTTCAGAAAATACGTCAGAAAATTCACTAACAACAGAAATATCATTCAAATCTGATGTACTTTTGTTCAAGTCCATGACATGGGCTAAGAAAACATGACATCCATTTTTCAATAAACGAATGACTTCATGGCTTGATATAAAAATGTTTGACTTCAATGGTTTGATTGCTTGAGTTCGAATATCAGGTTGCTTAGGAATATGAAAATTAACAACCTTACAAAAGCAATTAATTTTGGCATTATGAGTAGTTAACCTTAAAATCACATCAAAAGCAAATATCTCTATAGAAATAAGGTTAACAAGTAATGTGATAATGCCAACTTGAATCAAGCAAGATTTCTAAACAACGGATGTAATGAAAGTTTCTCCTAATGGAGTCTCCACAGATAGGTCAAAGTCTAATTTCTCCGTAGTCAAGATCAAACGTTGAGCGCAAGCAAGAAAGATAAAAGAATGGGTAGAATCGGTACCTAGTAAGGTATAAACTTCGCAAAAATTATAATTAACTAACCCGTACTAACTTCGTTCGGGTTCCTCGCATTTTGACCGGTCACGACAAACGCTCTTCCAGGAACCGTTGACTTTGACTTTTCTGGGACAGCCTTTTGAATCACCATCCCCGCTGGAATTGGTTTCGCTACCGTACACTCTCGAGTGATATGTCCTTCCTTTCCATAATTATAGCATACCTTGAACTGTTGTGGGCAGTTTGGGCTGATATGTCCCTCTTTCCCGCATTTGTAACATACGACCGGTGGTCTTTCTCCTCCCTTGGAACCAGTTGCTGCTGGTACTGTCGTCTTCACATGGTCGTTGTTAAATCTCCTCTTTTTAAAATCTCATCCCAACTCGCTTCTTCTATTTTCATGGTCGTGATTACCACCAGAGTGGTTACCACCTTTGCCCGTATTCTTCTTTCTCCGCTGGTTATCGTTATTCTGATGACTGCTATCTTCGGTATGATCCTGGTTATGGTCCCTCGGTTGAACGTACTCATTATCTCGCTCTAACAACTGAGCCCTGTTGACAACATCTGAATAGATAGAAAATTTATGAGAAATGAGATAGTGACGTATGCCGGGTTTCAAACCTCTCAGAAACATCCGCGTCATACGTTCCTCATTCTCCACCAAATGAGGTGCAAACCTGGATAACTCCGCGAACTTCGCCTCGTACTGGGACACCGTCATGTTATTCTGCTCTAGTCTAATAAACTCCACTTCCTTCATATGGCGAATACTTTCAGGAAAGTATTTTTCGTTGAAAAGTTTCTGAAACGTCTCCCATGACATGCTGAGTGCAGTTGGATGTGTACGCTTCACAGACTCCCACCAGTAGTCTGCCTCACCACGGAACATAAAGGTGGCGAATGGAACCTTCTGTTCCTCCGTGCATCCCAAGACATCGAATATCTTGGTAATTTGCTTGACCCATGTTTCCGCCATGATCGGATCGGGCTTTCCCTTAAATTCCGGTGGTCCCAACTCTTTGAACTGCTTGGCTGTGACCACCCGTGAATTGCTATCATTTCCTCCTGTATTTTGAACACGAGTCTCCCTCGTCTGGTTTTGCATGAACTGCAAAAAAACTCCTAAACATCCCGTCGTTCATCGTCTGCTCAGTGGCGTTGTTCACAGGAGGAAAATTGTCAGCCTGTTGCATGTTCTCCTCGTTGGTAAGTACAGGCATCTCCACGGTCTCATTTACTCCACTGTTAATATTCTCAGTCGACATTCTCAAATACTGTCATAAAACAAGGGTTAATTAAGGAAATCAATATATCGCATAATATCCCTATATAGTGACCAACTAACAAATAAGCTTAGGTAGGACACACTAGCGAAGGATTTACTCGTCTCTCCCCTCCTAGTTCTATTCCCCGATCTCCGCCAGAGATCATATCCCTAAGCTCTGATACCAACTGTGACGACCCCAAAATAGGTCCATTCCATCCAACCCATTCTGAGTCGCCAAATACATGGTACATAAATAATTACAACTTTATTATTACAACATATAAACTGTGAGTTTAAATACAGATATTGCCATCTAGACAATATCCACACGTAAATAAATCCCCATCATAATTATTGATACATTATTTTACAAAAATGGTGAGGACTACTAAACAACTCTTTCTAGAACCTTCATTCCATACCCCGACTAGTACTCGCTACATTCTCGCCTCCTGAGAAGAAAAATGGAACAACAAGGAAAAGGGTGAGCTCAACTAGCCCAGTAAAGAATATTATGACTAAGATGATGTACAACAAATTATCCTTAGTCTTCAACAGGGAAAAATCTGATAGAATACAATAGACAACAAGTTTTAGATCAACAACTGCAGCGGAAACAACAATTCATTAGAAGAGTTAAGTAGAGAATAAAATCTACTAACATCTATGAATTTAAAAGTCTATCATCAATATTTTATCCCTGTAACATCAATCAATATATATCTCAAATCAAATCAAATATTTATCTTTGCACTACAGGCCAAAGATATTCATCAGTTGGTCATGATCATCTAAACACCTGTTCATCTTTGCACTACGGCTAAAGATATTCATCAATTGTTCATGTTCATCTCAACACCTGTACATCTTTGCACTACGAGCCAAAGATATTCATAATAAAATCAACCATCTTTGCACTACAGGCCAAAGATATTCAGTAACACCATCATTTAGGACTGAGGATGATGAAAAATATTTTAAAGAAAAAGAATCCAGTGAAACAAAATAACAAGTATTAAGGATTCGTACTTTAAACAATCCGAGTTCAAAAATACTTCATAAATAATCATACTGAAGTAAATTCAAGAATGATCAAAACATGGATACAATCAAAGCTAGTATCCAGAATAGATATTTTGGACAAAAAGAAGAAATTTCATTTTTCGGTGAATAATGTCGTATTCGTGAATATTAACTCCGACACCAAAAGATAGAAATTTCACAAAAAACATCACCACGTTTCGTGAATAGTACTCATGAATAGTAACTCGTAAATAGTAACTCATGAATAGTAACTCGTGAATAGTAACCCCGACATGAAAAAGTTCCAAATTTGATAAAAAGTTCCAACCAACATTTCAGCATAATGACATTGAAGAAATAATATCATTTGAGAAGAAAATAACATCCCTTACCTCGAAAGACAGTACTTCTAGTTGAAACACCGAATATAGGCTATGACTTGAACTTGCACCGTATAGCAATACTCAAAGTATACTCAAAATACTCACAAGAATACGCTCTATAATATAGAGAGAGAAAACTTCAGTTTCTGGTGTGATTTTCAATTCTAACCTAAGCACCTATTTATAGGAAATTGCTTAGAACACCAAAGCAGAAAATTTAATATAATACTGATATATATAAAAAAATTTCTACGCCACCCATGAATCTGATTTTCAGCCACTGAACACATGCTCCCTTCTAGAAAAATAAATAAAAAACGTTTTTAATATTTAAAATATTTTAAACTTCCAAAAATCAATTATTTCGGAACTCCGGAACTTCAATAATTCATAATAAATAGCTCTTTTGCCAGAAAATTCGAATCTCGCGACTTTTAATAGGAAATTCAATTCTCTACAACTTTACAGAAGAAAGGTTTTTTAAATTCCAAACAGAAATTGACCGAAATCCATAAACGGACTATTTTACAGACTATAATCAAATTTCAGTCAATAATTGTGTCCACCAACACACAAAATATGTGTTAAACATTTAATGCCAAAAAAAATACTCTTCCTCCTCATATACTCATATATCCCACAATCATTATAAAAATATCACCGTTAATATATTATTAAAATAATATATTTAAATGAATTATTTTATCAGAAAAATATAAATTTTCAACAATTGTCACATTAAAAATTTTCTCCATCTATATCCATATAAAATCAATATTTTCCTCATCATATAAATCAATAATTAATTATTCACAAATAATATTACAGAATCACAATATTGACAACCAGGCAGTTCCCAGGAAAGAGGGGGCTTTCCAATAAGAATTTCTCCTTACTGGCGCGCAATTAGGTGACCAAACCTCTCCTTAGACAGAACTTTCTAGACATTGCCAATAATGTTATCAAATAATATTATTCAGATAATATGAATTATTGCTTCGATAATGAAAAATACTGTGTAATGACAATTATTGAAACAACAGTAATATAAAATATCAATGCAGCAATTATTGAATCAATAACATAAAATACTGAACAGTAATTACTGTAACTATTATTGAGTAGTGCCTTCTTACGTAAGAATCAATAATTGGTGCAATACCGTGTGCTACTGTTCAACAACGCGTATTACTTTACTTTACCCACCGGGTATTCCAACAGTGTTAACGGTAACAACTACGCCGTTATTTATAAACAACTATACTTGTCGTTTTCTTCATCCAATCGCTTTCCGTTATGGGGCCCACAAAAGACTGCGCCGTCGTACGAATATTCCCCGACAGCAAGAATATTCCACGACCAAACGAATATTCCCCGACAACAATGAATATTTTATAACCACCTGCTTATTTAAAATATTTGCGCAGTTTACCCATAACTAACCACATTAATCAAATTCACCCTTACTATTTCAAAAATAAATAAATAAAGGAAATTTCTTTTTATTTAAAAATTTTCGGGGTCTTACATAAAACCCATGGGGTAACCCGTATGGGTCCACCAAGGGGCAAGTGGGACGGCCACTTGGTGCCCAAGAAAGGGAGGTGGCTTGGTGAGGAAGAATGGAATAGTAAGGAGGTGGCCTTTTGACCAAAATACCCTCCGTTTGGTTTTTCTATAAAAGAGAAGCAAATTGGCTCATTTATTAGTTTTACCAACATTGAGCACTCTATTGACAGAGAGAGAGAGAGAGAGAGAGAGAGAAGAGCAATAACAAGTAAGAGCTTAAGTCAAAAACGCGAAGAACACTAAGGTAAAAATGTGTAAACTCTAGCCTTCGATTTTTTTCTATTTATTTTTCATAAAGAAGTATGAATTGGTGGAACATGTCTCTTCCAAAGTAATAAGGATGACTATTAATGAATTAAAACATTAATAAGCCATGTATATGCGAGAATCATAATCGACTAATTAAGCTTTAATCGAAGAAAAACATTAAAACGTTGAATTGGTTGTTGATGGATAAATTGAAAACCATCGTGTATAAGTTCGATGGAAATTTCTTGGTTAAGATATAGATAATTGACCATTGGATTGATTCCATTTGGTTTGGTGTAAAAATTTTGAGTAACGAAGTTATAGCGAAATTTATGAGGTTAAACAATAATTGTCGAAATCGTAGAATTCCCAAAACGGTAGTCAAAACTCGTCGTTAACTCGAAAACCTTAATTTTCGATGATGTATCATAGAACATCGTATTTAAGAGTCATGGACTCAAGAATGGTCGAATTCTGACTTAAAATAAAGAAACGAGCTATGAACGTTTAAGAGCGTTTAACAACACGTAATCGAGAATTTAAATAGTAAATTTATTGTTAACGGATTCAAAAACTTATTTTGTCTGAATGAAATTGATGTATATGAGATATGTGAGATAACGACTTTTAAAGGAGCCTATTTCGACTTATAACAATCGAGTTACGAGCCCGGAAAGAAATTGAATTGAATTTTTTAACAAAAATTCAAAGGCTCAGAGTCGGCGCCGCAGTGCCTCCCAAGCCTAAGAAAGTGCTGCCGCAGCGCTGGGACGGGAGGTCAGCTACTACTGAATGGCGCCGCAGCATAGATTATATAGTTATAACTGACGCCGCAACACCGTTAAGTGAAAAAATTCTGAGGCAGTTATTTATTAACCAAACTTTTTACATGGTAACTATGGAACATGTATATACTTAAAAGACATTAAGAGTCATTCCTAAATAACATATATAGTGATGATTTTTGTAATTAAATGTTGATTAAATGTATTTAAACGAAGAACATAAAGTGCAAAAACATAAATCGTGAATCATATTGGAGTTTAACGCGCATCCTAACAATATATGATATATGATAGGTATGAGGGGTAAGTGGATGATAAGAAATGAAGATAAAACTTATGTACTTTATATACGGAGTCCGATTTTGGTTTATTTGGGGGAAAATGTGTTTGAGTTAACAAACCAATTAGGGTTTCAACTGTCGTTGTACTTAAACAATAATCGTTGAGTGTCGGTTTATGACATCTGAATGTTAATAAGGATAAATACATTAAAACCAGTATTATTAATGAAATAATTTCAATTAAGATATAGAAGTGAAAGAAGTTGGTAAAAATAACGTGAATAGATTGTTTGGTAGCTAAATCCAGTGTGTTATTTGAATCTATCATATAGAAATTGTAAAGACCGAGAACAGTTGAATTTTAATTGAAGACGCTTGAAGGCAAGTTTTCTTAACGCTTGTCTGACCTTCGTTTTAGTCAAGTTTATGTGATTCATGTTAAAACATGCATGAATTATTTTACAAAATAGTCGATGTTAGTTTTAGCTCGACTAGACGAACCTTAAGAGTTTGATTATTTACAAGTCTTTCGATATAGTATTGATAATGGTGTCATATGCCAATTGTTTGGTACGGATTCAAAGGTAAGCCTAAGTATGAATAAACAAAAATATTTTACGTTTATTATTCGATGGGCACACGAGGTTGCCAAAACTTAAACGTAGATACGTTTAACGGACGAGTGTTTATCAACATAGAGTACTATTGGTTGATCACCTAGAAGTGCTTCTAAGATATATCAGACTTACGAATTTAGTGTTGGGTTATCCTTTTCATAAATGAAAATCAAAAAGAATGTTCATGGTCTTTTGACCTGCTCAGAATTCCTAAGTTATAGTATGTACTTTGGAATTATTTTATGATAGTGACAAGTGCTATTTTGATGTTTCTTAGTACTTCATAACTATTTGTTCAGTTAATGAAGATTAATCATATGATTCTCAATGTGTGGTTATATTATATATTGCTAAAATTGTTGAGCTAGTTATGCTCACTTCTTGCTTGAATTATATGATAGAAACTAAGGTCGAGCGAACTGAGGGTTCCGGTAAGGATAGAGGCAAAACTAAGATGGATAAGTAATTTATCCTGTAATAGACTAGTATATTTGTATGAAATTATACTATAACAAATGAAGAATGTATTGGTTGACAGAACCTGAGAAAGGATTAATTATTATTGTAATAAGAATGTAGTAAATATAATCATTTTGATGTTGTTTTCAATAGAATGAATAAATAGTTAGTAGTACCGTGTAGCACCATATTTGTGGGTTGAAAGTACCCGAATTTGGGGGTGTCACATGTTGGTATTAAAGCATTAGTGTAAGACCCCAGTTTTTATAAATAAAGATGAATTTTTATAATTATTATTTTTGAATATTATGGAATAAATTTGATATAATGTTATAGTTGTGGGTAATATTTATAAATTTTACAAAGTACGCAAGTTGTTATAAAATATTCGTTTGGTCGGAGAATATTCTTTTTGTCGGGGAATATTCGTACGACGGCACAATCATTGGTGGACCCCACAACGAAAGTATTGTCGTAGTTAGAAAACGACAAAATTATCTTTCTATAAAATAACGGCGGAAGTGTTACCGTTAAAACTGTTGAACTACTCGGTAGTAAAAGTACAGTAATACGCGTTGCTGCATAGTAGCACACGGTTTTGATTATTGATGCTTACGTGAGAAGTCACTCAGCTATACTCAATTATTGCTACAGTAATTGTTGCATCATATCTCTTATATTATTGATTCAATTATTGTCACAGTATCATCTGTATAATATGTTATATTATTTAAACAATAATTGAGACGACAAGTTATAACTGATTAATAATTGTTGAAAGATTAAATATGTGTTGATTAAAAATAAAATGATTTCTGGTAATTTTTATTCAATCCTTGATGTATATAAAGAGTCTATTATTAGACGTTTGTGGTAAGTTTAATTATTTATGGGGGGGCCATATGTCATCATCTAAGAGTCTCTTTCATAAATAGTAATTACCTTTGTAAATAATAATTACCTTCGTAAATAGTAATTACCTTCGTAAATAGTAATTACCTTCGTAAATAGTAATTACCTTCGTCAATAGTAATTACCTTCGTAAATAGTAAATACTTTCGTAAATAGTAATAAATCTTCTATAAATAGAGGCCTAGGGCTTCATTATTTTTCACAAATTCGTTCAAGCTATAGAGAGAGAAAGTATAGAGAGAGTAAGAGAGAAAGAAGAAGAGTATTCGGTTACTACACTACTGCAGTATTCAATCTCCTAATAAGGTAAGGGGTGTTATTCTTTCTTCTTGAAGAGAACTTATGTTATTCCATTCTTTGTTATTCTGTTGGAATAACCTGTAAAAGTGGCATACCCTATACATGACCTGTATACGCGGTATACCCTATACTTGGTGAAATCCTTATGTTATTCAATTCATTATTATTCTGTTGGAATAACCTGTATACGCGGAATACCTTATACTTGGTGACATCCATTTACTATTCTGTCTTTATATTTCTGTCGGAATATTCTGTCTGTGCTATACGCCGGACCTGGTTCCGTCTTTGTTATTATTCTGTTGGAACATCCTGTCTGTGTGTTTTACGCCGGACCTGGTTCCATTCTTTATTATTCTGTTGGAATATCCTGTCTGTGCGTTTTACGCCGGACCTGGTTCCGTTATTTATTATTCTGTTGGAACATCCTGTCGGTGTGAATTTCACCTGACCTGATTCCGTTACTATTATTCTGCTGGAATAACCTGTCTGTGCGGTCTATCGCATGCATGGTGATTTCTTTTGTTATTCCATTCTTTATTATACTCAGTTGGATAAAACTTTGACTTCTATACTCTATGAAATTAGTGGAATATCCTTGATATTTGCGCTTCATCCAGTATCCTTTCATAGAAATATTCTTCTGATCATTCTTGAATTTTACTCTACAAAACAGTCTCATGTTGACAATTTGGACGATAACAATTTCTGGATAAAATAATTCTTGAACTTGTTTTATTGAATTCTTTTATCATTGTCATCATCCTCATGTTTATATTTTGTTGAAAGTCATCTGTGGCCTGTAGTGCATAGATGGACTTGGTATGATTATGACTAAGGATTATTCGGTGTAATCATGATCGTAATATTACAAATGATGTAAAAATTAAAAATCCTCATTGGCCCGTAGTGCATTGATGGACAGTTGTTGGCATGATCATGACCATTAATGAATACACAAATATTCTTGGCCGTAGTGCATGAATAATTGTGGTTGTGATACTAAAGAATATCCTTGGCCGTAGTGCAGGGGTGATTCGATGATGTGGAATATTTATTAAGCTGAGTCTCAGCTATAACAGTGATGAAAAACCTTTTAAATCATAAAAGATAGTAGATTTTATTTTCTACTTGACTCTTTTAATGGATTGCTGATTCTGCTGCAGTTAAACTTGATGTTTATTATATTTTATCAGTTTAACACTGTTGAAGGCTAATGATAATTTATTCTGCATTATCTTAATCATAATATTTCTTACTAGGCTAGTTGAGCTCACCCTTTCTTTCACTGTTCTATTCAGGAAATGAGAATATAGCTGGGACGAGTCGGGGATGTTAGGTTTGTAATATTAAAGAACGCAGTCAAATTGCATAAATAAAGCGGAAACGTGTAAAAATCAGAGTTTAAAAGTTTACAAACCATAAATCCGGATCACCCTTTATGCGCAATTATTAATTTAACGAAAAGATAAGAACAAGAACCATACCCTTGAAGATCCGAGCTTCCTCAGGTACAAGTTCACCTCCAATCCTTTTCGCGTTCAACTTGAATCCACCGGGTTTGGTTCCTTCATTTGATCAACATTAGCCACCCAAGTGTTTGGCCTCTAGAGGTGATCCACCAAGGAAGGAGAAGAATTCAAGAAGATGGGTATTTGGCAAAATCCTAGTTTTCTATCTCTCATAGAAAAGGAGCGTACTCTCCCAACTATTGGAATTACGTCTGTTGTTAAAAAGCCAACAACAACTCTCTTGCACCCATAATAAGACTCCTCTTATTTATAGATGTAGGCAACCCTCCTTAACAATTAAGGAATTTTGTTTTATTTTAATTAATTAAATTCCTTTAATTAATTAGGCTCCCTAATCTTATTAGAGATAATTAATTAAACATTTAATTAATTAGCCTCCTAATCTTATTAGGAATAAATGAGAGTACTTTTATTAATTAATTTCCAAACTCCTTTAGGAATTAAATAATAATAATAGTAATAATAATAATAAGACTCCTCTTATTAATTTATATTTAATATTTCCAAAATATTAAATAATAAATATTAAGCTATTTAATTTATTCTATCACCATAGATTAAATTAAATATACTTAACTTATTATTACGATTATGTCATTTACTTCTTAAATAATTATTCTTCCTTTTATGGTGTGACCCTTTAGGTTCTCCATATTAAACCGGTTGTGAATAAATCAATTAGAACAATTCTAATCTTATTTAAATAAATAAATTAAACTAATAATTTATTTAAATAAATAATATTTATTCTACAATAGGGATAAGCCTCCCTAGCGATCAACGACTTTCCAGATAATATAGATTTCAACATTAATCATAAAAGAACCTTTGAGTAAATAGTTACCGTACAATTCAATCCTTCCACCATACAATGTCCCAATTAAATATAAGACATGGAATTTCTGTCAAGTCTTATTTTATTTAATTATATGTATTTCGACTCTAAATGCACAACCCCAAATAATACAAATTAGAAACTCATTTCTAATTTTATTCTGCCTTGGCCAAGGACTACTGGGTTGTCATTTATCGAATCACATAGGACATATCTCTTCTTTTACTAGAAGCGGTAGATTCTTTATTGATCATACATTATCTCCATGTACAACTTATTATACCCAAGCATACCCTTTAATATACCCTAAGGGTCTTAAGGAATAAGTCAAAGTATAACTCATCATACACAAGATACTATGATGATCTCAAGTCCAAGGATCACTTGTACTACTATCACTACAGGAATTCCTATTGACATGCAAGTAAAACTCCATTAGGTATTCCTTAGCGAGTCACGTTCAGTGAACTTATTCTCTAATAAGCACCTACATACTTACTTTAGTGTCTCCACACAAATGATCATGAGATCAATCATCCTCATCCAATGAGCAAGCAACGTATGTACCAATCTATCCGGATTCACTAATCCCCAATTTAGTAATCCAACGATTGGGAACTATTTTAGTTTTAAGCTTTCTAAGAATTTAGATCTCATTAGAATGATCATCATCATTATTCTAAAAGCATTGCTTAAAACTATGGGTTTATCACATATTATAAAACAGCATCATGTAGATAATTAAAAGCCTTTAATAAATTAATACTTTTTATTAATAAATGAATAAGATTGTTTACAAAGTATATGCTTTATCATCAAACATGATTGGCTTGTGTGCATACTACTTTCAATCTCCCACTTGCACTAAAGCCAATCGCCATGGTATCTCATACCCTTCTTCTCTAAGTGACGATTATCCTGCTGTTGGATAAGCTTTAGTTAATGGATATGTAATGTTGTTCTTGAGAGTCCACTATCTCTATAGTGATTTCTCATCTTTCAATGATTCCTATAATCAAATGAAAGTGCCACAACACATGTTTGGATCCAATATAAGACTCAGGAACTATTCTTAGTTCTGTAATAAACTTTTAATCCAAACAATCAACTTGCAGCTTCATTTATAGCTATATACTTTGTCTTTATCACTAAACCAGCAACTCTTTGTTGTATGGAACCTTTCCAATTCACTGCACCACTGTTAAAGGTAATGATTTACCTTAAAGTGGATTTTCTGTCGTCTTGGTCCGTCTGAAAAATTTGAGTCTGTTAAGCCCTCTAGTTTTAATTCAGACCCGCCATGAATTATATCACATCCTTAGTGCTGGTTAAGTACTTTAAGATGTTTTTCACTGTCTCACAGTGAACTTCTCCAGAATATGACTGATCAACATCAGGTCACGTATATTTCATTGCATACATGATTGTCACTCATGTGATCTCTCTTTTAGGAATCTATGGGGACTATTAAGAGAGATACACTCCATGCCACATCAACATGAGACATCCTATGGAGTTTGCCATGCTAAACGACTTTAGCATCAAATGAATATACGTTCCTTGGGTTAAGTCGAGCATCCTTTTAAATCTATCTATATAGATTTGCATCCCCATTTAAGATACTCTTCCAAATCATTCATGGAGGAATGTTTAGACAACTTTATCTTTATTGATTTTAGCATTGGCATGTCATTCCTTATCCGTATTATATCAACATATAATACCAGAAATGTCACGACGCTCCCACTGACCCTTTTGTACACACTAGGTTCATTCTTGTTTTTGATAAAATCAAACTCTTTTGATTATCATATCAAAATGAATGTTCCATTTTTGAGAAGATTGCTTCAATCCATTTCTCTGAGTGTCTACAACTCTTACCTCATCGTATGTAACTGGATCATCATCTTCTATGATACGTACCTCATCATCATCATCCATGATGAATCCATACCTCCTAGGTATCTTCGGTACTATTCCAGATTTACGATTCGGTTGTGGTACAATAGGTCTATCTATAGGTTCCTCTTATTTGACTTGTAGTGTTTTGTGGTTCTTGAACTTTTCAAGATGTATTATCCTCCCACTAGCCCTTTCAATGATAAACACCTTTATCTTAGAAGGCATCATATTTCGCAATAAACACCTTTTGCTAAGTAGGATTATAGAACATATGCCCTAAACTTACTTTAGGATGTCCCACAAATCTGTACTTGTCAAATTTTGTCCCAAGCTTATCCTTTGAAACCGTTTCACATAAGTTGGACAACCCCTTATCTTAACATACTTAAGATTAGGAATCCTCCCTGTCCATAACTTTTATGGAGTCTTGGGGCCGGATTTTGAGGTTACCTTTTCCGTAGATATGCAGCCATTTCTAGGACATGATCCTAGAAAGATACTGGAATGTCGGTAAAATCATTATGGACCGCACCATGTCCAACAAGGTACGATTTTTCCATTCAAATACATCAATCAATTATTGCTTATCAGGAGGCGTCCATTGTGAGAAAACCATTTGAGATGATCTAAAAACTTATTGCACAAGTATTTATTCCTTGATCTAATCAAAGAATCTTAATACTTTGTCAATTTGTTTCATTTCTAAATTCTTTGAACCTTTCAAATAATTCACACTTGTATTTCAACAAATACATACATTCAACTCTTTGAATGATCATCTCCTTTTCTTATACTAGTTTGTTCAATTTGCAAAATATGTTTTTCACGTAAGTCAAGTATACAAAATCCATTAAGTAATTTTCCAGTTCTATACAAAACATTATTATTATAAATAGAACAACAATTGTTCTTAATTATAATACCAAAGATTTCATTGTCCAACAATAAAATAGAAATAATGTTTCCAACTGGAATACAATAACAACTTATTGACTTAATAGACTTTCCCGTAGGCATTGATAAACTATAAGTTCCTATGGCTAATGCAGCAACCTTTGCTTCATTTCCCACACATAGGTTTACTTATATTTGTTTAGCTTTCTACTTCTACTTGGTCCCTTCATAAATCTATATTTATGATAACCAAAGTCGGTATCCAATACCCAAGTAGAACCTTGACTTAAAGAAAAATTTATTTTAAATCATGAACAAAATTGTATTTGTAACCGAAACTTCACTAAGCTTCTTTGGTTAGCCTCTGCAAGATGCTTCTTGCAGTTTTCTTCCAGTGTCCATGCTTATTGCAGTGGAAGCAAATTCCTTTGCTATCCGTATCAGTTTTGTTCTTATTATCCTTTGTTTTTGCCCTTTCTATTTACCTTCTTAGAATCGTTCTTCTTTTCAGATGATCCTTTGGCCCCTAGCAGTAAGACTTGGTCTTTCTTGGTTGGAAAATGACTCTCAACATTTTTCAACATGTTAAACAAATCAGCGAAGCTGATATCTAGCTTTTTCATATGAAAAATTCACAACAATTGTGAAATGAGTTCGGGAGTGAGTGCAAGATCAAATCTTGGCTCAACTCTCCATCCATGACAAAACCCGTTGTCCTAATTGATCAATCAAATTGATAATGTTAAGGACTTTTATTTGTACTATAGTGCCGTTGGCCATTCTAGATCGGAAGAGCTCCTTAGATATTTGATATCTATCAGTCCTACTTTCCTTACCATCAACAACTTGATGTGCAGGAATATAGTAAGAGAGCATCCATAGTTTTATGTTGACGCTGAAGCTCGTTACTCATGGATGCGAGCATGATGCATTGAGCCAACTGTGCATCATCTTGCCACTTTCTAAAAGTAGCAATCTCTTCCTCGGAGGCATTGTCTGCAAACTTTACAGGGATAGGCGTATTAAGGACATAAGATAACTTTTCAGCCGTGAGAACTATTCTTAATTACCTTAACCAATCCATTTAATTCGGTCCGGTTAATTTAGCATCTAATATGCTACGCAGTGATAGTAATTTAGACATTGTAAAATTCTGTAAATGAATTTGTAATTAACAACATTTTAACAAACATTCTTTTATTAATTACCAAAATAAATTAGGTCTTGTTTTAAATTGGTATCTCTCACTATTTTCATCAAACTATATTACCCTCAATATATATAGTTCGGCAATATCTAATTAAAGATATGCTAGTGAGAATAAGGATCCCATTTCAAATGTATATAGCCTTGTGTGTGCACAACAAACTATATATAAATAAATAGGTAGACAACTCTTGTCAATTACATCAACTATGTAACTCATGGTATTTTGCCTCTTAAATCATAATGGTCAAGTGTGTGCACATCCGAACTAAAATGATTTAACTTAAGTCAGACCCAGCATTTCCATATAAGTGAAGAGAAAACTACAGCCCTTGTGTGTGAACAACAAAGCAGTAATGTTCAATTCGTTATAAACATCATATGTAATAAAAACAACATCTTAAATATTTAATACTCGCCTTGTGTGTGCACAACAAACTCATATTAAATATTCAATACTCTATTATTTCTATCATGCTAGAAGGCGACGTTCGATATTCCAAATATCTTTGAACGTTACAACTTAATATAAAATATTTGAGGGGTTTGTTATTAATTTGTCTCATCTTATTTAGCGCGCATGCACATATAATATATAAAATACGCGTCGAATTAATGAACATGCGAAGCATGTTTGCATAATATATAATATATATAGTATAAGCATGTACATATAGAATACTATATTCTACCCGGATTGATTATGGACTTTTATTCTAGTTTGGTTCACTAGAGCCACCAAGTGAACCAAAAGGTCAAACCCTAGGGGTGCAAGAATTAATATTTAAATATAACTATTACATTTAAACCCGGGCTCCATTACAAACGGGTCTTCAAGCGCTCCTTGCTCCTTGATCTCCAATTCTTCAAAATTAATTCTAACTATTCCTATTACAAAACTATTTAAAATAAATAGAAACCTTGATCAGCAGTCAAGGGGAAGTACATAGGAGGGAGTTAGAATTTACATTAAGAAAAATTAGAGAAGACGAGGTACGCAGACCCCATTTAATAAAACCCATACATTTATGCATCTAACTAAAATAAAATCCAATCTCATTGGTCAATAGTCCATAATCAATTCCATTTTTTATCATACACATCACCATATGCATCAATAAATAACATTCATCTCATGAATAATAAACATTCAATATATATATTGATATCATTTAATGGGCAAATTTAGTTAGTATAAAATCTAATTTTGAATCAAAATAAACCCCTTTATTTTAATTCAAATTTAAATCAAAATAAAACTATTTTATTTTAATTTATCCAATTTTGAATAAAATAAACTATTTTATTTTAATCAAAATCTTTAATCAAAATAAACTCCTTTATTTTAATTAATTATGGAATCTAATTCCATGTATAAAAAATAAATTAAAATAAACTCCTTTATTAAAGGAAACACGGATTATTTTCCTATTCATAAATAAACTCTTTTATTTTGAATAATATGAAATCTTATTTCATTTCTAAATAAACTACTTTATTTAAGGAAAAACTGATTCTTTTTCATATTCACAAATAAACTCCTTTATTTTGAATAATATGAAATCTTATTTCATATCTAAATAAACTCCTTTATTTAAGGAAAAATAGAATCCAATTTTAACTCCAATTAGTTAGCATGGAATCCAATTCCAACTATAATTAGTTAGCATAAAATTTAATTTTAAAATTAAAATAAACCTTTTATTTTAAGATTAAATTAAACCTTTTATTTAAGATTAAAATAAATGTTTTTATTTTAATTATAAAATAATTAAGAATATAATAATATATATCTAGTAATATATATAATATATATATTACCGAAAATGCCTTGCCTACGTGAATCAAAAATTTAAAAGGCATTAACATGATTTCATTTTCCTTAATTCATTAGAGGATGGCCACGTGATTGGAAAAAAAAAAAACTAATCAATTCACCTCATGTCCAGGATCATATTAAAAGAAATCTGCAGGATAACTTTTCTAAACTATATATATATATATATATATATATATATATATATATATATATATATATATATATATATATATATATATATATATATATATATATATATATATATCTAATAAAATACAAATGATTTTGAATTTTCCGCTCACTCAATAAATCATCTGGGCCGTCCAAAGTTTGAGATAAATCTCACCGTCCATACATCTATCTAATAAAATACATCTATCTATCTAATCTATCTAATAATAATTTTGAATTTCCCGCTCACTTAATAAATCATCTAGACGGTTCTAAGTTTGAGATAAAATTTCACTGCCTTACAGTGCCGGAGCACGAGACCCAGCTAGTATATATATATATAATATATATATATATATATATATATAATATATAGAGTCCGGATCCAGTCGGACTCCCGGATTTTGTTAAAATCCGGATTTTTTTTTTTTTTTTTTTTGCTTTTTTTTTTTTGAAAAAACTAAAAAAAAAAAAAAAAAAATTATGGAATTGGAATTTTTACATTATACAGTGTTTTGGGTGTGATTTGGATGCCTATAACGAAACATGTCTGTACAGTCTGGGCAGACTGTACATACATTGGTTGGGGTAGGTATTAAAAACACACCCAAAACACTGTATTATTGAAAAATTTCAGTTCCATAATTTTTTTTTTTTTTTTTTAGTTGTTCCAAAAAAAAAAAAAGCAAAAAAAAAAAAAAAAAAAATTTGGACGGATTTTGATCCAGTCCGGACTCCCGGACTGGACAGTTCTGTATATATATATATATATATATATATATATATATATATATATATATATAATCCTGTTGAGGACGAAATCAACTAATCTCCTGAACATCCCTTAATTAATCCACGAATCCAAAAAAAAAAAAACAGCACCGGATTTTTATTTTTATTTTTATTTTTTAATTTTATACAATAAAATTATGCCCAATTAAATTGTTCTAAACACATATCAATATACATATCAAATTAAAACAATTAATAATTCGCATAAAGGTTTGGCTATGATGTCACTGTTAGGTTTGTAATATTCAAGAACGCAATCAAATTGCATAAATAAAGCGGAAACGTGTAAAAATCAGAGTTTAAAAGTTTACAAACCATAAACCCGGATCACCCTTTATGATCAATTATTAATTTAACGAAAAGATAAGAACAAGAACTATACCCTTGAAGATCCGAGAATCCTCAGGTACAAGTTCACCTCCAATCCTTTTCGCGTTCAACTTGAATCCACCGGGTTTGGTTCCTTCATTTGATCAACGTTAGCCACCCAAGTGTTTGGCCTCTAGAGATGATCCACCAAGGAAGGAGAAGAATTCAAGAAGATATGTATTTGGCAAAACCCTAGTTTTCTATCTCTCATAGAAAAGGAGCGTACTCTCCCAACTATTGGAATTACGTCTGTTGTTAAAAAGCCAACAACAACTCTCTTGCACCCATAATAAGACTCCTCTTATTTATAGATGTAGGCAAACCTCCTTAACAATTAAGGAATTTTGTTTTATTTTCATTAATTAAATTCCTTTAATTAATTAGGCTCCCTAATCTTATTAGAGATAATTAATTAAACATTTAATTAATTAGCCTCCTAATCTTATTAGGAATAAATGAGAGTACTTTTATTAATTAATTTCCAAACTCCTTTAGGAATTAAATAATAATAATAGTAATAATAATAATAAGACTCCTCTTATTAATTTATATTTAATATTTCCAAAATATTAAATAATAAATATTAAGCTATTTAATTTATTCTATCACCATAAATTAAATTAAATATACTTAACTTATTATTACGATTATGTCATTTACTTCTTAAATAATTATTCTTCCTTTTATGGTGTGACCCTTTAGGTTCTCCATATTAATCCGGTTGTGAATACATCAATTAGAACAATTCTAATCTTATTTAAATAAATAAATTAAACTAAAAATTTATTTAAATAAATAATATTTATTCTACAATAGGGATAAGCCTCCCTAGCGATCAACGACTTTTCAGATAATATAGATTTCAACATTAATCATAAAAGAACCTTTGAGTAAATAGTTACCGTACAATTCAATCCTTCCACCATACAATGTCCCAATTAAATATAAGACATGGAATTTCTGTCAAGTCTTATTTTATTTAATTATATGTATTTCGACTCTAAATGCACAACCTCAAATAATACAAATTAGAAACTCATTTCTAATTTCATTCTGCCTTGGCCAAGGACTACTGTGTTGTCATTTATCGAATCACATAGGACATATCTCTTCTTTTACTAGAAGCGGTAGATTCTTTATTGATCATAATTATCTCCATGTACAACTTATTATACCCAAGCATACCCTTTAATATACCCTAAGGGTCTTAAGGAATAAGTCAAAGTATAACTCATCATACACAAGATACTATGATGATCTTAAGTCCAAGGATCACTTGTACTACTATCACTACAGGAATTTCTATTGACAGGCAAGTAAAACTCCATTAGGTATTCCTTAGCGAGTCACGTTCAGTGAACTTATTCTCTAATAAGCACCTACATACTTGCTTTAGTGTCTCCACACAAATGATCATGAGATCAATCATCCTCATCCAATGAGCAAGCAACGTATGTACCAATCTATCCGGATTCACTAATCCCCAATTTAGTAATCCAACGATTGGGAACTATTTTAGTTTTAAGCTTTCTAAGAATTTAGATCTCATTAGAATGATCATCATCATTATTCTAAAAGCATTGCTTAAAACTATGAGTTTATCACATATTATAAAACAGCATCATGTAGATAATTAAAATCCTTTAATAAATTAATACTTTTTATTAATAAATGAACAAGATTGTTTACAAAGTATATGCTTTATCATCAAACATGATTGGCTTGTGTGCATACTACTTTCAGGGGAACGGAGTGATGGACCAGAGAATAGTATTAGTAGTCCTCATTATTCTGTTAAATAGTGTGATAATAATTGTATTGAGGACTCCTTTTGAGTTTGTATGATCTCTAGTAGACACTAATTGTATTCAAACTCACAGTTATATTTTGTCGTATTGTACACGACAGTGGTATTAGTAAGTTGTATTTGAATTTTGTACCATGTATCTGGCGACTCAAGATGGGTGATGTATACCTGATTTTGGGGGCGTCACAGTTGGTATCAGAGCTTAGGGATATGATCCCTGGCTAAGATGTGAGACTAGAACTAGGAGGGGAGAGACGGGGAATTCCTTTGCTAGTATGACCTACTTAAATTTATTTTGTATTTAAATTGGTTGGTCAGAGTTTAGAGATATTATGTTACATGTCAATTAACGTTTGTTTTGAGGCAGTATCTGAAAATGACATCTGAGAATGTTGAGAATAACAATGGAGCACAGGCAATCGTTGATTCACCACATATCAATAATCAGGATAATGTGCATCAGGAAGGCGACAATCCTCATGCAAACAACAACACTGACCAAATGATGAATGATCAAATGTTCAGAGGCTTTATGCAATTCATGCAACAGCAGGCGAGAGCGACTCCTGTCCAAAACGTAGATGGAAACACAGGAAACTCTCGGGCGGTCACCGCTAAACAGTTCAAGGAGCTGGGACCACCGGAGTTTAAGGGAGAGCCAAAACCACTTATGGCGGAAACATGGATAAAGCAGATTACCAAGATATTTGATGTCTTGGGATGCTCCGAGGAGAAAAAGGTTCCCTTTGCCGCCTTTATGTTGCGCGGAGAGGCGGATTACTGGTGGGAATCGGTAAAACGTACTCAACCTGCTGTACTGAAGATATCATGGGAGAAGTTCCAGGAGCTGTTCAACGATAAATACTTTCCCGAAAGTATTCGCCACATGAAGGAGGTGGAGTTTATTAAGTTGGAACAAAATAATATGACCGTGTCGCAATACGAGGCAAAATTTGCGGAGTTATCACGGTTTGCGTCCCACTTGGTGGATAATGAAGAGAGAATGGCGCGAATGTTTTTAAGAGGTTTGAAGCCGGAGATACGTCAACATCTTATTTCTCATAAACTGTGTTTGTATTCTGATGTTGTAAATAGGGCTCAGTTAGTGGAGCGCGATAACGAGTCAACTCAACTAAAAGAGAGCAGCCGGCAAAATTATAATACCAGTGAGATGTTAGGTTTGTAATATTCAAGAACGCAATCAAATTGCAAAAATATGCGGAAGCGTGTAAAATCAGAGTTTTAAAATTTTACAAACCATATACCCGGATCACCCTTTATGCACAATTATTAATTAAACAAAAAAAGAACAAGAATCATACCCTTGAAGATCTGAGCTTCCTCAGGTACAAGTTCACCTCCATTCCTTTTCGCGTTCATCTTGAATCCACCAGGTATGGTTCCTTCCTTTGATCAACGTTAGCCACCCAAGTGTTTGGCCTCTAGAGGTGATCCACCAAGGAATGAGAAGAATTCAAGAAGATGAGTATTTGGCTCAAACCCTAGTTTTCTATCTCTATAGAAAAAGGGGCGTACTCTCCAACAATTAGAATAACGTATATTAGATATCTGATATAAGACTCCTCTTATAAAGATATCAAGTAACCCTATTAAAAATAAGGTATTATTTATTTAATTAAACTCTTTTAATTAAATGGGCTCCCTAATCTTATTAGGGATAATTAATTAAACTCATTTAACTAATTTTTCCTCCTAATCCTATTAGGAATAAATGAGAGTACTTATATTAAATTAATTCCTAAACTCTTTTAGAAATTAAAATAATAATAATTGTAATAATATTAATAAGAATCCTCTTATTAATTTATATTTAATATTTCTAAAATATTAAATAATAAATATTAAGCTATTTAATTTATTCTATCACCATAGATTAAATTAAATATACTTAACATATTATTACGATTATGTCATTAACTTCTTAAATAATTATTCTTCCTTTTATGGTGTGACCCTTTAGGTTCTCCATATTAAACCGGTCGTGAATAAATCAATTAGAACAATTCTAATCTTATTTAAATAAATAAATTAAATTATTAATTTATTTAAATAAATAATATTTATTCTACAATAGGGATAAGCCTCCTTAGCGATCAACGACTTTTCAGATAATATAGATTTCAACATTAATCATAAAAGAACCTTTGAGTAAATAGTTACCGTACAATTCAATCCTTCCACCATACAATGTCTCAATTAAATATAAGACATGGAATTTCTGTCAAGTCTTATTTTATTTAATTATATGTATTTCGACTCTAAATGCACAAATCCAAATAATGCAAATTAGAAACTCCTTTCTAATTTCATTCTGCCTTGGCCAAGGACTACTGGGTTGTCATTTATCGAATCACATAGGACATTTCTCTTCTTTTACTAGAAGTGGTAGATTCTTTATTGATCATACATTATCTCCATGTACAACTTATTATACCCAAGCATACCCTTTGATATACCCTAAGGGTCTTAAGGAATAAGTCAAAGTATAACTCATCATACACAAGATACTATGATGATCTCAAGTCCAAGGATCACTTGTACTACTATCACTACAGGAATTCCTATTGACATGCAAGTAAAACTCCATTAGGTATTCCTTAGCGAGTCACGTTCAGTGAACTTATTCTCTAATAAGCACCTACATACTTGCTTTAGTGTCTCCACACAAATGATCATGAGATCAATCATCCTCATCCAATGAGCAAGCAACGTATGTACCAATCTATCCGGATTCACTAATCCCCAATTTAATAATCCAACGATTGGGAACTATTTTAGTTTTAAGCTTTCTAAGAATTTAGATCTCATTAGAATGATCATCATCATTATTCTAAAAACATTGCTTAAAACTATGGGTTTATCACATATTATAAAACAGCATCATGTAGATAATTAAAAGCCTTTAATAAATTAATATTTTTTATTTATAAATGAATAAGATTGTTACAAAGTATATGCTTTATCATCAAACATGATTGGCTTGTGTGCATACTACTTTCAATCTCCCACTTGCACTAAAGTCAATCGTCATGATATCTCATACTCTTCTTCTCTAAGTGACGATTATCCTGTTGTTGGATAAGCTTCAGTATATTGATATGTAATGTTGTTCTTGAGAGTCCACTATCTCTATAGTGATTTCCCATCTTTCATTGATTCTTATAATCAAATGAAAGTGCCACAACACATGTTTAGATCCAAGATGAGACTTAGGAACTATTCCTAGTTCTGTAATGAACTTTTAATCCAAACAATCAACTTGCAGCTTCATTTATAGCTATATACTTTGTCTTTATCACTACACCAGCAACTCTTTACTGTTTGGAACCTTTCCAATTCACTGCACCACCGTTCAAGGTAACCCTTTACCTTAAAGTGGATTTTCTGTCGTCTTGGTCTGTCTGAAAAAACTTGAGTTTGTTAAGCCCTCTAGTTTTAATTCAGGCCCACCATGTATTATGATCACATCCTTAGTGCTGGTTAAGTACTTTAAGATGTTTTTCACTGTCTCACAGTGAACTTCTCCAGAATATGACTGATCAACATCAGGTCGCGTATATTTCATTGTATACATGATTGTCACTCATGCGATCTCTCTTTTAGGAGTCTATGGGGACTATTAAGAGAGATACATTCCATGGCTCATCAACATGAGACATCCCATAGAGTTTGCCATGCTAAACGACTTTAGCATCAAATGAATATACGTACCTTGGGTTAAGCCGAGCATCCTTTTAAATCTATCCATATAGATTTGCAACCCCAATTAAGATACTCTTCCCAAATCATTCATGGAGGAATGTTTAGACAACTTTATCTTTATTGATTTTAGCATTGACATGTCATTCCTTATCCGTATTATATCAACATATAATACCAGAAATGTCACGACGCTCCCACTGACCCTTTTGTACACACTAGGTTCATTCTTATTTTTTGATAAAATCAAACTCTTTTGATTATCATATCAAAATGAATGTTCCATTTTTGAGAAGATTTCTTCAATCCATTTCTCTGAGTGTCTACAACTCTTACCTCATCGTATGTAACTGGATCATCATCTTCTATGATACGTACCTCATCATCATCATCCATGATGAATCCATACCTCCTAGGTATCTTCGGTACTATTCCAGATTTATGATTCGGTTGTGGTACAATAGGTCTATCTATAGGTTCCTCTTATTTGACTTGTAGTGTTTTGTGGTTCTTGAACTTTTCAAGATGTATTATCCTCCCACTAGCCCTTTCAATGATAAACACCTTTATCTTAGAAGGCATTGTGTTTCGCAACAAACACCTTTTGCTAAATAGGATTATAGAACATATGCCCTAAACTTACTTTAGGATGTCCCACAAATCTGTACTTGTCAAATTTTGTCCCAAGCTTATCCTTTGAAACCGTTTCACATAAGTTGGACAACCCCTTATCTTAACATACTTAAGATTAGGAATCCTCCTGTCCATAACTTTTATGGAGTCTTGGGGCCGGATTTTGAGGTTACCTTTTCCATAGATATGCAGCCATTTCTAGGACATGATCCTAGAAGGATACTGGAATGTCGGTAAAATCATTATGGACCGCACCATGTCTAACAAGGTTATTATTTTTCAGTCAGATACATCAATCAATTATTGCGTATCAGGATGTGTCCATTATGAGAAACCATTTGAGATGATCTAAAAACTTATTGCACAAGTATTTATTCCTTGATCTAATCAAAGAATCTTAATACTTTGTCAATTTATTTCACTTCTGAATTCTTTGAACCTTTCAAATAATTCACACTTGTATTTCAACAAATACATACATTCAACTCTTTGAATGATCATCTCCTTTTCTTATACTAGTTTGTTCAATTTGCAAAATTATTTTCACGTAAGTCAAGTATATAAAATCCATTAAGTAATATTCTGGTTTTATACAAAACATTATTATTATAAATAGAACAACAATTGTTCCTAATTATAATACCAAAGATTTCATTGTCCAACAATAAAATGGAAATAATGTTTCCAACGAGAACTGGAATACAATAACAACTTATTGACTTAATAGACTTGCTCGTAGGCATTGCTAAACTATAAGTTCCTATGGCTAATGCAGCAACCTTTGCTTCATTTCCCACACATAGGTTTACTTATATTTGTTTAGCTTTCTACTTCTACTTGGTCCCTTCATAAATCTATATTTATGATAACCAAAGTCGGTATCCAATACCCAAGTAGAACCTTGACTTAAAGAAAAATTTATTTTAAATCATGAACAAAATTGTATTTGTAACCGAAACTTCACTAAGCTTCTTTGGTTAGCCTCTGCAAGATACTTCTCGCAGTTTCTTTCCAGTGTCCAGGCTTATTGCAGTGAAAGCAAACTCCTTTGCTATCCATATCAGTTTTGTTCTTATTATCCTTTGTTTATGCCCTTTCTATTTACCTTCTTAGAATCGTTCTTCTTTTCAGAAGATCCTTTGGCCCCTACCAGTAAGACTTGGTCTTTCTTGGTTGGAAAGCGACTCTCAACATTTTTCAACATGTTAAGCAAATCAGCGAGGCTGATATCTATCTTGTCCATATGAAAAATTCACAACAATTGTGAAAGGAGTCCGGGAGTGAGTGAAAGATCAAATCTTGGCTCAACTCTCCATCCATGATAAAACCAGTTGTCCTAATTGATCAATCAAATTGATTATGTTAAGGACTTTTGTCTGTACTATAGTGCCATTGGCCATTCTAGATCGGAAGAGCTCCTTAGATATCTGATATCTATTAGTCCTACTTTCCTCACCATCAACTACTTGATGTGCAGGAATATAGTAGGAGCATCCATAGTTTCATGCTGACGCTGAAGCTTGTTACTCATGGATGCGAGCATGATGCATTGAGCCAACTATGCATCATCTTGCCACTTTCTAAAAGTAACAATCTCTTCCTCAGAGGCATTGTCTGCAACCATTGCAGGGATAGGCGTATTAAGGACATAAGATAGCTTTTCAGCCATGAGAACTATTCTCAATTTCCTTAACCAATCCATTTAATTTGGTTCGGTTAAATAAGCATCTAATATGTTATGCAGTGATAGTAATTTAGATATTGTAAAAATCTGTAAATGAATTTGAAATTAACAACATTTTAACATACATTCTTTTATTAATTACCAAAATAATTTAGGTCTTGTTTTAAATTGATATCTCCCACTATTTTCTTCAAACTATATTACCCTCACTTATATAGTTCGGCAAAATCTAATTAAAGATTTGCTAGTGAGAATAAGGATCCCATTTCAAATGTATATAGCCTTGTGTGTGCACAACAAACTATATATAAATAAATAGGTAGACAACTCTTGTCAATTACATCAACTATGTAACTCCTTGTATTTTGCCTCTTAAATCATAATGGTCGAGTGTGTGCACATCCGAACTAAAATGATTTAAGTTAAGTCAGACCTAGTATTTCCATATAAGTGAAGAGAAAACTACAGCCCTTGTGTGTGCACAACAAAGCAGTAATGTTCAATTCCTTATAAACATCATATGTAATAAAAACAACATCTTAAATATTTAATACTCGCCTTGTGTGTGCACAACAAACTCATATTAAATATTTAATACTCTATTGTTTCTATCATGCTAGAAGGCGACGTTCGATATTCCAAATATCTTTGAACATTACAACTTAATATAAAATATTTGAGGGGTTTGCTATTAATTTGTCTCATCTTGTTTAGCGCGCATGCACATATATATATAAAATACGCATCATATTAATGAACATGCGAAGCATGTTTGCATAATATATAATATATATAGTATAAGCATGCACATGTAGAATACTATATTCTACCCGGATTGATTATGGACTTTTATTCTAGTTTGGTTCACTAGAGCCACCAAGTGAACCAAAAGGTCAAACCCTAGGGGTGCAAGAATTAATATTTAAATATAACTATTACATTTAAACTCGGGCTCCATTACAAACGGGTCTTCAAGCGCTCCTTGCTCCTTGATCTCTAATTCTTCAAAATTAATTCTAACTATTCCTATTACAAAACTATTTAAAATAAATAGAAACCTTGATCAGCAGTCAAGGGGAAGTACATAGGAGGGAGATAGAATTTACATTAAGAAAAAATTAGAGAAGACGAGGTACGCATACCACATTTAATAAAACCCATACATTCAAGCATCCAACTAAAATAAAATCCAATCACATTGGTCAATAGTCCATAATCAATCCCATTTATTATCATACACATCACCATATGTATCAATAAATAACATTCATCTCATGAATAATAAACATTTAATATATATATATATATATATATATATATATATTGATATCATTTAATGGGCAAATTTCGTTAGTATAAAATCTAATTTTGAATTAAAATAAACTCCTTTATTTTAATCCAAATTTAAATCAAAATAAAACTATTTTATTTTAATTTATCCAATTTTGAATAAAATAAACTATTTTATTTTAATCAAAATTTTTAATCAAAATAAACTCCTTTATTTTAATAAATTATGGAATCCAATTCCATGTAAAAAATAATAATAATAACTCATTTATCAAAGGAAACACGGATTATTTTCCTATTCACAAATAAACTCTTTTATTTTGAATAATATGAAATCATATTTCATATCTAAATAAACTCCTTTATTTAAGGAAATTAGGATTCTCTTTCCTATTAACAAATAAACTCCTTTATTTTGAATAATATGAAATCTTATTTCATATCTAAATAAACTCCTTTATTTAAGGAAATTAAGAATTCAATTTCAACTCTAATTAGTTATCATGGAATCCAATTCCAACTCTAATTAGTTAGCATGAAATTTAATTTTAAAATTAAAATAAATCTTTTATTTTAAAATTAAAATAAACCTTTTATTTTAAGATTAAAATAAACCTTTTATTTTAAGATTAAAATAATAAAAATATTATATACCGTTATATATATATATATATATATATATATATATATATATATATATATATATATATATATATAATATAACTATCATATATAATCTATATATATAACCGAATATATATATATAATCGTGTCTCATTGATTTCCGTGCAACATGTATTGGCAAAATCCTGTTAACTTATGTTTTGATTTCCGTGGATCATGAATCCCTTGAACATGAATTTCATCTTTCCTGTAAACTAAAAGTTGGCCACGATCTCATTAAAAAATGGGAAATCATGGGTCACGTGATTATGCCAAACAACATGATTCACGGATTTTTTTTTTTAAATTTTATACAATAAAATTATGCCCAATTAAATTGTTCTAAACATATATCAATATACATATCAAATTAAAACAATTAATAATTCGCATAAAGGTTTGGCTCTAATGCCACTGTTAGGTTTGTAATATTCAAGAACGCAATCAAATTGCAAAAATATGCGGAAGCGTGTAAAATCAGAGTTTAAAAATTTTACAAACCATATACCCGGATCACCCTTTATGCACAATTATTAATTAAACAAAAAAAGAACAAGAATCATACCCTTGAAGATCTGAGCTTCCTCAGGTACAAGTTCACCTCCATTCCTTTTCGCGTTCATCTTGAATCCACCGGGTTTGGTTCCTTCCTTTGATCAACGTTAGCCACCCAAGTGTTTGGCCTCTAGAGGTGATCCACCAAGGAAGGAGAAGAATTCAAGAAGATGGGTATTTGGCTCAAACCCTAGTTTTCTATCTCTATAGAAAAAGGGGCGTACTCTCCAACAATTGGAATAACGTATATTAGATATCTGATATAAGACTCCTCTTATAAAGATATCAAGTAACCCTATTAAAAATAAGGTATTATTTATTTAATTAAACTCTTTTAATTAAATGGGCTCCCTAATCTTATTAGGGATAATTAATTAAACTCCTTTAACTAATTTTCCCTCCTAATCCTATTAAGAATAAATGAGAGTACTTATATTAAATTAATTCCTAAACTCTTTTAGAAATTAAAATAATAATAATTGTAATAATATTAATAAGACTCCTCTTATTAATTTATATTTAATATTTCTAAAATATTAAATAATAAATATTAAGCTATTTAATTTATTCTATCACCATAGATTAAATTAAATATACTTAACATATTATTACGATTATGCCATTAACTTCTTAAATAATTATTCTTCCTTTTATGGTGTGACCCTTTAGGTTCTCCATATTAAACCGGTTGTGAATAAATCAATTAGAACAATTCTAATCTTATTTAAATAAATAAATTAAATTATTAATTTATTTAAATAAATAATATTTATTCTACAATAGGGATAAGCCTCCCTAGCGATCAACGACTTTTCAGATAATATAGATTTCAACATTAATCATAAAAGAACATTTGAGTAAATAGTTACCGTACAATTCAATCCTTCCACCATACAATGTCCCAATTAAATATAAGACATGAAATTTCTGTCAAGTCTTATTTTATTTAATTATATGTATTTCGACTCTAAATGCACAACTCCAAATAATGCAAATTAGAAACTCCTTTCTAATTTCATTCTGCCTTGGCCAAGGACTACTGGGTTGTCATTTATCGAATCACATAGGATATTTCTCTTCTTTTACTAGAAGTGGTAGATTCTTTATTGATCATACATTATCTCCATGTACAACTTATTATACCCAAGCATACCCTTTGATATACCCTAAGGGTCTTAAGGAATAAGTCAAAGTATAACTCATCATACACAAGATACTATGATGATCTCAAGTCCAAGGATCACTTGTACTACTATCACTACAGGAATTCCTATTGACATACAAGTAAAACTCCATTAGGTATTCCTTAGCGAGTCAAGTTCAGTGAACTTATTCTCTAATAAGCACCTACATACTTGCTTTAGTGTCTCCACACAAATGATCATGAGATCAATCATCCTCATCCAATGAGCAAGCAACGTATGTACCAATCTATCCGGATTCACTAATCCCCAATTTAGTAATCCAACGATTGGGAACTATTTTAGTTTTAAGCTTTCTAAGAATTTAGATCTCATTAGAATGATCATCATCATTATTCTAAAAACATTGCTTAAAACTATGGGTTTATCACATATTATAAAACAGCATCATGTAGATAATTAAAAGCCTTTAATAAATTAATATTTTTTATTAGTAAATGAATAAGATTGTTACAAAGTATATGCTTTATCATCAAACATGATTGGCTTGTGTGCATACTACTTTCACGAGAGTGGTCATCGAAGCGGTGACAACAAGCGTGGAGGGAATCAGCAAGCCAGAAATGGTAACCACTTCAGTGGTAATTAGGGCCAAAACAATAAGAATGAACATTTCAAGAAGAGGAGATTCAACAATGATGGAAAGACGTCAGCACCAGCACCCGTTGTTAAGGAAGGAGAAAGACCACCTATCATATGCTTCAAATGCGGAGGGGAGGGACACATCAGTCCAAATTGAGCGATGCCGTCCAAAGCATGTTATAATTGTGGAAGAGAAGGTCACTTAGCCCGATTTTATCGTTTACCAAAGACAAATTCAGCTAGGATGGAGGCACCAAAGGCCGTCCCAGAAAGGTCAAAGCCGGTAGTGCAAGGGAGAGCGTTTGTTGTGACCTCCCAGAAAGCAAGGAACCCGAATGAGGTCATCACTGGTAAGCTTATCATAAACTCTAAAGAAGTCTATACTTTATTTGATACCGGTTCTACCAATTCTTTTATTTCTCCTACTTGCGCTCATCGATTAAATTTGACTCCGGAGAAATTAGACTTTGACTTATCTGTGAAAACTCCGTTGGGAGAAACCTTCATTACATCCACTGTTTATAAATCTTGTTTGGTTCAAATCGGTACCCTCACATTACCTGTAGATCTTATTTCATTGAAAATATTTGCATTTGACGTGATTCTAGGGATTGATTAGTTAACTACTCATCATGCAAAAATTGATTGTTTCCATAAGGTTGTTAGCTTTCATATTCCTAATCAACCTATTATGAGAATTCAAGCGATCAAACCATTAAAATCAATCACGGTCATCTCAAGCCATAAAGCTATTCGTTTATTGAAAAGCGGATGTCAAGCTTTCTTAGCTCATGTCACAGATTTAAACAAAAATACGTCAGTTTTGAATGATATTTCTATTGTTAATGAATTTCCTGACGTATTCCCCGAAGAACTTCCTGGCCTACCCCCAGATCGTGAGATTGAATTTTGTATCGACCTTGAACCCGGTACAAAACCCATTTCTAAAGCCCCATATCGAATGGATCCTATTGAACTTCAGGAGGTAAAAACCCAACTGCAAGAATTGTTAGACATTGGCTTTATTCGTCCTAGTACTTCTCCTTGGGGTGCTCCTGTTCTATTCGTGAAGAAGAAAGATGGGAGTATGCGACTTTGTATTGATTATCGGGAGTTGAATCATGTCACCATCAAAAATAGGTATCCATTGCCACGTATTGATGACTTGTTTGACCAGTTGCAAGGAGCCAAATTCTTTTCAAAGATTGATCTTCGTTTCGGGTATCACCAATTGAAGATTAGAACCGATGACATTCCAAAGACAGCTTTCAGAACTCGGTACGGGCATTATGAATTCCTAGTCATGTCCTTTGGATTGACTAATGCTCATGCTGCCTTCATGGATATGATGAATCGAGTATTCAAGGAATATTTGGATCACTTTGTGGTCGTCTTTATTGATGACATCCTTATTTATTCCAAAAGCCGTGAAGATCATGAGCAACACTTGAGGCTGACACTCCAAAAGCTTCGTGAATATAAGCATTATGCCAAGTTGAAGAAATGCGAGTTTTGGCTTGAGGAAGTAGCATTCCTTGGGCACGTGGTATCAAGTCATGGAATATCTGTTGACCCAGCAAAGATTGAAGCTATTCAAAGCTGAGAGCAACCTAAATCAGTGACCGAAGTACGTAGCTTTCTCGGTTTAGCTGGTTATTATCGGAGATTCGTGGAAGGATTTTCTCGAATCGCTACTCCATTGACTCAGTTGACTCGGAAAGATACAAAGTTCGGTTGGAGCGAAGAATGTGAGAAGAGTTTTCAAGAACTCAAGAGGAGACTCATTTCAGCACCTGCTCTAACAATACCATCTGGCTCGGAGGGATTTGTCATCTATAGTGATGCTTCGGGCAAAGGGCTGGGATGTGTTCTCATGCAACATGGAAAAGTCATAGCCTATGCCTCGCGACAACTCAAAGAATATGAGAAGAATTATCCTAATCATGATCTAGAGTTAGCAACTGTTGTCTTTGCACTTAAAATTTGGAGGCATTACTTGTATGGGGAGAAAGTGGAGATCTTTACGGATCATAAAAGCCTCAAATATTTCTTCACTCAAAAGGAAATCAACATGCGACAACGACGTTGGCTTGAACTGTTGAAAGATTATGATCATACCATCCAATACCATCCTGGAAAAGCAAACGTGGTAGCTGACGCATTGAGTAGAAGATCACATGCAAGTACGAGTGCGATATTGTCAACGCAAGGGCCCATTTTGTGTGACTTGCAAAGGATGGAGATAGAGTTAAAGACTCCAGGGATGCATGTGACGATGGTGAATATACGATTAGAACCGACTTTAATTGATAAAGTTAAAGCTGCTCAAGCTACAGACCTGGAGCTGATGCGTATGAGGAAGAAAGTATAAGAGGGTGCTATGCCGGAAGCAAGAATCGATGAAGAAGGAATACTTCGAGTCAACTCCAGACTTTGTGTTACTAATGACCCTGATTTAAAGTATAAAATCATGATGGAGGCGCACAATACACCATTTGCAATCCATCCTAGGAGTACCAAAATGTATCATTATATTCGTCATACATTTTAGTGGAGCAATATGAAGAGAGAGATAGCGTTGTTTATCTCAAGGTGTCTAACTTGTCAACGAGTTAAAGCGGAGCATCAAGTACCAAAAGGTCCATTGCAACCACTTGAAATTCCATAATGGAAGTGGGAGCACATTACCATGGATTTCGTTACCGGTCTTCCTAAGGTTTCTCAAGGCATATATGCGATTTGGGTCATTGTTGATAGATTGACCAAGTCTGCTCATTTCTTACCGATACGAGAAACTTATACACTTGAACGTCTTACTCGTATGTACATAAACGAGATTGTAAGACTGCATGGTATGCCGGTATCCATAGTTTCTGATCGAGACCCAAGATTTACTTCACGATTTTGGGTTAGTTTGCAAAATGCTATGGGCACAGACTTACGATTTAGCTCGGCATATCATCCTCAAACGGACGGACAGTCGGAGAGGACTATTCAAACTCTTGAAGATCTATTAAGACTCTGTGTCCTTGATTTCAAGGGAAGTTGGGACAAGTTCTTACCATTGGTGGAGTTTTCCTACAACAACAGTTATCAAGCAAGTATTGGCATGGCTCCATTCGAAGCGTTGTATGGAAGAAAGTGTCGTTCTCCAGTATGCTGGGATGAGGTGGGTGAAGCAACGTTGTTGGGACCGGAGTTGGTACGTATGACTACGGAAAAGATTCAAACGATCCAACAACGTATAAAAACCTCACAAAGTCGACAAAAGAGTTATGTTGATCTTCATCGAAAGGACGTGGAATTCAATATAGGAGATCATGTGTTGTTACGTGTTACTCCATGGAAAGGAGTTACAAGATTTGGAAAGAGAGGAAAACTCAATCCTCGATTCATCGGTCCATTTTTAATCCTCGATCGAATAGGAACTGTGGCCTATAGACTTGCTTTACCCCCAAGTATGTCTCGTGTTCATAACGTTTTTCACATATCCATGTTACGTAAATATGTGAAAGACCCGAACCACATTATTGAGTTAGAACCGGACAAAATAGCGGAAGATTTGACGTATGAAGATATTCCTGTTCAAATCTTGGATAAGAAGGAACTTATTCTACGCTCAAAGGTTATACCTCAAGTCAAAGTTTTGTGGAGAAACCACGATGTTGAGGAAATGACTTGGGAGTTAGAATCTGAAATAAAATCAAGGTATCCTTACCTCTTCGACATACCAGGTACGTACCCCAATTTCGAGGGCGAAATTTCATAAGAAGGGGAGGTTGTAAGACCCCAGTTTTTATAAATAAAGATGAATTTTTATAATTATTATTTTTGAATATTATGGAATAAATTTGATATAATGTTATAGTTGTGGGTAATATTTATAAATTTTGCAAAGTACGCAAGTTGTTATAAAATATTCGTTTGGTCGGGGAATATTCTTTTTATCGGGGAATATTCGTACGACGGCACAATCATTGGTGGACCCCACAACGAAAGTATTGTCGTAGTTAGAAAATGACAAAATTATCTTTCTATAAAATAACGGCGGAAGTGTTACCGTTAAAACTGTTGAACTACTCGGTAGTAAAAGTACAGTAATACGCGTTGCTGCATAGTAGCACACGGTTTTGATTATTGATGCTTACGTGAGAAGTCACTCAGCTATACTCAATTATTGCTACAGTAATTGCTGCATCATATCTCTTATATTATTGATTCAATTATTGTCACAGTATCATCTGTATAATATGTTATATTATTTAAACAATAATTGAGACGACAAGTTATAACTGATTAATAATTGTTGAAAGATTAAATATGTGTTGATTAAAAATAAAATGATTTCTGGTAATTTTTATTCAATCCTTGATGTATATAAAGAGTCTATTATTAGATGTTTGTGGTAAGTTTAATTATTTATGGGGGGCCATATGTCATCATCTAAGAGTATCTTTCATAAATAGTAATTACCTTTGTAAATAATAATTACCTTCGTAAATAGTAATTACCTTCGTAAATAGTAATTACCTTCGTAAATAGTAATTACCTTCGTAAATAGTAATTACCTTCGTCAATAGTAATTACCTTCGTAAATAGTAAATACTTTCGTAAATAGTAATAAATCTTCTATAAATAGAGGCCTAGGGCTTCATTATTTTTCACGAATTCGTTCAAGCTATAGAGAGAGAAAGTATAGAGAGAGTAAGAGAGAAAGAAGAAGAGTATTCGGTTACTACACTACTGCAGTATTCAATCTCCTAATAAGGTAAGGGGTGTTATTCTTTCTTCTTGAAGAGAACTTATGTTATTCCATTCTTTGTTATTCTGTTGGAATAACCTGTAAAAGTGGCATACCCTATACATGACCTGTATACGCGGTATACCCTATACTTGGTGAAATCCTTATGTTATTCAATTCACTATTATTCTGTTGGAATAACCTGTATACGCGGAATACCCTATACTTGGTGACATCCATTTACTATTCTATCTTTATATTTCTGTCGGAATATTCTGTCTGTGCTATACGCCGGACCTGGTTCCATCTTTGTTATTATTCTGTTGGAATATCCTTTCTGTACGTTTTACGCCGGACCTGGTTCCGTTATTTATTATTCTGTTGGAACATCCTGTCGGTGTGAATTTCACCAAACCTGGTTCCGTTATTATTATTCTGCTAGGAATAACCTGTCTGTGCGGTCTATCGCATGCATGGTGATTTCTTTTGTTATTTCATTCTTTATTATACTCAGTTGGATAAAACTTTAACTTCTATACTCCATGAAATTAGTGGAATATCCTTGATATTTGCACTTCATCCAGTATCCTTTCATAGAAATATTCTTCTGATCATTCTTGAATTTTACTCTACAAAACAGTCTCATGTTGACAATTTGGACGATAACAAATTCTGGATAAAATAATTCTTGAACTTGTTTTATTGAATTCTTTTATCATTGTCATCATCCTCATGTTTATATTTTGTTGAAAGTCATCTGTGGCCTGTAGTGCATAGATGGACTTGGTATGATTATGACCAGGGATTATTCGGTGTAATCATGACCGTAATATTACAAATGATGTAAAAATTAAAAATCCTCATTGGCCCGTAGTGCATTGATGGACAGTTGTTGGCATGATCATGACCATTAATGAATACACAAATATTCTTGGCCGTAGTGCATGAATAATTGTGGTTGTGATACTAAAGAATATCCTTGGCCGTAGTGCAGGGGTGATTCGATTATGTGGAATATTTATTAAGCTGAGTCTCAGCTATAACAGTGATGAAAAACCTTTTAAATCATAAAAGATAGTAGATTTTATTTTCTACTTGACTCTTTTAATGGATTGCTGATTCTGCTGCAGTTAAACTTGATGTTTATTATATTTTATCAGTTTAACACTTTTGAAGGCTAATGATAATTTATTCTGCATTATCTTAGTCATAATATTTCTTACTGGGCTAGTTGAGCTCACCCTTTCTTTCACTGTTCTCTTCAGGAAATGAGAATATAGATGGGACGAGTCGGGGAACGGAGTGATGGACCAGAGAATAGTATTAGTAGTCCTCATTATTCTGTTAAATAGTGTGACAATAATTGTATTGAGGACTCCTTTTGAGTTTTTATGATCTCTAGTAGACAATAATTGTATTCAAACTCACAGTTATATTTTGTCGTATTGTACACGACAGTGGTATTAGTAAGTTGTATTTGAATTTTGTACCATGTATCTGGCGACTCAAGATGGGTGATGTATACCTAATTTTGGGGGCGTCACAATTAGGTTATAAAACTTAAGGGGGGAAGAACCTTAGGCTAATAACCTTGGTAGTAGTATGAAAAGTTGGAAGTAAAGAAATTCAAGTTGAGTTCTTAATTAAGTATTGAGTAAACTCATTACAGAAAGATTTAAAAGATGAAAATTAACCTTAAATAAACTAAGTGTGATTTGTGCTTATATTATTGTGTATTATGTACTAATCAACTTGTTATGTGTTACTGCAGATGTCAATCAATAGCTCTATATATAGGGATATATATATGTTGATAAACTTCACGGCACGCTCGCGTGAGGTGATCGTCGCCCGGATCATTTCTATCACAATTTTTGGGTGAATTACTTGCAACATCTTAACCCCTCGTCTATATGTAGACGATAATCTTGGTACAATTGCTCGCATTCAGAAATCTGCATTGAATGGACACCAACGAAATCTTGACCCCTTGCTTATATTAAAGCGGTAATATTGGCATAATCGACGATTGATGTGGTAGAAGACGCCACACACAACATGAATTGTTGTATGATAAGTCAAATTGAATCTCAAAGAAATAACTAAGAATTACTTAGGAATTCTTCAAAGAACCAAAAGTAGAGAATAACCTCACAAACATATGGAATAATGAATAATGTGTTTGATTACATCAACTTGGACCTCTATTTGTACTACTCAAAACAATCCAAATCCTAATAGGAATTTATAAATTATAACCCTAATTACTATAAGGAAATAGAAGTCAATTTGGAAAAGAAATTTTAATTAAAAAGAAATCTTAATTTCAATAGAATTTAAAATTAAAAATCCAAATAAAAATAAATAAAAATCCTTCGTCGCGTGGGATTTCTTTACCGCGTGACTGAACTCCTTTTTCCTGCATGAGTCAGATTAACATGATAAGCTTCATGAATAAATAATGTTGAGAAGCCACACTTGAAATTTTACATGATGCTGAATATGTTAAGTCTAATAACTTGAAAAAAAGTGCGACCCACAGGATTAAATAACCTCCTTTGCATGTAAAATACGTTGACTTTGTTAAGAAGATTATTATTGGGCTTGTATTAAATGGACCCAATTATATTGACCCAAATTTGTATCTCACACTCTTTTGCCTCCTCTTTGGGTTTCCTTGTGTTAGCTTCAGCCCAAACATCTTGGATCAATCCATTGAGACCTTGTTTGAACCTCTTAGTTCTAGCCTTGCTTGACCCCCACGTCCCTTTAGTCTTATTTAAGTCCACGCATGTCTGCCCTCATCATTCCTCTCCTCTTAAAACGGATTTGTCCTCAAATCGTCATCTACATCAAACGGGCTTAGACCAATAACGTTAAATGTGGCACTACCATTATAATCACATGACAAATCCAATTTATAGGCATTGTCATTGATACGCTCGAGAACTTGAAATGGACCATCTCCCCTTGGAAGCAATGTTAATGTCTTTGAATTGGGAATCGTTCTTTCCCCGTATGTAACAACACCCAATCTCTGGGTTCAAAGATCACTTGATGTCGTCCCTTGTTCGCGTGTTTAATGTACTGTTCCGTCCTCCATTCTATGTTTAGTCTTGCTTTTTTATGAATCTGTTTAACAAGATCAGCCTTTTTCTTTCCATCCATGTTAGTATATTCAGAAATAGGTAATGGTGATAAATCCAACAGTGTCAAAGGATTAAAACCATATATAATTTCAAATGGAGAAAAATTAGTAGCAGAATGAACAGAACAGTTATATGCATACTCAACATATGGTAAACGAATTCCCATTGCTTGATATTCTTTTTAATGATAGCTCATAACAATGCTGACAAAGTCCTATTTACTACCTCAGTTTGACTGTCAGTTTGTTGATGATAAGTAGTAGAAAATAACAGTTTAGTATCCAATTTGCACCACAAGGTCTTCCAAAAGTAACTTAAGAACTTTGCATCTCTATCAGAAATAAAAGTTTTAGGCATACCATTCAAACGCACAATCTCCCAAAAGAACAAATCAGCAACATGAGAAGCATCATCAGTTTTATGACATGGAATAAAATGTGCCATTTTTGAAAATCTATCCATGACCACAAATATCGAATCATGACCATGTTTAGTCCTAGGTAAACCCAACACAAAGTCCATAGAAAGATAAATCTAAGGTTCATTAGGAATAGGCAATGGTGTATACAATCCATGGGGTTGAACACGAGACTTAGCTTCCACATCTCATTTCATATGAGGCCAATAAAAATATTCTTTCAAAACAACAAAAGTTTTATCAACACCAAAATGTCCCATTAAACCACCTCCATGTGATTCCCTAACCAATAACTCACGCAAAGAACATGCAGGAATACATAGTTTATTTTCCCGAAACAAGAATCCATCAATTCTAAAGTATTTACCCACATCATTCTTTACATAAGTTTTAAACTCTTCACCGAAATTAAGGTCATTATCATATAACTCTTTAATTCGTTCAAACCCAAGCAATTTCGTATCAAGAGTATTTAACAAAACATACCTGCGAGACAAAGCATCTGCAACGACACTCTCCTTACCTTACTTATATCGAATAACATATGGAAATGTCTCGATAAATTCCATCCATCGTGCATGCCTTTTGTTCAACTTGTACTGACTCTTCAAATATTTCAATGATTCATGATCGGTTGGATCACAAAATCCTTAGGCCACAAGTAATGTTGCCATGTCTCCAAAGTTCTAACCAAAGCGTACATCTCTTTGTCATATGTAGGATAACTCAAAGCTGCCCCACTCAATTTTCAACTAAAATACGCCACTGGTTTCCCTTTTTGCATTAACACAGCTCCAATCCCTAAACCAGAAGCATCACATTCAATCTCAAAATTTTTAGCAAAGTTAGGCAAAATAATTAAAGGAGCATTTTTTAATTTATCCTTTATCAAGTTAAATGCTTTTTCTTGTTCATCACCCCACTTAAAGCCTACACATTTCTTGATGACCTCGGTCAATGGTGATGTAATCTCACTAAAATTTTGAACAAAGCGTCGGTAGAAACTTGCGAGTCCATGAAAGCTTCGTACTTGACTCACATTGGTTGGACTCTGCCAATCTCGGATCGCACGTATTTTCTCCTCATCAACTTGGACTCCCTGTGAACTCACAACAAAGCCAATAAAAACAATTTTATCCAAACAAAATGTACATTTTTTCATGTTAGCAAATAACTTTTCTTTCCTGAGTACATCTAAAACAGATTTTAAATGCAATGCATGATCTTCCATGTTTTTGCTATAAATTAAGATATCATCAGAATAAAATATGATAAATTTTCCAATGAATGGACGCAAAACATGGTTCATTAATCTCATGAAAGTGTTGGGTGCATTAGTTAAACCAAAAGGTAATACTAACCACTCATAAAGACCATATTTTGTTTTAAACGTTGTTTTCTGTGACAACCCGAGAATTTAGAAAATTATTTAAATAATAAATGATGGATTAGAGGTTGAATAATAAACCTAGACAGAAAATAAGTGAATGAATTTGATATTTCTGTGATGGAATTTTAAGGATTTCAAAATGCTGTGAAGGATTTTGGTGGATTTAAAATCTTTTGGTAAAGATTACTAGGGTTAAGTATATAAGTGTATATGTTCTGTGTATATGGTCATACATGTGTACAGTTTGTGATTAAGGGTCAAGGGTTGACCAGATAAATTATATCAGTGTTAAACCCTAATATTATATTAGAACGTTAATTTGTTCAGTTAGAAAATCTTAACGATAAGATAAGAAACCCTAATATCGGCTCTGAAAACCTTAATTTCAGATTCCGAGAATTTGAAACCCTAATTCGGATTACAAAAACCCTAACTTGGGAATTCAAATGCTAGTATAAGAGTTAAGTGTATTAATTACAAACATAATTAGGGAATAACCCTAATTATTTAATCAGAAAACCCTAATTACAAAATTAGAAACCCTAATTTCTAATTAGAAATCCTAATTCCTAAAATAGGGACCCTAATTGCTAATTTAGTAAACTTTATGTTAATTTGTAAATTTTAAACTTAATTTCCAAGTTCAATGTGATTAGAAAACCTAATGTAATTAGGAAACCCTAAATTACATTATTGAAAGCTTAAATTTCTATTTTTAGCCTAATAAGAAATCCTAGTAAAGCAAATTGTTAAACCCTAAGGGTTGGTTAAGATTACAAGTATGCCATTAAAATGGATAGCAAAATGTCTAGAATACCCTTTTTGTATTCTTTATTTAGGTAGTGTACAAATCTTGCCAAAATAATGAGTTGGTGACCTAATATGTTGACCATGTGCTCTAAAACATCAGATATTCCAGCTATTTTACTAGCCAACATTCATATCATCATACCTTTTATAGATTAAAGAGAGAGAATATCAAGAAACAAAGATCATTTGCATCCTTACACTGAACCAACTCCTTCTCTCTCTCTATACCCACGAAATTATGAAGTGTATCAGTACTAAATCAAGTCATTAGCAAGCCAAGAATAGATCATGATGATCAGATTCAAGATCAAAGCATGAATGAGGTATAAACCTTAAATTTCAAAATCCTTAAAATTTTATGTTAATGTTGTTAGTGATTGGTTAGATATGTGTTAGATGGTGTCTTTTAGTGATCTGGGATGTTAGATCATAGATATATAACACTTAGATGCACGAAAATAGCATTTTTAGAAACTGTTCTTGAACCTTCATGTGTTGTTTGACAAGCAAATGTCAGAGGCTTTAGACCCTTCTCTGTTAATGCTTTGTTATGTTTTAAGTTGTACAATTGTTCTTTGCCATGTGGATAATGATCTGCAACTTGAATCAGGGTCAGCTTCTGTCTATATTGCAAGTAATAAGTAGTCAAACCCCATTGACCGTTCACGAAAACTGAGATAAATAACAAGGAAAAGTCAAAGTCAGGTTCAACTTGGGACTATGTGTGCAGCTAGATGTGTAATAGTAATGTATTATAATAACATTGTATGTTAAATAGGATATTGAATTATGTATAAGTGAAGGTTCTCAACCTTGGGGTTAGTGTGTAATGTTTATTGTATAAATAATTTATGTTTATATCTTTCGCAAATAGTTATAGAATGATTGTGCCAGATCCGCGGTGATTTGGGACCCGAATTTGGGGACTTTATAGTTGGTATCAAAGCTATAACCATGAATTTGCAAAGAGCCCCGAGCCTTTTGCTGGTGAAATCCCTTTAAAGGAAGGCACCGAAGCCAGACTTTCCGTAAGGGACGCTGAGCCAGTCGGTAGCAAGTTAATAGGTGATCTGTAAGGTGCTATGGTTGGAAGTACCATGAGTATTACAGTTGGTATTAAAGCTATTGGTTATAAACCTAGGGTAGTGATACCTTAGACTAATAATCGCAGTGATTAGGAGAAGATTTAACTCACATAGAGTTAGTTGGTCGATAAGATTCAAAGAAGAATCTCGACGAATTGTAAAGATACAGAGTTCCCTAACTCTGATAATAAAGTTGAACAGTATTGGTGAATACATAGAGTCTAAAAGACTAATAGTACCGGGATAAAAGATCGTAAAATAAAACGATCAAAACATAAAAATGAATCGTAATATATACGATGAGGTCTCCCCGTGATCTGATATGGATCAATCGAATGATTGAAAAGTTTACAGCAGAGATTTCTGTGTGTCAATTGTACTATGAATTGGTACAGATTTAGGAAAGGATTATGAATATGAATTAAGTGAAATTCGTATTGAGAAGGGAGTTAGAATTAAGTGGGGATTTCAATTGAGGACTTATGTCAGCATCTAAGTTGTATGATTCTTCGTATGGGAGTTGAATTGTACTTGGTGTAACAACCACTTAGTTTCTGGTACAGATAATCATTGAAATGTTTGCGTCGCGCTATTTGTTATATGCTTATTGAGAAGGTGATTCTTTTCGCAGGTGTATAACGGATAGGTAGGGTATAGGTAGAGAATATCAGGTTAAGTACAAGTTCTTAAAACTCATACTTATGGTATGTTCGTGACTCATGATTATATAAAATGTTTATGAACCCCTCAGCGAATGGACGTCAAAGGTCTGACTATGACAAGTTCTTAAACTCATATGATTGTGGAAAGTTTCTGAACTCATAAGTATGGTAAGTTCGATGAACTAGGTATAGTTTTGTGTGAATGGAGTATTGAGGATAATAGGAATAGATAGACTGTTTAAGCAATTGATCATTAGTGGAGACATAGGTTCTCCAAAACTCCTAGCTATTTTAGACTTCAAAATTTTTGGACATCAAGCTAAATACGCACTATGTGCTTTTGAAAATGAATTTTTATTCTCAACTCCTAGTGACCATTGTGTATGTGTGGACTTCGGGCCATCGACACCTCGTTACCTGTTGAGATGATAAAACAGATTTGCAATGATTTTTTAATGGTTTAAAGAATAGTCCATGCTAATTGTTTCGGCTAGAAGAAAATGATTTAAAATATTAAAATGTATTTTATTTACTACTCATGTACCATGTAACCTGGTGCAGAGATGATAAAAAGTTGATGGAGTTGTAAATACAGGAATACATAGTGTTGAATTCGATCCAAAAATCTTTGTCTCACTATTGTATAATGTGTTATGACAAAGTCATGCAATGACGACATCCTCAAATGGACGGTTAATACAGTACGGCATCATGAGGTCATTCTCAAAAATATTTTCAAAAATTTAATTTTCCAACGACGTTTAGCTATACACATTCGTAAATCGATTGAAATTGATTATTGATATGAGTCTACGCTGTTCAATTGAAATTGATTATGAGTCTACGATGTGACAACCCGATATTTTCTATATAAATAAATCATAAATTTTGCGTATAAATTTTTTTTTATTTTAAGGATGAGGATTTGTACAAGATTATGTGTATATGTATTTATGTTGTAAATAAAAATATATTTACTACACGAATATTTACAAGTAAATTTATTGTAGAATTATTGATTATTATAAAGTGTATTTTATAATAATTAATTTTAAGATAGAAATATTTTTATTAATTATTTTCCATGAATATATAATCATATATTATTTAAATAATATATGAAGCGATTTTTTTAGAATAAATATAATAATTATTTTATTATATGAATTTTGTACAGATTATTAAGTTAATTATTTTACCTTAATTATTAATGTTAAATATGAAAGAATAATCAGAGATGGAATCCAAACCCTAATTTTGGATTATTGTCAAGGTATTAGAATAATAATATCATATTAATTATATTTTGATTTTTAGTGCTATGAATATGTACGGTATGTCCGTATTGATAATGGTTGGTCAATTACGGTGTATTTTGACCAAACCCTAGTAATCATGTTAAACCCTAATTTGAGATCCAAATTAGAGTGTGAGATTGTTTTATAAGTGTATAATATTAATTATATCGTGCATTAATGTATTAATTAGGTAAACCCTAATTAAAATTCTGGAAACCCAAATTGCTATAATTAGAGTTTGAGATTGTTGGTTATTGTATTAATGTGATTAATTCACAAGTATTACGATTATAATTGTTAATTTTAGCAACCCTAAATTATTAAATCCTAATTTAGTAATTGGAACCCTAATTGTAATTTGGTAACCCTAATTATCGAAAGAGTAAACCCTAATTGCTAAATTAGCAAAGTCAACAATAATTATATGATCTAAACCCTAATGTCCATTTGTTAGATAATTACAAACTTACTTTAATTAATAAAGTTATTAATTTCAAAATTTAAGAAACTAAAATTTAATTAATTTTATTTAATTTTATTTTTGTGCAAACCCTAGTTGAAAAATCCTACAATTGGTGTTAAACTTTAGGGTTAAACCTAAGGGTTAAACCCTAAGGGTTTGCAAGAATGACAATTTAGCCATTAAATTGGAAAGACAAATGACCATTATGCCCCTTGCATTATTGAAGCTACAAACCTAGGTTTTGACATTAGGGGAGGTGGTTCAACAACTCTCAACAACTCCACATGCATGAATTTGACAGCAACAAGTAAAGCTCAGCCAATTCATTGAATCAACATGTTTATAAATAAGTTGAGAGAGAGAAAAATGTGATTTTTGCTAGCTATTTTTATCAATACTCAACCAACTCTCATTTTCTCTCAAACCAACGAAAATTGCAAGTATTTTAGTCCCTAAAAACAGCCCCACGAAATCTAACCACAAATCAGAAGCCTAGAATCATCAATTGATCATAAAAGGTATAAAACCCTAATTCAAATTCTGTCCAAAAATCTGATGTTAGATGTTAGATTTTTTGTGTTATACATGTTAGATATAGTGTAAATAGATGATCTGGGTTACTAGATGTTAGATCCATAACATCTAGAGGCTCGGATTTGATGTTTTCAAAAATCTGGAAATTATTGTTTTTGTTCTCTGACATCGAATGTCAGAGGCTGTAGATCGTTGTGTGTTTATTATTTTTGTTGTTTTATAGTGTTAATATATAGCCGGATAGGTTGTCTTTAAGCTGGAAGTGGTAGAATAGCTATTTGATATCTGGACTTAAAGTTATTTAAGGTCAAACACCATTGACCGACGTTGACTGCACAGAAATCTGGGTAACCCAGATTACCAAGAACACTCTGACAACGTTATTTCAGAGCTTGGATTTCGCTGTTGTTATTTATTTGTGTTATGTTATTGTTTTGATGTTGTAAACTGGTATATGGAGTATACATGAAAGTCATTATAACACTTATATCGTGACTAGGGTGAAAGATAATCACAGTCAAACTTGGGTTGACCACTTGATTCTGGCGATTTCTGGAAAACCCAGGTGGTTGATGAACAAGGTTTCTGACATGATTTGACCGTGCCAGATCTTGTTCATGTAATGCTTTTAAAGTGATATAGTGTTATTGAAATTGAGACTGACAGTTCGGCTACATGTTAGAGTCATTATATTGCACAAACTAGAACCAGAACGTAAGATAGAAGAATCTAAATATAGTACCATCGACTGTTCTTCATTTTCTGGAAATTCCAGAAATGAAGAACAGATTTGTCAGACTTTTTGGCGACCTAAAATTATCTTATATGTTGATTTATGACCATGAAACCGGTTTGTGTATGTAGTATTACACTTGTACTACATGTGTAATAACATTAGATACCCAGAAAATATTACGATCGTGCATTAAAAGATGGTCAAAGTAGTAACCTGGTAATCTGTCGATGAAGATCTGGGTTGCTTGAAGAACACCAAGAACACCTATAGCGACGGTTCTGTCGCTATAGGTGGTCTTTAGGGACAGACAGCATTATTATTTTCTAAAAATTATATAAAAAATAGAAAAAAATAATTTTTAATTATTAAAAATACAAAATAAATTATTAAAAATTATTTTAAATTCTAAAAATTAGTTTTTAATTATTTTAAATATATTTCATAAATATTTAATATTTTTGGAATATTAAAAGTATTTAATTTATTTAATTATAATATTAAATAAATTATTTAAAAATGATTTTTAATTCATGAAAAATCATTTAAAATTATATTATGATATAAGAAAATAATTTAAGTTATTTTTGATAACTTTTAATATTATGTTATAATTTTCATTAATAAATTAATATTAATGATAATTAAGTTATTTATTAAATGAATTAAAAATGATTTTATTATATTAAAAATTATTTTAAATAATAATAAGATATTTAAAATATTTTAAGTTATAAAATATAACTTTTAATATTTAAAGGTAAATTTCATTAATTAATTATGATTAATGATAATAAAGTTATTTAATAATTATATTAAATAATTTAGTTTAAAAATGATTTTAATATTATAATAATCATTTTAAATGAAAATAAAGTGTTTAAAGATATTTTAAGTTATAAAATATAACTTTTAATATTTAAAGGATATTTCATTAATAATTTAATATTAATGATATATTAATGATATTAAATTTATTTAATAATTATATTAAATAAATTGTTTAAAAATGGTTTTATTTATTTAAAAATCATTTAAAAAGGATATTAATGATTTAAAAATATTTTAAGTTATAATTATTGACTTTTAATATTTGGATAAATAGTTCATTAATATTTAAATATTAATGGTAATTATTTAATAATGATTTTAAATGTTTTAGAAATCATTTAAGGGTATTATAAATACTTTAAAAATATTTTGAGTTATTATACATAACTTTAATATTTTGGCAATGGTTTCATTAATAGTTTAATATTACTTAGATATTAATGATAATAGAATTGTTTAAATCATTTAATAATGATTCTGATATTTCAAAAATTATAATAAATGATAATAATTATTTAATAATTATTATAAGGCCATGAAAAATAGTGCGACTGATGTTTAAGTTATCCAAATGGATATTGAACTACGGATTAAAGTCTTAGACTCGATATTTAACCGATAAAGCTGTCGGTAGACTGACATAGATCAGAAATTGATCTGGACTTAGATAAATTGGTTAATTAACTGTTTATTTGTGATTCAATGGTTATCAAGGTTGTATGACAATGTGATTAGGAAGGTGTTGATGTTTGATTATGAGTCAACGATTGTTGAACATGTGTGATAATGTGAATAGGGAATGTGCTGACTGCAATAGGCAGTGTTATGTGTACGTTATGTTGTACTAATCAGTAAAATAATCTGATTAATGTTAGGTGATTTCATAAAAGATAAAACTAAGTTGCAAAGTGTAAGCAGCGCATCAGGCAAGTATCCTAACTTTGCATTTTCTTTATGCAATGGACAGAAGTGAGAAGTTCAGAATTATTATTATTATTGTACAGATTGTTAAACTTATATTATATACGCCCATTGATTATCAACATGTTAGTATATGATAATTCAGTTATATATATTCTGTTCGTTAATTTTTATAAATGATTATACAAGTGTCCCCACTTGAATAATCATTGTATTTAATCGCATGTTGATACACCTTTGATATACATATATGTTGAACTATAGATAATTGTTGAACAAGATAAGACCTTTGTTATAAAAACCCGACAGGTATGAACATCCCGATAATGGGAAAAATTTTATGCGCCCAAGGCGCACAGAGTGAACGATAACATCGTTCTTATACATGTAGTATTGATCAATACAGGGTACAATGGGGCTGATCACCCTCCGTGCCCGTAAGTCATGACGGTTTACAGATGAATTTCTGTTCAAACCTTTTCGAAAATGAAAACAATGTTCATAGTATGTCACAGAAATCCCATGTATAGTCAATACGTAGTTTCAAAAATTTGAAAGAGGGTTGTTATGTTAATATTATTGGTACAGATTACTTCACAACTACTGACTAGTTGTAGAAGAATATTATAAAGAAAACATTTAAATTCTTTCAGCCTATATATATATATAATACTTGCTGGGCACTCAAATGCTCATCCTTGCTTAATTTAAATGTTTTCAGCTAATTGTGAAGGACCAGAAGGATCTGTCAAGAACAAGGGAAAAGGGAAAGTTGCTGAATGATTTTTTTTGCTACTGTTTGTAATAGTTTTAGATTATGAAGACTAAGATATATATATATTTATATATGTTATGACATGTAATGAATGTTTAAAGGTTACGAACTTGGGAGAAAGACTCTGATGTATTTATATATTTAAGTTTAAGTTTTATATTATTGTTATTATTATTAGTAGTATTCCGCTCATAGAAATGGTACCGAGTTCGGGTTTCAAGTATCCGGGTTCGGGGCCTCACATACGCTATTCAATTCAGCTAGACTAATGTTTATGAAAACTCTAAGCGTTCTTTGAAAATTTTCCCGAATGAAATTATTTTGGTGAGAATTCCGATAAAGACCGAGGTAAGAAATTTTTGTGCGCCTAAGGTGGATGGGATAGAAGGAACGGGAAAAAATTGTTCCAACCAATAATACTTGGCCAGTACAGGGCATATCAGGCTAATTACCCTATGTGTCTGTAAGTATGACGGTTTTGCAAATGAATTTCTGTATAATGCTTTCGAAATTGACAGAAAATAGTCTATATAACTCCTCAGCACTAATTGAAAACTTTTACTCTTGTAAGGGATGTATTGGGTAGCATGTGATGCTGTGTATGAATGGTGAATGGTGCACGGTATAAGGTGTAAGTTGAATTTCAAGGACGAAATTCTTAAAAGAAGGGGTGAATGTGACTACCCGAGAGTTTAGAAAATTATTTAAATCTTAAATGATGGATTAGAGGTTGAATAATAAACCTAGACAGAAAATAAGTGAATGGATTTGATATTTCTGTGATGGAATTTTAAGGATTTCAAAATGCTGTGAAAGATTTTGGTGGATTTAAAATCTTTTGGTAAAGATTACTAGGGTTAAGTATATAAGTGTATATGTTATGTGTATATGGTCATACATGTGTACAGTTTGTGATTAAGGTTCAAGGGTTGACCCGATAAATTATATCAGTGTTAAATCCTAATATTATATTAGAACGTCAATGTTCAGTTAGAAAACCTTAACGATAAGATAAGAAACCCTAATATCGGCTCTGGAAACCCTAATTTCAGATTTTGAGAATTTGAAACCCTAATTTGGATTACAAAAACCCTAACTTGGGAATTCAAATGCTAGTATAAGGCTTAAGTGTATTAATTACAAACTTAATTAGGGAATAACCCTAACTGATTAATTAGAAACCCCTAATTGCAAAATTAGAAACCCTAATTTCTAATTAGAAATAATAATTGCTAAATTAGGAACCCTAATTGCTAATTTTGCAAACTTTATGTTAATTTGTAAATTTTAAACTTAATTTCCAAGTTAAATTTGAATAGAAAACCTAATGTAATTAGAAAACCCTAAATTACAATTTTGAAAGCTTAAATTTCTATTTTTAGCCTAATAAAAAATCCTAGTAAAGTAATTGTGAAACCTTAGGGTTAAACCCTAAGGGTCAAACCCTAAGGGTTAGTTAAGATTATAAGTATGCCATTAAAATGGATAACAAAAATGTCTAGAATACCCTTTTCGTATTCTTTATTTAGGTAGTGTGCAAATCTTGCCAAAATAATGAGTTGGTGACCTAATATGTTGACCATGAGCTCTAAAACATCAGATATTCCAGCTATTTTATCAGCCAACTTTCATTTCATCATACCTTTTATAGATTAAAGAGAGAGAAAATCAAGAAACAAAGTTCATTTGCATCCTTACACTCAACCAACTCCTTCTCTCTCTATACCCACGAAATTATGAAGTGTATCAGTACTAAATCAAGTCATTAGCAAGCCAAGAATAGATCATGATGATCAGATTCAAGATCAAAGCATGAATGAGGTATAAACCTTAAATTTCAAAATCCTCAAAATTTTGTGTTAATGTTGTTAGTGATTGGTTAGATATGTGTTAGATGGTGTCTTTTAGTGATCTGGGATGTTAGATCATAGAGCTATAACACTTAGATGCACGAAAATAGCATTTTTAGAAACTTTTCTTGAACCTTCATGTGTTGTCTGACAAGCAAATGTCAGAGGCTTTTGATCATTCTCTGTTAATGCTTTGTTATGTTTTAAGTTGTACAATTGTTATTTGCCATGTGGACAATGATCTGCAACTTGAATCAGGGTCAGCTCCTGTCTATATTGCAAGTAATAAGCAGTCAAACCTCATTGACCGTTCACGAAAACTGAGTTTCTGGGCAACCCAGAAATCCAGATTTCGTCTGCCAACATTTTCTGACCCTCGGATCTTGTTGTATGTTAGTGTTTAGGCCATGTTTTTGTTTGATAGTTATAGCCTGTCATGAGGACTACACAACAATGACTTTATATCACTCAGATCATGATTAGGATCGAAAATAATTGTGGTCAAAGTAGGTTGACCAATCTGCCTCAAGAACAAATCTGGAAAACCCAGATTCTTCAAGGCCCATTTTCTCTGACAAGGTTTGACTGGGTTGAATCTTGTGCTTGTGATATTGTTATGATGATCTAATAATATATAAATGTTCCCTGCCATCCGAACAACAAGATAGAACCATTAGATCATACAAAGTAAGCCCAAAAAGTAAAGATTTAAGGGCTCAAACTAGGCACTATGAACTGTTCTTCATTTCTCGAAAACCTAGAAATGAAGAACAACTTCTGACAAGGTTTTAATTGGCTAATATCTCATTGATGTGTTGTTGTTTGAACCTGAATTTGGTTTGTTATTGTAATATTGCATCGATACTACATGTTTAACACATCAAACTGTCCAGAAACATAATCAACAAAGATTTAGACTTGGTCAAAGTAGGTACTCTGATCATGGGAAATGAATTTCTAGGTTGGGTGAAGAACACTCAAGAACACCTATAGCGGCAGTTCTGTCGCTATAGGGCCCTTTAGTGACACTTAATTTATGAAAATTAGTTATTTTATTAAATAAATAGAAAAAAATAGTTTTAAATTATTAAAAATACATAATAAATTTCTAAAAATTATTTTAAAGCCTAAAAATGGGTTTTTAATAATTTTGAATATATTTCATAAATATTTAATATTTTTGTAATAATAATGGTATTTAATTTATTCAATTATATAAATTATTTAAAATGATTTTAATACATAAAAAATCATTTTAAATTATATTATGGTGTTAAAAAATATTTTAAGTTATTTCTAATGACTTTTAATATTATGTGGTGAATATTTTTTAATTAATTAATATTAATGGTAATTAATTTATTTAATAAATGTATTAAATAAATTATGGAAAAATATAATTAATGATTTAAAAATCATATAAAAATAATTTAAGTGTTATAAAAATATTTTAAGTTGTAAAATATAACTTTTGATATTTTTGTCATGAAAATATTAATATTTTAATATTAATAACAATTATCAGATAATGGATTTAACTGTTTAAAAAATCATATATGATTTTTAAGTATTAAAAACACTTTGATATATTATAAATATATTATAATATTATGTTATAATTTTCATTAATGTTTAATATTAAATAAATATTAATGATAAAGGAATTATATGGTATTTAAATTATATAAATACGATATTAATGATTGAAAAATCATGGTAAATGGTAATAATTATCTAAAAATTATTATGAGCTTCTGAAAAATATTTTGACAGGTAATAAATAATCTAAAATATATGTGAACCAGTTTAGACAGAGTCTTATAGATAATAGGCTCGTAAATTGTCCGAATAGGCCGTTGGGATGTCAAAATTGTACCGAATTCAACTCAGATTGTAATAGTCTGACTTGATGCTAAGTATTATGTGCTGTATAGACCGATAGGGTTATGTGTTATCTATTTAGGTTATTTTATACTGTGATGATATTATTATAACTTGGAGATCAATATTATTAATACTAGGTCTTCAGTCAAATCTATATAGATTGCGCAACAGTAATCAATGGTACATGGAAGTTCTCTAACTCAACCTCGAGTTGTTCTTTCAAATTGTGCTTATGGTTAATCATTACTGATAATCATGTCTATGAATTATTGATTCGCACTCTGTGCATATTATATGTGTTCATCAGGTATGAAAGGCTGGTCACCTTCATTACCATCTAGTCCAGTTATTGTTGTTTATGTTCATTATTGATATACATTCATATCGTCCTGATCGTTCAGTTATGAAATTTGATTCCTGCTAGTTCACAATCTTTATATTGTTGAGCGTAGCCAGCCTATTATTCAAATTCTTTCAATCATGATAGATCCTCAATTAAACTTATACTTACTAGGCAAACTTGTTGCTCACCCTTGCTATATCATGATAAACATTACCGATTAAGGAAAATACGTCAGATATAAGGAAAAGTCAAAGTTAGGTTCAACTTGGGATTATATGTGCAGCTAGATGTGTAATAGTAATGTATTATAATAACATTGTATATTAGATAGGATATTGAATTATGTATAACTGAAGGTTCTCGACCTTAGGGTTAGTGTGTAATATTTATTGTATAAATAATTTATGTTTATATCTTTCGCAAATAGTTATAGAATGATTGTATCAGATCCGCGGTGATTTAGGACCCGAATTTTGGGATGTTACATTTTTCATTCATTACCCTCTTGCATTCTAATTTGATGATAACCACTTTTTAAATTAAATTTTGAAAATATGTAAGACCCATGTAATTCATCTAATATATCATCTAAATGAGGAATGGGATGTTGATAATTTACCGTAATGTTATTTACCGCTCGACAATCGATGCACATCCTCTATTTTCCATCCTTTTTCGGCACTAGAATCACCGGAACTGCACACGAACTCATACTTTCTCTCACGAATCCTTTCCTCATCAGCTCGTCAACTTGCCTTTGTAACTCTTTCGTCTTCTCAGAATTACTCCGATAAGCCGGAAGGTTTGGAATCATCGCACTGGGAACAAAATAAATTTATTGCTTAATTCCCCGAACATGTGATAGTCCATGAGGAAGCTCCTCGGGAAATACATCTTTGCATTCCTGTAAGAGAGATGAAACAACACTAGGCAAAGATTCATTTGCTTTAGTATTCAAAAGATCCTCTTTATACCGAACTAAAATCACAGGCTGTTTAGAAATCATAGTTCTTCTCACATCACTCTTTTTTGCTTGTATATTCTTTTTCTCTCATCTTTCTTTTTCTCTCTTTTTTTCTTCTTTATTTTTCTTTTCTCCACTCTCTTTTCTTTGTACATAATCTTTCTGCAAATGAATTTGATCCTCATGTATTTGTTGTGGTGATAAAGGACGTAAAGAGATTTTCTTTTTGTCATAAACAAAGGAATTTACATTGGTAAACCCATCATGTTGAACCCTCATATCAAATTGACATGGTCTACCTAATAAATATATATGCCCTGCCTGCATAGGCACCACATCACACAATATCTTATCAACATATAGACCAATAACAAATACAACTAACACATGTGTGGTTACTTTAATGTCTGCATTATCATTGAGCCATTGCAAATGATACGACTGTGGATGTTTGGTAGTAGGTATCCCCAATTTCTCCACCATCATAGTGCTTTCCACATTTGTACATTTGCGTCCATCTATGACTACATAACAGATTTTCACATTCACAATACATCGAGTATGAAATAGATTTTCCCACTGGTCACTGTTCTCCTCCTTAACCTGAGTACTAAATGTTCTTCTTGTAACCAAAATTTCACCATGTATCACATCCTCACCTATCTCCTCTAATGGTGGCATAGAATCGGTGTCGTTCTCTTCCCCATCGGTCTCCACATCTTCATTGTTAAGCAACAACATTTTCCTTTGATTTGGACATTTGCTAGAAATATGTCCCCTATCTTGACACTTAAAGCATACAATATCATGATTATGCCAAAAAGAAGGTTGTTAATTTTTACCTGGTATATCTCGGCTAGTTGATCCTTGCTATAAGAATTCAATTAGGTGAAAGTAATGATAGATTTTAAAGATTTATAAAATTAATTTATCCAGAGTTCAAGAATGTCCAAATTGTCAACATAATACTGCTTTGTAGAGTAAAATTCAAGAATAATATTCATGTATCAAAAATAATTTGGACAGAAAAGAAATCATTTTTTGGCATGAATAGTACCTGTAACACCCCCAAAATCCGGTCTATCTTCACACCCGAATTTCGTACGTCACGAGTACATCATTCATCCCAAACATACATCATTATATACTGAAATATAACAACATACATTCCAATTTCCCAGGTTCTAAAACCTTATAACTCCTTTCATTACAAATAATGATAATTACATTATTCTTTATATCTTACAAGAGTGACTTTCATCCGCCACCAAGGATACTTAACTGTTCATTAAATTAGTTTATAGGTTGATTTTATCATTCTACATTATAAGTCTTCACTTGTTCTTCTCTCTCATTCACATACTGAATGATACTTCATCTGGATACCGATCAACTTGATCGTTACGGGATATTTAAGTTCTTCTAACATCGTACGCTGAAAATGTTTTTCATTTAAAGCAAGTGTGAGCAGTCAATTGTCCAGCAAGTTATAGCAGTTGAACAAACAACTTCAAGAATTCAAACATTCCTTTAGAACTTTAATAGCCGAACAAAGGTTATGAAGCAACTTGAATAATAGGAATAATCTCGATTTCTATCACTTTAAAACAATATTAACTTTCATTTTAAAATACTTTCATTCTTCTACCTTTTTCATACACATTCTGTCTGGCTAGAATTATTAGCACAGACTTAACAATAACGGATCATGTATAAACAGAGCATTCTCTTATTGAACAGTTAAATCACATAACAATTTATCTCATAGAAACACTAAAGTGTTCACATTGTGGCTTAAGGCTTCATACGTTCTACCACCTTGTACAAATATCGTACATTCGCGCATAGACAGAACTTCTCAAGTTCGACATCTGAGAAGCTTAAGAAACTAGCATTCATTTAGAATATAAATGAAGTTAGGAAACGTGCCTTACGCACAACTACAGCTTACGCTAAACTGCTCATTCCAGTTCCTATGTAGTACATAAGAAAAATAACACATACACCAATTAGTAATGTATATTTGACTTATTCATTAGTTTGCTTAACTTTATTTCTTAGGGTTCGCGTTCTTGCAACCTAAGTTTACGTGACAAATTTCATTACCGTTCTACGGCTTCATGACATACGAAGATGTCTTACTTATACGTTCATCATCTTTGATGTTTTACATTCTTATCTTCTTCTTATAACTTCTCCAGGACTCAACACACATCACTTCTTTGCTAGTAGTCCATATGGTACTCTCAGTGGTTTCCCACAAATAACCAACAAATAAATTCCCGTCTCGTCTACACTGCCATCACAGTGAGTTAGATCGGTTGCCAGTTTTGTATATACCTTCGCTCTCTAAAGGAATTTTTTAGCCCAACTCCCATATGTCAACCATCAAAGGTTACGATTGCACTACAACCTACCTTATCTTAACTTATCTGAACTATTAAACTATAATCTTTGTTAAGTCAAATTCTCATTCCTTATGGCTTCCTGGCAACTAAATACCACACCTCAGGATTCACTCTTTATCATCTAAGTCATACAGTCTTTTGTATACTCAGAGCGATCATTCTAGTTAATCATTAACTCGGCTTCGTTACGTATTGTCTTTAATTCAACTTCTTTATCATTCACGGTTTAATCATTGGTCTTCATTATCATACGGTCAAACCATACACGGAATGTAGGTTCAGCCCGTTTAATATTTGCGTACACTCAACCTTCACGTCGGTTAAAGTGTTCAACGCTTACATTTCATTCTGATATTCTCATCTGACTCACATTCGGCTTTTAATCTTCTTACCGTTCGCTACGGCTTTCTTAATAGCATTCGTTATTCTTCCTTAATGTCGAAGCCATACGGTTTGCGATATGCTAAGACTGGTCATTCAACGCAAATGCGTTGTGTTCACAGCGTCTATACGCTTTACACTTATTTCTCAATACCATATCATAACATTGAAATGTTATACATTACTCTCATCACTCAACGTCTAAGGAATCACAATTATAGCACTCCCTCATGCTCGTTTATCGCGACTACGGTCCCCGGATATCAGTTCCATAACCCGCGTTCATATTCTTTTAATCTCGTTTAATCTTTTCATTCAACCTTCATTAAAGGTTTCAAACACTTGATTAAGTGTTACATTAGTTGAACATTATGTTATTTATCTTTCTTTATGTTTCCCCCAAGAGCTGAGCAGTTAAAAGCCCTTCTCTGGTTTTTCCCCCATACTGGCGCTGCGGCGCCACTCTCCCTTCTATCTCTCGCGTTACGGCACGAGTTTGCAGCACCCAGCTCCCTGGTCTGGCGCTGCAGCACCGCCTTATAAGGCATTGCTTGCTTCGCGGCGCCAAGCCCTAACCCTAGAATTTTTTTTTAAGTCTTTGATCGTTCTGAGATGCTTACTTCCCGCTTCAATAACTTATTCGTTATAACTTGGAACGAGGTCGTTCCAAAGCTATTATTTTCCTTATCATACGTACTTCAATACCCCTAAGATAGAACTTCGTTCTGAATCTATTAACATGCCATTCAATTGGCTTGATCTTCACCCTTTGTTCGTTTTACGTTTTTAACGCTCTTCGTTCGCTCATCCGTAATTCGGTTATTCGAACTCGGAACTCATTCGTTCTTGAGTCCATGACTCATGTTTTCTATATTCTCTTACTTTCTTATGAAACCCTACACATTCGGGTTCATTTACTAACTTTCTAATTCTCGTTCGTCTTTTACGAAATATTTACCATAACTTTGTTCTAGCTCCATTTTAATCCGTTCTTCTTGAAAGTTTCTATCGTTCCTAACCAAGCAACAAGCATCTAACTTATACACGATGGATTTAAACTTGTCCATCAACAACAATTATACTACGATGGTTTTAAATTTGTCCATCAGCAACGTTCTTCGTGTTCTTCGCGTGTTCTTCGTTTGTTCTTCATTTTTAATCGATATTTTGATTACGATTTCACTTTTTCTTAGAATTTGATGTTATAGAACACCATTCCTTACTTATTTAACCTACTCATTCATATAATATACTCGGATCGTTCTAATTCATTATGAATCGTAAACTTCCTTAATAAATTTATAAACTAAACTTTAAATTCTTATTTCTTCATTTTCTCATGATTTCAACCATATAAAATCATTCTTACATGTTTTACTTCATATTCTAAATAAACAATGTTTTAACATAGAAAAATTCATTAAAAGTTCGATTTTCGGATTACCTCTCTTTTTTAATCTTCCTCCGTCGGACAAAGGTTACTCACGAGAAAGCTTTTCCGCTTCCTTTTCCACTTCTTTCTCCCATCCGAACTCTCTCTCTCTCTCTCTCTCTCTCAAAGTGTAGGATTTTCAAAATCCCAAAATAATGAAATAAGCTTCCTATTTATAGAAAACCAAGGCTAAGGGTATTTTAGTCATTTCGCCCCCTAAACCTCCTTACTATTCATGACTTAAGCACTAAGTTTACTTAGTCCTTAAGTTTACTTAGCCCTTAAGTTTACTATTTCCACCTTCTTAATTAACCTCCTTACTATTCACGAAACTTAGCCCGTAAGTTTCGTGGTTCTGTCTTTCGGGTCTCGTCCGACAGTTTTAAAAACTGCGATTCTCGGAATCCAAATATTTTTGGATATTTCGTCTTTCCTTTACCGATTAACTTTTACTTATTCTTCGGATTTCTAAAAAACTAAAAACACTTTTTGGTGTCAAGCGTTTTCCTTCACTTTTTCCCCTAACGTAGTTAAACGAGTGAAAAGTACATAACAGTACTTTTCGTCATTTTTATTTCGTTCGATTTCTACATGTTTTTCGAGAAAAACTTTAATCGACTTACTTAACTTTTCACGACATATTATCGTCAAATCTTTGGACGGAATGTCATTTTTTTTGCAAGATTTGTTTGTATTAAAGAACAAGAAAAACAATGGCTAAGGGGCATACCCCAGAATATAGTAACATCATCTAAAGAGCAAAGATGAGGATACGATACAAGGAAGAGATCCCTACCATCCTAGTGAGTTACCAACCAATTACAATAGTAATTACAATTTGTGTCTTTGATGAAGGATTTACTGGAAGAAAGTCTTGATTTAATGATATTGATAGTGTCCTTTGCAAGAGACCTAGGTGGAATGGTAGCACCCTTGTGCAACTTTGTGTTCATAGCTTCCCAAACTTTGTAGAAGCAAGTAGCTATTGTGAGACTCAAAATGTTCTTGGTTAGCTTAGAGCCTTGGTAGTTGGTGAGATAGCCAATTAGAGCATCCCATGTTAGTGGGATGGAAGCCCAATTTCCTAAGGCAATTGCATTAGTTAGGATAACAATAGAATATGCACATTCAAAGAACAAATTCTCAAAAGTTTCAAGGTGTTGGTTGCAGAGAAGATAATTCCACGTCCTCCCCGTGTAATTCTTTGTTCGGTCATTCGTATATAGTTTCCTTAGCAGTCCCAGCCACATCATAAATGAGTATCTTGGCACATGAAATTGGTGCCGAAGGATTGAGCTCCAGGGTACCAATGAGGTCCTAGTCCGAATAGAATCCCAAATCTGATTGGACTTAACCGAGTGTAGAGCTTGAACGTCTCATAAAATTTTGTCATTCTGCCTAAGAGGAATTGGAACTTGAAGAATTTGTTGTCGAAAAAGAATAACATCATGATGATTGCTTGTCGGGAGATTCCATGAGGAGTTCAATATAATATGGCTAACCTTCGCAGTGGATGGAATACCTGAGTTGGACAGTAAAGTTGTGGAGGGGTTGATGGAGGCACCATTCAACCACGGATCATACCAAAGAGAAGTTTGAGAACCATTCCCAACGCAGTACTTCAGATGTTAAAGAGCACATGGACGAAGCTTTAGGATTTGTTTCGAAATCCACGAGCAATCGGGGCCTGCTTTAACCTGCCAAATAGACTTGTCCTTCAATAGAGTGTTTTGAATCCATTGTGTCCAAAGTGACTTAGTATCAAGATTGATAATTTGAATGAAGTGTTGCATCAATAAAGCAGTGTTCCAGTCAAGGATGCTTTTTATGCCTAATCCACCTTCACTTGTTGGTAATGTGAGTTGAGACCAAGCCACTTTATCCCTAAACTTACACAGATTCGTCCCTTTCCACAAAAATCTACTAAGAAGGGAATGAATCTCATGGAGAACAGCCTTAGGGAGCATGAAATGCTTGCCCCAGTAGGTTTGGAAGGAACAAAGAATAGAGTTTATCAACTGAAGACGACCGGAGTAAGCAAGGTCTTTGGAAGTCCAGGTAGAAATTCTAGAGGTTATCCTTTGTACAAGTGGAACACAGTCGGCATAGGATACTTTTCGAGATAGCAATGGAACTCCAATGATTTTTGAAGGTAGCGAGCCTATCTGAAATCCAAGTAATGATAGGATACTATTCATGGTTTGAGGATCAGTATTTGAGAGAAAGCATTGACTTTTGTGTGCATTAGGGATCAGACTAGAGTAAAGAGAGAACGATTGGATGCAGGAGTTAATAATGTTGACCGAAGGTAAGCTCGCATGGCAGAAAACAAGGATGTCATCTGCGAACAGAAGATGGGTAAGTTGGCAAGCTTTGGCCATCCAATGAAAAACAAACTCTTCAGCTGAGGTCCCTTTTCTGAGTTTTAGAGAAAGCATTTTCATCACAAGAAAAAACAGGATAGGGGAGAGGGGATCTCCTTGACGAAGCCCACGAGAACTACCAAAGAAGCCGGCAAGAGTACCATTTAACTTAATGGAGAACATGGCAGAAGTAATACATGCCTTGATCCAACCAATGAAAATTAGGGGGAAATGAAAAGCTTTAAGGACATCCAGGAGGAACTCCCACCTAACCGTGTCAAAAGCTTTCCAAAGGTCAATCTTGAGAGCACAACGAGAGGGGCCAGATTTCCTAGAGTAACCTTTGAAGAGATCTTGAGCGAAGAGTATATTGTCACTTATACTTCGACCATTAACAAATGCCGATTGGGCTTGGTAAATCAATAAGCATGGGAAAAACCACCTTAATCCTATTCGCAATGATTTTTGCAATATATTTATAAATGGTATTGCAGCAAGAAATATGATGGAAATTAACCATGGAAGTTGGGTTAGGACATTTGGGAATCAATGCCAAAGCAATGGAATTCATCCCTTTGGTTAGCCGGCTAGTTGAGAAAAAGAACTGAACAGCCTGAGTAAAGGATTCCCCAACAATGGACTAGCATTTAATAAAGAAGTTCACATTGAATTCATCCAGTCCTGGGCTCCTATTACGATTCATAGAGTTAAGTACCTTGAAAATCTCAGAATCAGTGATAGAAGCACTTAGAAGAGAGGCTATTTCGACATACCGAACTCTCGAAAAGACTTAGGTTATTCAAACCCTAACCCTTAGGTTTCGTCGGATGAAGAGTGCCTATTTCGTCTTTTTCCCCAGAAATATTTGTGTTTTCGAAAAAAATTTATTTTCATCTTGAACATTCTTACTCGTTCAGTCTAGCTCGTAGCTAGAATCCTCCCGACTTATAATCATCCTATATTCTAGAACGATTAATAAACACATAGCACATAATATTATTAATAAAAATTCATTTTATTAATAACTAATTCTTTAAATCTTAAATTCTGGACAATCTGAATTTTTGGATTGTCACAGTACCCTTGTTGAATAGTACCCAAGTGAATAATACCCCGTCAATAGTACTTCTTGAATAGTAACTCATGAATAGTACCCCGACATGAAGAGATTAAAGTTTTACAAGAATGTTCAAAAAAATATTTTTGTGAAAAGATACTAGATGAAACGCAAATTTCAAGGATATTCTACTAATTTCAAGGAGTATAGAAGCAATACTTAACAAAATGAGTGTAGAATTCGGAATCTGAAACGAAATAATATTACTTACATACTACAGTGTATAGAAGAAAATATTATTTCTTACGAATATTGAACAAAAATAATATCTCTTATGACTGTTGAACGAAAATAATATTCCTTACGAATATTGAACGAAGATAATATTCCTTACGAATATTAAACGAAAATAATATTTCTTATGAATATTGAACCAAAATAAAATTCCTTACGAATACGAAAAATAATATCGTAAGCGAATATGAAATAAATAATACCCCTTACCAGAAAAGGAGAGTATTTCTGACTTGTAGGGCAAGGATATTCTTGAAGAAAACTTGTACTATTTTCAAAACTCAAAGCTCCCTTAAACTTTAAAGAAATACGCTTAATATTATAGAAGAAGAATTCTTTGATTCTGATGTGATTTTCATTTCTAAACTAAGCATCATATTTATAGGAAAATGGCACGGTACTATTTGAAAAGAAAAATCACGAACGCTGTAAGACCCCAACTTTTATGAATAAAGATTTAATTTTCTCAAAATATCTTTTTGAATAATAAGGTGTGGATTTGATATAATGTTATAGTTGTGGGTAATATTTATAAATTTTGCAAAGTAAGCAAGTTGTCATAAAATATTCGTTTGGTCGGGAAATATTCGTACAATGGCATAATCATTGGTGGACCCCACAATGGAATTACTGTCGGAGTTAAAAAACGACGAAAATATCTTTTTTTTTTTAAATTAACGACGAAAATTTTACCGTTAACTGTTGTAATACCCGGTGATAAAAGTACAATAATACGCGTGATTGCATAATAGCACACAATATTGATTATTGTTTCTTACGTGAGAAGTCACTCAGTTATACTCAATTATTACTACAGTAATTGCTGTGTAGTATCTCACATTATTGATTCAATTATTGTCACAATATTTTATATTATTAAATCAATAATTGAGATGACAAAGTTATTCATATTATTATTTGTATTATTGACAATGTCTAGAATGTTCTGTCGATGAAAGGAGCTTGGTCACCTAATTGCGCGCCAATAGGGAGAAATCCTTATCGGAAAGCCCCCTCTTTCCTGGGAATGATTTGGTTGTTAAATATTATGAGTTATAATAATGATGAATAAATGTTATTAAAAATGTATTTTGTGAAGCCAAGTGAATTGAGATAAATAGATGGGTTTTTTATGAAGTATTTGTTGTAAATTTTGCTTATTATATGGACCCCCACTTACTCATTATTCAAAATAATCGGTAGAAAGTTATTCAGTATATATATATATATATATATATATATATATATTATATATAAGTTTTGTTTTATTAGATTATATATAGAATATATTATATTTTATTTAAAGTTTTCATTTTATTAGAATATTTTATTGCATAGTGCTGCATAGTAAATCAAATTTTTCGTCGATTCAGTCGCCCGTGAAGGTTTTACAGTGCATCCGTGATTTTCTAAATTAAAATAGTATCATGTCATTCTCCTATAAATAGGATGCTTAGTTTAGAATTAAAAATCATACCAGAATCAGAAAATTTTTCTTCTATAATATTGAGCGTAAATTCTTTTGAGTTTAAGGAAGCTTTGAGCGTAGAAAATTGTATAAGTTTTCTTCAAGAATATCCCCGCCCTATCAGTCAGAAGTACTGTTGGGTAAAATCTATATACGCACAACATGTAAGTATACGTAGTCAACAAGTAATAGAGTGATGAGTAGAGTATCGTTCCCACATAAACTAACTAGCAATATCCTTAACTTACAATTATCAATTTCCTATTAACCCTAATTTTATTAAAAAATCAACTCAATAATTATAATTGAAGAATCTAAGTTAAAGAATAATTAAACTAACATAGAATAATCACAAATATCAAAATCTGGAATTTTAAACAATTAATGAAGAATCAGACTTATGATTTCACCCTAAGCTTCACTCTGATTCTAACATCTTTATTCCAATTCAATGCACTATCCCAATTTATTAATCAAGAGCACGAACATAGTATTAACCACCTCTCGATACACTAATACCGTATTAACGTCAATCCACAATTAAGATAGAAATTCGTTAAACACCTTAATAAACTATCCCACTATATCTCTATCTGAATTACAATTGAAGAAAGTTTAAGAATAAGTTCTCTATCCGATTACATGTGATGTCAAGCATATCTCTACCTTAACATTCATCATGATTAAGCTATTCACAAAATCATGAACACATGTTATATCAACTAGGTCTAGATTTGAATATCCTCTCCCGATTCCATCCAATTCCATAAAGAATTGTTGATCAAGCAATTCATAGATTCAAGCACAAATCAATATATATATAAACTGGAAATAGATTATTAAATTGGAAATTAAAGTTTACAAAATCATTGATTCACTCAAGGATCCATCATAAACCTAAAAAGTGAATTAGTTCATGTCAAACGAAATAAATAATGAATAAATCATAGAAATCATTCTTTCAATTACAAATAATAATCTAATGCGTAGAATATTGAAAAACACCCTTCACGTAGACTAGAATAACAACCGTCTTGAAAATCTCCCGAAGTACTCCTCCACGCTTGCTCTCAAAAACTCAGATTAGATCTTCGTAATTACTCCTCTTGTTCTATTCCAGTTGTTGATAAAGTAATAGATATCTAGCATGCAAGCTCCTGCCGCAATTTCCTTCAATTAGAGTTCCATTGTCATGCACTTTGCTAGAAACCATACCCAATAAGAGGTTTAATCAAAACAGAACATAGCCAGATTTTCCACCCCCCGCCCCGGCGGGGGTGTAAAAGCAGATGATGCCCGCCCCGGCGGGGGTGTATAGTGCAAATTGGCCCGCCCCGGCGGGCTTGTCTTCTGCTACCTGACATTGCTAATTTTCATGTTGTACTCCATTTTTGCTCTAATTGACCTCAAATTATCCCAATTGATTTCATATATCCGTAAAATGCCTCAACAACCATCCTACACAAGAAATAACATAAAACAAGTAAAAAGGAATATAATCACAATAATTAAGCAACAAATAAGCATGAAATTGATATTGATTCACGTATATAAAATCCACTTATAAAAATCCCCCAAACTTAAACCGTGCTAGTTCTCGAGCACAAAACAACTACATGCAATGCAATGAGGTGAAAAGAATATGACCTAACTAATATGCTTTTGAATCCAACAATATTGTAGAATCAAGATTATCTTAACGGCCTCAACGAAAATAAGCAACTATACAATATCAACCAGAAAAAACCAATCTACAATTCTGTTCTAATCCTCAAATCTTAAGCCATCATCACCGGTATAGTGTTTGTGTGTAACATCCATGACAACCGATGTGGACTCAAATTCAATACATAACCAATCTCTTAGAAGGAAACATGCAATGCAAACTCAAAAATTTCAAAAGAAGATAGTTCCAACTAAAACTAAACAGTCACTAATCTCAGGGGTTCAAGCAAGGTACTTATACTTTATTCATATATATATATATATATATATATATATATATATATATATATATATATATATATATATATATATATATACGGTCCGGCTCTAAAGAGAACCTTAAAGAGCGAACCAAAGACGAATCGTCATCTTTAGTGTCTATGGCGACGGTTCGATCCGTCGCCATAGCCATGTAGTCTTTGGCGATGGGTCGAACCTTCGCCATAGACACCAAAGACGACGGTTCATCTTTGGTTCGCTCTTTAAGGTTTGCTTTAGAGCCTCTTCGTATATATATATATATATATATATATATATATATATATATATATATATATATTCCTCTCTCCTTTTTTTTCTTTTTTATATGCGGGGGCTTTTTGCCCTTTTCCCATTTTATAAATTTTTTTTAGATACACATAGCTATGCAATGTCTTATTCCCTTAGGCTTTTCAATGCTACCTTAACAATCTTTCGACCAATTAATCCCAGACCATTAAGACCTTAGGGCGCTAGGTGTAAAGACAATCCCCTCGGGCTTACTTACTCAAGTAACAAAGGCCACAAAACTAGACAAGCATGCCACGGTGTTTATTCATATATTTTTTTATATATAAATAAAGCTTATATACCCCACATAACATCCCCCAAACTAAGGTTCTTGCCTAACTTTAGCCTTTACTATCCATCCTTGTCATTTTATCACTCACTCTAGCATTATCCTTTAGAGACCATTTAGGTACCAATTTGAACTGACTAATCAACACAGATGTTTGTTAAATCGTGCTATTCTTTTATACCAGTTTCAAACAAGCTCAAGATTCGATTCATAGCTAAAAGTGTATCTTAGTTCTAATACTCAATACTGTATTTGTTACTTATTGTCAATCACATCATTAGCCCCAAACAATATGAACCACAACATTGATGGACTTACGCAACACAATATTTACTAACTAAATTTTTATTTTTATTTTTATATAAGGATAACAAAATGCATTATAAGATTATCTATTATGCAATGACAAACATTAACCTAAGCTAGTATGGATGCACCTAAGCTATCATGCAATACTAAATAAAGATGCAATACAGAAATTTAATTGACAAAATGCAAATTAAAACCTAAATGAGCTAAATGCATGCAAACATGTATTTAAATACCCCAAACATAATTAATACAATGTCCTCATTGGTAGAATAATCGAATTAAGTACTTGAGGACTTCCCTGCGTTCGTTTAAGTCTGAGGAGGTGGTTGTTGGTTTTCTTCATCAGAATCACTTGGTGGGAACCTTGGCATTGGTCCAGGTTGTTGGTACGAAAATTGTGCCGTCGGGTTAAAGCTTTGAAGAGTTGTGTTCAAAGATGCGAAAGATGCATTCATAGCATCGAAAATATGATCTTGCCTCATTGCCAATCGCCTTATTTCTCGACGAGTTGCCTTGGTATGTGCATTCATTTGATTTTGGAATGCAAGGAACTGAGAACTAGATATGGCCTCGGCCTGCGATACCTTCTCAGCCCCTAGTTCATCCATTTCTTCATCTTCATCCCCCGATGTCTCTGTAGTATCAACGTCGTCGTCTGAATCCGATGGAAAAATGAAACGTACACCACGTAGATGTGACTCGCCTCCTGCCCATATAGAATACCGAGCTATCATTCTCGAATCAAGCAATGCAAGAGGCAATTGTGTGGGATCATCGTCGGACCATCTAACCCTGGCATTGCGACAAAACCCACAAATTAGTGATGGGTGTGGAAAGCCTCCAAAAAAATTCCCACGTAAGTACCGACGGATTGATGAACAAATTATGGCCCTGACGTCAATGATAAAATCTTGCGCAATGGCGTACAACAGTAACGCCTTCTCTTTGGTGACGTCCGAGGTATGTTGGGATGGAAGTAATTTTGCACATAGGAATACGTACCAGATTTTTCCATACCGGCTAAGGTCCTTGCTATGAAACACGATGCCTTCATTTTGAACCTTTATCCACGATGTTCCCGGCTTTTGTAATCTCCGTGATTATACCATCAAAGTCCGGGTCAGAATTACGGAGATGAGCATACTAGCAGTGGTGAGGCACCCTCAGTTGGTAGTAAGTACTGATGGCGTCTGCACTGAATGCAACCAACCGTCCTAGCACAAATGCGTTGAATGGTTCTTTGTCCTCAGCAATTGCGTAGAATTCTTTGACGATGTTAACGACGGCTGGTTCCAGCTCCTCGATGAATTTGGTCAATCCTTTTTGGTAGACTTGTGGCATAAGCTGCCCATCGCTAGGATCCGGTGCCAACCCCCTTTCCGGTGTAAGGGCTTTAGTGAGCATGTAGTCATACCGGTCGGCGGCGGCGGCACTTGCGAATTTCCGGCGATCGAAGGTGCGGGTTGGTTGAGATGGACGTGAACTCTCCCCCCCCCCCTTTGGCGTTTCGATGATGATTGTGAATCCATGTTCTCCATCTAGTGCTTTCCCCCAAACTTTTCAATTTTCTCCTCTCTAACTCCCAAGTATACTCTATGAATTTTCTATGTCAATTGGTGTGAGATATTTGATATGAGAGGTAGTGATATATATAGAGGTAGAGGGATGGCTATCATTGGTGGAGTGAGGAGATGGAGTTAAGGAATTAATGGGAGCGGTAGTAGTGGGTAGTGGGTGGTGGTTATAGAACTTAATAGCTGAAATGGGGAAGTGGAGAAAGTGAGTTAGTGGTGTGTTATGGGGAAGTGGAGAGTCTAAGTAACTACCACAATCTATTGCTGCCCAGGACCCCCGCCCCGGTGGGGGGGTATTGCACTAGGAAGGCCCGCCCAAGTGGGCATCAATTCTGTCTTCTGAATTCGTGGACCCCCGCCCCGACGGGGGTTGTAGTACTAAAAAGGCCCGCCTCGGCGGGCCATGCTATTGTCAGATTCTTTGTTCTGTTACATGTCGTTCTCTTAATGCTATATTTTTCCATCCTGCAAGATTCAACACATGAAAATTAGTGAGTTTTTGATAACAAAACATAATGTGGAGATGTTAACGAGACTTTTATTATTCTTCTACCTAGCAGTTTAATGAAAACTATGATTAAAACAAATATAAATTGAAAATATGAAAAATAGACTAAAGATTGGTTTGCCTCCCAATTAGCGTTTTATTTTAAGTCGTTCAGCCTGACTACTTCCTGCTTATGTTGTGTCGGTCAATGTGATGGCGATCACGTCGGTGTTGGCTTCTCCACCCCAATAATGCTTTAGACGGTGTTCATTGACTTTTAATGTTTCTAGTGGATTGCGACTGTAGATTTCGACTGTACCATGAGAGAATACCCGCTTGACCGTGAATGGTCCCGACCATCTCAACTTAAGCTTTCCGGGGAACAATCGTAGTCGTGAGTTGAATAAGAGTACTGATTGGACTGGCTCAAATGTTTGACGCAAAAATTTCTGGTCGTGCCATCTTTTGACCTTATCTTTGTATAGTTTGGCATTCTCATAGGCGTGAAGGCAAAATTCATCAAGCTCATTCAATTGAAGTAGTCTCTCCTCACCTACAGTTGTTTGATCAAAATTGAGTTTTTGCACAGCCCAATATGCCTTATGCTGTAGCTTGACCAGTAAATGACATGCCTTCTCGTATAGTAATTAGTATGGAAACATTTCGATTGGTGTCTTGTATGCCGTCCTGTAAGCCCATAATTCATCATCCAGTCGAAGTGACCAATCTTTCCTGCTAGGATTCACCACTTTCTCTAGTATCTTCTTAACTTCTCTGTTAGACACCTCAGCATGTCCACTGGTTTGAGGGTGATACGATGTAGCTACCTTGTGGTTGACCCCATATTTGGCCAAAAGAGCAGTAAATGACTTATTGCAGAAGTGACTACCTTCGTCACTGATAATTCCTCTTGGCATGCCAAACCTCGTGAAGATGTTCTTTTGAAGGAATTTGAGGACCACTTTGGCATCGTTTGATGGTAAAGCTGCAGCTTTAACCCACTTTGACACGTAGTCCACTGCGAGTAAAATGTATTGATTGTTCAAAGATGAGGGGAATGGCCCCATGAAATCGATACCCCATAAGTCAAAAATTTCCACTTCCAAAATTGTTTGTAAGGGCATCTCATTCTGTTTAGAAATGTTGCTCACCTTTTGACATCTATCGGATTGTTTGACAAACTGGTGGGCATCTTTGAATAATGTAGGCTAATAAAAACCTACTTGTAACATCTTCGCTGATGTCCTTTCGTTACCATAGTGTCTGCCATACACCGATGAGTGACACTCATGCAGAATATTCTTCACTTCACTATATGGGACGCACCGTCGAATCATTTTATCTGCGCACTGCTTGAACAAATATGGTTCATCCCACATGTACCATTTCAAATCATGAAGAAATTTCCTTTTCTGTTGTCTTGTGAGGTCAGGTGGTAGAATGTTGCTCACAATGAAATTTGTATAATCCCCGTACCATGGAATTTCTGCTAAAATCCCAAATAGTTGCTCGTCTGGGAATGACTCATTAATCTCACATCTATCATCTTTTGCTTTCCCTTGGTTTTCCAATCTAGACAAGTGATCGGCTACTTGGTTCTCCGTCCCCTTTCTATCCTTTATTTCTAAGTCAAACTCTTGAAGTAGGAGAATTCACCGGATAAGGTGTGGTTTAGAATCCTTTTTCGCTATCAAGTATCGAATCGGTGCATGGTCTGTGTAAACTACCAACTTAGTCCCGATCAAGTAAGCCCAAAATTTGTCAAACGCATACACCACTACAAGCAATTCCTTTTCTGTGGTTGTGTAGTTCATTTGAGTTTCTGTAAGTGTTTTGCTTGCGTAGTATATGGCATGAAACACCTTGTCTCGATGTTGGACCAAAACAGCCCCAACCGCGAAGTCGCTTGCATCACACATGAGCTCGAATGGCATGCTCCAATCTGGTGCGACTATAACAGGGGCTGTAGTTAATTTTCTCTTTAGTACATCAAAAGCTGTCTTGCATTCTTCATCAAAGCTGAACGATGCATCCTTCTCTAACAAACTGCATAGAGGTTTTGTAATTTTATAGAAGTCTTTTATAAACCTCCGGTAGAACCCAGCGTGTCCTAAGAAATTCCTAATACTCTTCACTGAGATTGGTGGAGGCAATTTTTCAATCATTTCCAGCTTTACTTTATCAACTTCCAATCCATGAGCTGATACCTTATGGCCAAAATTATGCCCTCTTCAACCATGAAGTGGCATTTTTCCCAATTGAGTATGAGATTTGTGTCCTTACATCTTTGCAACACCATGACCAGATTCTGTAAGCAAATATCGAAGCTGTCCCCATAGACCGAAAAGTCATCCATGAAGACCTCAACATTTTTCTCCATCATATCTGAAAAAATGGCCATCATACACCGTTGGAACGTTGCAGGTGCATTACATAGCCTAAATGACATCCTTCTGAACGCAAATGTGTCATAAGGGCACGTGAATGTGGTCTTCTCTTGATCCTCCGGAGCGATGACTATTTGGTTGTAGCCAGAGTACCCATCCAACAAACAGTAATATTGGTGTCCCACCAATCTATTTAACATTTGATCAATAAAGGGCAGCGGGAAATGATCTTTTTGGGTTGCCTTGTTTAATTTTCTGTAGTCCATTCAAACCCTCCAACCTGTTACTGTTCTAGTCGGTATTAATTCATTGTCCTCATTCTGAACCACTGTCATTCCTCCTTTCTTCGGCACGCACTGCACTGGACTAACCCATTTGTTGTCGGAAATAGGGTAGATGATGCCAGCATCTAGCCACTTCAAAATTTCTTTCTTCACAACTTCCTTCATAATCGGGTTAAGTCGTCATTATTTCTCCACCGTTGGTTTTGTCTCGTCTACCATTAGGATCTTGTGCATGCAAAATGACAGGCTGATTCCTTAAATATCCGCAATTGTCCACCTAATAGCTAATTTTTGTTCCGGAATCACCCTCAGTAACTTTTCTTCCTACAATTCGTTAAGTGCAGCTGAAATAATAATAGGTAAAGAATTTGAATTGCCTAAATATGCATACCTGAGGTGTTTAGGGAGTGGCTTAAGTTCCAGCTTTAGTGGCTCTTCCAATGATGGTTTCAGTTTTTTTGCAGCTACTTACTCAGTGTGCAATGGTTCAAACGGTGTTCTAAATCTGGAAACAAGTGGCAATGAGTCTAGCATTTGTAGGTAATCCACCAATTCAGACTCGTCGACCTCTTCATCCCCCCAATAATGTTATTTCTAATGGATCGTTTACCAAACTCTTGCTCATATCATCACTAATGATTTGCTCAATTAAATCCATTCGAAAACATTCTTCCTCATCCATAGCGAATTTCATGGCTTTAAACACATTGAATTTTTCTTCTTGATCTTGGACCCTCATAGTGAGTTCTCCCTTTTGTACATCTATGAGTGTCCTACCTATAGCCAATAATGGTCTCCCTAGGATAATTGAGATGTTCTTGTCTTCCTCAAAATCCAGAATGATAAAGTCCGTGGGGAATATAAACTTATCCACTTTCACTAAGATGTCCTCTACTATGCCTCTCGGATATGTGACTGACCTATCCGCTAACTGTAATGTAATGTTCGTAGGCAATGGTGCGGGCAAACCCAATTCTAAGTATACTGACAATGGCATAAGGTTTACGCTTGCCCCCAAATCACATAAACACTTGCTGAAATGCATATTTTCGATTGTGCATGGTATAGTGAAGCTCCCTGGGTCCTTGTGTTTTGGTGGTAATTTCTGATGTAATATCGCACTACACTCCTTGGTTAGTGCAACTGTCTCGAAATCCTCCTATTTCTTCTTCCTTGACAGAATCCTTTTCATGAATTTTGTATAACTAAGCATTTGTTCTAGGGCTTCTGGAAATGGAATATTAATCTGAAGTTTTTTGAATATTTCCAAAAACTTTGCAAATTGCTTGTCTAATTTTTGTTTTTGGATCCTCTGCTGAAATGGTGGTGGTGGATAAGCAATTAGTTTATTATTTAGCTTTGTTTCCTTGTCTTGCTTATCCTCGCCTTTACTTTCTGTACTCTCATTCCTATCATCAACTTTTTCATCCAGAGTTGCTGAATTTTCTGTATTAATACCCTCAAGCTGTTTCCCACTCTGCAATGTGATTGCCTGACACTGTTCATGGTTACCCTTCGGATTTCTCTCTGTATCGCTTGGTAGGGTCCCTTGTGGCCTGCTGTTTAATGCTAAAGCAATTTGTCCTATTTGATTCTCCAAATTCTTCAAGGCTATGGTATGATTTTTCATTGCTGCATCGTTATTAATCATGTACTTCGACACCACTTCCTCAAAATCTAATTTCCTTTTCTGATGTTGAACTGGTTGCTGGTGATTCTGAAAACCTGGAGGATATGACTGTCGTGGAGCGTGATTTTGCTGGTTGTTGCTCCATGAGATATGAAGATGATTCCTATTTCCTTGATTGTATGTGTTCTGGTATGTGTTCTGCAGAATTCGGTTATAATTGCCCACAAACTAAACTGATGTTGGATTTATCGCACATTAATGCGTTAGGTACTCCCCCGGGCACAACTCACATATTATTGTCTCTTGTTGTATTTGATGTGCTTGTTGTGCCTGTGCCCCTGTCATTGAATCCAACTTTTTCGAAAGTGCAGCAATCTGTGCTTGTATCGCTGTCACACCATCTACTTCTAACACCCCAGCTGCCTTCGCCTGTGTTATTCTCGTTGTGGGCCACTGGTAGTTGTTAGCCGCCATGGTTTCAATCAAATCATAGGCTTCCACGTAACTCATGGCCATGAATGCTCCACCCGACGCTGCATCAATACTCGTCCTGAGATTCCCATGTATTTTGTTGTAGAAGGTGTTCATTTGCAGCAACTTGGGCAATTCGTGATGTGGGCATTTTCTGAGCAACTCTTTATATCTCTCTCATGCCACATATAAAGACTCCCCATGTTGTTGTTCAAACATCGTTATCTCGTTCCTAGCCTTTGCAGTTTTCGCCGGTGGAAAGAATTTGGCAAGGAATTTCTGGGCTAAATCCTCCCATGTAGTTATCGAACCGGATGGTAGAGAATGCAAACAACTCTTCTCCTTGTCCCGTAAAGAGAATGGGAACAATCGAAGTCTCCCCGCCCCATCCGAAACCCTATTGAACCTAAAAGTGTCGCACATTTCCAAAAAACTGACTAGATGCTCGTTCGGATCGTCAATTAAAAATCCCCCAAACTGAACTGAATTCTGAATCATTTGTATCGTCCCAGGCTTAATTTTGAACGTATTTACTGCTATTGAGGGCCTGGTGATGCTTTTCTGCAGTTCAGACACCTTGGGTGTGGCGAAGTCCCTTAACGCTTTCCGATCTTCGGCTGCCATTTCCTCTTCTTTCTCAGGTGTTTCAAATTCTTGTCTCGTTTCCTTGATCCACTTACTCAACCTCTAGAACCTTTTCTCAATGTCGTCCTCAAAAGGCAACAAGTCTTAATTTTGGGACCGAGTTTGCATAAACTACTTTCAACACCTAAAATAGAAGAATCAAAACACAAATAAAAAAAATGTCTAAGTAAAACTGGATTAATTAAACTGATATTGTAAAAAAAATATTAAGAATTATACTAAATAGTTCCCGGCAACGGCGCCACAAACTTGTTGGATAAAATCTATATACGCACAACACGCAAGTATACATGGTCAACAAGTAATAGAGTGATGAGTAGAGTATCGTTCCCACATAGAATAATTAGCAATATCCTTAACTTACAATTATCAATTTCCTATTAACCCTAATTTTATTAAACAAATCAACTCAATAATTGTAATTAAAGAATCTAAGTTAAAGAATAATTAAACTAACACAGAATAATCACAAATATCAAAATCTGGAATTTCAAACAATTAATGGAGAATTAGACTTATGATTTCACCCTAAGCTTCACTCTGATTCTAACACCTTTATTCCAATTCAATGCACTATCCCAGTTTGTTAATCAAGAACACGAACATAGTATTAACCACCTTTTGATGCACTAATACCGTATTAACGTCAATCCATAATTAAGATAGAAATCTGTTAAACACCTTAATCAACTAACCCACTATATCTCTATGTGAATTACAATTGAAGAAAGTTAAAGCATAAGTTCTCTATCCGATTACATGCGATGTCAAGCATATCTCTACATTAACATTCATCATGATTAAGCTATTCACAAAATCATGAACACATGCTATATCAACTAGGTCCAGATTTGAATATTCTGTCTCGATTCCATCCAATTCCACAAAGAATTGTTGCTTGGGCAATTCATAGATTCAAGCACAAATCAATATAGATAAACTGGAAAAAGATTATTAAATTGGAAATTAAAGTTTACAAAATCATCGATTCACTCAAGGATCCATCATAAGCCTAAAAAGTGAATTAGTTCATGTCAAACAAAATAAACACTGAATAAATCATAGAAATCATTCTTTCAATTACAAATAATAATCTAACACGCAGAATATTGAAAAACACCCTTCACGTAGACTAGATTCGAAATCGTCTTGAAAATCTCCTGAAGTACTCCTCCACGCTTGCTCTCAAAAACTCAGATTAGATCTTCGTAATTGCTCCTCTTGTTCTGTTCCAGTTGTTGATAAAGTAATAGATATCTAGCATGCAAGCTCCAGCCGTAAATTCCTTCAATTAGAGTTCCATTGTCATGCAAGTTGCTAGAAACCATACCCAATAAGAAGTTTAATCAAAACAGGACATAGTCAGATTTTTCAACCCCCCCCCCCCCGCCCCGACGAGCTCCCTTTCTGTCTAGCTCGATTAAAGACCCCCCCGCCCCGACAGGGGTGTAAAAGTAGATGATGCCGGCCCCGGCGGGCAACCTTACAGTCAAATGGTTATGAAGACCCCCACCCCGGCGGGGGTGTATATTGCAAATTGGGCTGCCCCGACGGACTTGTCTTTTGCTACCTGACATTGCTAATTTTCATGTTGTACTCCAATTTTGCTCTAATTAACCTCAAATCATCCCAATTGATTACATATATCCGTAAAATGCCTCAACAACCATCCTACACAAGAAATAACATAAAACAAGTAAAAAGGAACATAATCACAAGAATTAAGCAACAAATAAGCATGAAATGGATATTGAATCGCGTATATAAAATCCACTTATCAAGTACTCTCTTTTTAAGGTAAGGGATATTATTTTTGTTCAATATTCGTAAGAAATAATATTTTCTTCCATACTCTGTAGTATGTAAGTAATATTATTTCGTTTCAGATTTCGAGTTCTACACTCAATATGTTAAGTATTGCTTCTATACTCCGTGAAATTAGTAGAATATCCTTGAAATTCGTGCTTCATCTAGTATCTTTTCATGAAAATATTATTTAGAACATTCTTGATAATTTTTAATCTTTTTATTCTGGGGTACTATTTACGGGATATTATTCTTGAAGTACTTTTCACCCAGGGTACTATTCATGACAAATATTGATTTTGTCTCTGTCAAAATTATTTTTGATATAATGTTATTCTTGAATTTTACTTCACAAAGCAGTATCATGTTGACAATTTGTACATTATTGAATACTGGATAAATTAAATTATAAATCTTTAAAATTTATCCTTACTCTCATTTAATTGAATTTTTATATCATTGTCATCATTCTCATGCTTATATTGTGATGAAAGTCATCTTTGGCCCGTAGTGCATATATGGATTGTTGATTGGTATGATAATCATGACCTGTAATGTTACAAATGATGTTGTAAAAGTCTTTATTGGCCCGTAATGCATTCATGGACAGTTGTTGGCATGATCATGACTACTGGTGATAATACGAATATCCTTGGCCCATAGTGCATGGATGATTCATGGATGTGATAATAATGAATATCATTGACTCGTAGTGCAAGGATAATTTAGTGACGTGGATTATTTATTGAGATGAGTCTCATAAATAAAATTGATGATAACTTTTAAATCATATAATGAGGACTTCATTTGAGTTTGGATATTGTCTATGAGATAATATTCGTGTAAAAACTCTCAGCTACGCTTTTGTCGTATTGTATAAATGAAGTTTGTATTTAAATTTTGTACCATGTATTTGGCAACTTAGAATGGGTAATGTATACCTATTTTGGGGGCGTCACAGACGCATAGTAATTGAAATTCACGGGCGCTTCTTCGGCTGAAAATTTTAATTTACTAAGCAGCACTATACAATAAAATATTCTAATAAAATGAAAACTTTAAATAAAATATAATATATATGGAGTTCCATATAATAAGCCAAATTTACAACAAATAGTTCAAAAAACCCCCATCTATTTATCTTAATTTACTTGGCTTCACTAAACACATTTTTAATAACATTTATTCTTTATTAATATTATAACTCGCAATATTAAAAACTAGATCATTCCCAGGAAAGAGTGGGCTTTTCGATAAGGACTTCTCCTTTTTGGCGCGCAATTAGGTGACCAAACCCCTTTTCTCGACAGAACTTTCTAGACATTGTCAATAATGCAAATAATAATATGAATAACTTTGTCGTCTCAATTATTGATTTAATAAAATAAAATATAAAGCTCCCTTTGATCTCGACGACCCCTTTAGGTGTAGGAAATTTGATCTTGAAGTGGGTTTTTGATGTAACTTGTAACATTTTAGAATTTTAATTGTGATATTAAATATTAATTGAATTATTTAAATATTTAATGGATGTGTTTATTGTTGAATAAATAATTGTTCAAATTTGAATTGATGTGGTTAATTATTTGTTAAATAAATAATTAAGGAAAATTAATTATTTTGTTAATTTAATTTAATTATTAAGTTAGAGAATTTTGAATAATTGAATTACTATTCTTTTTATTGGAATTTGTAAATTTAAAAGGATGTGTTAGTTGATTAAATAAAGTGATGAAGTGATTTAATAAATTGTTATTATGATTAATTTAATTAAATTAATGTGTGACAAATAACCTTGTTATAAAGGAGTTATTAAAATAACTTAAAGGAGTTTTAATTCAGTTTTGCCAAACAAGGCCTAAGGTCTATTAAGTCTTTAATTTATTTGAGTTTTACCAAACAAGGTGTTAGGATTAATGGGTTATTTTGTTAGTGGTTAACCAAACAAGCCTTATGGCTTTTGATTTTTAAAACTCATATAACTGATATCAGTTATATATTTTGTATTTATATTATATAATCAATATATATTATATTCTATATACGTTATTTGTTAAGTACGTTAGATAGAGAGAGAAAAGAAAAGAAAACTCAGGGGAAGAAGAAGAAGAAGAAGAAGAAGAAGAAGAAGAAGAAGAAGAAGAAGAAGAAGAAGAGAAGAGAGGAAGAAAGGCTAGAGAGTGGAGAAAGGCTTGTCAAGTAAAGAGATAGTCATCATCATCTTCTTCAAGGTTTCATCCTACCCTTTTTCTTTTATGTTTTCTAAAATTCTAGTTTTCTCTTCTCTAATTCTCTATAAATTACTTGTGTAGAGATAAATTGTCGTTGTTATGTGGCTTTATATTGCATACTAGTGATGTTAAAACGATTTTCATAAGCTATAGTCAATAAATTAGTATTATGTATATGTTTGTGAAGAAAAATATTTTTACAGAGAGTTTTGTGTATATATATATATATATATATATATATATTGTTTGGGTTTAAGGTAGAAATTAAGGGTATAATCGTTGTTTAGTTGATAATATAATTATTGAATTTGTTAGAGTATATATATACTTTGATAAAATGCTTTGAATTAGTGGTTTTGGTTGAAAAACAAAATTTACATTGTTGATTTTCATTGAAATATAAAAAAAATGAGTTTTAGCCAAAAATAGTGAATTTGGGTGTGTTACTTTTGTTGTTTATGTGGTTGTATGGGTAGAATCATGTTTAGAGTTTGTGAAATATGTTTAAATGAAGTTGTTGTATGATTTACATGATAATTGGTCTGTTAGAAACGAGCTTGTAGGCCAAAATTGGCTTTTTCTGTACTGTTGCAGAGGCTGTCTACCGAGGTCTGCAATTCGGCACCGCAGCGCTGACTTCCAGTACCTTTGTGGTGCCGCAGCGCCAGCACCACGCCGCAGCGCGGCTTTATACCTTTGTTCCCGCGCCGCAACGCCATGCCCACGCCGCAGCGCGACCCACAGTGTAAACTGTGGCGCCGCGGTGCGAGTTAGCAAAATGGTCTGACTGTGTACTTTTTGTACACAAAATTTTAAGAAAAGTTATATGTTGATAATAAGACTGCTAAATGTTGATTTTGGTATTTCTATACTATGAATAATTATGTTATTAAGGAATAAATTGTATTATAACTTGATTATGTGATTAAAAATCCAATTTTTAAATGATGAACGTACTTAGTTATGTTTGTAAGATGGTAAGGACTAATTATGTCATGATGACATATTTTTATAGGATATTATGATTCGTATTGATTGGGTTTAGCCTACGAGCAAGGCAAGTTTTCTAAACTCTCTTTTTACATTGAGCAAGTTTCCTAAACTTTCTTTTACATGAGCAAGTTCTCTAACTCTAATTTTGTAATTGGAATCAATTATTGTTCCCAATATAATAATGCAAGATTTCTAATTCTTTATCTTGTTGAACTATTTATTGTTTCAATTCGATTACCTTATGAATGATGCAAGCTTTCTAAACTTTGGTTTAATGTTGACAAGTTATTCTTGTATTTAACTTATTGTTTAGCATGCACAACTATTTATACTAATGTTGAGTAATTTCATCGTTTAAACTGTTATGCATTGTGAGACCCCGAATTTTTATGAAATAAAAATTATTCAAATTTTTATTTTTGTGAATAATTAAATTTATTAATGTTTAAAGTTAAGGGTGACATTTAAAAATTTGTCAAAGTAAGTGATAATGAAGTTTTGTTTTATTCGTATTATTAACGTAATAAAACTGAAACATCTTTTTATATAAAACAGAATACTTTTATAAAGTTATTCGTTTTATTTGATAATAATTATAATATATTATATTTTATTTAAAAGAATTTGTTTTAATTATGGACCGTCCGATTTAGAATAAATCAATCGGGACTGTCTTATTTGTTTAGAGTAATTAGTAATTACCAGTAACATTATTATTTATAAAGGAGAGTCCGGGGGAAAGGATTCATTCATATATTTTTTTTTCTTTTGGAGGTGGCAAGACTCTTTTTGATTATCTCTCTCTATTCTTATTTCTTATCTTCTAACTGGTTTTCCACTTAAAAACCGGATATACTAGCTTCACAGATCAAATAAAGAGAGTTGGTAAGAGAGAGAAATATTTTGTGCTAGTTCATGGGGCCGGTCACTGTGCATGGGCTGGTACAAGCTGGCAAGCTCATCAGTCATCGTTTACACGCACGATGATCCCCATACAATCGTCGTCCGGCGAAAACAAGGAAAACCCGTCGACGTCGTCGACTAAGAAGTCTCTCCGATCAAAGAAGTCCGGTTAACTGTCTCAAACTCCGATGATCCATCCCTACCAGTATGGACTTCCGGATGTGGTTTCTCGGCATGATCTCATGCTGCCTCCTGTCGCTTCTCAACCCATTCTTTAGCTACCGGACGGAGACGCTCCTTATTACGATGATATCGGTGCATGCAGTTTTCGACTTTGCCAATCGGGCGGTTCATGGCGGAAGTTTTCCCGGAAGTGGTGTTGAACCCGGGGTCGTTTAATAAGAAGGAGCATGAGTTGATCGGCTTATGCAGTACCAGGATATAGATAGGCTGGGATAAACATGCAACAAGATGTGTTGCAGTTCGTTTTTTTTTCTGAGGAAATTTCCGGTGCCGACCGGTTCATTTTTTTTTGTTCTCTCTCTATAACCATGGCTATGGCATTCAAGATGGCAACAACGGTCTTGTCGGCGATGGTTATACGCTGCTGGGTCAGGTGTATGGCGAAACAGAGGAGAGTAAAAAGGGGCTCAACACCACAGTAGTCCCATCGCCGGAATCCATGGTGCTCGGCCGGAGGAACATGCTTCTCGCCGACGAGTTCGTTCTGCTTTCACCGAGGTTCAGCAGCAGCTCGATCGCTGCTTATTTAAGATGACTCCTGGGATCAGAACAGAGGAGTGGTATGAGATAAATTCAAATGGCCAAGAAATTTTTGTAAAAGTTGGTTGTCAAAGCCTGGTGTTCGGATCAAAGTCTGCTATTTCCTGTAATTAGTTTTTCCTCTTTATAATAAAGTCCAGCATGGTTTCAGATCCTTCCAACATGGATTTGGAAACTAACCATCATTTTTATTGGGAGAACCGGAGAGCTAACGCATCTTTTGAATCTAACTTGACTCAAAAATTCTTCCAATCATAATTGGCAGCCAGTCATGACTGCCGATACGAACACCCCAAGTTACTGGTTAAACTGGAGATTCTTTCTCTGTGCGATATGGGTTTTGACAGCTATGATAGTGGTAGCAACTGTAATTTGGAAATATGAAGGTTTCAACAAAGTTAAAACCCGAAGAAGAGGTGATCAGCGAGACACTGTCGAGTTTTTGTGCAAAGATGAAGCTTGGAGAACATGTTCAAAGGCAATCCATCCAGCTTGGCTTCTTGCCTACCGAATAATTGCTTTTATTGTACTCTTGGGATTACTTTTGGTCAAGCGTGGTTTGTATATACATGGAAGGCGTTTTATAATCTATGGAATTTCGGATACTGAAATTGATCAATCTTACCGAAAACAGAATCAAGTCATGTGCTCAGGTAAGGGAAGTAAGGGAAGTAAGGGAGGTAATTATTGTGGTAGGATATATTATTTATACGGTATAAAGAATAACCTGTTTATGCGAAGTAACGCAGACATGGTGAAATTCTTTTATTATTCAGTTCTTTAATATTCTGTCGGAATATCCTGTCGGTGTGAATTTCACCTGACCTGGTTCCGTCTTTATTATTCCGCATTTACGATTCTGTCGGAATATCCTGTCTGTGCTATACGCCAGACCTGGTTCCATTTTATTGTTCTGTATTTATTATTCTGTTGGAATAACCTGTCTGTGCGATCTCTATCGCATGCATGGTGAATGATCCTTTATATTCAGTCCTTATTAAATTATGAAAATAATCTGTCTAAGTGGATTACCGCATGGCGGTGAAAATTCATTTGCAGTTTCTTATATTCTTTATTGAACTGTTGGTTATCGGTTTTACGGTTGAATATCTTTGGCTTACGTGCAAAGATGAATTGTTAATTGATGTCTTTGGCCTGTAGTGCAAAGATGATCTGTTGTTTGATAGCCTTGACCCGAGGTGCAAAGATGGACAGGTGTATGACATGATCAGGACCACTTGTGATACTAACGAATATCATTGGCACGTAGTGCGGGGATGATTCGACGATGTGGATTAATTATTGAGCTGAGTCTCAGCAATGAAATATTAATTCATGGATGTGTTGAAAGTCATCTGTGGCTTACGTGCATGGGTGGACTTGGTATGATTATGACCAGAAATTGTTCGGTATAATCATGACCGTAATTGAAAACACGATTATCTTTGGCACGTAGTGCATGGATAATTTGTGGTCGTGATACTATTTAGCTGAGTCTCAGCGATTGATTTATAGTTGAATATCTTTGTTGGCACGTAGTGCAAAGGTAGACAACTGATTGGTATGATCATTGTTATTACACTTGAATATCTTCAGCCTTTGGGTAAGGATATTGAGTAAACGTTCTATTAAGCCTTGTGGCAAGCAGGAATTATTAATTCGTGTTATTATAAATATGAATTGTGAATTTAAATATAACCTGTGATGGTTCAGGTAAGGACAGGTGATGAAAGTTCTCTTTGTCTTTGGTACAACGAAGAACTGTTGGAGACAGTAAACGTTATGTTCTACTTAACTCTTCTAATGAATTGTTGATTCCGCTGCAACTATGGTTGAAATTAAAGTTTTATAATCTACCATATGTTATAAATCTCTGATTTATTATTGACGAAAGCTATTGATAATGTAGTTATCTTTAGTCATGATATTTTTTCTGGGCTAGTCGTGCTCACCCCTTTTGCTTCACAATTCCTTTCAGGTAATAAGAGTGCAGCTGAGTCGAGCGGGGATAACAGGGGAAAGGAGTGACGGTCCAGATGATAGCATTAGTAGTCCTCACTATTCTGAATAAATAGTGTTGCAATATATGTATTGAAGACTCCTTTGAGTTTATATATTGTCTAGATAACAATATACGTATTAAAACTCACAGCGTATGTTGTGTCGTATTTTACACGACAATTGTATAATTACGTTTTTATTTGTATTTATAGTGTATTTTCTGGCGACTCAAAATTGGGTAATTTTGGGGGCGTCACATGCATGCTTAGTACTCAATTCTAATTAACCTTGACTTAATATTGTTCAAGCAAGGCATGTTATAGTTATTCAAAGTATATGCTATTAGATTATTCCTAAAGCATGATTTTGGTTTACCATGTTGATTCAATTACAATTATTCTGTAATATAATGTTATTAATTCAACTAGTCCTCTAGTTGATGATCGCTGAACTTCAAATTACCCTTAAAAGCTTATCCAAACCAAACTCTCTTTGGTGCGGACTTGTACTCCAAATACTGAGATGAATAACCCTATTATTCTTAGGGGATAACTTACGCGTAGCGTTAAATGTTTGTGCACAATACATGGTACGAAGGGCTGATCCCCTTAAGTACGAGGAGTCCTTATAGTCGTATGACTGTTAAAGTTAGAGTTGAAAGATTACTCGCAACTGTGGACATAGTTCATGGTCTTATGACCCTCAGTTATAGTTATTCCACATTTTGGATTTCAGTTTCTGATTATTGATGATGGAGTACTATTCATTGTTGATGAGCCTAGTATTGGCAGTTATTATTACTATACTCCTGTTGATTTCATATTGTATCCAGTGAGCAATTGTTTTGCTCACTCTTGCATATTTTAAAACTCATTGCAACTAAAGAAGAGAAGGTAGATGAACCTTCGTTTAGCAAAGGAAAGGGAAAAATGTGCAAGTGATGAAGACTTCTAATTTTACTTTGATTGAGAAGTTAGATTTTTATTATGATGATCTTAGCCTTGGTTTTAATGAAGTTTATTTAATTTCCACATTTGAATGATTGTAATTAAAGGTTAGATAACTTGAGAGATTTTATTATGTAGCCCTTTAATGGGAAAGGTTTTAATATCCAGTTTTATTATGATTGGGTAGTTAGATATGAATATTTGATTAAGTGAACACCAAATCCTGTGGGAATGAAGTACCTGGATTTGGGGGTGTCATAGTTTGGTATTAATGCCTTAGGTTATGAACCTTAGGTGGGGGAAAAGCCTTAGGAAGTATCCTTCAAGAGGATAGTGATGATAAACTATTATCGAGTTTCAAGGAGAAAGTAATAAAACACTTATGTGCGTATGTGATTACAACTTATGTGCTCGTGAGAGTCGAGTAGTAATGATTAATAACTAAAACTTAAAAATCTTTTTGTCAGAATGACTAATGTCGGAGAATCCAGTCAGGCTAGGGAGGAAGGACCTCATATGCCTAGAGAGGAGGAATCTCGTGATATTCAAGTGGTTTGGGAACAACTGCTTCCACGAATTACTCGCAGTGGTCGAGGATGATGATAATGATGATGTAGAAATAGACGAGGAAGATCCCGTGGAGCTACCGCAGACGGATGAAGAGGACGAGGAGGAAAGGATTCCACTTAACTTGATAGCTGGCCGTATATACGATGAGGTGCATGATCGCAATGTGGAACTTCAAGATACTGTTGACGAATTGTAAGAGATAGTAGCTGAACAACAGACTTCTTTGGCACAGAAGGACGACGAGATTCAGGATCGAGAAGAACGACTAAACAATGTTGAAGAGAATCTGGTTCACACTGAAGAAGAGAACGATCAAATGAGAGCAGAGGTTGCAGAGTTGAAGAGCAAGTTGAGAGAAGAATATGCAAAAAGGGCAAGAGCCGAAGAAGCGTACAGTGAAGCTTATCAACAAGCCGAAATAGCAAAGGGATACGCACAAGCAAAGAGAAGGAGGATGGAAGAAATGGATAACGTGTTCAACACCGCGATCAATCGAGCTCAAGATCGGGTCATGGGTTATCCAATTCAGTTCGAGACGCTACCCTCGTTCATACTGGACCGTCGAACCATGTTTTGAGTTATGGAAGAAGAGCGTCGTAAGGCTTTATAATATCTTAATAGGACATCGTAGGGAGTGTACTTGAGTTATGTTATGATAAATAATTTGTTAATCCCAAGTGTTATGTAACCTATGGGATATGATGATGATGTCCTGAAACTTTAGTAGTTCAGGAAAATAATATAAATAGCAGTGATGCTATTGATATGATGTTTTCAAAGAAGTTTTGAATAAAAGATATTATTTTCTTTATCCAAAGTGTTATGTGTTATGGAATGATTACTTTCATGGGGGCAAGTAAATTAGAAATTACTTGAAAGAGTTGAGTAATAATCTAATGAGTGTATTTTTAACAGAAAATGCCTCCAAGACGTTAACCACCCCGTCAGAGAACCACTGAAGGAACCAACAACGATAATGCTGAAGCTAACCCCGTTCAGCAGATAGTGACATTACTGACAGAGGCACTGCAAAATCAATCGCAGAATCAGCCTCAGAACCAAGGTGCTATGTTTAAGGACTTCAAGGCGGTTGGACCACCAGAATTTCATGGATCCATGAATTCAGTTGAAGCGCAGACTTGGATTATGGAAATCGAGAAGGTTTTTGATGTGGCTAGGGTAGAGGAGAATCAGAAGACTACTTTTGCAACGTTTATGTTGAAAGAGGAGGCTAGCTATTGGTGGCAGGCCAACAAAACTCGGGAAGGACCGGGAGTAATGACCTGGGATAGGTTTAAGGAGCTGTTCTTCGAGACTTATTTCCCAGAGAGTTCAAAGAGTCAGCTAGAGGTCCAGTTTTTGGAGTTGAAGAAAGGAACAATGTTGGTGTCAAAGTATGCCGCAAAATTTAATGAGTTGGCGAGGTTTGCGCCATATCAAGTCAGCACAGACGAACGCAAGGCGAAGAGGTTTAAGTAGGGACTGAAACCCTGGTTGTACAGTAGGGTTTCCCTTTTCTAATTGAAGACATTTGCAGCAGTGTTGGAGAAGGCGATTCTCGCTGAAAGTGGAGGCGAGGCGGTAACAAAGCATAATCAAGAGCAGAGAAAGAAGAAAAGTGAAGGTGAAGCTAAGAGTAGTGGTAATGGTAGTAATGGCGACAACCTGAAGAGGAAGTGGAATGGAAATGGAGAAGCTGGAAATCAGCAAAGAAACTAGCAAAATAAGAAGTTCGAACCATGTGCTACGTGCGGAAAGTTTTATAAGGGAGTGTGTTTGCTGGGGAAACGTGTATGCTTCAATTGTGGCCAGGAGGGTCATATCGCCCCAAATTGCACTCAAGCTAAGAAGAATGTGTGCTTCACGTGCGGATCTAAGGATCAATTTGCTCGTGAATGCCCTAAGAAGAGATCTGGTGAGACAAATGGGAGCAAGGGAAATGCTAGTGGAGGTGCGTTGGCTATTGCGGGACCAACAACAACAAATAAGCCCACAGCCAGAACCTTCAACATGACTGTGCAAGATGTTGTGCAATCAAAGGATGTGGTGTCAGGTATTATCACGATCAATGATATTGATGCTTATGTATTATTTGATTCGGGTGCTATTTGCTCATTTATATCTGATGAATTTGCTATGAGATTAGGATTGCCTAGTGAAGAATTGAATTTCCCTTTAAACATAAAAATTGCAAATAAGGAAGTAGTTCCTATTAGGTTCTTATACAAGAACTGTAGGGTGAACATTAAGGGAAATATTTTGATGGTGGATTTGATTCCGATCAGACTAGGAGAGTTTGATGTTATTTTGGGAATGGATTGATTGTTCAATTATGGTGCGATAATTGACTGCCAAAAGAAATGTGTAAACCTTATGACTCCGTCAAAGGTAGTATTTAATGGTAGAAAATCGCCTAGACAAATGAGATGTCTGACGATTATGCAGGCCAAAAAGTTGTTGAGTCAGGGCTGTGTGGGTTATTTAGCTTACATAGTCGATGATACTCAGAAGAAGGGTGCGAAACTTGAAGAAATATCAGTGGTTAGGGAATTTGTAGATGTATTTCCAGAGGATTTGCCAGGACTTCCGCCTGACAGAGAAATCGAGTTCGTGATCGACTTAGCACCGGGAACCGCTCCGATATCAAAAGCCCCATACAGAATGGCTCCGGTGGAGATGAAAGAACTGATGGTACAACTATAGGAGCTGTTGGACAAGAAATACATTCAGCCGAGTATGTCACCGTGGGGAGCACCGATGTTATTCGTAAAAAAGAAGGATGGGTCAATGCGTCTTTGTATTGATTATAGAGAGTTAAACAAAGTCACTATTAAGAACAAATATCCTTTGCCGAGAATAGATGACTTGTTTGATCAATTGAAGAGTGCTAGATATTTGTCGAAAATAGATTTGAGAAGTGGGTACCATCAACTGAAGGTAAGAAAGGAGGATGTACCGAAGACAGCATTCCGAACTCGGTATGGACATTATGAATTTTTGGTGATGTCTTTTGGTTTGACAAACACCCCTGCAGCGTTTATGAATTTAATGAACAGGGTGTTTAAACCATTTTTGGACAAGTTTGTGGTGGTGTTTATCGACGATATTCTGGTGTACTCTAAAACTCAAGAGGAACATGTGGAACATTTACGTCTAACGCTGGAGACGCTAAGAAAAGAAAAGTTCTGTGCGAAATTCTCTAAATGTGAATTTTGTCTGGAACGTGTACAATTTCTTGGGCACGTAATTGACAAGGATGGAATTTCAGTGGATCCATCAAAGATCGAAGCTGTGATAAATTGGGAACAACTGAGAACTCCACGAGAAGTGAGAAGTTTCTTGGGATTAGCAGGGTATTACAGACGGTTTGTCCAGGATTTTTCCAAGATTTCCACTCCGTTAACAAATTTAACGAGGAAATCTATAAAATTTGTTTGGACGGAGAAGTGTGAAGAAAGTTTCCAAGAATTGAAAAAGAAGCTAAGTATGGCACCTGTGTTGTCATTACCAGATAATACATGAAATTTTGTGGTGTATAGTGATGCTTCACACAAGGGATTAGGGTGTGTTCTTATGTAAAATGGTAAAGTCATCGCGTATGCATCAAGACAATTGAAAAATTACGAAAAAGGGTATCCGACTCATGATTTAGAATTGGCGGTGGTTGTGTTTGCTCTGAAGATATGGAGACACTATCTCTACGGAGAGAAATGTGAGATTTACACAGACCATAAAAGTCTGAAGTATATTTTCACACAGAAGGACCTGAACATGCGTCAAAGAAGATGGATGGAACTGATAAAAGATTATGATTATGAGATCTTTTATCATCCAGGCAAAGAAAACGTGGTTGCAGATGCCTTGCGTAGGAAAGGCAGGAAAAAGTTGATGTTGTTAACTGATAAGGAGGAGCTTATTACAGCAATGTCAAGGTTAGAGTTGGAAATAAAATTTCCAAGAGAATCCGATGACAGATGTTACCAGATGGAAGCCAGTCCAACCTTAGTGGACAAAGTGAAAAACGCTCAGCTACATGATGAGGAATACAAGAAAATAAAGCAAAGTATAGTCGAGGGAAAGGAAGTGAAGTACAATGTTGATACTAAGTGAATGCTGAGATTCGAGGGACAAATTTGGGTTCCAGCAGTTCAGGAGATTAAAGAAGAAATTTTGATGGAAGCACATAACTCAAGGTATTCTATTCATCTGGGAAGTACGAAAATGTATCAAGATTTACGGCGTCATTTTTGGTGGCCGAAAATGAAAAGAGATGTTGCAGAGTGCGTTGCAAAGTGCTTGACATGTCAGAAAATGAAGGCAGAACATCAACGACCAAGCGGATTACTTCGACCGTTGGAGATAGCGGAATGTAAATGGGAACATATCACAATGGATTTTGTGGTAGGTCTTCCAACAACTCAGAAAGGATACGATGCGATATGGGTGATAGTGGACAGATTGACAAAATCTGCACACTTTTTGCCAATAAAGATTAGATTCAATCTTGATCAGCTGGAAAGGTTATATGTTAAAGGGATCGTTGCAAGACATGGAGTTCCAGTGTCAATTGTGTCAGATAGGGATTCGAGGTTCACATCAAACTTCTGGAAGAGACTACAGGAATGTATGGGAACAAAGTTACGAATGAGTACGACATATCATCCGCAAACAGATGGCCAAAGTGAACGAATGATCCAGACATTAGAAGATATGCTGAGAGCATGCGTCATAGATTTCAAAGGGAGCTGGGATGAACAATTACCATTGGTGGAATTTGTCTACAATAACAGCTACCACGCTAGCATCGGCATGCCGCCTTACGAAGCATTATACGGCAGGAAGTACAGAACTCCACTGTGTTGGGATGAAGTTGGAGAACGTCAACTATTAGGACCAGAACTGGTACAACAAACTACTGAGGTTGTCAAACTCATCCGAACAAGATTGATAGCTGCTCAAGACAGACAAAAGAAATATGCTGATCAACACAGATAAGATCGCACATTTGAAGTAGGAAATTGCGTATTTCTAAAAGTTTCTCCTTGGAAGGGAAAAATTTGGTTTGGTAAGAAGGGGAAACTAAGTCTGAGATTTATTGGACCCTTCGAAGTGCTGTGAAAGGTTGGAGATGTGGCTTACGAGGTAGCTCTACCTCCAGAATTGCAAAACATTCATAATGTTTTTCACGTTTCGGTGTTACGACCATATAAACCTGATTACAAGAACGTGATTGAGTACAAACCATTACAAGTTGAGAAAGACTTGTCCTATGAAGAGGTTCATATCCAGATAGTTGACAGGAAAGAACAAGTGCTTAGGAATAAGGTGATATCTTCTGTGAAGGTAATTTGGAGGAACCACAATGTCGAAGAGGCTACGTGAGAACTCGAAGCTGAAATGATGAAGAATTACCCTGAGTTATTTGTTTAATCTATGTCTTCAATTCTGGGGGCAGAATCTTTGTGAGTAGGGGAGAATGTGACGAATGAATTGTTTGAATTGTGATTCTGGGGACAAAATCCTTGTAAAGAGGGAATGATGTAACATTCTAGAATTTTAATTGTGATAATAAATATTTATTGAATTATTTAAATATTTAATGAATGTGTTTATTGTTGAATAAATAATTGTTCAAATTTGAATTGATGTGGTTAATTATTTGTTAAATAAATAATTAATGAAAATTAATTATTTTGCTAATTTAATTTAATTATTAAGTTAGAGAATTTTGATTAATTGAATTACTATTCTTTTTATTGGAATTTGTAAAATTAAAAGGATGTGTTTGTTGATTAAATAAAGTGATGAAGTGATTTAATAAATTGTTATTATGATTAAATTAATATGTGACAAATAACCTTATTATAAAGGAGTTATTAATATAACTTAAAGGAGTTTTAATTCAGTTTTGCCAAACAAGGCCTAAGGTCTATTAAGTCTTTAATTTATTTGAGTTTTACCAAACAAAGTGTTAGAATTAATGGGTTATTTTGTTAGTTTTTAACCAAACAAGCCTTATGGCTTTTGATTTTTAAAATTCATATAACTGATATCGGTTATATGTTTTGTATTTATATTATATAATCAATATATATTATATTCTATATACGTTATTTGTTAAGTACGTTAGATAGAGAGAGAAGAAATGAAAACTCAAGGGAAGAAGAAGAAGAAGAAGGGAAGAAGAAGAGAAGAGAGGAAGAAAGGCTAGAGAGTGGAGAAAGGCTTTTCAAGTAAAGAGATAGCCATCATCATCTTCTTCAAGGTTTCATCCTACCCTTTTTCTTTTATGTTTTCTAAAATTATAGTTTTTTCTTCTCTAATTCTCTATATATTCCTTGTGTAGAGATAAATTGTCGTTGTTATGTGGCTTTATATTGCATACTAGTGATGTTAAAACAATTTTCATAAGCTATAGTCAATAAATTAGTATTATGTATATGTTTGTGAAGAAAAATATTTTTACAGAGAGTTTTGTGTATTTATATATTGTTTGGGTTTAAGGTAGAAATTAAGGGTTTAGTTGTTGTTTAGATGATAAATTAATTATTGAATTTGTTAGAGTATATATATACTTTGATAAAATGCTTTGAATTAGTGGTTTTGGTTGAAAAACAAAATTTACATTGTTGATTTTTATTGAAATATAAAAAAATGAGTTTTAGCCAAAAACAGTGAATTTAGGTGTGTTAATTTTGTTGTTTATGTGGTTGTATGGGTAGAATCATGTTTAGAGTTTGTGAAATATGTTTACATGAAGTTGTTGTATGATTTACATGATAATTAGTCTTTTAGAAATGAGCTTGTAGGCCAAAATTGGCTTTTTCTGTCCTGTTGCCGAGGCTGTCTGTCGAGGTCTGCAATTCGGCGCCGCGGAGCGGACTTGCAATACCTTTATGCTGCCGCAGCGCCGACACCACACCACATCACGTCTTTATACCTTTGTTCCCACGCCACAGCTCCATACCCACGTCGCAGCGCGACCCACAGTGTAAACTGTGGCGCCGCGGTGCGAGTTAGCAAAATGGTCTGACTGTGTACTTTTTGTACACAAAATTTTAAGAAAAGTTATGTGTTGATAATAAGACTGCTAAATGTTGATTTTGGTATTTCTATACTATGAATAATTATGTTATTAAGGAATAACTTGTATTATAACTTGATTATGTGATTAAAAATCCAATTTTTAAATGATGAACGTACTTAGTTATGTTTGTAAGATGGTAATGATTAATTATGTCATGATGACATATGTTTATAGGATATTGTGATTCGTATTGATTTGGTTTAGCCTACGAGCAAGACAAGTTTTCTAAACTCTCTTTTTACATTGAGCAAGTTTCCTAAACTTTCTTTTTACATGAGCAAGTTCTCTAACTCTACTTTTGTAATTGGAATCAATTATTGTTCCCAATATAATAATGCAAGATTTCTAATTCTTTATCATGTTGAACTATTTATTGTTTTAATTCGATTACCTTATGAATGATACAAGCTTTCTAAACTTTGGTTTAATGTTGACAAGTTATTCTTGTATATAACTTGTTGTTTAGCATGCACAACTATTTATACTAATGTTAAGTAATTTTATCGTTCAAACTGTTATGCATGCTTAGTACTCAATTCTAATTAACCTTGACTTAATATTGTTCAAGCAAGGCATGTTATAGTTATTCAAAGTATATGCTATTAGATTATTCCTAAAGCATGATTTTGGTTTACCATGTTGATTCAATTATAATTATTCTGTAATATAATATTATTAATTCAACTAGTTGATGATCGTTGAACTTCAAATTAACCTTGAAATCTTATCCAAACCAAACTCTCTTTGGTGAAGACTTGTACTCCAAATACTAAGATGAACAACCCTATTATTATTAGGGGATAACTTACGCGTATCGTTAAATGTTTGTGCACAGGGCTGACCCCCCTAAGTACGAGGAGTCCTTATAGTCTTATGACTGTTAAAGTTGGAGTTGAAAGATTACTCGCAACTATGGACATAGTTCATGGTCTTATGACCCTCAGTTATAGTTATTCCACATTTTGGATTTCAGTTTCAGATTATTGATGATGAAGTACTATTCATTGTTGATGAGCCTAGTATTGGCAGTTATTATTACTATACTCCTGTTGATTTCATATTGTATCCAGTGAGCAATTGTTTTACTCACTCTTGCATATTTTAAAACTCATTGCAGCTAAAGAAGAGAAGGTAGATGAACCTTTGTCTAACAAAGGAAAGGGAAAAATGTGCAAGTGATGAAGACTTGTAATTTTACTTTGATTGAGAATTTAGATTTTTATTATGATGATCATAGACTTGGTTTTAATGAAGTTTATTTAATTTCCACATTTGAATGATTGTAATTAAAGGTTAGATAACCTGGGAGATTTTATTATGTAACCCTTTAATGGGAAAGGTTTTATTATCCAGTTTTATTGTGATTGGGCAGTTAGATATGAATGTTTGATTAAGTGAACACCAAATCCTGTGGGAATGAAGTACCTAGATTTGGCACTGTTACATCACTGCATATAAAGCTCCCAATATTGGACTACTCAAAATAACATTATAAGCTAAATCGACATATAGCACAAAAATCTTGATGTTCACCTGCACTTGCTGAGGAGTCATCCCAAAAGTAACCAGCACCTTGATGGTTCCTGCCACGTGCACCGGATCATGATTGAACCTATACAATGGAGATTCCTATCCAACTTCCAACCCTCCAGATCCAGCCTTTGATATGCATGAGCATAACGAATGTTAACTGAAGACATGTTATCATTAATACTGCAAATATTCCTAAACCATTGGAAAGATGGGAGCTCTCATCACACTTGCCCTTGATCCCCCTGATTACCTTTCAGAAACAGCTTGCACCAAATGCCTAGTACGAATATAGAATACAAGAATAATGAACTGAAATAACTAACTCAATTTAATAAAATGAACTAAAACGAACAAATCTAACACAATGAAATAATTGGCTGAAGCAAATGGTTGGGTGTTGTTTTATACCAAGCTTTGAACAAAATAGAAATATACCTTGCCACCAGAGTTGGTATCAGAGCTTAGGTTCTTTCTTATAGAAAACCTATTTATGTTCAACCTGTGAGTTATGGGTAGACTTCTGGGTTAGGTTTTTGTTCCATTTAATTTTTTGTTCAGCTATCTTATCAGATATATTCAAATCAATATTTAATATGTTTAGTTATCTTATCGTTGATTTCTTTGTTAGATAGCTCGTAGATCCGCTAGAGTTATTGGGAGACGAGGTAACAATAAAGGAAGAGGTTATGGTTAGCCCAATGAGCAGCCTAATGATCAGATTAATGCTCAATTAGCTACCTTGGTTAATCAGGAGGCTAATCATGCTTTATCGCAGTTGGTGGCACAGGTTATACAGGCAATGCAGCCGCTGCCAGAAATTCCTGAAGAGGAGAACCCGGGAAATAATAGTCCATAGACAAATGAAGAGGAAGGTAATGCAAATGGTCTTGATCAATAGGTGGTTTCAATGTATGTATGGTTGGAAAGATTTTAGAAGTAGAAACCATAGTCATTCAGTTCAGCTTCGACTCCAATTGTTACAGCAAATTGGATTGCTCACCTAGAGAAGATTTTTGATGTGTTGGGGTGCTCAGATAATCAGAGAGTGTTGCTTCCAGCTTACAAACTAAAGGGGGATGCACATAGGTGGTGGAAGGTGACAAAAGTAACAAAGGGTGATGTATATATTAAGACACTTAATTGGGCAAAGTTTTGTGAGGATTTTATCAGCAGTAGTTCCCAACTGCTAATAAGGAGGCCTATGCTAGAGAGTACCTGTCTATTCGGCAGAAAGATAATGAGTCCATCATGAATTTCATGACGAGGTTCACTAGGTTAGTAGGCTTTGCGGGAACCTTTCTAGGGACTGTAGCCGAGCAGGTGGAGAAGTTCAAGTGGCGAATTCATTATAGTTATCGCCAACATCTCATTAACACCAAGTTTACAGATATGTCAGTTGTGGCTAATGCGGCTAAGAACATTGAGATGGAGTAGCAGGACTTTCGATCTTCTAAACCGGAAGGGAGTCAAAAGAGGGACAGAGATGACCAGCAGGGTCAAGCTTTAGCTCTGAATGAGAATAATCAGGGTAGTCCATGGAACAAAAACCATGGTGGCCAGCACGAGTAGTGGCGTGGACAATATCAGAATACGGGTTATCAGCAGTTGCCTAAACAAGGGCAAAATCATAAGCTTTAGCTACCTTGGCATGGTCATAATCGTCAACAATGGCAGAATTGTTAGCAGGGGTAGAATCAGGGTCGTTATCCAAGACTAGATGGTGGGGGTAACCCAAATCTTATTCTGATAGCTCCTTGTGCTACTTGTGGGGCTAATAATCTAGGGAGGCAATGTCATAGAGTTATCTGTACATGCTTTTTTTGTGGACAAATGGGTCACATTACTAGAGATTGTACTAGGCCACGTGGTAATGGTGGAGGCGGTAATAATGGTGGCAATGGAGGTTATTGTAAGGGTGGTTGGGTGTTTTCCTTGATATATAACCAAGCAGCAGGTGCCCTAGGTACTGTTTTTGGCATTCTTTTAGTTTGCAGTCGTGAAGCTTCTATTTTATTTGATACTGGTTCTACTCATTTCTTTGTTGCTCAGTCTTTTGTTCGACACCTAGGTGTGCCATCTCAGTCCTTAGATTTTGTTATGTCTATTGCTACCCCGATGGGAACTTCAATTGTGTTTTCTGATTTATATCAAAGGTTTCCGATCAACTTTAGGGATAAGATTCATAGGGCTAATATTCTTTCAATGTGTATACATGATTTTTGATGTTATTCTTGGGATGGACTGATTAGATAAGCACCAAGCCACTGTCGACTGTCAGGTGAGGAAGGTTATATTTGGAGATGTGAAGTTTTTGGAGTTCATGTTTTAAGGTGTGAAGTAAGGTGGTGAAATTGATTTCAGCTTTGAAGGTTGGGAAGTTGGTGTTAAAGGGTGAGCGATACTTGGCATTTGGATACCTCTAAGGGCGAGTCTCCTATAGAGGATGTTCTTGTTGTTTGTGACTTTCCCGATATGTTTCCTGGGGAGTTGTCAAGGTTGCCACCGCAGCGGGAAGTTGAGTTTATTATTGATCTTATTCCTGGTACGGAGCCTATCTCTAAGGTGTTATATAGGATGGCACCATTGGAGTTGCAGGAGTTAAAAGAGCAGTTAAAGGTGTTAAAAGAGCAGTTGCAGGAGCTGTTAGATCGTGGTGTGATTTGGCCAAGTGTTTCGCTGTGGGGTGCTCCAATTTTGTTTGTAAAGAATATAGTTGGGTTTATGAGGTTGTGCATAGAATACAGGGAGTTGAATAAGATTACTATCAGGAATCCGTATCTATTGTCGAGGATTGATAACTTGTTTGACCAACTTCAGGGAGCAAAGTATTTTTCAAAGATAGACTTTGTCGACGCTGAAAAAAAGATCTTTCGCGTGTTCTCTTTTTTTGTTTGATTATTTTTTCCTTTTTTCCTTTTAACCCTTTATTTTGATGTGTTAATTGGTTTAACTAAATAGTGAGATTTTAGGAAAATAATGACATTTAGTTGTCTTATTTTACCAAAGTTTGATTTTATTGATGTTGATGATTAGACCGAATGAGACAGAGTCGCTAGTTGGTATGGTTTAAATGGATGTACCAACTCATCCGAACTTTGAAGGTTTTCGTAATATGGTATAATATTTGACTCCGTAGGATTGGTCTAGAAATCCTAGATTCATCGAGTTCAGGGGCTTGCTTAAACGAGGAAAAGGTGTTAGGCACCACCCAACTTCCGTGAAAACACGATTACCGCATCTTATTGATTTCCTATGCTTAAAAAGTGTGTGTGTGTGTGTGTTTTATTGTGCTTAGTGCTTTTTTATTTTAAAGTCTTTTCTATGTTTTATTTGTATTGTTTGAAAGTATTGATGTTCCTCTTTTGCACCTATGTACGAAAGGATTTTATTTTGCAATAAGTTCATTTTAGAAAAAATATACATTTTGAATGATATTTTAGAACAACATAGATTTTAAATCCTTTGCCCGAATAGTAATCGAGGACCTTTCATATTTCTTTTGATATTTATGTTTGTTAGATGATCTACCCAAATCGATTTATTCTGTATGAAAGCTCTTTCTGATTTTATTAGAAATACGTTTTGGGTGATAATGTATGTAACAAAACGTCAAAAAGAGGTCAGATCATCATCGGGCATGAAAGCCATCTTGATGAATATGAATTCCCACAAACATAATTTCACAATCACGAGATCTTAAATCCGACTTCTCAGGATGAATGTTGGTTGTAAATTCTAGATTACACATAATCACGCAAGTATACATGGTCAACAAGTAATATAATAGTTAGTAGAGTATCGTTCCCACGGAGAATAATAAGAAATTAATCCAAACAATTACCAGTTTTATATTAACCCAATTTTATTAAACTAATCAAACTCAATGATTATAACTAATAAAAATTAAAAACTAAAATTACCAAAGAATAAACATAATTTTAAAACCTTAATTTTAAGCAAATAATGGAGAATTAGGCTCTACAACTTCACTTTAAGTGTCATTCCAATTATCACATCTTATTTCAATTTAATTCATCATCTTAGTTTATTAATCAAGAACACTTATGTAGAATTACCCATTTCTTAATGCACTAATACCATATTAACTTAAATCCACAAATTAGATAGAATTAATCCAAACACTCTAATTAACTAACTCACTATATCTCTATGTGAATTACAATTAAGAAGAGTTTAAATCCAAGTTCTTATCAGATTACATGCGATGCTAGGCATATCTCTACCATAACATAAATCAAGATTCTATTCAATCACAGAATTCAAGAACACGTGCTAATGTGACTAGGTCTAGACTCATACATCATCTCTCGAATCCATACAAGTCCACATAAAATTGGTGATCAAGCAATTCATAAATTAAGCATAAATCACAATAGATAAACTGAATCAATAAATTACTAAACTGAAATCAAGGCATAATAATTGCCATTCAACAATAAAGATCCATTGCAGACCTAAAAGTAATTTAGTTCACAACTAATGAATTAAATACTGAATAAATAAAAGTAATCATCATCCCAATTACAAAACTAAAATTAAAGAAGAATAGTAATACACCACCCTTCTCATCCTTCAACTCAGCAATCTTCGTGAAATCACCTCCTTTCTTTGTTCCTCCAAGATTTCCTCTCAATTCTAGCTCTCCAAGTGTGTTCTCTATTCTTCCTCCTTTTTTTACATTCGTAATTTGAATCAATTTAAATCCCATCAGCTGAAAATCACTCCACTTCCAATCCATCTCAAACTCATCCCATAGGAATTCTAATAAAAATCAAACTCCTAAATAAACCCAATAAGTTTTTAAACATAGAATCCCAATTAACATGAAATTACCTCCTTGAAACACTCCTAATATAACCATATTACATGAAGAAGTTATATCTCCCAACACAACTCAACTTCCAGCAAAACAAAACAAAACAGTCCCTAACATATCCGACCAGCGTGCCTCACGCCGAGTTTTGTATTACAATGGCGCAGACCGCGCTATATGATCAGAATGTTTCTCGCCACAACGCGCCCCACGTCTTTCTCTTTGTCATCATAGCGCGCCCCGCGCCGGTCATGCAGAATGCCTAGATTGCTTGAGCTTTCTTCCAATGCTAGCATTTTGATGTGCTCACTTAATATCCTGCAACAAAAACAATAACCCATCAAAAGTAACATGAAATACTCAAAAACTAACAATATAACACGCTAAATAAAGATAATTCGTAGGTTAAAAACCTACTCATAAATGAACCCCTTTGAACTCGTGTTAAGATTCAATATTACATGTACAACGATTTTTTATTTTTATTTTTATTTTTAATAAATGGTGTACAACGATTTACAGTATTCAAACATTACATTTAAACAAAAAGTCCATTATGGGAATCTAATTAAGATCCATTTAGTAGATCTCAACCCCGGGATTCCTAGGCTCACATTATTATGCTAAAATAGATATACAACATATCCTAAGATCAATAACAAATGATTTCATCTGTTGAAATCTCCATTACGAGCTGATAGGACCTCTTCACCTCTGGATAAAGATTTAGGTCTCTATGGAGTGACCGGGACTGACCAAAGGCAGTAAAACATCTAGATATACCATGGATCTAAACCAATCTAGCATATAGGTTAGAGCATCATGCTTCATAACCGTTTAAAGTGCTAAATCTAGCTAGATCAAGGTAGATCTAGTCAAATAACTTCATTTACAGCGGTATATTTACAAAATAATTGGTAGAAACACAAGATCTACCAACTACTACATAATATATATGTAAAACAACAAGTTTAACAGGTAGAAATTGCTATATCAATATAGATATAATATTTATAACAACGTTTACAAAGAAAGTGACCAAAGTGAGTGTTTTTCACCTTAGGGGACGTGTGAACAAGACTTTTTTTTGCTTGAAACTTATATCACTCTTAACACTCAATATGCATAATATATAAGATTAAAAAATGAAAAGATGATGAAAAGGGGAAAGACCCGAGCTCTCGCTCTCTCTCTCTAGCTTTTCCTTCTTGCATATTATGAAATAATAAACTATTGCTGCTGAGTTAAGGCATCCGAGCCAGCCATAGGTGTACCTATGGCTGGGTAGGTATATTTGAGGTTGGGCCCCATGGGTCCCGCTATCTCAAAGTTCTTGCCTTCGATCTCGGTCCAATTAAAGTTGAGCTCCTTACCCAAAAATCTCATAAAGTCATTGCGGAAGGCTGTGAAATTAGGTCAAGTCTGACTGACTCGTAGTCCAGAAAGATGATGCAATTAGCTAAAAGGTATCTTCTGGCTCCTGAGGGTTGTCAATCGGCTCGTCTTTGATAGCTCATAGTTTTTTGGTTGCTGCGGTGACCTCTTATGGTAACATCCTAAGCTTTGTGATCCTCATTCGGTTCGCACCATGTATGGATATCGTTGTAACTTGATCTCTCCTCGGGGTTGTAGTCAGGGTAAAATGATGTTTTTCCCTACCTCGGGGTTGTATTCGAAGTGAAATGATGCTTTTACCCTCCTGAAAGGTTAGTCTAAGGAAAGTAAAATTTTGAGTGTCTACAGACTTGAGGTTGGGTTATCATCAGTTGAGGGTGAGAGATGAAGATATCTCTAAGACAGCTTTTTGTACTCGATATGGCCATTACGAGTTTTTAGTGATGCCATTCGGGTTGACTAACGCTCCAGCAGTGTTTATAGATTTGATGAATTGGATGTTCAGGGAGTACTTGGACCAATATGTTATTATTTTTATTTATGACATTTTGGTTTACTCCAAGTATAGGGAGGAGCATCTTCGCATTGTTTTGAGAATTTTGCGAAAAGGGAAGTTGTATGATAAATTCTCTAAATGTGAGTTTTGGTTGGAGTAGGTTGCATTTTTGGGCCACGTTGTTTCTGCTTAAGGCATTAACGTGGATTCTGTGAAGGTTGAGCCTATCACTAAATGACCGAGACCTACTACGATGATAGAGATTAGGAGTTTCTTGGGTTTGGCAGGGTACTGTAGGAGATTTGTTAAAGGATTCTTTTTGCTTTCCTTGCCTTTGACTCAATTGATGAGAAAGAGCACGACGTTTGTGTGGAATGAGGAGCGCAAGAAGAGTTTCGAGGAGTTGATGAAACGACTTGTGATAGCTCCAATACTTGCATTACCGCCGGGGACAGGAGGTTATCAAATTTATAATAATTCTTCAAAGAAGGGCTTAGGGTGTGTTTTGATGCAACATGGTAAGGTGTTTGTTTATGCTTCTAGTCAGCTTAAATCTTATGAGGTGAACTACAGTATTCATGATTTGGAGTTGGGAGCAGTAATCTTTGCCTTAAAGATTTGGAGACATTATTTGTATAGAGAGACTTGTGATATCTTCACCGATCACAAAAGTCTTAAGTATATGTTCACTCAGAAAGAGCTCAACATGTGGCAATGGCGTTGGTTGGAGCTTCTAAAATATTATTATGTGAGAATTCAGCATCACCTGGGGACGGCGAATGTGGTTGCAGATGCTCTTAGCTAAAAGACTTCAAGAAGTGTAGCATCTCTTATTACACAACCTCAGCTTATTTTGGATATGGAGCGACTAGAGTTGGAGTTGTTTGTGTAAGGTTCAGATGAGCATTTGCCGGATATGAGAGTGGAGTAATCTCTTATCTCGCAGGTTAAAGAAACTCAAAAGGAAGGGTATGGCGCAGAATCTGGAGGAGAACAAGCAACCCGAGTTTCGTATTGATGACCATAGTGTGATTTGGTTGGGTGAGCGGTTGTGTGTACCATCGGATCCAATCATTTTAGAGGTTGTATTGTCGGAGGCTCATAGTTCTCCATTTTCTATTCATCCAGGTTCTACAAAAATGTACAGGGATTTAAAGAAGAATTTTTGGTGGAATTAGATGGAAAGAGATGTGGTTGAATATGTTAGGAAGTGTCTTACTTGTCAACAAGTGAAGATAGAACATCAACGAGCTACTGGTTTATTGCAACAGTTAAACATTCTAATTTGCAAATAGGAGGATATCACGGTGGATTTTATAACTGGTTTGTCGAACACTTTCAGGAAGAATGATGCCATTTGAGTTGTGGTGGACCGGTTAAATAAATCAGCATACTTTTTGGCTATCCATGAGGGTTACTCAGTGGATAGGTTGGCACAGATCTTTCAGTAAGAGATTATTAGACTTTATGGTACTCCGGTGTCTATTATTTCAGATAGGGACCCACGGTTCACTTCAAAGTTTTGGAAAGGGTTTCAACGAGCTTGGGGCACTTGGCTTAACTTTAGTATTTCTTTCCATCCGTAAACTGATGGGCAATTTGAAGAGACTATTCAGATATTGGAAGCCATGTTGAGGTCTTGTGCACTTGAGTGGTCGGGTAATTGGGATGATTACTTGAGTCTAATTGAGTTTGCCTATAATAACAGCTGGCATGCAAGTATTGGAATGGCTCTGTTTTAGGCGTTGTATGGTAGGAAGTGACGGGCACCAACATGTTGGGATGAGGTTGGTGAGAAGGCCATAAAAGGGTTTGAGTTAGTTTAAATCACTACGGGAAAGGTAGCTGTAGCTAAAGAGAAATCACTACGGGAAAAGGGTTTCAACGAGCTTGGGGCTCTTGGCTTAACTTTAGTATTTCTTTCCATCCGTAAACTGATGGGCAATTTGAAGAGACTATTCAGACGTTGGAAGCCATGTTGAGGTCCTGTGCACTTGAGTGGTCGGGTAATTGGGATGATTACTTGAGTCTAGTTGAGTTTGCTTATAATAACAGCTAGCATGCAAGTATTGGAATGGCTCTGTTTGAGGCATTGTATGGTAGGAAGTTACGGGCACCAACATGTTGGGATGAGGTTTGTGAGAAGGTCATAAAAGGGCTTGAGTTAGTTCAAATCACTACGACGAAGGTAGCTGTAGCTAAAGGGAAATTGAGGCTCGATCATGGCAAAAGAGTTATGTTGATAAGCATAGGAGGACCTTAGAATTTGAACCTGGTGAGCACGTATTTCTAAAACTTTATCCTTGGAAGGGCATTCGGTGATTTGGATTAAAAGGGAAACTTAGTCCATGCTATATTGGCCCATTTGATATTTTGGATAGGGTTGGTGAGGTTGCATATCGGTTAGCTTTACCTCCACGGCTAGACCATGTGCACGATGTGTTCTATGTGTCAGTGTTGAGGAGTTATCATTATCATCCGTTGCATGTGGTGCAATATCTGTTTGATAAGATTCGGGATGATCTTACTTATGAGGAACAAGGTGAGGCGATTTTAGATCGTCAAGAGAGGATTATGAAGAGGAATACCATTCTACTCGTTAAGGTTTTTGTGGAGGAACCATTCGAAACGAGAATCTACATGGGAGACGAAAGAGTCTATTCGAGTGGAATATCTGCATCTTATTGATAGTTAGGTACATTCTTTTCTTTTGATTATAGGGACATAATTCTTTTTAAGGGAGAGGTGATGTAATACCTGGAAAAAAATAAAAAAAAATTAACATTTAAATCTATATTATAAATATTTTTATTGGACTTCTCTTGTGTTTTGGTCAAATTGTATTTCATTATTGTGAACTATAATAAGTAAAGGATTTCATTAAATTGGGCCTTAAAACTAATTGAGGGTAATTCATATTTGGGTAATATTAAATTCTATTATAATTAAGAAAATTAATAAGATATTTTAATAAATAAATTGATAAATAAAACCTAATTTTGTTTGGCATTAGTTTTGATACGTAAAAGAATAGAAAAAGGAGAGGAGCAGAGTGGCGGTACAGGAATGGAAGATAAGGGATTTGATTCCTTTTGTTTGCAATATATGTATCTCTGCCTAAGTTGTTATTAAAATTAAGTGATAATACTTCACCAAACTTGCAATCTATGCACAAATACAAACAAAAGTTAGACGCATCACAAATATATATATATATATATATATATATATATATATATATATATATATAGCTAAATTTTATTTAACAAGTAATGGACGTCTCAGACGTCTATGTACACTTTCTTTTAACATGTATAGAAATCATTCTTGTTGTACTAGTTTTTGTTTAACCTAATTAGTTACTAGAATTTGAATGTTCTGTCTAATAATCAGTGACCCATTTTGTTAAAGTTGTTTAACTTCTTTCATTTATTTCCCCACTGATCCATGAGTTCAAAAGTTTAATAAAATAATAAAGGTTAATTATTTTTAAATTTATTATTATATAACTCTTAAAATTTATAAATTATTTATTCTTTTTGATTAGTTTGAACTGAAGGATTTAATGAACTATATTGGGATTATAATTTTTGGTCATTACATTGCTTAATCTAGGTATGGATTTCGTACTCCTTCAGCGATAATCTTTTTTTATTTTGTTTTGTTCATTTTGCTTTTGGTTTAGAAGTTTGTTATTGTTATCGACGTCGGGAAAAATTTCACCTTTTCGGATTCCTCTTACCCTTTATGTTCTCTATATGTGTCTTGAATTTTGTTTGAAAAGGCAATTTTTGACAAAAGAGTCTGACACAAAAATGCCGACGATTTGAAAATTCAGAGCCGCCAATTGCTAGGAGTGAAATGGTTGTACCAACTCAACCGAGTTATGAAAATTTTTGCAAAAAAGCCCAATTATTGCAACTGAGTTATTAAGAAGGAACATATTCTACGCTCCAATGTTATACCTCAAGTCAAAGTTTTATGGAGGAACCACGATGTTGAGGAAATGACCTGGGAGTTAGAATCTGAAATGAAATCCAGGTATGTACCCTAATTTCGAGGTCGAAATTTCATAAGAAGAGGAGGTTGTAAGACCCCAACTTTTTTAATAAAGATGATTTTTGTATAAATATCATTTTGAAATATTATGGAGTGAATTTGATATAATAGTTGTGGGTAATATTTATAAATTTTGCAAAGTACGCAAGTTGTTATATAATATTCGATCAGTCGGGGAATATTCATTTTAACAGAGAATATTCGTACGACGGCATAATCAATGGTGGACCCCATAACGGAATTATTGTCAAATTGAGAAAATGATAAAAATATCTTTTTATGAAAATAACGGCAGAAGTTTTACCGTTAACTGTTGAAACACCCGGTGTTAAAAGTACAGTAATACGCGTGGTTGTATAGTAGCACACGTTATTGATTATTGATGCTTATATGGAAGTCAATCAGTTTTGTTCAATTATTGCTATAGTAATTGTTGCATAGTATCTCACGTTATTTGATTCAATTATTGTCGATATTTTATATATTATTAAATTAATAATTGAGATAACAAAATTATTAATATTATTATTTGCAATATTAACGATGTCTAGAAGTTCTACCAAGGAAAGGTTTGGTCACCTAATTGCGCGCCAATAGGGAGAAATCCTTATTGGAAAGCCCCCTCTTTCCTAGAAATTACTTGATCGATTAATATTGTGAATTATAATAAAGGTGATAAATGTTGTTAAAATTATTAAGGTGATTTTTATGAAATATGTGATGTAAATTTTATTTATTTTGTGGACCCCCATTTACTCGTTTTTCAAAATAATCGCTATATATATATATATATATATATATATATATATATATATATATATATCTAATAAAATACAAATGATTTTGAATTTCCCGCTCACTCAATAAATCATCTGGGCCGTCTAAAGTTTGAGATAAATCCCACCGTTCATACATCTATCTAATAAAATACATCTATCTATCTAATAATCTAATAATAATTTAATAAAATACAAATGACTTTAAATTTCCCGCTCACTCAATAAATTATTTTGGTCGTTCAAAGTTTAAGATAAATCATATTGTCCATACAGTGCCGGAGGCACGAGACCCAGCTAGTATATATATATTATATACAATATATATTATATTTTATTTAAAAGTTTTTATTTTATTAGAATATTATCCTTTTCATTCTCCTATAAATAGAAGCTCATTCTTTCATTATTTCTTACGAATTCACTAAAACTCTAGAGAGAGAAAATTATAGAGAGAAAGAAGAAAAGAAGTCTGATACCTTTCATTTCCTATATCCAGTTTCTTCTAAGGTAAGTGATATTATTTGTTGTACTTGTAAGGGGTATTATTTCTTTCGTATTCATAAAGAGAACTTCTGTTATTCCATTCTTTATTATTCTATTGGAATAACTTGTATACGCGGGCTACCCTATACTTGGTGAAATTCTTCTGTTATTCCATTCTTTATCATTATGTTGGAATAACATGTCTATGAGAAGTATCGCATACATGGTGAAATTCTTCTGTTATTTCATTCTTTATTATTCTGTTGGAACATCCTGTCTGTGCGTTTATGCATGACCTGGTTCCGTTATTTATTATTCCATTGGAATATCCCGTCAGTGCGTATTACTCCTGACTTGGTTCCATTAATTATTATTCTGTTGGAATAATCTGTCTGTGCAGTCTATCGCATGCATAGTGATTTCTGTTGTTATTTCATTCTTTATTATTTTGTTGGAATATCCTGTCAGTGCGAATTTCGCCTGACCTGGTTCCGTTATTTATTATTCTGTTGGAATAACCTGTCTGTGCGGTCTATCGCATGCCTGGTGATTTCTTTTGTTATTCCATTCTTTATTATACTCAGTTGGTTAAAGTTTTGACTTCTATACTCCATGAAATTAGTAGAATATCCTTGATATTTGCGCTTCATCCAGTATCTTTACATGAAAATATTCTTCTGAGCATTCTTGAATTTTACTCTACAAAGAAGTATCATGTTGGCAATTTGGACGTTATTAGTTCCTGAATAAATTAATTCTTGAACTTGTTTTATTGAATTCTTATATCATTGTTATCATCCTCATGTTTATATTTTATTGAAAGTCATCTGTGGCCTGTAGTGCATAGATGGACTTGGTATGATTATGACCACGGATTAATCGGTATAATCATGACCGTAATGTTACAAATGATGTGATAAAAGTCCTCATTGGCCCGTAGTGCATTGATGGACAGTTGTTGGCATGATCATGACCATTGATGAATACACGAATATCCTTGGCCATAGTGCATGGATAATTTGTGGTTGTGATACTAATGAATATCCTTGGTCATAGTGCAGGGATGATGTGGATTATTTATTAAGCTGAGTCTCAGCGATAAATGTGATGAAAAACCTCTTAAATCATAAAAGATAGTAGATTTTATTCTCTACTTGACTCTTTTAATGGATTGCTTGTTCCGCTGCAGATAAACTTGATGTTTGTTATATTTTATCAGTTTAACACTATTGAAGGCTAAGGATAATTTATTCTACATTATCTTAGTCATAATATTTCTTACTGGGCTAGTTGAGCTCACCCTTTTACTTTCATTGTTCTCTTCAGGATATGAGAACGTAGCAAGGACTAGTCGGGGAACGGAGTGACGGTCTAGACGATAGCATTAGTAGTCCTCACTATTCTATGAAATAGTGTGTTAATAAATGTATTGAAGTAAGACCCCGAATTTTTTTTTTAAATAAAAAGGAATTTCCTTTATTTATTATTTTGAAATAGTAAGGGTTGATTTGATTAATGTGGTTAGTTATGGGTAAAATGCTTAAATATTTTAAATAAGCTGATGGTTATAAAATATTCATTGTTGTCGGGGAATATTCGTTTGGTCGTGGAATATTCGTACTGTCGGGGAATATTCGTACGACGGCGCAGCCATGTGTGGGCCCCATAACGGAAAGCGATTGGAGGAAAAAAACGACAAATATAAGTTATTTAAAAATAACGGCGTAGTTGTTACCGTTTACACTGTTGGAATACCCGGTGGTTAAAATACAGTAATACGCGTTGTTGCACAGTAGCACACGGTATTGCATAGTATTTTGAATTATTTATCCTTACGTAAGAAGGCACTACTCAATAATTGCTACAGGAGTTACTGTTCATTACTTTATTGATTCAATAATTGTTGCGTTGATATTTATATTATTATTGTTTCAATAATTGTCATTGCACAGTATTTTCCATTATCAGATCAATAATTCATATTATTTGAATAATATTATCAGATAACATTATTGGCAATGTCTAGAAAGTTCTGTCAAGGAGAGGTTTGGTCATCTAATTGTGCGCCAGTAAGGAGAAATCCTTATTGGAAAGCCCCCTCTATCCTGGGAACGGCCTGGTTGTCAGTACTGTGATTCTGTAATATTATTTTTGAATAATTAATTATTGATTATTATGATAAAGAAAATATTCATTTTATGTGGATATAGATGGAGAAAATTTTTAAAAGTGACAATTGTTGAAAATTAATATTTTATCTTTTTCTGATAAAATAATTTATTTAAATATATTATTTTAATAATATATTAACAGTGATATTTTACAATGAATGTGGGACATATGAGTATATGAGGAGGAAGAGTATTTTGTGGCATTAAATGTTTAACATATGTTTTGTGTGTCGGTGGACACAATTCTTGACCGAAAATTGATTATAGACCGTAAAATCACTCGTTTGTGGATTTCAGATAATTTCTGTTTGGAATTTGGAAAAACTTCCTTCTGCAAAGTTGTAGAGAATTGAATTTCCTATATAAAGTAGCGAGATTCGACTTTTCTGACAAAAGGGCTATTTATCATGAATTATTGAAGTTTCGGAGTTCCGAACTAATTAATTTTTGGAAGTTTTAATTATTTTATATAAGAAAAACGTTTTTGTGGTTGTTGGCATATGGGTGGCTGATGTTTTTGACCAAAGAAGGCATGCTAGAGTTTTCAAAACATGTGGGTAAGAATTTTGAATAAATAATAATATATTTTATTAATTTAGTCTCCTTTGGCGTTCTAACATTTTCCTATAAATAGAGGGCTAAGTTAGAATTGAAAATCACACCAGAAACAAAGTTTTCTCTCTTTCTCTCTCTATATTATCGAGCGTATTCTTGTGAGTATACTTTGAGTGTTGCTATACGGTGCGAGTTTCTGTCAGCACTATACCGAAATTCAGTCAGAAGTACGGCTATTTTGAGGTAAAGGATGTTATTTTCTTCTCAAATGATATTATTTCTTCAATATCATTATGCTGAAATATTGGTTAGAACTTTTTATCAAATTTGGAACTTTTTCATTTCGGGGTTACTATTCATGAGTTACTATTCACGAGTTACTATTCACGAGTACTATTTACGAAGCGTGAAGATGTTTTTTGTGAAATTTCTATCTTTTGGTGTCGGAGTTACTATTCACGTATACGACACTATTCACGAATACGACACTATTCACCGAAAAATAAAATTTATTCTTTTTGTCCAAAATATCTATTCTGGATACTAGCTTTGATTGTATCCATGTTTTGATCATTCTTGAATTTTTCTTCAGTATGATTATTTATGAAGTATTTTTGAACTCGGATTGTTTAAAGTACAAATCCTTAATACTTGTTATTTTGTTTCACTGGATTCGTTTTCTTTAAAATATTTTTCATCATCCTCAGTCCTAAATGATGGTGTTACTGAATATCTTTGGCCTGTAGTGCAAAGATGGTTGATTTTGTTATGAATATCTTTGGCCCGTAGTGCAAAGATGTACAGGTGTTGAGATGAACATGACCGACTGATGAATATCTTTGTCCTGTAGTGCAAAGATGAATATTTGATTTGATTTGAGATATAGATTGATTGATGTTACAGGGATAAAATATTGATGATGGACTTTTAAATTCATAGATGTTAGTAGATTTCATTCTCTACTTAACTCCTCTAATGAATTATTGTTTTCGCTGCAGTTGTTGACCTAAAACTTGTTGTCTATTGTATTCTATCAGATTTTTCCCTGTTGAAGACTAAGGATAATTTGTTGTATATTATCTTAGTCATAATATTCTTTACTGAGCTAGTTGAGCTCACCCTTTTCCTTTTTGTTCCATTTTTTCTTCTCAGGAGACGAGAATATAGCGAGTACGAGTCGGGGTATGAATTGATGGTCCTTGAGAGAGTTGTTTAGTAGTCCTCACAATTTTTGTAAAATAATGTATCAATAATTATGATGAGGATTTATTTGTATGTGGATATTGTCTAGATGGCAATATCTGTATTTAAACTCACAGTTATATGTTGTAATAATAAAGTTGAAGTTAATTCTGTACCATGTATTTGGCGACTCAGAATGGGTTGGATGGAATGGACCTATTTTGGGGGCGTCACAGTTGGTATCAGAGCTTAGGGATATGATCTCTGGCGGAGATCGGGGAATAGAACTAGGAGGGGAGAGACGAGTAAATCCTTCGCTAGTGTGTCCTACCTAAGCTTATTTATTAGTTGGTTAGTATATAGGGATATTATGTGATATATTGATTTCCTTAATTAACCCTTGTTTTATGATAGTATTTGAGAATATCGACTGAGAATGTTAACAGTGGAGTAAATGAGACCGTAGAGACGCCTGTACTCACCAATGAGGAGAACGTGCAACAGGCTGGCAATGTACCTCCTGTGAACAACACCACTGAGCAGACGATGAACGACGGGATGTTTAGGAGCTTTTTGCAGTTCATGCAAAACCAGATGAGGGAGACTCATGTTCAAAATACAGGAGGAAATGATAGCAACTCACGGGTGGTCACAGCAAAGCAGTTCAAAGAGTTGGGACCACCAGAATTTAAGGGAAAGCCCGATCCGATCATGGCGGAAACTGTGGATCAAACAAATTACCAAGATATTCGATGTCTTGGGATGCACGGAAGAACAGAAGGTTCCATTCGCCACCTTTATGTTCCGTGGCGAGGCAGACTACTGGTGGGAGTCTATGAAGTGTACACATCTAGCCGCACTCAGTATGTCATGGGAGACGTTTCAGAAACTTTTCAACGAAAAATACTTTCCTGAAAGTATTCGCCATATGAAGGAAGTGGAGTTTATTAGACTAGAGCAGAATAACATGACGGTGTCCCAGTACTAGGCGAAGTTCGCGGAGTTATCCAGGTTTGCACCTCATTTGGTGGAGAATGAGGAACGTATGACGCGGATGTTTCTAAGAGGTTTGAAACCCAGCATACGTCAGTATCTCATTTCTCATAAATTTTCTATCTATTCAGATGTTGTCAACAGGGCTCAATTGTTAGAGCGAGATAACGAGTACGTTCAACCGAGGGACCATAACCAGGATTATACCGAAGATAGCAGTCATCAGAATAACGATAACCTGCGAAGAAAGAAGAATACGGGCAAAGGTGGTAACCACTCTGGTGGTGATCACGGCCATGAAAATAGAAGAAGCGAGTCAGGAGGAGATTTTAAAAAGAGGAGATTTAACAACGACCATGTGAAGACGTCAGCACCAGCAGCAACTGGTTCCAAGGGAGGAGAAAGACCACCGGTCGTATGTTACAAATGCGGGAAAGAGGGACATATCAGCCCAAACTGCCCACAACAGTTCAAGGTATGCTATAATTGTGGAAAGGAAGGACGTATCGCTCAAGATTGTACGGTAGCGAAACCAATTCCAGCGGGGACGGTGATTCAAAAGGCTGTCCCAGAAAAGTTAAAGTCAACGGTTCCTGGAAGACCGTTTGTCGTGACCAGTCAAAATACGAGGAACCCGAACGAAGTTAGCACGGGTTAGTTAATTATAATTCTTGCGAAGTTTTTACCTTACTAGGTACCGATTCTACCCATTCTTTTATCTCTCTTGCTTGCGCTCAACGTTTGAACTTGACTACGGAGAAATTAGACTTTGACCTATCTATGGAGAATCCGTTAGGAGAAACTTTCATTACATCCGTTGTTTAGAAATCTTGCTTGATTCAAGTTGGCACTATCACATTACCTGTTAACCTTATTTCTATAGAGATATTTGCTTTTGATGTGATTTTAAGGTTAACTACTCGTCATGCCGAAATTGATTGCTTTCGTAAGGTTGTTAGCTTTCATATTCTTAAGCAACCTGTTATTCGAATTCAAGCAATCAAACCATTGTAGTCAAACATTTTCATATCAAGCCATGAAGTCATTCGTTTATTACGGATGTCAAGTTTTCTTAGCCCATGTCATGGACTTGAACAAAAGTACATCAGATTTGAATGATATTTTTGTTGTTGGTAAAATTCCTGATGTATTTCCTGAAGAATTTCTTGGCTTACTCCCAGAGCGTGATATTAAATTTTGTATCGACTTTGAATTCGGTACAAAACCCATTTCTAAAATCTCATATCGAATGGCTCCTATTGAACTTCAGGAGTTAAAAATTTAACTATAGAATTTGGTACCCGAGCCTTTATCTGGTGACTTCCTTTGTGGAATGCACCGAAGCCAAACTCTTCGTAGGGGACGCCATATTCGTGCGGTAGTAAACTGATAGGTGCTATTGTGACGTGCTATCCAAGATTGGGATATGAATCACAGTTGATAGCAACCTAAGTCAGTAATCGAAATACGTAGCGTTCTAGGCTTAGTTGGTTATTATCGGAGATTCGTTGAAGGATATTCTCGAATCGCTACTCCATTAACTCAGCTGACTCGTAGAGATACAAAATTCGAATGAAGCGAGGAATGTGGGAAGAGCTTTGAAGAACTCAAGAGGAGACTCATTTCAGCACATGTTCTGACCATGCCATCCTGGAAAAGCGAACGTGATAGCTAATGTGTTGAGTAGAAGATTGTATACGAGTACAAGTACGATATTGTCAAAGACTCATTTCGTATAACTTACAAATATTAGAGATGGAGATGAAAACTCTAAGTACCCACGTGATGATATACAAGTATAATCGACTTTTATCGATAAAGTTAAAATCGCTCAGGCTACACACCGGAGCTGATGAATATGAAGAAGGAGGTGCAAGAAGTTGTTATTCCAAAAGCGAGAATTGGCGATGTGAGGAAAGCTCAAACCTTTGATTTATTGATTTATTTGAAATCCTCGATCGAGTAGGAACTGTGGCCTATAGACTCGTTTTACCGCCAAGTATGACGCGTGTTCATAACATTTTTCACGTATCGATGTTACGTAAATATGTGGATGACCCGAACCACATTATTGAGTTAGAACCGGACGAGATAGCCGAAGACTTAACATACGAGGAGGTACCTGTCATGATTTTGGATAGGAAGAAGCATGTGTTACGTACGAAGGTCATACCACAAGTTAAAGTTTTGTGGAGAAACTATGCTATTGAGGAAATGACCTGGGAGTTGAAAACGGAAATGAAAGCGAGGTATCTTCATCTTTTCGATACACCAGGTACGTACGTCAATTTCGATGACGAAATTTCATAAGGAGGGGAGGTTGTAAGACCCCGAATTTATTTTTTTTAAATAAAAAGGAATTTCCTTTATTTATTATTTTGAAATAGTAAGGGTTGATTTGATTAATGTGGTTAGTTATGGGTAAAATGCGCAAATATTTTAAATAAGCAGGTGGTTATAACATATTCATTGTTGTCGGGGAATATTCGTTTGGTCGTGGAATATTCGTACTGTCGGGGAATATTCGTACGACGGCGCAGCCATGTGTGGGCCCCATAACGGAAAGCGATTTGAGGAAAAAAACGACAAATATAAGTTGTTTAAAAATAACGGCGTAGTTCTTACCGTTTACACTGTTGGAATACCCGGTGGTTAAAATATAGTAATACGCGTTGTTGCACAGTAGCACACGGTATTGAATAGTATTTTGAATTATTGATCCTTACGTAAGAAGGCACTACTCAATAATTGCTACAGGAGTTACTGTTCATTACTTTATTGATTCAATAATTGCTGCGTTGATATTTATATTATTATTGTTTCAATAATTGTCATTGCACAGTATTTTCCATTATCAGATTAATAATTCATATTATTTGAATAATATTATCAGATAACATTATTGGCAATGTCTAGAAAGTTCTGTCAAGGATAGGTTTGGTCATCTAATTGCGCGCCAGTAAGGAGAAATCCTTATTGGAAAGCCCCCTTTATCCTGGGAACGGCCTGGTTGTCAGTACTGTGATTCTGTAATATTATTTTTGAATAATTAATTATTGATTATTATGATAAAGAAAATATTCATTTTATGTGGATATAGATGGAGAAAATTTTTAAAAGTGACAATTGTTGAAAATTAATATTTTATCTTTTTCTGATAAAATAATTTATTTAAATATATTATTTTAATAATATATTAACAGTGATATTTTACAATGAATGTGGGACATATGAGTATATGAGGAGGAAGAGTATTTTGTGGCATTAAATGTTTAACATATGTTTTGTGTGTCGGTGGACACAATTCTTGACCGAAAATTGATTATAGACCGTAAAATCACTCGTTTGTGGATTTCAGATAATTTCTGTTTGGAATTTGGAAAAACTTCCTTCTGCAAAGTTGTAGAGAATTGAATTTCCTATATAAAGTAGCGAGATTCGACTTTTCTGACAAAAGGGCTATTTATCATGAATTATTGAAGTTTCGGAGTTCCGAACTAATTAATTTTTGGAAGTTTTAATTATTTTATATAAGAAAAACGTTTTTGTGGTTGTTGGCACATGGGTGGCTGATGTTTTTGACCAAAGAAGGCATGCTAGAGTTTTCAAAACATGTGGGTAAGAATTTTGAATAAATAATAATATATTTTATTAATTTAGTCTCCTTTTGCGTTCTAACATTTTCCTATAAATAGAGGGCTAAGTTAGAATTGAAAATCATACCAGAAAAAAAGTTTTCTCTCTTTCTCTCTCTATATTATCAAGCGTATTCTTGTGAGTATACTTTGAGTATTGTTATACGGTGCGAGTTTCTGTCAGCACTATATCGAAATTCAGTCAGAAGTACGGCTATTTTGAGGTAAAGGATGTTATTTTCTTCTCAAATACTATTATTTCTTCAATATCATTATGCTGAAATATTGGTTTGAACTTTTTATCAAATTTGGAACTTTTTCATTTTGGGGTTACTATTCATGAGTTACTATTCACGAGTTACTATTCATGAGTTACTATTCACGAGTTACTATTCACGAGTACTATTCACGAAGCGTGAAGATGTTTTTTGTGAAATTTCTATCTTTTGGTGTCGGAGTTACTATTCACGTATACGACACTATTCACGTATACGGTACTATTCACGAATACGGCACTATTCACCGAAAAATAAAATTTCTTCTTTTTGTCCAAAATATCTATTCTGGATACTAGCTTTGATTGTATCCATGTTTTGATCATTTTTGAATTTTACTTCAGTATGATTATTTATGAAGTATTTTTGAACTAGGATTGTTTAAAGTACGAATCCTTAATACTTGTTATTTTGTTTCACTGGATTCGTTTTCTTTAAAATATTTTTCATCATCCTCAGTCCTAAATGATGGTGTTACTGAATATCTTTGGCCTGTAGTGCAAAGATGGTTGATTTTGTTATGAATATCTTTGGCCCGTAGTGCAAAGATGTACAGGTGTTGAGATGAACATGAAGAATTGATGAATATCTTTGGCCCGTAGTGCAAAGATGAACAGGTGTTGAGATGAACGTGACCGACTGATGAATATCTTTGTCCTGTAGTGCAAAGATGAATATTTGATTTGATTTGAGATATAGATTGATTGATGTTACAGGGATAAAATATTGATGATGGACTTTTAAATTCATAGATGTTAGTAGATTTCATTCTCTAGTTAACTCCTCTAATGAATTATTGTTTCCGCTGCAGTTGTTGATCTAAAACTTGTTGTCTATTGTATTCTATCAGATTTTTCCCTGTTGAAGACTAAGGATAATTTGTTGTATATTATCTTAGTCATAATATTCTTTACTGAGCTAGTTGAGCTCACCCTTTTCCTTTTTGTTCCATTTTTGCTTCTCAGGAGACGAGAATATAGCGAGTACGAGTCGGGGTATGAATTGATGGTCCTTGAGAGAGTTGTTTAGTAGTCCTCACCATTTTTGTAAAATAATGTATCAATAATTATGATGAGGATTTATTTGTATGTGGATATTGTCTAGATGGCAATATCTGTATTTAAACTCACAGTTATATGTTGTAATAATAAAGTTGAAGTTAATTATGTACCATGTATTTGGCGACTCAGAATGGGTTGGATGGAATGGACCTATTTTGGGGGCGTCACAATTGAGGACTTATTTTGAGTTTTAATACTGTCTAGAAGATAATTTTTGTATTAAAACTCACAGCTCATGTTGTATATTTAAGATTGTATTTGTATTCTGTACCATATATTTGGCGACTAAGAATAGGTGATGTATACCTATTTTGGGGACGTCACAGTTGGTATCAAAGCTTAGGGATATGATCCCTGGCTAAGATGTGAGACAAGAACTAGGAGGGGAGAGACGGGGAATTCCTTCGCTAGTATGACCTACCTAAGTTTATTTAGTATTTAATTGGTCGGTCAGAGTATAGGGATAATATGTGATATGTTAATTAACCCTTGTTTTGTGGCAGTATTTGAAAAGGACATCCGAGAATGTTGAGAACATCAATGGAGCACAGGAGACCAATGAGTCTCCACTGATCAATAATCAGGATAATGTGCATCAAGAAGGCGACAATACTCAAGCAAACAACAACACGGACCAGATAATGAACGATGGAATGTTCAGAGGCTTTATGAAATCCAAGAAACATCAGGCAAGAGCGGCTCCTGTCCAAAATGCAGGTGAAAACACTGGCAACTCTCGGACGGTCACCGATAACCAGTTCAAGGAACTAGGACCACCGAACTTTTTTGGAGAGCCAAAACCACTTAAGGCGGAGACGTGGATTGTGACGCCCTCAAAATAGGTATACAACACCCCTTTGAGTCACCAAATACATGGTACAGAAAGCAAACTACAACTTCAATAATACAATTGTAGTGCAAAATATGACAACACATACTGTGAGTTTAAATACAAATATTGTCTTCTAGACAATATCAACACTCAAATAAGTCCTCATTACAATTATTCATACACTATTTTAAAGAAATAATGAGGACTGCTAAAACATCTTTCTAGAACCATCACTCCATACCCCGACTCGATCCTACTATGTTCCCACCTCCTGAGAAGAAAAATTGAACAAAAAGGAAAAGGGTGAGCTCAACTAGCCCAATAAAGAATATTATGACTAAGATAATATACAACAAATTATCATTAGTCTTCAACAGGGAAAAATATGATAGAATATAATAGACAACAAGTTTTAGATCAACAAATGTAGCGGAAACAGTAATCCATTAGAAGAGTCACGTAGAGAATGAATTCTACTATCTTCTAAGATTTAAAACCCATCATCAATATTTTATCCCTATAACATCAATCAATATACATCTTTAATCAAATATTCATCTTTGCACTACAGGCTAAAGATATTTATCAGTTAATCATTCATTTTTGCACTCAGGCCAAAGAAATTCATTTATATCACCAGTCGGTCATGTTCATCTCAACACCTGTTCATCTTTGCACTACGTGCCAAAGATATTCAATAATATCATCATTTATGGACTGAGAAAGATGAAAATATTTTTAAAAAAATGAATCCAGTGAGACAGAAGGACAAATATTAGGGATTCGTATAACAGTTTATCCAAGATCAATAATACTTCATAATAATCAATTGTGAAGAAAAATTCAAAAATAACGATCAAAACATGGATACAATCAAAGATAGTAGCCAAAATATGAAAGTAATATGCACACAAGCCAATCATGTTTGATGATAAAGCATATACTTTGTAAACAATCTTATTCATTTATTAATAAAAAGTATTAATTTATTAAAGGCTTTTAATTATCTACATGATGCTGTTTTATAATATGTGATAAACCCATAGTTTTAAGTAATGCTTTTAGAATAATGATGATGATCATTCTAATGAGATCTAAATTCTTAGAAAGCTTAAAACTAAAATAGTTCCTAATCGTTGGATTACTAAATTGGGGATTAGTGAATCCGGATAGATTGGTACATACGTTGCTTGCTCATTGGATGAGGATGATTGATCTCATGATCATTTGTGTGGAGACACTAAAGCAAGTATGTAGGTGCTTATTAGAGAATAAGTTCACTGAACGTGACTCGCTAAGGAATACCTAATGGAGTTTTACTTGTATGTCAATAGGAATTCCTGTAGTGATAGTAGTACAAGTGATCCTTGGACTTGAGATCATCATAGTATCTTGTGTATGATGAGTTATACTTTGACTTATTCCTTAAGACCCTTAGGGTATATCAAAGGGTATGCTTGGGTATAATAAGTTGTACATGGAGATAATGTATGATCAATAAAGAATCTACCACTTCTAGTAAAAGAAGAGAAATGTCCTATGTGATTCGATAAATGACAACCCAGTAGTCCTTGGCCAAGGCAGAATGAAATTAGAAAGGAGTTTCTAATTTGCATTATTTGGAGTTGTGCATTTAAGAGTCGAAATACATATAATTAAATAAAATAAGACTTGACAGAAATTTCATGTCTTATATTTAATTGGGACATTGTATGGTGGAAGGATTGAATTGTACGGTAACTATTTACTCAAAGGTTCTTTTATGATTAATGTTGAAATCTATATTATCTGGAAAGTCGTTGATCGCTAGGGAGGCTTATCCCTATTGTAGAATAAATATTATTTATTTAAATAAATTATTAGTTTAATTTATTTATTTAAATAAGATTAGAATTGTTCTAATTGATTTATTCACAACCGGTTTAATATGGAGAACCTAAAGGGTCACACCATAAAAGGAAGAATATTTATTTAAGAAGTTAATGGCATAATCGTAATAATATGTTAAGTATATTTAATTTAATCTATGGTGATAGAATAAATTAAATAGCTTAATATTTATTATTTAATATTTTAGAAATATTAAATATAAATTAATAAGAGGAGTCTTATTATTATTATTACTATTATTATTATTATTTAATTCCTAAAGGAGTTTGGGAATTAATTAATATAAGTACTCTCATTTATTCCTAATAGAATTAGGAGGGGAAATTAGTTAAAGGAGTTTAATTAATTATCCCTAATAAGATTAGGGAGCCCATTTAATTAAAAGAGTTTAATTAAATAAATAATACCTTATTTTTAATAGGGTTACTTGATATCTTTATAAGAGAAGTCTTATATCAGATATCAAATATATGTTATTCCAATTGTTGGAGAGTACGCCCCTTTTTCTATAGAGATAGAAAACTAGGGTTTGAGCCAAATACCCATCTTCTTGAATTTTGTTCTTCCTTGGTGGATCACCTCTAGAGGCCAAACACTTGGGTGGCTAACGTTGATCAAAGGAAGGAACCAAACCCGGTGGATTCAAGTTGAACGCGAAAGGATTTGGAGGTGAACTTGTACCTGAGGAAGCTCGATCTTCAAGGGTATGATTTTATTCTTTATCTTTTCGTTTAATTAATAATTGTGCATAAAGGATGATCCGGGTTTATGGTTTGTAAAATTTTTAACTCTGATTTTTACACGCTTCCGCATATTTTGCAATTTGATTGCGTTCTTGAATATTACAAACCTAACAAAATAGACATCTTGGACAAAAAGGAAAATTTTTATTTTTCGGTGAATAGTAATCCCGACATAAAAAATTCCAAAATTTGATTAAAAAGTTCACTAATATTTTGGCATAATGATATTGAAGAAAATAATATCATTTAAGAAGAAAATAACATCCCTTACCTCAAAATAACCGTACTTCTAACTAAATTTCAGATATAGTGCTAACAGAAACTTGCACCGTATAGAAACACTCAAAGTATCAAAATACTCAAAAGAATACGCTCGATAATATAGAGAGAGAAAGAGAAAAAACTTTGTTTCTGGTGTGATTTTCAATTCTAACTTAGCCCTCTATTTATAGAAAAATGCTAGAACGCCAAAGGAGACTAAATTAATAAAATACTAATATTTCTTTTCTTTTCTCTACGCATGCTAGGTTAGACAATCAGCCATCTTTGAACAAAATTAGCAGCCCATGTGCATTCAACACCAACTAAAAAGTGGGTCCCATCCACAATTTAATAAAAATCAATTTACTTTTTGAAACTTCGGTAATTCATAGAAAATAGCTCGTTTATCAGAAAAATACGAATTTTATGTCCATTCCACATAAAATCGAATTCTCTACAACTTTTTAGCTTTGAGTTTCTCCAAATTCTAAACCAAAAATATCCAAAATCCATAAACGAATGATTTTTAATACCTCTATTCCGAAAAAAATACTAATAAAACACCTCAGCATTAATTCCTTCATTTATAACCACATAAAATAAATAAATCCATCATTTATATCCACATCAAATAAATATTTCTTTATCATATAAATCAATAATTAATTATTCATAAATAATATTACAGAATCACAATTATTACAACCAGGCCGTTCCCAGGAAAGAGGGGGCTTTGCAATAAGGATTTCTCCTTACTGACGCGTAATTAGGTGACCAAACCTCTCCTTGAAAGAACTTTCTAGACATTGCTAATAATGCTATCTAATAATATTATTCAAATAATATGAATTATTGATCTGATAATGGGAAATAATGTGCAATGACAATTATTGAAACAACAATAATATTAAATATCAAATTGAATCAATAAAATAAAATATTGAACAGTAACTACTGTAACAATTATTGAGTAGTGTCTTCTTACGTACAAATCAATTATTCAATAATACTGTGCAATACCGTGTGCTATTGTGCAACCACGCGTATTACTGTATTTTAACCACCAGGTAATCCAACAGTGTTAACAGTAACAATTATGCCGTTATTTATAAAAACTCATACTTTGTCATTTTCTTCATCCGAATGGCTGCGCCGTCGTACGAATATTCCTCGACAAAAAGAATATTCCACGACCAACAGAATGTTCCCCGACAAAAATGAATATTTTAAAACCACTTGCTTATTTTGTAAAATTTGCACATTTCACCCATAACCAAAGCATTATATCAAATTAACACCTTATTAATTTAGAATAATGAATAGAGAAAATTCAATTTTATTTATAATAAGTTGGGGTCTTACATGGATAAAGCAGATCAACAAGATATTTGATGTCTTGGGATGCTCCGAGGAGAAAAAGGTTCCCTTTTCCACCTTCATGTTACAGGCAGAGGCAGATTACTGGTGGGAATCTGTAAAGCGTACTCAACCTGCCGCACTGAAGATGTCTTGGGAGAAATTCCAAGAACTGTTCAATGACAAGTACTTTCCCGGAAGTATTCGTCACATGAAAGAGACAGAGTTCATCAAGCTGGAGCAAAACAACATGACTGTGTCGCAGTACGAAACCAAGTTTGCCGAGTTGTCCTGGTTTGCGTCTCATTTGGTTGATAATGAGGAGAGAATGACACGAATGTTTCTAAGAAGTTTGAAACCCAAGATACGTCAATATCTTATCTCTCATAAACTGTGTTTGTATTCAGATGTTGTTAATAGGGCTCAGTTATTGGAGCGCAATAATGAGTCAACCCAAAAAAAGAGAGCAGCCGGTAAAATGATAATACCAGTGATAACAGTCATCGAAGCGGTGACAATAAGCGTGGAGGGAATCAACATGCCAGAAATGGTAACCACTTCGGTGGTAATCATGGCCAAAACAATAAGAATGGACATTTCAAGAAGAGGAGATTTAACAATGATGGAAAGGCGTCAGCATCAGCACATGTCGTTAAGGAAAGAGAACGACCACCTATCATATGCTTCAAATGTGGAGGAGAGGGAAACATCAATCCAAACTGCGCGATGCCATCCAAAGCATATTATAATTGTGGAAGAGAAGGTCACCTGACCCGATTTTGTCGTGCACCGAAGACAAGTCCAGTTGGGATGGAGGAATCAAAGGTCGTCCCAGACAAGACAAAACCGGTAGTTCAAGGGAGAGCGTTTGTCATTGACCTCCCAGAAAGCAAGGAACCCGAACGAGGTCGTCACAGGTAAGATTATCATAAACTCTATCGAAGTATATACCTTATTTGATACCGGTTCTACCCATTCTTTTATTTCTCCTACTTGCGCTCAACGTTTAAATTTGACTCCGGAGAAATTAGACTTTGACTTATCTGTTGAAACTCCATTGGGAGAAACCTTCATTACATCCACTATTTATAAGTCTTGTTTGGTTCAAATTGATACCCTCACATTACCTGTCGATCTTATTTCATTGAAAATACTTGCATTTGACGTAATTCTAGAGAATTAATTGGTTAACTGCTCATCATGCAATAATTGATTGTTTTCGTAAGGTTGTTAGCTTTCATATTCCTAACCAACCTATTATGCGAATTCAAGCAGCCAAACCATTAAAATCAATCACTGTCATCTCAAGCCATAAAGTTATTCATTTATTAAAAAACGGATGTCAAGCTTTCTTAGCTCATGTCACGGATCTAAACAAAAATACGTCAGTTTTGAATGAAATCTCTATTGTTAATAAATTTCCTTATGTATTCCCTGAAGAACTTCTTGGCCTACCCCCAGAGCGTGAAATTGAATTTTGTATCGACCTTGAACCCGGTACAAAACCTATTTCCAAAGCCCCATATCGAATGGCTCCTATTGAACTTCAGGAGTTAAAGACCCAACTGCAGGAATTGTTATACATTGGCTATATTCGTCCTAGTACTTCTCCTTGGGGTGCTCCTGTTCTATTCGTGAAAAAGAAAGATGGGAGTATGCGACTTTGTATTGATTATCGGGAGTTGAATCATGTCACCATCAAAAATAGGTACCCATTTCCACGTATTGATGACCTGTTTAACCAGTTACAAGGAGCCAAATTCTTTTCAAAGATTGATATTCGTTCTGGATATCACCAATTAAAGATTAGAACCGATGACATTTCAAAGACGGCTTTCAGAACTCGGTACGGGCATTATGAATTCCTAGTCATGTCGTTTGGATTTACTAATGCTCCTGCTGCTTTCATGGATATGATGAACCGAGTATTTAAGGAATATTTGGATCACTTTATGGTCATCTTTATTGATGACATCCTTATTTATTCCAAAAGTCATGAAGATCATGAGCAACACTTGAGGCTGATACTCCAAAAGCTTTGTGAATATAAGCTTTATGCCAAGTTAAAGAAATGCGAGTTCTGGCTTGAGGAAGTAGCATTCGGTACGTAGTATCAAGTCATGGAATATCTGTTGACCCAGCAAAGATTAAAGCTATTCAAAGCTATGAGCAACCTAAATCAGTGACCGAAGTACGTAGCTTTCTCGGCTTAGCTTGTTATTATCGGAGATTTGTAGAAGGGTTTTCTCAAATCGTTACTCCATTAACTCAGCTGATTCAGAAAGATACAAAATTCGGTTGGAATGAGGAATGTGAGAAGAGTTTTCAAGAACTCAAGAGATAACTCATTTCAACACTTGTTCTGATAATACCATCTGGCTCGGAGGGATTTGTCATCAATAATGATGCTTTAGGCAAAGGGTTAGGATGTGTTCTCATGCAACATAGGAAAGTCATAGCCTATGCCTCTCAACAACTCAAAGAATATGAGAGGAATTATCCTACTCATGATCTAGAGTTGGCAGCTGTTTTCTTCGTACTTAAAATTTGGAGGCATTACTTGTATGGGGAGAAACTAGAGATCTTTACGGATCATAAAAGCCTCAAATATTTCTTCACTCAAAAGGAACTCAACATACGACAATGATGTTGGCTTGAACTGTTGAAAGATTATGATCATACCATCCAATACCATCCTGGAAAAGCGAACGTGGTAGCTAACGCATTGAGTAGAAGATCATATGCGGGTACGAGTGCGATATTGACAACGCAAAGGCCCATTTTATGTGACTTCCAAAGGATGGACATAGAGTTAAAGACTCCAGGGACCCATATGACGATGGCGAATATACGAGTAGAATCAACTTTAATTGATAAAGTTAAAGCTGCTCAAGTTACTAATCTGGAGCTGATGCGTATGAGGAAGAAAGTGAAAGAAGGTGTTATGCCGGAAGGAAGAATCGATGAAGAAGGAATACTTCGAGTCAACTCCAGACTTTGTGTTCCTAACGACCCTAATTTAAAGTATAAAATCATGATGGAGGTGAAAAACACATCATTTGCAATACATCCTGGGAGTACCAAAATGTATCGTGATCTTCGTCATAAATTTTGGTGGAGCAATATGAAGAGAGAGATAGCGTTGTTTTATCTCAAGGTGTCTAACTTGTCAATGAGTCAAGGCGGAGCATCAAGTACCAAAAGGTCCATTGCAACCACTTGAATTTCCAGAATGGAAGTGGGAGCACATTACCATAGATTTCTTTACTGGTCTTCCTAAGGTTTCTCAAGGCATAGATGCAATTTGGGTCATTATTGATAGATTGACCAAGTCTGCTCATTTCTTACCTATACGAGAAACTTATACACTTGAACGCCTTGCTCGTATGTACATAAACGAGGTTGTAAGATTGCATGGTATGCCAGTATCCATAGTTTCTGATCGAGACCCAAGATTTAATTCATGATTTTGGGTTAGTTTACAAAAAGCTATAGGCACAGAGTTATGATTTAATTTGGCATATCATCCTCAAACAGACAGACAATCATAGAGGACTATTCAAACTCTTGAAGATTTATTAAGACTCTGTGTCCTTGACTTCAAGGGATGTTGGGACAAGTTCTTACCATTGGTGGAGTTTTCTTACAACAACAGTTATCAAACAAGCATTGGCATGGCTCCATTCGAGGCGTTGTATGGAAGAAAGTGTCATTCTCCAGTATGCTAGGATGAGGTGGGTGAAGCAACGTTGTTGGGACTGGAGTTGGTACGTATGACTACAAAAAAGATTCAAATGATCCAAAAACGTATAAAAACCTCACAAGATCGATAAAAGAGTTATGCTGATCTTTATTGATAGGACATGGAATTCGATATTGGAGATCATGTGTTATTATGTGTTGCTCCATGGAAAGGAGTTACATGATTTGGAAAGAGAGGAAAGCTCAATCCTCGATTCATTGACCCATTTTTAATCTTTGATCGAGTAGGGACTGTAGCCTATAGACTCGCTTTACCGCTAAGTATGTCTCGTGTTCATAATGTTTTTCATATATCCATGTTATGTAAATATGTGAAAGATCTGAACCACATTATTGAGTTAGAACCTGACAAAATATCGGAAGATTTAGCGTATGAAGAGGTTCCTGTTCAAATCTTGGATAAGAAGGAACATATTCTACGCTCCAAGGTTATACCTCAAGTCAAAGTTTTATAGAGGAATCACGATGTTGAGGAAATGACCTGGGAGTTAGAATCTGAAATGAAATCAAGGTATCCTTACATATTCGACATACCAAGTACGTACCCTAATTTCGAGGGTGAAATTTCATAAGAATGGGAGGTTGTAAGACCCCATCTTTTTTAATAAAGATGATTATTCTATAAATATCATTTTTGAATATTATGGAGTGAATTTGGTATAATAGTTGTGGGTAATATTTATAAATTTTGCAAAGTACGCAAGTTGTTATATAATATTCGATTGGTCGGGGAATATTTGTTTTAACAGGGAATATTCATACGACGGCACAATCATTGGTGGACCCCACAACGGAATTATTTTTGGATTGAGAAAACGATAAAAAATATCTTTTTATGAAAATAACGATGGAAGTTTTACCGTTAACTGTTGAAACACCCGGTGTTAAAAGTACAGTAATACGCGTTGTTGCATAGTAGCACACAGTATTGATTATTTATGCTTATGTGAGAAGTCACTCAGTTTTGTTCAATTATTGCTATAGTAATTGTTGCATAGTATCTCACATTATTTGATTCAATTATTGTCGATATTTTATATATTATTAAATCATTAATTGAGATAACAAAATTATTAATATTATTATTTGTAATATTAACGATGTCTAGAAGTTCTGCCAATGAGAGGTTTGATCACCTAATTGCGCGCCAATAGGGAGAAATCCTTATTGAAAAGCCCCCTCTTTCCTGGGAACGACCTGGTCAATTAATATTGTGAATTATAATAAAGGTGATAAATGTTGTTAAAATTATTAAGGTCATTTTTATGAAGTATGTGATGTAAATTTTATTTATTTTGTGGACCCCCAGTTACCCGTTTTTCAAAATAATCAGTATATATATATATATATTATATATATTATATTTTATTTAAAAGTTTTTATATTATTAGAATATTTTATTGCATAGTATCATTTCCATTCTCCTATAAATAGAAGCTCATTCCTTCATTATTTCTTACGAATTCACTGAAACTCTAGAGAGAGAAATTATAGTGAGAAAGGAGAAGAGAAATCTGACTTATTTCTTTTCCTATATCTAGTTTCTTCTAAGGTAAGGAATATTATTTGTTGTACTCATAAGGGGTATTATTTCTTTCGTATTCATGAAGAGAACTTCTGTTATTCCATTCTTTAATATTCTCTTGGAATAACCTGTATACGCGGGCTACCCTATACTTGGTGAAATTCTTTTGTTATTCCATTCTTTATCATTATGTTGGAATAACCTGTCTATGCGAAGTACCTCATACATGGTGAAATTATTCTGTTATTCTATTCTTTATTATTCTGTTGGAACATCTTATCTATGCGTTTACGCATGACCTGGTTCCGTTATTTATTATTCTGTTGGAATATTCTGTCGATGCGTATTACGCCGACCTGGTTCCATTAATTATTATTCTGTTGGAATAACCTGTCTGTGTGGTCTATCGCATGCATGGTGATTTTTGTTATTCTTCCATTCTTTATTATTCTGTTGGAATATTATGTCGGTGCGAATTTCGCCTGACCTGGTTCTGTTATTTATTATTCTGTTGGAATAGCCTGTATGTGCGGTCTATCGCATGTCTGGTGATTTTTTTGTTATTCCATTCTTTATTATACTCTGTTGGTTAAAGTTTTGACTTCTATACTCCATGAAATTAGTAGAATATCCTTGATATTTGCGCTTCATCCAGTATCTTTTCATGGAAATATTCTTCTGAGCATTCTTGAATTTTACCCTACAAAGAAGTATCATGTTGGCAATTTGGACGTTATTAGTTCCAGAATAAATTAATTCTTGAACTTGTTTTATTGAATTCTTATATCATTGTTATCATCCTCATGTTTATATTTTGTTGAAAGTCATCTGTGGCCTGTAGTGCATAGATGGACTTGGTATGATTATGACCAGAGATTAATCGGTATAATCATGACCGTAATGTTACAAATGATGTGGTAAAAGTCCTCATTGGCCCGTAGTGCATTGATGGACAGTTGTTGGCGTGATCATGATCATTGATGAATACACGAATATCCTTGGTCGTAAAGCATGGATAATTTATGGTTGTGATACTAATGAATATCCTTGGTCGTAGTGCAGGGATGATGTGGATTATTTATTAATCAGAGTCTCAGCAATAAAAGTGTTGAAAAACCTTTTAAATCATAAAAGATAGTAGATTTTATTCTCTACTTGACTCTTTTAATAGATTGTTTGTTCCGCTGCAGATAAACTTGATGTTTGTTATATTTTATCAGTTTAACACTATTGAAGGCTAAGGATAATTTATTCTGCATTATCTTAGTCATAATATTTCTTACTGGGCTAGTTGAGCTCACCCTTTTACTTTCATTGTTCTCTTCAGGAAATGAGAACGTAGCAGGGACTAGCCGGGGAATGGAGTGACGGTCCAGACGATAGCATTAGTAGTCCTCACTATTCTATGAAATAATGTCTTAATAAATGTATTGAAGACTTATTTTGAGTTTTAATACTGTCTAGAAGACAATTTTTGTATTAAAACTCACATCTAATGTTGTATATTTAAGATTGTATTTGTATTCTGTACCATGTATTTGACGACTCAGAATAGGTGATGTATACCTATTTTGAGAGCGTCACATAATCGGTGCGTATTTTGTTACGCTAAAGGAATGGTAATATTCTAATTTAATTAATAATTAAATTAGAGGGATTATGATTTGTCAAATAAGGGTTATAATTTAATTAAATAAAGAGTGACAATGGTTTACTATATGATAAGGAGAAAATTAAAATAAATTAGAAAAGAGTTTTTTGATGTTATCCAAACAAGGTCTTGTGACTTTTGGCATTTTTAACAGCTAAAAAATTTTCTATTTTAATTGATGCGTTAAATTAATTGTTAAGGTTTTGTTAGTTTTATTCTACGTAATAATATTCCTAAGGCTAAGAAGAAGAAGAACACAAAGAAGAAGGGAAAGCCTAGAGGGAAAAAAATTGAGAAGAGGTTCTGTAAATTCAAAGAAGGAAGAGGATTCAACCAAAGTTGCTCTAATCATCTAAATAATCTAAATAAGAATCAAAGGTAATAATTTAACTTTGAGTTCTTAGTTTTATATTTCTTGAGTATTCCTTGAAGTGTTGGATTTCTATGGTTAAATTGTTAAGCAACTAGGTTGTATAAGTTATTGGATTTGTAGAATTCATTCTATGTTGTTTATTAACGATTTTGAGTAATCAAATCCATAAAAAACAAAAATAATATGTTTTTAATTGAAGAAATTAAGTTTTGTTATACATATAAGTTTTAGTCAATTTTGAGACTAAAATTAGTTATGAAATCATGATGGAAACCTTAAATTGACGATGGATGTTGTAAGAACGTTGAAAAACAAAAAGAACGCAAGTTGAATGAATTAATTTGGTTAAAAAAACAAATTCATAGCGAATGAATTTGCTAAATATATTAAAACATAAAAATTTAGTATGAACATGAGTTTTGGGTCAAGATTTGGGTTAGTTAATATTTTTATAAATTGTTGATTCTTTGGTATGTTGTAGTAAACTGCAAATTATGGTTCTGCTAACAGGCATAGCAGCACTATGCCCTAAGTTATTTGGGGAGTAGCTACGCTGTTTCCAAGGCTTAATTGGGCGCAACTGCGCTCATGGTGTTTCAAGTTTTTTTGTTTTGACCTCCTGTAGTAAAATAGCCATAACCTTTTCATACGAACTCTGATTGAGGAGATTCGGGATGATTTACAAAGATAACAAGTATCCCTACAACTTTTGTTCTTTAATTCTTTTGATTTGAAGTAGTTAAAAGAGGTAAAAATGGCCATCTTTGGGACTGATGTGTATTCAGAGGCAATCAGAGGGTGTCAGGCATGCACATATGCAAGTGAAGTGCTTCTGAAGATAAAAGATGTTGTTTTAAGTTACAAAACATGAATATTAGAAAATATAATAATTCTTAACATTAATAAATGGTGTATTAGATAGGTTGTATAAGTATACTAAGCATACACAAGAAAGACTAACGGGCGTCTGACGAATGAACGTCGAAACGCCGTGCCAAGTGTTAATGAACTTAAAAAGTGTTTTAACTGAAATAAAATGAATATTATAAGATATGACATGTGTTTAATATAAAATCAATAAGTAGTCCTTGTGACAATTCAAAAATTTATAAGATCTTGAACAATTAAAATAAAGGTTTAAAGAATAAAACCTAGACTAAAAATAGAGGAATGATTAAAATTTTTAAGAAAACATGTATGGTTTGACATCTGAAAGAATGTAAAGAAAATTAAATGTGAATGATAGAAATTCTAAAGAATAAGAATTAAGAAGATTGCTATATGAAGTTTTGTAATTAAATTAATGTATTATGTTAAGCTGACAATAATAGAAGAATGTTAAAGAATAACATTTTTGTATGAGTTTGTAAGAGGTGGATAAAAAATTTAATACCTGAGAATAAGCAGGTAGTCATGAGCCAAAGCAAGTTTGTTGAGACTTGGGCTAAGAATGGAATTTTGTCCATGGATTAGATAGAAAAGGATAAGGAAAAGAGATAGTAAGATAATACCTATGATAAGGTAAGATGTTGAGATGAGTTGTTAAGAGAAATTGTGTAAGAGTTTAGTAGTGAACTAAATTAGAACGTTACATGAATAGTGATTCCTGCATGGGATCCTTGTAAGAGGGGAAGAAAGTAATAACTAAATGATAAACAAATAAACCAATATGGTTAATTAAGTTAAGTATGCGAGAAACAAGATAAAACTATGTTATAAATTAACAAAGCTTAAATGATGGCCTTGAACGACAATTGAAATGAATAATAATCAATAAATGATTAGCTAATATGATTAATCAATAAAAAGAAAGTAAGTTAAAACTCAAAATTTGAGTTAATGATAGAATTTTGAAGCACGGACTGATCGGTTGCGTCCAGAATGTCATGTTTAGTCAAAAAAAGACTGTAAACACGAAATGTGTCGGGTTAACTTTTTGGCCAAAGTCAACAGTTGACTTTTTAAGGAGAAAAGTTAAAACTGGAGTTATAAGTGGAATTTGAATACGCGGATGAGATATTTGAATCCGGAACGTCGAAATTAGTAAGAATAGACTGTGAACACAAAATATGTCAAGGTTGACTTTTTGGTCAAAGTCATTAGTTGACTTTTATGGGAAAAGTAAAAATTAAAATTAGGAGATGAATTTTAAGAAATGGATGTGCCGATCACGTTGGGAGCGTCGAATTTAGTAGGAGTCGACAATAAACTCGAAAATTTAATTTTTTGGGTCCGAAAGTTAAAGACGGGATTAAACACGCAATACGAGGAAATAAAAGAGGGACCCACATAACTTAAATCTGCTGGAAATTCCAGCACATGGGTGTCAACCACTCCCCACTTACTCTCCATCTTATATTATCTAACTCTTTCTCTCCTAAATTATTTCTAGCCAAGAAAAAGAAAGAAAAAGAAGGGAAACCTTTCTCTCCTTCTCCCACACCTTCTATACTCGAATCAAGTGAGAGAAAATAGAGAGGGATGTCAGCCATAGATGGAGCAAGAGAGAGAGAGGTAACCATGGAAGGAGAAGAAGAAATCAAGAGGATTATCACAAAACGTATAAAATCCTAACTAGTTTATGTATTTGATTTTTGGTTCTTTTGAACCATGAAATTTATGATCTTGAACATGAGAACACTAGATCTACTAGTTAGATGGTGTTTTATGCATGGATCTAACTATTTTGGGTATTAAAAGTTTGATCAAATAAGAAAAGCAAAATAGTTTTCAAACCTTAGAAAATCTAGTGGACTGCTGCCCGTAAAAGGAAAGTCCGGGTTAGTTAAGTTGTTCAAAAAATTATGGGCTTTTGGTATGTTGTAGTACACTAAATAAGCTTTCCATAGACTCTAGAACGGACTAAATCCAACTTCAAAGGAAAGAGTTATGCTATTTTAAAGTAGCCAAGTCAAAATTGGAAAACCAACTTGAGTCAGTCACTTTGCGCGGATTTTCTGCAATTCTGTGTTTAGAATTTCGGATAGGTCAAAGAATAAAAGTTGTAGTTCTGGAAGTTCTCTTCGAGTGAGCTCAAGGATCGCTCAAAAATGTTTTGAAATAAAAAAGTTATGACTGTTTTTGAGAGAGAGTGTAAAGCTGGGAAAAAGGGTTAAAATCGTTATGAACATCCATTTTGGTGAATTATTTGGACTTCTTAAAGAACCCAAAATGGGGGTTTCAGAATTTTTAAAAATAGTCTCATATGATATGAAAAACATATCCAAAATTGGCATCAATCTGATTAACGAGCAATGCATAAGAAATTCGCGAAGTAGCTAGTTCGAGAAGCAGGCAATAGAGCAACGGCAGCACAGCTGGGCAGCAGCGTGTAGGCGCACTAGGCGTGCAACGCCACGCTACTGGATAGCTTCCTGACATGCTTTTTGCTCGGTGTTTTAATTGATTTTCGTAATTAGTTTTCATGGTTAGATATTTTTCTAAAATAATATGACATAAGATCTATAGCATACCCAAAAATTTACTGTTATAGGACTTATGGTTTGAAAGTTAAAATTGAATATATGAGCATATTATAACTTGTAAATAAGCGAACGCCGAGCGTCGGCGCGTCGAACGACTTTGACGTTCAACGTTCTGAATCGCGTTCCGGCAAAATAATAAGTATTAATAAATCTAATAAAGTCCTACGGGCGAGATTTGGCTATAAATGATATTTTACACCGAGAAACTTCTTTTCAGGCATAAATAAAGTAATAAAAATATGTAATAAATATAAATTACATATTTAAGTGAAATAAAAACTACAATTGCCTATAAAATTATTTTGTGGTGCAACGAGGAACGTAAAATCTTTTAAAAATTGTATTAATCATAAAAATGATATTTAGAGTCCATTCATGAGTCAACACTGACTGTTGTCTCATATTTTATCTTACTAGCACATTCGCTTTATTTTTTATTTTATGATTATTCGCATTTTCACTATATATATATATATATATATGATATATATCATTTTTATGATTAATATATCAATAATAAAAATGATATCATTAATAATGATTGAAATATTATTAAATAATTAATAATATTATATAATGATTAAAATATTATTAAATGATAAATAATATTAGATAATAATTGAAATATTATTAAATGGTTAATAATATTAGATAAGAATTAAAATATTATTACATGATTAATAATATTAGTGATTAATTAAAATATTATTAAATAATTAATAATATTTGTTATGGATTTAAAATATTATTAAAGGATTAATAATATTAGTGTTTGATTCGAATATTATTAAAGGGTTAATAATTTTGGTAAATGATTAAAATATTATTAAATAATTTATAATATTTATGAATGATTAATATTCTATTGAATGGTTAATAATGTTATGAAGTGATTAAATATTATTAAGTGATTAAAATATTATTAAAGAATTAATAATATTAGACAAGAGTTTAAGATAATTGTTAAGTGATAGTAATATTATTAAGGGATAATAATATTACTAATGAGTTAAAGAATTATTCAATGTTTGGTTATATGGCTAAATATTAGCTAATTTATTATTCAAGTATAGTATTGTCACTACAACAAAAAGGCTTATTTCCGACAGAATATTCCGTCGATACTAAGACTATTCTGTCGAGGGTAACATCATCTCTGACAGAATATTCGATCGTATATAAGCACGTCGAAAATAAGTCCGTCAATTCTTCGGTCGGGAACACTTAACGCCGACGGAACTAGGTTCGACTGAACATTCAGTTGGAGTAAATATATCCCTGACTGAACTGTTTCTGTCGAGGATATTCGATCGATGATAAGCATGCCACGTGGCAACCTAACAAAAATGGAAAATCACCTTAAGAGCGACGGAATTTCGTCGATTCTATAACGCGTCCGTCGAGTATAATCGGTCGAGGATATTCGGTCGAGGCTATGTATGCCACGTGGCGGTATACCGAAAATGGAAAGAAACTTAACCTCGATGATATTTTGTCGAGAAGACTATTATTCCGTCGAGGTTACTGTTTCTTTTTTTAAAATACTTTTTTGTTTTTGCAATATCCAGGGATTTAACCCACATCTTGTACCTGTACTTGTACCTATTTCCCAACATCACATACACAAGCTAAATTAAGTTAAATGTCAAAAACATCCCATTACTATAACTAGCATAACCGTAACAAACCAAAGTAATGAAATGTAAAACCTCATTAATCAAAGTAAATTAAACTAATGTAAATTACAAAAGATCACATTAATCTAAACTAACTATAACAAACATTCCATTAAGTTAAGTGTCAAACCGCAATAAAACCAAAGTAATTAATGCTAAGGTACTTTAAACTACAATATGTAAGTCAAAAGTTATGTAAAATTAATACTAAAGAATTTAAACTACAAAAGAATATAAACTAAGTCAAGCTAGTAGAGCCCTCGGTGTGAGAAGGATCATCGGGCGGGCGTCGACGCTGCTCGAGAGTATGAAAATCGTCATCCCGCTCGCCAGTCCACTCGTCACCCTGTTGATACAATATAATGTAACTCATTAGTCCATATATATGATTCAGTTAAAGATAAAAAAATGAAAATTAAATAACATGCAGAATATATATTTGTATTTAAAACGAAATATACCTGAGCAGTCGAGCGCTGACTCAACGTCGACCGAAACGCATCCTCGACTAAGGTAACCACCATCCAAACAATCTCGTCGTGTATCGCGGCCCACTGCTCCGGAGGAATACCTGTACTCTCGGTGGTGGGACAAGCTGTAACATCCTGCGCAAGTTGATGGAGGCGAGAATGGCTGGGCGGGTCCTGACGATGGAACAGCGGATCGGTCTCAAACCTCTCCGACACCGCAGTCATAAAACGCTGGAACAAAGCATCATCTAAGCCAGCACCCATATGTGATGGTCCCACGGGGGCTCTCGGACGCAGACGCTGGCTAGAGCCTATAAAAATAAATATAACATGAATAATGTTACAAGTTTACTTTATTCATAAACACGAAATAAACACAAATATTATACCTCCTGGCAGTGTATAGGCTGATATCCTCGGAAATCCCAGCACTCGATACTGGTCGGTATTACTAGTGGGAGTATCCTGAGACGCGACCCAAAGAGCCGTCTCCTTGTCATGAGATAAACTAATCTCGGGTGGAGGGACGGTGGAATCTAACGTCTCAGCATTGCCCCTAGCAGCCTAGAAATCTGCTATATGCTGGCTGCGGAGCTTTTCAAACCACTCCTGTAATTTGATATACAAGTGAGTTATCTTAGTATCATAATATAAATTACCTAATATTATCCTAAATAATATCTATTTTAGTAAATGTATTACCCGTATAGCTAGTGCTGCTGGAGATATCGTCGACCCCGAAGTAGAGCCCTTCGGCGTATGGACTCTATCCCAGAACTCGATCATAGTAAGAAGTCGGCCCAAGCTACTCTGCATGGCCTAGATCATATACATTAAATAAGATCACCTAAATTTACTATAGTTGCAATATAAGATTAAACTAAACTAAAGAGAAATACATACCGACTTAACCTCCTAAAACGACTGCGAGCCAGAAGTATGTACAACTCGCAGCTTGTCGCGATTCTTCTTCATCTGCTCTGACTTGGTCTTGAACGCAGTATCATCCCAGTACTCACACATCGCAGCCCATGCTACATCTGATATTTTCGGCGGCTGATGATCTCGTAAAGTAGTCCCGGGTGTTTCTTCTATCGCCCGGACTGCCCTCTGTCGCATCTTGTACAACCAGCCAGCATAATTCTTCGATATATGGACAATGATAATGGCGTCACCATCTGCCTCAGTGATGCTGACCTCGTATCTGTAGTATCTCTATCAAACAGACATAACATACGTATAATTTATTATTCGAAAAATATGTAAATAACATGCATTGACCTTGATATAATATATGTAATTCGACTTACGTGAAACTCCCGCAACACTGTCACCATGAATCTGGCATCGTAGCGCGCGTACTGACTAAATCGCATATAGCCAGTAGGGAGATGCGCCAAGCAGATGGCGTGTACCGTCGCCTTAGAGAAAAAAACCATAATACTAAAATACAAAATTTATTCAGAACATTTTAATTTATTAATCACGTGATAATATCATTCTAATTGAACATAAGTGATATATTAGAGTTGAAACCTACACAGATGACCCGACATCAACTAGAACTGTGTCAGGCACTGCCGGTGGATGACCTAATCAACCGAGGTTAGGCCCTCGTGAACGACAATGTCTAGCATCTGTATGTTGATATATTGTCCAAAAATAGTAAATAAATGTATAATATAGTTATGAAAATAATGTTACTGAGCTAAAAAAGAATGAAACTCACTAGCATCTAAAGACGACCCTCCCTGGGAGCCGTCACCCGATCTGGAGCGGCCGCCACCACGGCCACCTCCACCACTATGTCGAGGCATATATAGTTGTACTACTGAAATAACAGACATAGATACGACGAACGATCATTTGCCATCCTATGTGTGGGATATATATATATATATATATATATATATATAATGATTGATTTTAGTTGTATAGTATTTGCAAAACACCAATTAGTGAAGAAGTAGTATGTCGTCAAACCCGTCAGAGTCAAAATCATTTTCATCCTTTAATTCTGTCTCTTCCTTTTCTGTATCAATTTCTTCCACAATATCATCTTCTACCATCACATACAGACTAACAACCACATCTTCCTCTACTTCGTCAACATCGAGTACGTCAACGACATCACCACCCAACACATCATCATCATATACCACAACGTGGCTGGGATTGCTAACTTGTTCTTGCAACGGGTCATCTATTCGAGACAAATTAGTACCATCAAATGACCGAGTCTTCGTTGTCACAACTGTATACCAGGGGGTTCTACTGTGAACGACATTAGGGGCGTAGTACACTTGAGTTGCTTGGTTGGCTAACACAGACTGTAAAACAGATTTTATATCTACTGTTACGATTCTATTACGATCAACTTTAACACCCTTTGCAGTATCAAAACAGCAACATTTAAATGTAACGACCTTTTTAGCCACTAGATAATTGAGCACAACCACTTCCTTTAATCTTCCATAGTAATTGGATTCAGAATCTCCATAAGAACTTCCCAACAGGATAACGCCGGAGTTGATTGATGTCAATTCAATCAAGTCATCAACCTTGAATCTATACCCATTCACGATACAACCTAGAAATGAACTAACTAGTTTGTACGGGCCTAAAATGATATCTCTAAAATAATCATACACGTTCTCTTCTTCGACCCTTCTCTTAAACCACTGGTGAAATTTTGCATTAGTGAATGCTTCCATCTGTGATTCTGTCAACCCCGGGTTAGAAGCATGCGCTTCCAATTCGAATGAACTGTGTACAATAATATGGAAATTAATTAATTTTTGATTAAGGATAGATAAATCATTTTCAACTTGTAATAATACATACTTGATGTACGACGATACTTTAGGCATATTTAGAAGCACGTATGTAGAGACAATCTTTACATCTTTATCGGTTAGGTAAGTCTTCGTTTCATGTCCAAATGGTTTAGCTCGATAAGTGAATACAACCAACTCATCATCAGCATGACCAGACGGATCCCCGACCTCATTCCGACTTAGATGGTTATGCTTCGTTGCAATAACATCGTCAAAGTACAACGAGCAGAAGTTGACAAGCTCTTCCTCCGTATAGCGTTCAGCAATAGAACCCTCTACGCGCACTTTATTTTTAACTTTTTACTTTAATCGACGCATATACCTGTCACATGAAAGTATGTGATATATATTACTCAATAAATTAAATATAAAGATGACGAATATTGAACAATGTATATGATATTACCTCTCAAATGGATACATCCATCGATATTGCACCGGTCCTCCAAGCTTAAGTTCATATGGCAGATGAATAGGCAAATGCTTCATGCTGTCAAAGAAATTTGAAATTGCGGTAAAAGTATCATTAATATTCCTGGGTAACATCTCACGAAATGCAATTGGCATCAACTTCTGCATGAATACATGACAGTCATGACTTTTGAAGCCAATAATTTTCAACTGCTCAACCTTAGTACAACGAGATATGTTAGAAGCATATCCATTTAGGAGCTTTAATGCGCTAAGCCACTTGCAAATGTTTTCAACCTGTTATTTGGTAAGACAAAATGGAGCTTTTGGTTTTGTGTTGTTAGGTCGGAGCCACAATTCCAGCCTGATATTCATTTCCTCCAAGTCTTTACGTGCTTTATCATTGTCTTTTGTTTTACCACTTGTATCTAGTACGGTGTAAAACAAGTTCTCAAATACATTCTTTTCTGTATGCATAACATCTATACAATGACGAAGTGCTAGTGTGACCCAGTATGGCAACTCAAACCAAATTGGTGAGTGAGTCCAGTTATGACTTTTCCCATATCCTATAGCTCTCAACGTACCATGCTCCTTACCAGGGGGTGGAAATGTTAGATCATTTAGCCAGCCCAATATGTCGCTTCCCGACAAGCGACCAGCAACCCCTTTCTTCTCAGTCTTTCTGTTGAATTGTGTAGACATCTTTCTATAACTGTGCTCAGCAGGTAAAGATCTACGAGCAGTTCCAAAGAAACTAATTTTTCAGCTATGACGTAGTTGAGTGCCTTGCACATCCCCCATGCAGACTGGACATGACAACTTTCCATGAGTCGACCAACCACTAATCATCCCAAGTGCCGGAAAGTCAGTGATAGTCCACAACAAGGCTGCATTCATCACAAAATTCTGCCCGACAGATTTATCAAAAGTTTGAACACTTGTTTCCCACAGCATCTTAAGTTCATCGACTAACGGCCTGAGGTACACGTTAATGTCTTTTGTAAGACTCTTATCCCTCGGTATAAGTAAGGTCAAGAAAAGATACGGATCCCTCATGTACATTGACGGTGGAAGATTGTAAGCTACCATAATCACTGGCCAAATAGAATAAGGCTGACTAAAATTATTAAATGGACAGAATCCATCTGTAGCCATCCCAAGCCTGACATTCCTAACTTCTTCGGCAAATTTGGGAAAATTGGAATCAAAATTCTTCCATTCATCTCCATCTGCTAGGTGAGTCAGCTGACTAGGCACGACATCCCTTGTTCTATGCCAACTCATATGGTGAGCAGTGTGCGCAGACATGAATAGCCGCTACAACCTCGGTGCAAGAGGACAATACCATAAAATCTTCTTTGGAACATGTTTCTCCTTCTATCCACGTTTTGTGATTTTGTACCTTGGCGAGTTACAGATATCACACTGCACCTTATCTTTGTCCTCCCCATAATATAACATGTAATTCTGCTCACAAGCATCGATCTTTTCATAACCGAGATTTAACCCCTTAACCATCTTATTCACCTCATAGTAATTCGCGGGCAACGTATTATCCATGGGTAAGAACTCGCTGAGAATATCAAACAAATCATTGAATCCTCTCTCACTGCAGTCATGCTCATTTTTGAAATGTAAAAGCTTCGTAACTGCAGAAAGCCTGGTGTGCTTGTCATTTCCAGGATACAATGGAACACCCGATTCAGATAGCAACTTGTAGAAAACAGCTACTGAATCATTTGGCTTTTGCTGAGAACTGCAAAATGCATGCTCGTTTTCAGCCCAGTCAATATTGGTAGGGTCATACACATCAACCAACATCTGCACGACATCATAGTTATCTGCTTACAAATCCCCGTGATTCGAGTGGTCTACAGTACTATATGTCTGTTCTCTAAACTCAGGTGATTCCCCGTGATGAATCCATACCGAATATCCATCCACAAACCCACGTGAATATAAATCAAATTTAAATTCATCCGCAATCTTCCATATCATGTTCTTACACTTGGAACACGAGAATCTCATCTTTCCGTTTGGATCATCAACATGTTCTATTGCTTTGTTTATAAAATTAGAAACCCCTTCATGGTGTGCATCAACTAATCCCCTCCCATCAATTGGTATCCTACGGTACATCCAACTCCGGTCGGCTGACATCTTAAATTAAAGAAAATACCCAATTATAATATATATGCATGTATTTAGTTTACCTAGTATATATCTCCACTCTACAGGGGTTAGGCTTCTATCCCGTTCCTGAATGCTTCTCCTCAGTAGTGCCATTCACAAGGTGCGTGTTTATAATATTTTAAGAAAATTTCAGTATCACCTCCCCATGGTCTTCAAGTACACGAAATAGACCAAGACAACTTAGTCTAAGTTTTCACTCGAAGAACATATGCAGAGACACCAGCTGAAAAATCCTCAAAAAATTATAAACACGTACGCACCTTGTGAATTAGCACCGACCTAAGTGAGAGACATAACATCCAGTAACAGTCCCAAACTGGGGACTATTCGGCATTCACTCCTACTAAGTGAATGTCAAACGGGTTTTTAAGTTTCAAAGTATATTACATATATATATTTATGAGTGTATTGAAGACCAAAGGGAGAGTATCATTGAGTTTATTGAAAATTGTGGAAAACTAAGCAAATGCTACTTAGTTTATTAGTTGCAAATCTAAGTTTCATATTAGTTTCATTTGCAGTTAATAGTACTCCAACCGGTTCCGCGACAATAATCGGACAAAAAAAGGGTCGTAGTTCATGTTTGTGTCCTATACTCTATTAATAAAGTTAATTGAATTACTGCGGACATTCCTCACTGTTCCACCATAACAGATGACAACATCCTGAAGGAGTTCCATTAAGCTATTGAAAAAAGTTCCAAGTTAAGCAACCCTCTAGATGAACGAACGATCACTTCTCTACTATGAATGAATCATTGCCTGATATGGGTTCAATCCATGCCATAGAAAGCTTCTCACCACTCCAAATACCCATATGAGGAATTTGGAGTGGTGAGAAGCTGTCTGTGTCATGGATTGGACCCATATCAGGCAATGCTTCATTCCTAGTAGAGAAGTGATTGTTCGCTCATCTAGAGGGTTGCTTAACCTATAACTTTGTTCAACAACTTAATGGAACCCCTTCCGTATGTTTGCATCTATTATGATGGAACAGTGAGGAATGTCTTCAATAATTCAATTAACTTTATTATTTGAGTATAAGACACAAACAGAAACTACGACCCTTTTTTTTAATTGTTGTCGAGGAACCGGTTGGAGTACTATTAGCTGCAACTGCTATGTCGAATCATGCATACGAGGAAGAGTACATATATATATATATATATATATATATATATATATATATATGTAGGTAGAGTATTATCGAGTTTATTGAAAATTGTGACAAACTAAACAAATGCTACTTAGTTTATTTTGCCAATAATAAACTAAGTAAACGGTACTTAGTTTATTAAAATTGTTATTTGGAATCTATAGAGACTAATGTTCGATATTCACACCTACTTGTCAAACGGGTTTCTAATTAAGTTGCAAAGTATATTATTTTATTTCCGCGACAACATTCTTATATATTCAGTCTCTTTGAATTGCATCCCAACTAAGCAAATGCTATTTAGTTTATTATTTTGAGTTGATTTAATGTATTATTTTAATTTATTATAATTTATTTTATTAATTATTTTGTTTTATTTTAATTTATTTTATTTTGTATTATATAATATAATTTTTAAAATTTTAAATTAAATTAAACTACTTCATAACATTTATTAATTATTAAATTTAATTTAATTTAATTTATTAAATTTATTTTATTTTTATTTTATGTTATTTTAATTTATTAATTATTTTAATTAAATTTATTTTATTTTTATTTTATGTTATTTAATTTAATCTATTTATGTATTAAATTATATTTATTTCATTTATTAAACTTTATTTTATTTTATTCTGAATTATATATTAATATATTAAATAGTGAATTTTTATTTTATTTTGATTTTTTAATTAATTTGATTAAAATAATTGATATTTGAAGTATAAATTATTTGTCAAAAACTAATTAAGTAAATGCTACTTAATTAGAGAATTTTAGTATTATTAAATTAAGTAATAAATAGTTATTAGAGCCAAAGATTTTGCATCTCAAGAATTCTGAGAGAATTTCGTGGGAAATTTCGTCGGAAATATCAAGCATAAAATTACTTACTGTTATTAACATACAATATACAATATTCAAATTGAAGAAATATACACTGCAATTGTAAAAGTCCCCTATAGACCCCAAATAATTAATAAATGAAATTTAATTTCCTTTAATTATTATTTTGAATAGTAAGTGTTGATTTGATTAATGTGGATAGTTATGGGTAAAATACGCAAATATTTCAAAATAAGCAAGTTGTTATAAAATATTCATTGTTGTCGGGGAATATTCGTTTGATCGTGGAATATTCGTACTGTCGGGAAATATTCGTACGACGGCGCAACCATGTGTGGGCCCCATAACGGAAAGCGATTGGAGGAAGAAAACGACAAATATAAGTTGTTTAAAAATAACGGCGTAGTTATTACCGTTTACACTGTTGGAATACCCGGTGGTTAAAATACAGTAATACGCGTTGTTGCACAGTAGCACACGGTATTGCACAGTATTTTGAATTATTAATCCTTACGTAAGAAGGCACTACTCAATAATTGCTACAGGAGTTACTGTTCATTACTTTATTGATTCAATAATTGCTGCGTTGATATTTATATTATTATTGTTTCAATAATTGACATTGCACAATATTTTTCATTATCAGATCAATAATTCATATTATTTGAATAATATTATCAGATAACATTATTGGCAATGTCTAGAAAGTTCTGTCAAGGAGAGGTTTGGTCATCTAATTGCGCGCCAGTAAGGAGAAATCCTTATTGGAAAGCCCCTTCTATCCTGAGAACGGCCTGGTTATCAGTACTGTGATTCTGTAATATTATTTTTAATAATTAATTATTGATTATTATGATAAAGAAAATATTTATTTTATGTGGATATAGATGGAGAAAATTTTTAATGTGACAATGGTTGAAAATTAATATTTTATCTTTTTCTGATAAAATAATTCATTTAAATATATTATTTTAATAATATATTAACGATGATATTTTTATAATGAATGTGGGATATATGAGTGTATGAGGAGGTAGAGTATTTTTGTGACATTAAATGTTTAACACATGTTTTGTGTGTCGGTGGACATAATTTTTGACCGAAAATTGAGTATAGACTGTAAAATCGTCCGTTTGTGGATTTCGGTCAATTTCTATTTGGAATTTGGAAAAATTTTCTTCTGCAAAGTTGTAGAGAATGGAATTTCCCATGGAAAGTCGCGAGTTTCTAATTTTTCTGATAAACGAGCTATTTTCTACGAATTATTGAAGTTTTGGAAAATAAAATGATTTTTATTAAATTATGGGTGGGACCCACTTTTGTTTTTCAAACACATGGGCTGCTGGATTTTTTTTCCAAGGTGGTGGCTGGTCATGGTCTAAAGCATGCGTATGAATTTTAAAAATAAATAATATTAATTTATTATTTTAGTCTCCTTTGGCGTTCTAACATTTTCCTATAAATAGAGGGCTAAGTTAGAATTGAAAATCACACCAGAAACAAAGTTTTCTCTCTTTCTCTCTCTATATTATCGAGCGTATTCTTGTGATTATACTTTGAGTGTTGCTATACGGTGCGAGTTTCTGTCAGCACTATAACGAAATTCAGTCAGAAGTACGACTATTTTGAGGTAAGGGATGTTATTTTCTTCTTAAATGATATTATTTTCTTCAATATCATTATGCCAAAATATTGGTGAACGTTTTTATCAAATTTGGAACTTTTTGTGCCGGAGTTACTATTCATGTATACGGTACTATTCACGTATACGGCACTATTCACGAATACGGCACTATTCACAGAAAAATTATTTTTTTTTTCGTCCAAAATATCTATTGTGGATACTAGCTTTGATTGTATCCATGTTTTGATCATTCTTGAATTTTACACCACTATGATTATTTTTGAGGTATTTTTGGACATGGATAAAACAAAGTACGAATCCTTAATCCTTAATCCTTGTCATTTTGTTTCACTGGATTCGCTTCTTTAAAAATATTTTTTATCATCTTCAGTCTTAAATGATGTTATTATTGAATATCTTTGGCCTGTAGTGCAAAGATGAATGATTTCTGATGAATATCTTTGGCCGTAGTACAAAGATGAACAGATGTTTAGATTAACATGACCAACAGATGAATATCCTTGGCCTGTAGTGCAAGAATGAATACATGATTCAAGATGTGCATTGATTGATGTTACAGGGATAAAAATACTGTTGATGGACTGTTAAATTCATAGACATTAGTAGATTTCATCCTCTACGTAACTCTTCTATGAATTAATATTTTCCGCTGTGAATATTAATTTAAAACTTGTTGTCTATTGTATTCTATTAGATTTTTCCCTGTTGAAGACTAACGATAATTTGTTGTATATTATCTTGGTCATAATATTCTCTCACCCTTTTTCTTTTTGTTCCATTTTTCTTCTCAGGAGATGAGAATATAGCGAGTACGAGTCGGGGTATGAATTGATGGTTCTTGAGAGAGTTGTTTAGTAGCCCTCACCATTTTTGTAAAATAATGTATCAATAATTATGATGAGGATTTATTTGTATGTGGATATTGTCTAGATGGCAATATCTGTATTTAAACTCACAGTTATATGTTCTAATAATAAAGTTGAAATTAATTCTGTACCATGTATTTGACAACTCAGAATGGGTGATGTATACCTGTTTTGGGGGCGTCACATCCCCGAACCCGGATACTTGAAACCCGAATTCGGTACTTCACGATACCATTTCTATGAGTGGAAATATTACTAATAATAATAACAATAATATAAATTTAAAACTTAGCTTACATTTATCAGAGTCTAATCCCAAGTACGCAACCTTTACTACATTCTTTACATGATATATAATATATATCATTAACTTAATACAGTCTATATATTACAAATGATACCAATAACATGTCCTGTTTGCTATCCTTTTCATTTAATTCTGGCCGAGCCTTCTAGTTGTTCACACTTAGCTGAAAACATTTAAATTAAGCAAGAATGAGCATTTGGGTGCCCAGCAAGTATTATATATATATATATATATATATATATATATATATATATATATATATATATATATATATATATATATATATATATATAAGCTGAAAGAATTTAAATGTTTTCTTTATAATATTCTTCTACAACCGGTCAATAGTTATGAAGTATTCTGTACCAATAACAATAACATAACAACCTTATTTCAAAATTTTGAAACTATGTATTGTCTATACATGGGGTTTCTGTGACATACTATGAACATTGTTTTTCATTTTCGAAAAGGTTAAACAGAAATTCATCTGTAAACCGGCATTGCTTACGGGCCTGAGGGTGTATAGTCTATGGGCCCTGTATTGATCAATACTACATTGCTAGAACGATATTATCGTTCATCCTTTGTCCGCCGCAGCGCATAAAATTTTTCCCATTATCGGGATGTTCATATTTGTCGGGTTTTCATAACAAATGTCTTATATAATTCAACATATATGTATATCAAAGGTGTATCAACATGCGATTGAATACAATGATTATCCAAGTGGGGACACTTGTATGATCATTTATAGAAATTAACGAACAGAATATATATCTGGATTATCATATACTAACATGTTGATAATCAATGAGCGTATATAATATAGGCTTAACAATCTGTACAGTAATAATATAACTTTGAAACATTCTTACACTTGTCCAATGCATAAAGAAAATGTAAAGGTAGGATACTTGCCTGATGCGCCGCTTACAATTACACAACTTAGATTTATCTTTTATACCGAAACCTATCATTAATAAGATCATTCTATCGATTAGAATCATATATCATTACACATAGTACTGCTTATTGCAGTCAGCACATAACCTAATCACATTATCACACACGTTTCACAGTCATTGCATCACAAACAAACCCAAATACAAACACATTACGTAAGTCCAGATAAATTTTTGAAACCTGTCGGCGTACTGACGGCTTTATCAGGTAATTATCGAGTATAAGACTCTATATCGAAGTTCAATATCCATTTAGACTAATTAAGTAACAGTCATATCATTTTCAAATGACCTACAATAATTTTTAAACATTTATCACGAATTTTCAAACACTGGAATCATTATTAGATGATTTAAATACTAATCAATTCAATTATCTTAATATTAAATTAATATTAAACTATTAATGAAACCATTGCCAAAATATTAAAGTTATGCATAATAACTCAAAATATTTTTATGTTATTTTAATTTATTAATTATTTTAATTAAATTTATTTTATTTTTATTTTATGTTATTTAATTTAATCTATTTATATATTAAATTATATTTATTTCATTTATTAAACTTTATTTTATTTTATTCTGAATTATATATTAATATATTAAATAGTGAATTTTTATTTTATTTTGTTTTTTTAATTAAGTTGATTAAAATAATTGATATTTGAAGTATAAATTATTTATCAAAAACTAATTAAGTAAATGCTACTTAATTAGAGAATTTTAGTATTATTAAATTAAGTAATAAATAGTTATTAGAGCCAAAGATTTTGCATCTCAAGAATTCTGAGAGAATTTCGTGGGAAATTTCGTCGGAAATATCAAACATAAAATTACTTACTGTTATTAACATACAATATACAATATTCAAATTGAAGAAATATACACTGCAATTGTAAAAGTCCCCTATAAGACCCCAAATAATTAATAAATGAAATTTAATTTCCTTTAATTATTATTTTGAATAGTAAGGGTTGATTTGATTAATGTGGATAGTTATAGGTAAAATACGCAAATATTTCAAAATAAGCAAGTGGTTATAAAATATTCATTGTTGTCGGGGAATATTCGTTTGATCGTGGAATATTCGTACTGTCGGGGAATATTCGTACGACGGCGCAGCCATGTGTGGGCCCCATAACGGAAACCGATTGGAGGAAGAAAACGACAAATATAAGTTGTTTAAAAATAACGGCGTAGTTGTTACCGTTTACACTGTTGGAATACCCGGTGGTTAAAATACAGTAATACGCGTTGTTGCACAGTAGCACACGGTATTGCACAGTATTTTAAATTATTAATCCTTACGTAAGAAGGCACTACTCAATAATTGCTACAGGAGTTACTGTTCATTACTTTATTGATTCAATAATTGCTGCGTTGATATTTATATTATTATTGTTTCAATAATTAACATTGCACAGTATTTTCCATTATCAGATCAATAATTCATATTATTTGAATAATATTATCAGATAACATTATTGGCAATGTCTAGAAAGTTCTGTCAAGGAGAGGTTTGGTCATCTAGTTGCGCGCTAGTAACGAGAAATCCTTATTGGAAAGCCCCCTCTATCCTGGGAACGGCCTGGTTGTCAGTACTGTGATTCTGTAATATTATTTTTAATAATTAATTATTGATTATTATGATAAAGAAAATATTTATTTTATGTGGATATAGATGGAGAAAATTTTTAATGTGACAATGGTTGAAAATTAATATTTTATCTTTTTCTGATAAAATAATTCATTTAAATATATTATTTTAATAATATATTAACGATGATATTTTTATAATGAATGTGGGATATATGAGTGTATGAGGAGGTAGAGTATTTTTGTGACATTAAATGTTTAACACATGTTTTGTGTGTCGGTGGACATAATTTTTGACCGACAATTGAGTATAGACTGTAAAATCGTCCGTTTGTGGATTTCGGTCAATTTCTATTTGGAATTTGGAAAAATTTTCTTCTGCAAAGTTGTAGAGAATGGAATTTCCCATGGAAAGTCGCGAGTTTCTAATTTTTCTGATAAACGAGCTATTTTCTACGAATTATTGAAGTTTTGGAAAATAAAATGATTTTTATTAAATTATGGGTGGGACCCACTTTTGTTTTTCAAACACATGGGTTGCTGGATTTTTTTTCCAAGGTGGTGGCTGGTCATGGTCTAAAGCATGCGTATGAATTTTAAAAATAAATAATATTAATTTATTATTTTAGTCTCCTTTGGCGTTCTAACATTTTCCTATAAATAGAGGGCTAAGTTAGAATTGAAAATCACACCAGAAACAAAGTTTTCTCTCTTTCTCTCTCTATATTATCGAGCGTATTCTTGTGAGTATACTTTGAGTATTGCTATACGGTGCGAGTTTCTGTCAGCACTATACCGAAATTCAGTCAGAAGTACGACTATTTTGAGGTAAGGGATGTTATTTTCTTCTTAAATGATATTATTTTCTTCAATATCATTATGCCGAAATATTGGTGAACGTTTTTATCAAATTTGGAACTTTTTGTGCCGGAGTTACTATTCACGTATACGGTACTATTCACGTATACAACACTATTCACGAATACGGCACTATTCACAGAAAAATTAATTTTTTTTTCGTCCAAAATATCTATTGTGGATACTAGCTTTGATTGTATCCATGTTTTGATCATTCTTGAATTTTACACCACTATGATTATTTTTGAGGTATTTTTGGACATGAATAAAACAAAGTACGAATCCTTAATCCTTAATCCTTGTCATTTTGTTTCACTGGATTCGCTTCTTTAAAAATATTTTTTATCATCTTCAGTCTTAAATGATGTTATTATTGAATATCTTTGGTCTGTAGTGCAAATATGAATGATTTCTGATGAATATCTTTGGTCGTAGTACAAAGATGAACAGATGTTTAGATGAACATGACCAACAGATGAATATTCTTGGCCTGTAGTGCAAGGATGAATACATGATTCAAGATGTGCATTGATTGATGTTACAGGGATAAAAATACTGTTGTTGGACTGTTAAATTCATAGACATTAGTAGATTTCATCCTCTACGTAACTATTCTATGAATTAATATTTTCCGCTGTGAATATTGATTTAAAACTTGTTGTCTATTGTATTCTATTAGATTTTTCCCTGTTGAAGACTAACGATAATTTGTTGTATATTATCTTAGTCATAATATTCTTTACTGAGCTAGTTGAGCTCACCCTTTTCCTTTTTGTTCCATTTTTCTTCTCAGGAGACGAGAATATAGTGAGTACGAGTCGGGGTATGAATTGATGGTTCTTGAGAGAGTTGTTTAGTAGTCCTCACCATTTTTGTAAAATAATGTATCAATAATTATGATGAGGATTTATTTGTATGTGGATATTGTCTAGATGGCAATATCTGTATTTAAACTCACAGTTATATGTTCTAATAATAAAGTTGAAATTAATTCTGTACCATGTATTTGACAACTCAGAATGGGTGATGTATACCTGTTTTGGGGGCGTCACATCCCCGAACCCGGATACTTGAAACCCGAATTCGGTACTTCAGGATACCATTTCTATGAGTGGAAATATTACTAATAATAATAACAATAATATAAATTTTAAACTTAGCTTACATTTATCAGAGTCTAATCCCAAGTACGCAACCTTTACTACATTCTTTACATGATATATAATACATATCATTAACTTAATACAGTCTATATATTACAAATGATACCAATAACATGTCCTGTTTGCTTTCCTTTTCATTTGATTCTGGCCGAGCCTTCTAGTTGTTCACACTTAGCTGAAAACATTTAAATTAAGCAAGAATGAGCATTTGGGTGCCCAGCAAGTATTATATATATATATATATATATATATATATATAAGCTGAAAGAATTTAAATGTTTTCTTTATAATATTCTTCTACAACCGGTCAATAGTTGTGAAGTATTCTGTACCAATAACAATAACATAACAACCTTATTTCAAATTTTTGAAACTATGTATTGTCTATACATGGGGTTTCTGTGACATACTATGAACATTGTTTTTCATTTTCGAAAAGGTTAAACAGAAATTCATCTGTAAACCGGCATTGCTTACGGGCCTGAGGGTGTATAGTCCATGGGCCCTGTATTGATCAATACTACATTGCTAGAACGATATTATCGTTCATCCTTTGTCCGCCGCAGCGCATAAAAATTTTCCCATTATCGGGATGTTCATATTTGTCGGGTTTTCATAACAAATGTCTTATATAATTCAACATATATGTATATCAAAGGTGTATCAACATGCGATTGAATACAATGATTATCCAAGTGGGGATACTTGTATGATCATTTATAGAAATTAACGAACAGAATATATATCTGGATTATCATATACTAACATGTTAATAATCAATGGGCGTATATAATATAGGCTTAACAATCTGTACAGTAATAATATAACTTTGAAACATTCTTACACTTGTCCAATGCATAAAGAAAATGCAAAGGTAGGATACTTGCCTGATGCGCCGCTTACAATTACACAACTTAGATTTATCTTTTATACCGAAACCTATCATTAATAAGATCATTCTATCGATTAGAATCACATATCATTACACATAGTACTGCTTATTGCAGTCAGCACATAACCTAATCACATTATCACACACGTTTCACAGTCATTGCATCACAAACAAACCCAAATACAAACACATTACGTAAGTCCAGATAAATTTCTGAAACCTGTCGGCGTACCGATGGCTTTATCAGGTAATTATCGAGTATAAGACTCTATATCGAAGTTCAATATCCATTTAGACTAATTAAGTAACAGTCATATCATTTTCAAATGACCTACAATAATTTTTAAACATTTATCACGAATTTTCAAACACTGGAATCATTATTAGATGATTTAAATACTAATCAATTCAATTATCTTAATATTAAATTAATATTAAACTATTAATGAAACCATTGCCAAAATATTAAAGTTATGTATAATAACTCAAAATAATTTTAAAACATTTGCATTGTCCTTAAATGATCTTTAAAATAATTTAAATCATTTTTAAATAATTACCATTAATATTAAAGTATTAATGCACTATTTATCCAAATATTAAAAGTCATTAATTATAACTTTAAAATATTTTTAATTCACTTATACCCTTTTTTAATGATTTTTAAATAAATAAAACTATTTTTAAACTATTTATTTAATATAATTATTAAATAAACTTAATATCATTAATTATTAAATAAATATCATTAATATTAAATTAATAATGAAATTATCCTTTAAATATTAAAAGTTATATTTTATAACTTAAAATATCTTTAAACACTTTATCTTTATTTAAAATGATTATTATAATATTAAAATCATTTTTAAACTAAATTATTTAATATAATTATTAAATAACTTTAATATCATTAATAATAATTAATTAATGAAATTTACCTTTAAATATTAAAAGTTATATTTTATAACTTAAAATATTTTTAAATACCTTATTCTTATTTAAAATGATTTTTAATTTAATAAAATCATTTTTAATTCATTTATTTAATTCAATTAATAAATAACTTAATTATCATTAATATTAATTTATTGATAAAAATTATCACATAATATTAAAAGTTATCAAAAATAACTTAAATTATTTTCTTATACCATAATATAATTTTAAATGATTTTTCAAATATTAAAATCATTTTTAAATAATTTATTTAATATTATAATTAAATAAATTAAATACTTTTAATATTCCAAAAATATTAAATATTTATGAAATATATTTAAAATAATTAAAAACTAATTTCAGAATTTAAAATAATTTTTAATAATTTATTTTGTATTTTTAATAATTAAAAACTATTTTTTTTCTATTTATTAATTAATTTCCAAAAATTAATAAATATCTGTCGCTAAAGACCACCTATAGCGACAGAACCAGTCGCTATAGGTGTTCTTGGTGTTCTTCATGCAAACCCAGAAAACGTGACAGTGACCGGGCTGGCTAGTTTGACCGAATGTAATTTCGTGTGTGATGTGTTTCTGGGCTCGTTTTTGGTCAGATCATGTAGAGAAAATGTAAGACTACAAGATCCAGCAACAAATATTCTTATAACATGCATAACCAACGAGATCTGAGCCCTTAAAGTGGCTGTCAGACATGTTCTTCATTTTCTGGGTTACCCAGAAATGAAGAACAGTTCGTCCATCCTCTTTTGGGCTTTCACAAATTACAATTCGTGCACTGTTTGTGCGATATAAAGTATTTAGTGTGTACCCAACATGACAAGGAAGAGATCTAACACCAAAACTCATTAAATAATCAACAAAATTAGACGATCCAGCCTAGTCAAACGTTGTCAGTCATCGCGTTCTTGAGTTCTCTGGGTTTTCCAGAAAACTCAATTCGTGATCAACTGTCTGGGTTTGACCAACCACTGATTTCGATCCGTTTATGAAATAAGTGATATTAAGGCATGATTATGTAGTATAGCAAACATACTACAACCTACATGCAATAACCATAATGATACATCAAACCACTGTCAGATCCAAGCACTTGAAGAACTTGTCAGAGCTTTCTGGGCTCATTCTGGGTTACCCAGAAATGGCCCGGTCATGCCCGGTCAACGGTCTTTGACCGATTATAACTTAAAATATACACATCCCATGATCCTGATTCCACTTTCAGACTAAAGAACACATACAAGGCTATAAACGTAAACACTTAAACAACAAAAACAGTAAACACACAACGATCTACATCCCCTAATATTTGATGTCAGACAACAGAAATACATTTTCCAAATTTTACAAATTTTCAAATCTGAGCCTCTAGATGTTATGGATCTAACATCTAGCAACCCAGATCATCATTAAACACTATAAACAACATATTAAAACAATTAAACATAACATCTAACACCGAATTTTTGGACAGAAATTAAGGCTAGGGTTTATACCTTCTTTGAAATTTTCTGATTTCTTGGCTTCTGATTTGTTATGGCTGATCGTGGGGCTGGTCTTAGAGACTGATTTGCCTTATAATTTCGTAGGTTTTGGGTGGAGAGAGTTTAGTTGAGTGTTTGTAAAAAAAAAGTGCAAATGCTCACTTTTCTCTCTCCAATTTTATTTATATCATTTGGGTTCAATGAATTGGCTGAGTCTTGCTTGATTTGCTGGAGATTTAGAGCATGTGGGGTTGTTGGGTTTGGCCACCAACTTCCCCTAAATGTCAAAACTTAGTTTTTAGCCAAATAATTTAACTAGGGGCATAATCGTCTTTTGTCCAACACATTTAATGGCAAAAATGGAAATTGGCAAACCCTTAGGGTTCAACCCTAAGGTTTAGTACATAGCATTTGTAGGATTTAGCAATTAGGGTTTGCACAAAATAAAAATTTTAGTTTTTTAAAATTTTATAAATTAGGGTTTTGTTAATTATAATTTTAATTTATAATTATACATGAACATTAGGGTATTATAATATAATTAACCTTGCCACTTAAGCAATTAAGGTTTTCAATTAGCAATTAGGGCTACTAAATTAGAAATTAGGTTTACTAATTTTAGAATTTGGGTTTTTTTAAAAAAAATTAAATATTAGGGTTTCTAGAAATTAGTATTTCTAAATTATTAATTAGGGTTTACCTAATCAATATAAAATTATATAATACATAACATGCATGCACCATATAACACAGTTATATAACAGTGTCGAACTCAACTTGAGTTTTAAATTAAGATTTTTCATTTAGCAATTAGCTAATTATTATTTAGGATTTCTAATTTAAGAAATTAGGGTTTTAATTTCTATATCATCAGTCGTTAATCACATTGTTGTGATTACATAACGGCTTTATCAAATTCTCAAAGTCGTGAATGACTTGCGCTTTAGAGTTTCAATTCAATTAGGGTTCCAAAATTATAATTAGGGATTATAATATAGAATAATAATAATAATAATAATAATAATAATAATAATAATAATAATAATAATAATAATAATAATAATAATAAGGTTTTTGAATAATTACGATTCTCCCTAATTAGGGTTAATACATAAACACCGATCATAAATCACATTAACATGATTACATAACAGTCTTAAGTCGGCATTCGGCTTTAACTTAGGGTTTAACAGCTTAAACTAGGGTTTTGGCATTTTACACCATAATTGACCAACCATTGTCAGTCCACAAACATACAGTACATATTTATAACACTGAAAAATCAAAATATTATAATATTATAATATTATTATCATTCCTTAATTCAGACCCATAATTAGGGTTTGATAGTAATATAATAAAATTGTTCCACACATTAACCTTACACACATAACCATACTTATCTATAACACTGACAAATAATAATATAATATTATTATTTTCATTCCTTGATCAAAACCCAGAACTAAGGTTTGGATTCCATATCTGATTTTATCCGCCATAATTAACCATATAAATAAGTAAAAATAATTTACTTAATAACTTGAACAAAATTCTTATAATAAAATAATTATTATAATTATTCAAAAATCATTTCATGTATTATTTGAATAATATAAACATATAATTTCATGGAAAAAAATAATTAATAAAACATTTCTAATATAGAATTAATTACTATAAAAATATCATTTATAATAACTAATATTTCTAAAATAGATTTATTTACAATTATTAATGTAATAAATAAATTTTATTTATCACACATATAATTATAATTACACATTACCTTGGCACATATCATTCATATTTATTTTAATAAATAAATAAATAAATAAATAAAATTATACGCAAAATTTATGATTTATATATATAGAAAATATCGGGTTTCGGGGGAAGGGGTTTGGTAGTGGGGGAACCTAAGGGTGGGTGGGGTGGGTACCGGCCGGACTACCGACCAAGGGGTGGGGGTACTGGGGCAGGGTGGTGTCGTATAGGGGGGACGACCGGCCGGGGGGAGTGGGGGTACCGGGTGCAGGGTGTGGGGACCGGTGAAGGTGGAGAGGAGGACCGATGGAGAGAGAGATAGAGATCAGTGGTGTAGAGAATGAAATAGAGAAGGAAATGAAAATGAGAGGACGCAAGGAAGGCAAAGGGTTTTTTTAGGTTTATTTCTGATGGAATTCCATTGACTATATTTCGTCAACGTTAGGATACCCTCGACGAATTATTCAGTCGAGGATGACATATATTCCAGCGACTATATATTCGCGCTGGCGGGAAACCCTCGCGCCAAGGAGAAGATCTTAAATTCGACTGATGTTAGTCGAGGATACATTAATTCCAACGAAATTAATGTCGACTATATATTCGCGCTGGCGGGAAACCCTCGCGCCAAGGAGAAGATCTTAAATTCGACTGATGTCAGTCGAGGATACATTAATTCCAACGGAATTAATGTCGACTAAATATTCGGTCGGTCTTATATTAACATCGACTGAATATGTTCAGTCGACAATAATTCCATCGGAAATAAATCTTTTTCTTGTAGTGTGTGATATAAAGTGTATTATGCTAATTGGAAGATCGATCTTATTAATGATAGGTCTTTCATAAGAGAATAAAATAGATTGTTTAGCGGTAATCAGAGGTAGAAGCAAGTTTTCTAACTCAAACTCGAGATAATAATTTTTCAGAATGCTAGTGGTTTAATTATTGACAATTATTCCACATCTATGATTATTCATTTGCACTTAATGCACATTACATATGTTTATCAAGTATGAAAGGCTGATCACCTTCATTACCAAAGTATTTGTGAGGTCATTGTTGACCACTCAGCGTTATTAATTTAATCATCTATGTATTGAAATTTGATTCATACTCTTTCACAATCATTATATTTTTTAAAACTTAAAAGCTTATTCTTTCTTTCAATAATAACATGTCTTTATTGTATTTAAACTTGCTAAGCAAAGTAGTTTCTCACCCTTGCTATATCATAAATATATTTTAGTTTAACCCGAATGCTCAAAGAAGGACAAAGGAAAAGGAAAAGATGGAGATTATTTTTATATGAACTTTTATCTATTATGATAACTGACGTAAATTGATGATGTAGACCTTGTGAATTATTAAAGGTATATATTAAGATAAAGGTTGTAGACCTTGGGAAATGTCACAGAACCATGTGTAATAAACAATTTATGTTTATAATTCCGCGTTAATTTATAGAATATGTATGAAGATGATGTATTGTGACGCACCAAGTCTAAGGTTCAAGGGGCCTGGATTTGGGGACGCTACAGTCCTAACAAGACTTAAACACTTGAATGAGATTTGAGTATTACTAAGAAGAAATATAGTGAGATATAAGTCAAAAGTTAACACAATCAAATTGAACATTGTATATTGATAATAGGAAGAATTATGAGATATAGAGTAAAGTTTACATTACAACTACTATGCGTTGCTATGTGACTAATAGTTGACGTGCATGATTATATAATTGTGTAGGGCATGTGAAGTGCAGATAGCTGTAAGCTGTTAAACTGTTATTGGTAAACAACGATCAAGGCAAGTCTTTCAGTTCCTATTTGCTATACGAACTTGATGATTAACTTTTTTAAATCTGTATTGCAAAGAGAATGATATATTATATATGTTGTAAGTATGAACTATTAAAGTTAATTTATAACTACGTTGGTTAAGGAAAAAATGTTGATTGAGTTATGGAACTCAATCTTTATTTGATATGTGATGTACAACATGTATAATGTGTTTAGATAGATGTTTATTATGTATAAGATGAGCATGTTATTTATGTGCTACGTGTTGCATGAAAACTGTTAGATTTGTTGGGATGTCGAGCTCAATCTTGCAAATAATATTTTTGCAGGTTATGGATTCAAGGTAACGTTATGTGCTACTTAAATGACGTGGATCAAAAGTAGTACATGAAGATTAAAATTTTAGCTAAAGTTGTTATTTCTTTTAATCATGTTTTAGGTTCATGAGATGTACTCAATGTTTTATGACATATATTTTATGTTGAGTTGTAAGGTTTGAGTTATTCGAAGTATAAAGGATATTAAATTGGGATGTAAGATTTTATATAAGAACTCTAATGAAGAGAATCATAAAATAAATTTGATTCAGAGATGTGTAGCTGATAAAGGTTATGATTCAGGGAATCAAAGTAGGAAGACAGAAAAGCTTTAATTTTTCCACATTTTATTAAGTTTAACATCAATTCATGATGTAATGTTATAATAAAGATGTATTAATAACGACCGAAGTCGAGAGTTAAATTGTATTAATTTTTGGATCGTTATAGTTGGTATCAGAGCTGATTGGTTTAAAACTTTAGGTAAGAGTACCCTAGGCTATAACCTTAGAGAAGAAAGGAGAAGATGGTAAGGAATAAACTCAGATAGAGTTTGAACAATAAGAAATAAATTTAAGAAATGTAAATAGAATGGATTAAAATATATATGAGAAGGTTCAAAGAGGATCTTGAAAACTTATAAAAGATGAGAATCAGGAGTTACCTGACTCCTGTAATAAGATGTTAAATGTTATTAAAATAGACAATGTTTAAAAGATTAAGGTGATTAAAATAATAATAATGAACTTGAATAGAGTTTAATTGATGATAAATTCAGAGAATGCTTATGAAACAAGTTAAGATAATATGTGTGTGTTCAAAGAAGAACCTAAAGAGTTAAAATTGAGTTGAATAATCATAAGACAACATAATTAAAGAGGAAGTAATGAGGATCGTGAAACCAAAACAATCATAAAATAAGAAAGGAATTATAAATAAGCTGATTGTAGAATAAGATCACGACATGATCTGGTTAAGTTATAAAATGATAGATGATCTGTAATGAATGAATCGTTATAGCTTGATGCTATAAGAGAATGTACTATGATATTACGAAGTAAACTCATGAGGAGTAATAGATGAAGAAATACAGAAAATTCATATCGATAAAGAGTATGTTATGAGTAACACAGAGTTAGGTGAGATTTCAATTGAGGACTCATGTGATGGTTAAAACCACCACCACGGTCCAGATTAATTTATTATTAAAACCACCAGCGACGGTCCAGATTGATTTAATATTAAAACCACCATCAATGGTCCAGATTGATTTACTATTAAAATCTCCATCAATGGTCCAAACTGATTTACTATTACAACCACCATTAATGGTCCAATAATTTGCCCTCTCCTTTCAACATGAAGGTGGCAAAGGGAACCTTTTGCTCCTCGGAGCATCCCAAGACATCAAATATCTTGGTGATCTGCTTTATCCACGTCTCCGCTTTAAGTGGTTTTGGCTCTCCCAAAAACTCCGGTGGTCTCAGCTCTTTGCACTGCTTAGCAGTGACCAACCGAGAGTTGTCAGTGTTTCCACCTGTATTTTGAACAGGAGCCGCTCTCGCCTGATGTTACATGAATTGCATGAAGCCTCTGAACATCCCATCGTTCATCATTTGATCGGTGTTGTTGTTTACCTGAGGATTATTATCTTCCTATTGCACATTATCATGGGTATTGATCGCTGGTGACTCAACGGTCTCATGTGCTTCATTGCTTATCTCGACATTTTCAGATGTCATTTTCAAACACTGCCACAAAACAAGGGTTAATTCAAATGTCACATATTATCCCTATACTCTGACCGACCAATTAAATACCAAATAAACTTAGGTAGGTCATACTAGCGAAGGAATTTCTCGTCTCTCCCCTCCTAGTTCTTATCTCACATCTCAGCCAGGGATCATATCCTTAAGCTTTGATACCAACTGTGACGCCCCCAAAATAGGTATACATCACCCATCTTGGGTCGCCAAAGACATGATACTGAATACAAATACAAACTTAATTATACAACATGAGCTGAGAGTTTTTACACGAATATTGTCTTCTAGACAATATCCAAACTCAAATGGAGTCCTCATTACATTTATTGTCACACTATTTTATAGAATAGTGAGGACTACTATAACACCATTTCAGACCATCACTCCGTTCCCCGACTAGTTCCGGCTACATTTTCATTTCCTAAAGAGAACAATGGAAGTAAAATGGTGAGCTCAACTAGCTCAGTAAGAAATATTATGACTAAGATAATGCAGAATAAGTTATCATTAGCCTTCAACAATGTTAAACTAATAGAATATAATAGACAACAAGTTTAACTGCAGCGGAACAAGCAATCCATTAGAAGAGTCAAGTAGAGCATTATATCTACTATCTTCTATGATTTAAAAAGTTTATCATTAACTTTATCGATGGAACTCATCTTAATAAATAAATCACATCATCGAATCATCCTTGTACTACGGGCCAATGATATTCATTACTATCACGTCCACAAATTATTCTTGCACTACGGGCCAAGAATATTCGTGTAATCATCAATGGTCATGATCATGCCGAATTATCCCTGGTCATAATCATATCAATCAACAGTCCATCTATGCACGAAAGCCAAAGATGACTTTCATCACAATATAAGCATGAGGATGATGACAATAATATAAGAATTCAATTAAAAGAAAGCAAAGGATAAATTTTTAAAGATTTATAATTTAATTTATCCAAAATTCAATAATGTCCAAATTGGCAACATGATACTGTTTTGTGGAATAAAATTCAAGAATAATATCCATATATCAAAAATAATTTGGACAAAAAAGAAATAAATTTTTTGGTGAATTGTACCCCATGAATAGTACCCTGTGAATAGTACTTTAGGAATAGTACCCCATTAATAGTACCCCGACATGAAAAGTGCCCAGAATACCCGAGTGAATAATATTTGAGTGAATAGTAACCCATAAATAGTAACTCGTGAATAGTACCCTGGCATAAAAAGTGCCCTGAATACCTGAGTGAATAATAATCTAGTGAATAGTAACCCGTCAATAGTACCCCGGGTGAAAATATTGATATTTAATAGGAAAGTTCATATCAATATTCCAATGAAATAATACTAGATGAAGCGCAAAACTCAAGAATATTCCACTAATTAAAGGATTATAGAAGCAATACTTACCATAGTAAGTTTAGATTTAAGAATATGAAAAGAAATAACATACGGAATTGAAAATGGATTTTCACTCTGTCAAACGGTACGTAATCCGCGTAGACAGGTTATTCCGTTATATTAAAGGATTAATACGAAAAATAGTATTTCTTATGAATACGAAAGAAATAATACCCCTTACGAATACAACAAATAATATCCCTTAGGAATACAACAAATAATATCAGTTACGGATACAACAAATAATATCCCTTACCTTAGTAGATGACTGGATGTTACAATAGTGAAGTAGCAGAATACTCTTCTGCTTGCTCTCTATAGTTTCTCTCTCTATAGTGTCTCTTGTGAATCGCAGTGAATTGGTGAGAATGAAAGAAGAATTAAGCTTTTATTTATAGGAGAATGGACTAAATAGTACTTGATTAATGAACGGTCCAAATTAATTTACTATTAGAACGGATGGTTCATATTGATTACTATTAAAACCACAACCGACAGTCTAGATTGATTTACTTTTAAAACCACCACAACCGGTCTAGATTGATTTACTTTTAAAACCACCACCGACGGTCCAGATTGATTTACTTTTAAAACCACCACCGACAGTCCAGATTGATTTACTATTAAAACCACCACCGATGGTCCAGATTGATTTACTATTAAAACCACCATCAATGGTCCAGATTGATTTACTATTAAAGCCAACATCAATGGTCCAGATTGATTTACTATTACAACCACCATCAATGGTCCAAATTGGTTATCTATTAAAGCCACCATCGACGGTCCAAAAAATTAGTAAATCTTCCCATAGAATACTAAGTCAAACTTACAACAAACGCCTTATAACAATACATATATTTATATTAAAAATTGAATAAATATTTACCACAAATTATTTATCTTTAATAAACACATTTTAGTCTATTAACAATTATTCATCATTAATATTATAACTCACAATATTTAACAACCAGATCATTCCCAGAAAAGCGAGGGCTTTCCGATAAAGATTTCTCCCTATTGGCGCACAATTAGGTGACCAAACCTCTCCTCGACATAACTTTCTAGACATCGTCAATATTGCAAATATTAATATGAATAACTTTATCATCTCAATTATTAATTTAATAATATAAAATATTAATACTATGAAAATAATTGAATCAAATAACGTGAGCTACTGTGTAGCAATTATTGTAGCAGTAATTGAGTATAACTGAGTGACTTCTCACATAAGCATCAATAATCAATACCGTGTGCTACTATCCAACCACGCGTATTACTGTATTTTACCACCGGGTATTTCAATAGTTTAACAGTAAAACTTTCACCGTTATTTTTATAAAAAGTTATTTCTGTCGTTTTCTAACTACGACAATTATTTCATTGTGGGGTCCACCAATGATAGTGTCGTCGAACGAATATTCCCTGACAAAAAGAAAATTCCCCGACCAAATGAATATTCCCCTACACAACAAATATTTTATATCAACTTGCTTACTTTGCAAAAAATTTCACATATCACCCTTAACTTAAACCTTTTATCAATTAAACCATTTATTAAATAGAATAATAATTATAAGAAATTTAAATACTTTTATTTCATAAAATTCGGGTTCTTAAAGCATGACTGAATCCTCAACATGCCATTAAGACGGTATAGTATCGTGATAAAAAAATAATAATAATTTAGTTTTCTTCGAATTTGAGAAGATATGCTAATAAAGATGTTTTAAAAAAAGGGGGATTTTTGATTTTCTTTAAGCTAAGAAAGGTATGCTAATTGAGTTGGTTAAGAATGTATGTATATATATCTAGATTGATGTCCAAGTTATTACTAGAAGTCTATGCTATTTGATTCAGCTAGATAAATATTGAAAGATTTTTATGAAATTTGAGTGTTCTTTGTTAAACTATGCCAAACCAAATTGTTTTCGTCCTGATTCATATGTTAAGAAGCTGAGGTGAACAACCCTATAAAAAGGGGACATGTTATGGGTGACAATAGTTTCAAAAGTAACGTATATAGTCATTACGATGTTAAAATATAAAATGTTATGCACGACGTAGGGGTACGAAAGGTTGATCATCTAGAGTACTTGCAGAGAGTGTTTTTAGTCTGTGTGATTGCTAAACACTCTATTAAAGATGGTTTACAGTGGTGATACACTATTAAACCTGGAGAAGAGTTCAAGGTCTTATGACCCCTCAACATGATTTGAAATCTTTGAAATTCCCGAGTTATTCATATCGCTTCCAATTATTGAGCAATTGTGGAAGATTCTTATTATTCTAAAAAGTGAAAGTGGAAAGGAAGATATTCCTTAGAAGGAGGTAAGTTGTAGAATGTGATATGTAATGATGAGAAAATTAAGCAAAACATAATAATTTCAAGAAATGAAAGAAATTTTGATGAGAGAAGGGATGAAGCTATCAAAGGATAATGTAAAACTTTTAAAAGGAAAATATGAGAAGGATGCGATGATTTTAGAAGGATCTTTAGAGAAAGAATCTGATTATGGAATTCAGTGAAAGAATAAAGATTAACGTAAATTTATTTTGATAATTGAATTGACAAAGATTTTTAAATTAAAATTTTGAGGACGATATTCTTAGAAGAATGGGTGAATGGAATATCCCGAGTGTTTATGAGCTGGGTATATGATAATGATACTTAGAAAAAGATAATGAACGAGTTAAAGAATATATAATACTCAAAATATAATAGAGTTTAAGTGAAGGTTATAAAATAAAGCTTGCGAGAATTTATTGAGAAAAAGAATGGAATATTAAATATAAAATTCTTATTATTAAGGTAATATGTTGAAGTTATTTAACAATAAATTTTTTAAAGAGATTTGATGAAAACTTGAGTAAGGTAATGTTTCGGTGATTCCAAGGACGAAATCCTTATAAGGAGGGAAGGAAATGACGACCCAAATTTTTGAAAATTATTAAAATAAAAATTTAATAAATAAAATTTTTATTATAAGATGTTTTGAGTTTGAGTATGTGTATATATGTATTATATTTTGTAAAATATGTGGGTGTGTGTGACGAGAATTATATATATTGATATATTGGGGAAAAAAGGTTTAATAGTGAATTAAACTATCGAAGAAATTAAATGAAAAATGTTATGAAAAGAAAATTAACTGAAGAATATTAGTTAATTTAATTAAGTTAAAATTATATTATGAGATAATATAATTTGATTACTATTGTGACAATGGAATTATTATGAATTAATTTAATTAAATAATGTAAGTAATTCACTTAATTTAAATAGTGAATTAATATAATTTTTTTTAATAAAATGAGAAGGTATTATATTGCATGAAAATGTAATATGTTAATGTAGTGCGAGTAAAACATTTACTAAATAATATAAGTATTTTAGTTGAAATATTTATGAAATTTAAAATAAATATTTGATGGAAAGTTATTAAGGGATTAAATAATTGTATAATCATTGTGTATTTTGTTACATTAAAGGAATGGTAATATTCTAATTTAATTAATAATTAAATTAGAGGAATTATGGTTTGTCAAATAAGGGTTATAATTTAATTAAATAAAGTGTGACAATAGTTTGCTATATAATAAGGAGGAAATTAAAATAAATTAGAAAAATGTTATTTGATGTTAACCAAACAAGGTCTTATGCCCTTTGGCATTTTTAACAGCTAAAACTTTTTGTATTTTAACTGATGTGTTAAAATTATTGTTAAGGTTTTGTTAGTTTTATTCTACGTAATAATATTCCTAAAGCTAAGAAGAAGAAGAACACGGAGAACAAGAAAGAGCCTAGAGAGAAAAAAATTGAGAAGATGTTCTGTAAATTCAAAGAAGGAAAAGAATTCAACCAAAGTTGCTCTAATCATCTAGATAATCTAAACAAGAATCAAAGGTAATAATTTAGCTTTGAGTTCTTAGTTTAATATTTCTTCAGTATTCCTTGAAAAGTTAGATTTCTATGGTTAAATTGTTAAGGAACTAGGTTGTTATTGGGTTTGTAGAATTCATTCTATGTTGTTTATTAACGATTTCGAGTAATCAAATCTATAAAATATAAAACGAATATGTTTTTAATTGAAGAAATTTAGTTTTATTGTACATATAAGTTCTGGTAATTTTTGAGACTAAAATTAGTTATGAAATCATGATGGAAACCTTAAATTTATGATGGATGTTGTAAGAACATCAAAAAACGAAAAGAATGCAAGTTGATGAATTGATTTAGTTAAGAAACGACTTCGTAGCAAATGAATTCCCTAAAAAAACATGAACATTTAATATAAAAATGAGTTTTAGGTCAAGATTTGGGTTAGTTAATGTTTCTGTAAATTTTTGATTCTTTGGTATGTTGTAGTTCTATGAATTACAAATCCATAGGATCGAAAACGAACTAATTTGGATGGGTATATCTTGAGTTATGAAGATTAGAAGGAGAAAAAGGTCAATAATTGCAAGAACAGTAAACTTCAAATTCTGGTTCTGCTAACGGGCGTAGATGCACTGTGCCCTAAGTCTTTTTGGGGCCCAGCTGCACTATTTCCAAGGCTTAATTGGGTGCAATTGTGCTCATTGTGTGTCAGGGGTGATTATTTTGATCTCCTGTAGTAAAACAGACGTAACGTTTTCATAAGAACTCCGATTAAGGCAATTCAGGATGATTCAGAAGGAAAATGAGTAGACTAACAAAATATCATTTAAAGTAAACTAATACATAAGCTTTCTCATTTAACTACTCTTGCACCTTCCCTTTTTCCTCTGTCCTTCTTGGACGTCTCGGGCTTAATTGAAATAAATGTCATCCTATAGCAAGAGTAAGCAACTTATTTTCTTAGAAAGTTTAAATATAAAGAGTATATATCATGATTAGAAAGGAATTTATCTTTCAAAGTTCAACAATAGTATATGATTTTGAAAGAACATGAATTAATTCTCATTAATTGAATATTCAAAAAATTGAATAATACATGTTGAGTGGGTTGAAATAACCATGAACATATATGAAGATTGTCAGTATTTAAACTGATCCTCTCAATAAGTTTTTGTAATCAAGGGGATCATCCTTTCATACGCAGTAACTTATGTATAAACACTCATAATCGAACAACAATTGTTTTCCAATATTATGCTTCAATAAAATTGTCTTTTTTCTCAGTCAAGAGTTATTACCAATCCAATTGATTAAGAACCGCTCTTCAAAACATATTTGATTTAAAAATTTTAACATATTTGATCTAGCTGATACAACTAGCATAGATCTATCGCATAAATAGTTCATGAATGAAAGTACTTAAATAAATTCACAGTTCAGTAATAATAGAACATGAATTCGATTGCACAAAGTGCGATTAACAATAATCATTAATGATGCAGAGTAATCGACAATAATTATCCACTAACATGCTTCAAAAATAATAACTCGAGTTTGAGTTACTTGCCTCGTTTGCGGTCTACTGCTACAAAATTAAATTTATCCAACTAAGTATTTTAATTTATATTCCTTTGAAAGATTTATGATTGATCTTTAAATTAGTAAATCATATAATATCATTACTCTTATAGAACATTTAGTCATTACACTAATTCCTTAGTAATATTATCATCCCTTGTTACTATCACGTAAATATTATCTTAACTCATCTAATATTATTACCCTTAATAATATTTTATTTATACTAGTATTATTAATCAACTAATAATAATTTATTCGCTTCCTAATATTATTAACCTTTTAATAATATTTTAATCAATTTCTAATATTCTTATCACTTACTTCTTTTACTATTATTATTAATCATTTAATAATATCTTAATCATTAACTAATATTATTAATTATTTAATAATATTTTATTACTTTACCAATTATTATTTGTGACACCCCCAAATTTAGGTACTTCATTTCCACAAGATTTGGTATTCACTATCCAATCATTCATATTTATCTACCTAAATATAATAAAATTAAATCATAAATCCTCCCTTCAAATAGGGTTACATCATTAAATTCAAAAATATCCTAGGTTATCTAACCTTAACATCAATAAAGTGAAGAATTAAAATTATTACATCACATCATTAATTAAAAGTCTATTATCATAACAATAAATGAAAATTATAAGTCTTCATCACTTGTACATTTTTCCCTTTTCCTTTGCTATTTGAAGGCTCATCAACCTACTCAAATTTAGCTGCAACAATTATATTTAAGCAAGAGTGAGCAAAACAAATGCTCACTAGATATCAACAAGATAATAATAACTGCCAATGAATACGCTCATCAAAACTGAATAGTACTCTATCAACGATAACCAAAGACTGAAATCCAAATATGGAATATATATATATATATATATCTGAGGGTCATAAGACCACGAACTATGTCCATAGTTGTAAGTAATCTTTCAACTTCAACTTTAACAGTCATAAGACTATAAGGATTCCTCGTACTTAGGGGATCAGCCATTCGTACAATGTATTATGCATAAACATTTCAATGCTAAGCATAAATTATCCTCTAATAATAGGGTTGTTCATCTCAGTATTTAGAGTACAAGTCCGCACCAAAGTAAGTTTGGTTTGGATACATTTCAAGGGTAATTTAGAATTCAACGGTCATCAACTAAGGATTAGTTGAATACAATATTGATAACATCATGCTATGGAATAATCATAACTGAATCGATATTGTAAATTAAGATCATGATTTAGGAATAAACTAATAGCATTAACATCGAATAATCATAACGTACCTTGCTTGAACAATATTAAGCCAATGTTATTTAGAATTGAGTACTAAGCATGCTTAACAAATAGTAATTTAAACGATAAAACTTGTTTAACATGATTATATCAGAATCCTTGTATGCTAGATATCAAGTTAAAGACAAGAATAACTTGTTCAATATCAGAATAAGATTTAGAAATCATAAGCAAACTAGATACAAGAACTTGCTCAAACGTAAGAATAAACTTGCACAAGGTAATAAATGAACTAGCTCAACGAAAGTGTAGAGTTAGAAAATTTGCTCAATGTAAAAAGATAAGTTTAAAAACTTGCCTCGAGCGTAAGCTATAATATTAAACTCACGTTCACCTACACATAGGTTTAGAACCACAATATCTCTTAGGCATACTAAAATACCATAGCATATGCATTTCTAGTTAAACTTGTTATTTTAGCATAAGTCTTATGCTACTATACAAATATCAGAAATTCATAAGTGTTAACCTTCACAACACCTTTTTACTATTCATCATGCTTAATAAATCACAACATGTCATTTTCATAGTTTACTAACTTCTTATAACATTTGAATTACTAACAACATTTCACTATGTTGTTTTAACCTTGTCATTACACATTTGACATGCTAACATAACCTTAGACCAAGTTATAGTGATATCCCAAGGTCTGCAGTAGCATCAGAACTAACTGTCTCAGGACAGGGTATGGCGTAGCTACACCATACATAGGCCTGGGACCGGCGCAGCTGCGCAGTTTTTAGCCTTAGCACAAGTGCAGCTGTGCTGGTGCACATACAGAGGAAGAGACAACAATGAATAGTAGCCAACTTTAGCCCAACAAACACGTATTTCACCCACCAAACAGTAATCTCAATTCTTCATTTTTGAGTTCCTTAGATAAAAATCATCACGGTAATCTCAATTCTTCACCTCGTTCAAACTATATTATCTTCGTTTCTTAATGAAAACAAGCCACAATTTCCAATTTAGCATACTAATTGACCACTAAAATTGGTACTTACACAAGTCACATAACAAAATATATACTGTCATTAGTTTTTTCTACTTTTAACTGTAATTAGCTTACAATTTCTTGTTTATATACAAACCAAAACCTCACCAACATGAATAATCACCACAATTCATTTGTATAGCAATAATTCAAAAATATGGAATTCACAGAAGATAGAAAATACATGACGTAAAACATATTAGAATATATATGTATATGTAGTACTAAAATTATGAAATTACCTTCAATTAGCTTGAACAATCTTTGCTAACCAAGATGATGGTGAGATGATGGTATGGTTATGGTAAGGTGCTGGGTTTGCCTTTGGGCTGGCTCCTACCGAGATGATGTGACAACCCGATATTTTTTATATAAATAAATCATAAATTTTGCGTATAATTTTTTTATTATTATTAAAAAATAAATATGAATGATATGTGCCAAGGTAATGTGTAATTATAATTATATGTTTGATAAATAAAATTTATTATAAATGATATTTTTATAGTAATTAATTCTATATTAGAAATGTTTTATTAATTATTTTTCCATGAAATTATATGTTTATATTATTCAAATAATACATGAAATGATTTTGAATAATTATAATAATTATTTTATTATAAGAATTTTGTTCAAGTTATTAAGTAAATTATTTTTACTTAATAATAAGGTTAATTATGGCGGAAAAAATCAGATATGGAATCCAAACCCTAATTTTGGATTTTGATCAAGGAATGATAATAATATTATAATATTGTGATTTTTTGATTTTTTAGTGCTATTAATATGTACTGTAAAAAATTATACTGTTGATGAATGGTCAATTATGGTATGTTGACCAAACCCTAGCATTAATTGATTTAACCCTATTTATCAGTTTAAATGGCAAATTTAAGATTATTAAATATCTGTGTTATATGATATATGGTTACGTATTACTTCATGGAGCGGTAATTAGGAAAAAAACCCTAATTTTGTCGCGAAAATCTAATTGTGAAATCGAAACCCTAATCGATATTTCTTTGAACCCTAATTGTTAATTTTAAGCACTAATTATGCAAGTGGTAAAGTTACTTACGATATAATACTCTAATGTCCATGTATAAATAAAGAATTTAAATTTATATCAAGAACCCTAATTTTATTAATAGAAAATCTAATTATATATTTTAGTAGTCCTAATTATTAAAAATTGTAATTACTAATTGCCAAATTGGCAAGGGTAATTATGATTAGGGGTAATAAACCCTAATGTTCATGTATAATATAAGTATTAACCTAATCTAGTTAACAAATCTTAATTTTTAAATTTTAGAAACTAAAATAATTTTATTTATTTATTTTATTTTATTTTGGCACAAACCCTAATTGCTAAATTCTACAAATACTATATAATAAACCTTAGGGTTAAACCCTAAGGGTCAAACCCTAAGGGTTTGTCAAATGCTAAGAATACCATTAAATTAGAAATTAAATGACTATTATGCCCTTTTTAGCATTAAAGAAGCTACATGTAGGGTTTGACATTAGGAAGAGTTGTTCACCAAACTCATACCAACTCCACATGCTCTAGATTGACAACAACAAGTCTCATTACCAGCCATTCATGCATCAAGTTGCCTATAAATAGATTTAAGGAAAGAGAAAATCATTTTTTGTGCACTAATTTTGTTCAACTCTCATCCTAGACCTTCTTTCTCTAAAGCCAACGAAAATCTCTAGCATTTCAGTCCCCAATCCAATCCCCACCATCAACCATAACCAAAATAGCAACACAAAATCAGATTTTGGACATCAAAGGTATAAAACCCTAGCTTAAATTCTGTCCAAATTTCGGTTGTTTGATGGTTGAAATTTTTGTTAAAACATGTTAGTTATAATGTCTAATGATGATCTGGGTTGCTAGATGTTAGATCCATAACATCTAGAGTCTCGAATTTGAAGATTTGTAAAATCTGGAAAAGTGAGAAATATGGTCTGAAAACCAAATGTCAGGTCCCATAGATCTCGTCCTGTTATGTGTTTTTGTGTTTTTAAGCTTTGATCTGGTAGTATGCTGGAAGATCTTTGATCTGAAATTGGAATAAAAGTCAAATCTTAAGCCAGTAGCAAGTTATCCACGGTCAAATACCGTTGACCGGCATTGACCGGAACTTTCTGGGCAGTCAAGAACTTGCCCAGATGTGTCTGACAGGAAGTTCAACGGCTCAGATCATGCTTGTTGTTAATTGTTTTGTTTATTTGTTGGATCTATGTTGTAGTCTTGTATATGGACTACATTTTTATGCCTTAAAATCTCTTTTTAATCAAGCAGGGATTTAGTAATCTATGGTCAAACCTGGCCGGACGAACATGAAAAGCTATTTTCTGGGTAACCCAGAAAACAATTGAACATGTCGTCTGACATGGTTTGACCGTGTCGGATCTGGCTGTTCTATTGTTGTTTGAGTGATGTTTTGTGATAGATCTATAGTGTTACATGTGTTTTATATACTGCAACTTTTAAATCACAAAAATATATCATATCTTGCAAGTTGTGGAAGCCCAAAGTAGGCATTACGAGTTGTTCTTCATTTCTGGAAAACCCAGAAAATGAAGAACAGGTCTGACAGCCACTTTAAGGGCTCAGATCTCGTTGGTTATGCATGTTATAAGCATATTTGTTGCTGGATCTTATAGTCTTACAATTTCTCTACATGATATGACCAAAACCGAGCCCAGAAACACATCACACACGAAATTACAGTCGGTCAAACTAGCAAGCCTAGCCACTGTCACGTTTTCTGGGTTGGCATGAAGAACACCAAGAACACCTATAGCGACGGTTCTGTCGCTATAGGTGGTCTTTAGAGACAGATTTTTTTTAAATTTTCAGAAATTATTAAATAAATAGAAAAAAATAGTTTTTAATTATTAAAAATATAAAATAAATTATTAAAAATTATTTTAAATTCTGAAAATTAGTTTTTAATTATTTTAAATATATTTGATAAATATTTAATATTTTTGGAATATTAAAAGTATTTAATTTATTTAATTATAATATTAAATAAATTATTTAAAAATGATTTTAATATTTGAAAAATCATTTAAAATTATATTATGGTAAAAGAAAATAATTAAAGTTATTTTTGATAACTTTTAATATTATGTGATAAATTTTCATTAATAAATTAATATTAATGATAATTAAGTTATTTATTAAATGAATTAAAAATGATTTTATTAAATTAAAAATTATTTTAAATAAGAATAAGGTATTTAAAAATATTTTAAGTTATAAAATATAACTTTTAATATTTAAAGGTAAATTTCATTAATTAATTATTATTAATGATATTAAAGTTATTTAATAATTATATTAAATAATTTAGTTTAAAAATGATTTTAATATTATAATAATTATTTTAAATGAAAATAAAGTATTTAAAGATATTTTAAGTTATAAACTATAACTTTTAATATTTAAAGGATAATTTTATTAATAATTTAATATTAATGATATTTATTTAATGATTAATGAAATTAAATTTATTTAATAATTATATTAAATAAATAGTTTAAAAATGATTTTATTTATAAAAAAATTATTTAAAAAGGATATAAGTGAATTAAAAATATTTTAAGTTGTAATTAATAACTTTTAATATTTGGATAATGATAAATTAATATTTAAATATTAATGGTAAGTATTTAATGATGATTTTAAATGTTTTAAAAATCATTTAAGGGTAATATAAATGTTTTAAAACTATTTTAAGTTATTATTAATGACTTTAATATTTTGGAAATGATTTCATTAATAGTTTAATATTAATTAAATATTAATGATAATAGAATTGTTTGATATTTAAATCATTTAACAATGATTCTTATATTTCAAAAATTATGGTAAATGGTAATAATTATTTTATAATTATTATAAGGTCATGAAAAATGTTACAATTGGTGTTTAAGATATCTAAGTGGATATTGTATAACTGTATAGAGTCATAGACTCGATAATTACCCGATAAAGTTGTCGGTAGACCGACATATTTCAGAAATTGATCTGGACTTAGATAGATTGACTTGATAAGTGAATTATTTGTGATTCAATGGTGTTAAAGTTATGTGACAATGTGATTAGGAATGTGCTGACTGCAATAAGCAGTATTATATGATGTAATATATTATTCTAATCAGACAATGATTTATTTAATGATAGGACTTGATAGAAAAGATATATCTAAGTTGTGTAAGCAGCAAACAAGGCAAGTATCTAACCATTTGCATTTACTTTATGCTAAGGACATGCGTAAGATAATATCTGAACTGTTCAAATATTTCAACCTTTGTATATACTTATGCAATGATTCTGTATAAGCAAGTTATTAAGCAATAAATGTTGTACAATTTCCTTTATCCTGTTAATATTGATCAAGTTATTTATTCTGTTCGTTAATTTCTATAACATGGTTATGCAAGTGTCCCCACTTGGATAATCATTATATTTTATCACATGTTGATACATACTTATAGTTACTTAGTATGTATACTTTGAAATAAAAGTCGTCTAAGCTATTTGATCCATCTAGACATATATTTAAAGTTGTTGTTGAACAAGATAAAACTTATCCAACCGAATTGTTTTGGTTTGGATTAAAGACTATTATGAACATCCCAATTATGGGAAATTTTTATACGCTAAGGCGGACAAAGGATGAACGATAATATCGTTCTAGCAATGTAGTATTGATCAATACAGGGCATAACGAGCTGATCACCCCCGTGCCCGTAAGCAATGACTGTTTACAGATGAATTTCTATTTAAACCTTTTCGAAAATAGAAAATAATGTTCATAGTCTGTCAACTGATTCTCATTTATAGTCAATACGTAGTTTCAAAAATTTGAAATCAAAATGACATGTTGTTGATTATTGGTTCAGCTTACTTCACAACTGTTGATCCGTTGTAGAAGTATCTTTCAAAGAAAACATTTAATCCTTTCAGTTAACTATTATTATTGCTATTACTTGCTGGGCACTCGAATGCTCATTCTTGCTTAATTTTAAATGTTTTCAGCTAAGTGTGAACAACCCAAAGGATCTGCCAAGAACAAGGGGAAAGGGAAAGTTGCTGATTAAATGTTTAAGCTATTTTATGTAATAGTCTGACTTTATGATAAGGATAATAAATATTATTATTATTATCATGTAACGAATGTTTAAAGGTTTCGTACTTGGGAACTAAACTCTGATAATATGTAAATTAAGTTTGAAAATCTATATTATTGTTATTATTATTAGTATTATTCCGCTCATAGAAATGGTATCGTGAAGCACCGAGTTCGGGTTTCAAGTACCTGGATTCGGGGGCATCACAGAATGGTATCAGAGCTATAGGGTTAGAAATCTTAGGTGGGATAGACCTTAGGGTATAACCTTAGAACAGAGGGAAACGTTGAAAATATAATTAACTCATATAGAGTTTAAAGGTAGATGAATCGGATAAATTCATCGCCAAACAAATTAAAAGATAACTTATATAAAACCTTTATGTGTTATGTGTTTATATTCTATGCTAATCGGGATAATTTGTGTGTGTAGATGTTAGGTGAAAAAGGATTAGAATACCCTTGGATCGTAAAGAAGAAGCCGATATCAAAGCCAATAGCTGAAATAGAGGCTCAAAGTGAAAGCAACCTCGATGAGGTGGTTATTGTGGAGAATGTCGTACCAGGTCCGGAAATGGTGGAACTAACCGACAGTGATTCAGACATTGAAGTTGGAGCTGATCAAGCATCAACCGAAGTGCAGAATCTGCGGGACCAGGTTTCCTCTTTGGAACGATTGTGGGAAATAGAAAAATTACTAAATAGCCAACTGAGGAAAGCATTAATTGAAACAATGGAGGAACAAGAAAAGCTTAAAATCCAAATTGACCAAATAGGAGCTAAAAGCAACAAGTCAAATGCAGCTCCGAACCAGAAGGGAAAAAGAAAAATGAATGATCGTGCTCCTGATAACAACCAAGGGAACTTTAAACACATAGAAAAGTGTACAAAATGTGACAAGAAGTATGAGGGAGTGTGCAGGAAAGGCAAAAATGTTTGCTACAATTGCGGACATGGGGGACATTTTTCTCCTCAGTGTCCCAATCCTAAGCAGTGTGTTTGTTTTATCTGTGGGATAGAAGGTCATCAAGCAAAAAGTTGTTCTCGATCAAGAAAAAGGCGTAGTGAATAGGTAGTATAGGTTCTGTAGTGTAGGTTTGTTTAATATAATATATATGTTTAGTATGTTTGTGTAATGTAATATTCTCAACTTTTGTGTTAATAAAGGTTGTAAATCCCGACTCTTGTGGTCACAAAGGGATAGTAGTATGGACTATGCTATGTAAATTATTTTTGAATTAATGGAAATGAACTCATGTTTGGGTAATGAAACAAGTTTAATATATATTAAACTTATATGATAAGGTTTAGAATGTAAGTTAAATTATGTTTTATTTAACCAGATAATGCCGCCTAGACGACAAAACTGAAATCAAAGGGCAGAAGAATCTGTCAACAACGTTGAAGGACAACCACAACCAGATCCAATGCAGCAATTCGCAAATATGATAGCTCAGGCCATGCAACAAGGAACGACAGCCGTAGGGAACCAACAGGACAACCGCTTGGCAAACTTCAAGGACTTCAAAGTTGTAGGACCTCCCGAATTTAGAGGTACAACTGACCCTGTAGAAGCCCAAAGTTGGGTTAAAGAAATAGAAAAGTCGTTTGTAATAGCTAGGGTAACTGAGGAGCAGAAAACGGTTTTTGCTGCCTATATGATGAAGGGTGAAGCAAATTTTTGGTGGGAAGCGAATCAGGTTAGGGCTGGAGCAGGTGTAGTTGCGTGGGAAAGGTTCAAAATGTTGTTTTTCGAAAACTATTTTTCATCTAGTATGCAGGCTAGAATGGAAGTAAAATTTCTTGAATTAAAACAAGAGAATATGTCTGTTGCGGAATATGCCGCAAAATTTAATGAATTGGCTAGGTTCGCCCCGCATCAAGTCGATACGGAGGCTAGAAAAACGAGAAGGTTTGAGCTGGGATTAAAACCCTGGCTCTACAAAAAGGTGGCAGTGTTGCAAATCCCTACATTTGCAGCACTCATGGAGAAAGCACTTATTGCTGAGGAGGGAAGTGAGGCTATGAGCCTTTACAACAAAGAAAGGAGGAACAAGGGAAAAGTTGAGGGAACTGGGAAGGTGGAAGCAAATACTGGGAATAGGAGGGATAAGAGGAAGGTGAACAACTTTGGTGGGGTGCAAGTAAAACAAGAAGGTGCAAATAAGAAGCCGTTGGTGCAATGTGGGAATTGTGGGAAAAATCATTTAGGGGAATGTCTAAAGGGAAAATTCGCATGTTTCAAGTGCGAGCAGGAGGGCCATATCTCTCCCAACTGACCCAATTTTAAGACAATTGGTGGGTGTTTTCTGTGCGGATCAAAGGAGCATAAGGTGAAAGACTGTCCGAAAAGGAAAGCGGAGGCAACAAGTGTGAACATGGGGAAAAGCGGCGGAACTTTGGCAATCACGGGACCAACTTCATCCAGCAATCCAACAAAATCTACTGCAAGGGTCTTCAACATGACAGTCCAAGACACGGCGGCAGCTGGCAGTGGAACTCCAGGTACTTTTCTTATAACTTTTATTTTCATATATATAATTTTTCTATTTCTAGTAAATAATTTTATAATAAATTTTGAAGGAGGAATTTGAGTTTCTTTAGAAATCAAATTTCTGTTTAATCAGAAAGACAAGCTCTAAGTAAAAAGTTAAAGATCAGACTGATCAAAGTGCTCAAGATCTACCTGCAACGATTGTGAATGACATGTACCCTGGTAGGTATAGGTTTTAATGTGGTGATTCCGGGGACGGAATCTTTATAAGGGAGGGTGAATGTGACAACCCGATATTTTCTATATAAATAAATCATAAATTTTGCATATAATTTTTTTTATTATTATTAAAAAATAAATATGAATGATATGTGCCAAGGTAATGTGTAATTATAATTATATGTTTGATAAATAAAATTTATTATAAATGATATTTTTATAGTAATTAATTCTATATTAGAAATGTTTTATTAATTATTTTTCCATGAAATTATATGTTTATATTATTCAAGTAATACATGAAATGATTTTGAATAATTATAATAATTATTTTATTATAAGAATTTTGTTCAAGTTATTAAGTAAATTATTTTTACTTAATAATAAGGTTAATTATGGCGGATAAAATCAGATATGGAATCCAAACCCTAATTTTGGATTTTGATCAAGGAATGATAATAATATTATAATATTATGATATTTTGATTTTTCAGTGCTATTAATATGTACTGTAAAAAATTATACTATTGATGAATGGTCAATTATGGTATGTTGACCAAACCCTAGCATTAATTGATTTAACCCTATTTATCAGTTTAAATGGGAAATTTAAAATTATTAAATATTTGTGTTATATGATATATGGTTACGTATTACTTCATGGAGCGGTAATTAGGAAAAAACCCTAATTTTGTCGCGAAAACCTAATTGTGAAATCGAAACCCTAATCGATATTTCTTTGAACCCTAATTTTTAATTTTAAGCACTAATTATGCAAGTGGTAAAGTTAATTATGATATAATACTCTAATGTCCATGTATAAATAAAGAATTTAAATTTATATCAAGAACCCTAATTTTATTAATAGAAAATCTAATTATATATTTTAGTAGCCCTAATTATTAAAAATTATAATCACTAATTGCCAAATTGGCAAGGGTAATTATGATTAGGAGTAATAAACCCTAATGTTCATGTATAATATAAGTATTAACCTAATGCAGTTAACAAATATTAATTTTTAAATTTTAGAAACTAAAATAATTTTATTTATTTATTTTATTTTTTTGGCACAAACCCTAATTGCTAAATTCTACAAATATTATATAATAAACCTTAGGGTTAAACCCTAAGGGTCAAACCCTAAGGATTTGTCAAATGCCAAAAATACCATTAAATTAGAAATTAAATGACTATTATTCCCTTTTTAGCATTAAAGAAGCTACATGTAGGGTTTGACATTAGGAAGAGTTGTTCACCAAACTCATACCAACTCCACATGCTCTAGATTGACAACAACAAGTCTCATTACCAGCCATTCATGCATCAAGTTGCCTATAAATAGATTTAAGGAAAGAGAAAATCATTTTTTGTGCACTAATTTTGTTCAACTCTCATCCTAGACCTTCTCTCTCTAAAGCCAACGAAAATCTCTAGCATTTCAGTCCCCAATCCAATCCCCACCATCAACCATAACCAAAACAGCAACACAAAATCAGATTTTGGACATCAAAGGTATAAAACCCTAGCTTAAATTCTGTCCAAATTTCGGTTGTTTGATGGTTGAAATTTTTGTTAAAACATGTTAGTTATAATGTCTAATGATGATCTGGGTTGCTAGATGTTAGATCCATAACATCTAGAGTCTCGGATTTGAAGATTTGTAAAATCTGGAAAAGTGAGAAATATGGTCTGACAACCAAATGTCAGGTCCCATAGATCTCGTCCTGTTATGTGTTTTTGTGTTTTTAAGCTTTGATCTGGTAGTATGCTGGAAGATCTTTGATCTGAAATTGGAATAAAAGTCAAATCTTAAGCCAGTAGCAAGTTATTCACGGTCAAATACCGTTGACCGGCATTGACCGGAACTTTCTGGGCAGTCAAGAACTTGCCCAGATGTGTCTGACAGGAAGTTCAACGGCTCAGATCTTGCTTGTTGTTAATTATTTTGTTGATTTGTTGGATCTATGTTGTAGTCTTGTATATGGACTACATTTTATGCCTTAAAATCTCCTTTTAATCAAGCAGGGAATTAGTAATCTATGGTCAAACCAGGGCGGACGAACATGAAAAGCTATTTTCTGGGTAACCTAGAAAACACTTGAACATGTCGTCTGACATGGTTTGACCGTGTCGGATCTGGCTGTTCTATTGTTGTTTGAGTGATGTTTTGTGATAGATCTATAGTGTTACATGTGTTTTATATACTGCAGCTTTTAAAACACAAAAATATATCATAGCTTGCAAGTTGTGGAAGCCCAAAGTAGGCATTACGAGCTGTTCTTCATTTCTGGAAAACCCAAAAAATGAAGAACAGGTCTGACAGCCACTTTAAGGGCTCAGATCTCGTTGGTTATGCATGTTATAAGCATATTTGTTGCTGGATCTTGTAGTCTTACAATTTCTCTACATGATATGACCAAAACCGAGCCCAGAAACATATCACACACGAAATTACAGTCGGTCAAACTAGCAAGCCTAGCCACTGTCACGTTTTCTGGGTTGGCATGAAGAACACCAAGAACACCTATAGCGACGGTTCTGTCGCTATAGGTGGTCTTTAGCGACAGTTTTTTTTAAATTTTCAAAAATTATTAAATAAATAGAAAAAAATAGTTTTTAATTATTCAAAATACAAAATAAATTATTAAAAATTATTTTAAATTCTAGAAATTAGTTTTTAATTATTTTAAATATATTTCATAAATATTTAATATTTTTGGAATATTGAAAGTATTTAATATATTTAATTATAATATTAAATAAATTATTTAAAAATGATTTTAATATTTGAAAAATCATTTAAAATTATATTATGGTAAAAGAAAATAATTAAAGTTATTTTTGATAACTTTTAATATTATGTGATAAATTTTCGTTAATAAATTAATATTAATGATAATTAAGTTATTTATTAAATGAATTAAATAAATGAATTAAAAATGATTTTATTAAATTAAAAATTATTTTAAATAAGAATAAGGTATTTAAAAATATTTTAAGTTATAAAATATACATTTTAATATTTAAAGGTAAATTTCATTAATTAATTATTATTAATGATATTAAAGTTATTTAATAATTATATTAAATAATTTAGTTTAAAAATGATTTTAATATTATAATAATCATTTTAAATGAAAATAAAGTATTTAAAGATATTTTAAGTTATAAACTATAACTTTTAATATTTAAAGGATAATTTTATTAATAATTTAATATTAATGATATTTATTTAATGATTAATGATATTAAATTTATTTAATAATTATATTAAATAAATAGTTTAAAAATGCTTTTATTTATAAAAAAAATCATTTAAAAAGGATATAAGTGAATTAAAAATATTTTAAGTTGTAATTAATAACTTTTAATATTTGGATAATGATAAATTAATATTTAAATATTAATGGTAAGTATTTAATGATGATTTTAAATATTTTAAAAATCATTTAAGGGTAATATAAATGTTTTAAAACTATTTTAAGTTATTATTAATGACTTTAATATTTTGGCAATGATTTCATTAATAGTTTAATATTAATTAAATATTAATGATAATAGAATTGTTTGATATTTAAATCATTTAACAATGATTCTGATATTTCAAAAATTATGGTAAATGGTAATAATTATTTTATAATTATTATAAGGTCATAAAAAATGTTACAATTGGTGTTTAAGATATCTAAGTGGATATTGTATAACTGTATAGAGTCATAGACTCGATAATTACCCGATAAAGTTGTCGGTAGACCGATATATTTCAGAAATTGATCTGGACTTAGATAGATTAACTTGATAAGTGAATTATTTGTGATTAAATGGTGTTAAAGTTATATGACAATGTGATTAGGAATGTGTTGACTGCAATAAGCAGTATTATATGATGTAATATATTAATCTAATCAGACAATGATTTATTTAATGATAGGACTTGATAGAAAAGATATATCTATGTTGTGTAAGCAGCAAACAAGGCAAGTATCTAACCCTTTGCATTTACTTTATGCTAAGGACACGCGTAAGATAATATCTGAACTGTTCTAATATTTCAACCTTTGTATATACTTATGCAATGATTCTGTATAAGCAAGCTATTAAGCAATAAATGTTGTACAATTTCCTTTATCCTGTTAATATTTATTAAGTTATTTATTCTGTTCGTTAATTTCTATAACATGGTTATGCAAGTGTCCCCACTTGGATAATCATTATATTTTATCACATGTTGATACATACTTATAGTTGCTTAGTATGTATACCTTGAAATAAAAGTCGTCTAAGCTATTTGATCCAGCTAGACATATATTTAAAGTTGTTGTTGAATAAGATAAAACTTATCCAACCGAATTGTTTTGGTTTGGATTCAAGACTATTATGAACATCCCAATTATGGAAAAATTTTATGCGCTAAGGCGGACAAAGGATGAACGATAATATCGTTCTAGCAATGTAGTATTGATCAATACAGGGCATAACGGGCTGATCACCCCCTTGCCCGTAAGCAATGACGGTTTACAGATGAATTTCTGTTTAAACCTTTTCGAAAATAGAAAATAATGTTCATAGTCTGTCAACTGATTCTCATTTATAGTCAATACGTAGTTTCAAAATTTTGAAATCAAAATGACATGTTGTTGATTATTGGTTCAGCTTACTTCACAACTGTTGATCCGTTGTAGAAGTATCTTTCAAAGAAAACATTTAATCCTTTCAGTTAACTATTATTGTTGCTATTACTTGCTGGGCACTCGAATGCTCATTCTTGCTTAATTTTAAATGTTTTTAGCTAAGTGTGAACAACCCGAAGGATCTGCCAAGAACAAGGGAAAAGGGAAAGTTGCTGATTAAATGTTTAAGTTATTTTATGTAATAGTCTGACTTTATGATAAGGATAATAAATATTATTATTATTATCATGTAACGAATGTTTAAATGTTTCGTACTTGGGAACTAAACTCTGATAATATGTAAATTAAGTTTGAAAATCTATATTATTGTTATTATTATTAGTATTATTCCGCTCATAGAAATGGTATCGTGAAACACCGAGTTTGGGTTTCAAGTACCTGGATTCGGGGGCGTCACAGATGATGGTGAGATGATGGTATGGTTGGGTGAGCATGGTTGGGCGAACGTGGTTATGGGGAGGGACTGGGCGAGATGGTTGGGCGAGGGTCAGGACGAGGTGGTTGGGCTATGGTCATGTGCGTTAGGCGAGGAAGTTTTGGTGAGGTGCTGCAATTTGGAGACCATATGGTTTGGGCGAGGAAGTTTTGGGCCAGCTGAGGTGGTGAGTTGCTGATCTCGTGGGTGAGGAAGTTCTCGGGTATGCCCCTTTGCGATTCTTTAATCTCTCTTTCTTTTCTATATACGAACAAACTTAGCCAAAAAAATCAACTGAAATTGTTGGAAATTGCTTAAGTTCTCTCTCAATTCTCTCAACTCTCTCTAAATTTCTCTTAGGCTTAGCAACTAGAATGTGTAAAAAATAAACTGATAGCTATAATAATACGCACACTAATTGGAACATTAGTTACACCCTAACGTATATGTTATAATTATATTATATTTATTATTTAATTTATTTAATTTATTTTAGTTATATTATTTACAATTTCAAAATTAATAATCCAAAAGCCATAAGGCTTTGTTCGGCAAAACCCTTTAAAATGAAGACTTAATATTTTAAGTCTTGTTTGGTTAAAACTAAATTAAACTATTTTAATTTTTATTTTAATAAACCATTTAGTTTATAATTTATAATCACATATTATTTATTTGGATTTCCATATTCAACAATTCTGTGTGGGTTTGTAGGGACTCGAGAGAGGATATTCCAATCTAGACTTAGTTAATATAGCATGTGTTCTTGAATTTTGTGAATAGTAGAATCTTGATGATTGTTAAGGTAGAGATATGTTTGGCATCGCATGTAATCGGATAGAGAACTTAATCTTAAACCTTCTTTAATTGTAATTCACATAGAGATATAGTGTGTTAGTTGATTAAGGTGTTTAACTTGTTTCTATCTAAATTTTGGATTTAAATTAATACGGTATTAGTGCATCGAGAGGTGGTTAATACTACATTCGTGTTCTTGATTAATAAACTGGGATAGTGAATTGAATTGGAATAAAAATGCTAAAATTAGAGTGAAGCTTAAGGTGAAATCATAAGTCTAATTCTCCATTAATTGTTTGAAATTCTAAATTTTGATATTTGTGATTGGTTTGTGGTAATTTATTTATTTCTTAATTTAGTTTCTTTAATTAAAATCATTGAGTTGAATAGTTTAATAAAATTAGGATTAATAGGAAATTGATAATTGTAAGTTAAGTTTCTTTCTAATTTGTCTCTATGGGAACGATACTCTACTCACTACTTTATTACTTATTCACCACGTATACTTGCGTGTAGTGCATATATAGATTTTACCCAACAAGTTTTTGGCGCCGTTGCCGGCGACCAATTTAGTATAGATCTTAATATTTTTACAATATCAGTTTAATTAATCCAGTTTTACTTAAACATTTTTTTTATTTTTGTTTTGTCCCTCTTATTTCAGGTGTTTGAAGTAGTTTATGCAAACTCGGTCCAAAAATCCAAACTTGCTGCCTTTTAAGGACGAAATTGAGAAAAGGTTCCAGAGGTTACGTAAGTGGATCAAGGAAACGAGGCAAGAATTGAAAACATCTGAGAAAGAAGAGGAAATGGCAGCCGAAGATCAGAAAGCGTTAAGGGACTTCGCCACACCCAAGGTGACTGAACTGCAGTCAAGCATCAACAGGCCCGCAATTGCTGCTAAATACATTTAAAATTAAGCCTGGGACAATTCAAATGATTCAGAATTCAATTCAGTTTGGGGGATTGGCTATTGACGATCCTAATGAACATCTAGTTAGCTTTCTGAAGATTTGTGACACCTTCAGGTACAATGGGGTGTTGGATGATGCGGTGAGACTTCGCTTGTTCCCGTTCACTTTACGGGACAAGGCGAAGAGTTGGTTACACTCTCTACTGCCGGGATCAATAACTACTTGGGAAGACCTAGCACAGAAATTCCTTGTAAAATTCTTCCCACCGTCTAAAACTGCAAAAATGAGGAATGAGATAACAATGTTTGAGCAGCAACATTGGGAGTCACTGTATGAGTCATGGGAAAGATACAAAGAATTACTTAGAAAGTGCCCACATCATGGGTTGCCCAAGTGGTTGCAAATGAACACCTTTTATAATGGATTACATGGAAATCTCAGAACTAGTATTGATGTTGCGTCGGGTGGAGCATTCATGGCTAAGAGTTACGAGGAAGCCTACGATTTAATTGAAACCATGGTGGCCAACAAATACCAGTGGCCCACATCAAGGATGACATAGGCAAAGGCAGCTGGGGTGTTAGAAGTAGATAGGGGTGACAGCAATACAAGCACAAATTTTTGTGATGTCTAAGAAATTGGATACCATGACAGGGGCTCAAGTACAGCAGGTGGCAGTAGTATGTGAATTGTGTGCGAGAGAGCATCCTATAGATCAGTGCAAAATTAATCCAGCGTCTGTGCAATTTGTGGGAAACTATAACAGAATTCCACAGAATACATACCAGAATGCGTACAATCAAGGGGGTAGGAATCATCCGAATTTTTTGTGGAGCAATAACCAGCAACAACAAGCTCCAAGACCATCATATCATCCAGGATTTCAGAACCATCAACAACCAGCTCAACATCAAGAAAGGAAATTAGATCTAGAGGAGTTGGTAACAAAATATATAACAAACAATGAGGTGGCTATGAAAAATCAAGCAATGGCAATGAAATCACAAGAGATGGCTATCAAGAATCTATAGAATCAGATAGGACAAATTACATTAGCATTGAATAATAGACTAGAAGGAACATTACCAAGTGACACCGAGAGAAATCCAAAGGGTAATCACGAGCAATGTCAAGCTATTATGTTGCGAAGTGGAAACAGCTTGAGGGTCAAGAAACAGAAATTTTTGTTACAAAAGAGGTTGAAATAGAGAAAGAAAATACAGCGGTTGAGGTTAAGCAGGGGGACGAGAAACAAGTGGAAAAGAGAAAATCAGTTAACGGACCAGTTGCCTGTCCTCCACCACCGTTTTAGCAGAGGGCCCAAAAACAGAAATTGGATAAGTAGTTCGCTAAGTTTTTGGAAGTTTTCAAGAAACTTCAGATTAACATTCTGTTTGTAGAAGCCCTAGAGCAGATGCCGAGTTATACAAAATTCATGAAAGGGATTCTGTCAAGAAAAAAGAAATGGGAAGACTTTGAAACAGTGACACTAACAGAGGAGTGTAGTACAGTGTTACAGCAGAAATTACCACCAAAACTTAAGGACCCGGGGAGTTTTACTATCCCATGCACAATCCGGAACATGTCTTTTAACAAGTGTTTATGTGATTTGGGGGCGAGTATGAACCTTATACCATTGTCAGTATACACAGAATTGGGTTTGTCCACGCCAAAGCCTACGGATATTTCATTGCAATTGGCGGATAGGTCAGTCACATATCCGAGAGGCATAATAGAGGACATATTGGTTAAGGTGGATAAGTTTATATTCCCCGCGGACTTTATCATTCTGGATTTTGAGGTGGACAAGAACATCCCGATTATCCTAGGGAGACCCTTCTTAGCCACGGGTAGGACACTCATAAACGTACAAAAAGGATAACTTACTATGAGGGTCCAAGATCAAGAAATCAAATTTAATGTGTTCAAGGCCATGAAATTCCCTACGGATAAGGAAGAATGTTTTCGGATGGATTTAATTGAGCAAATTATCAGTGAAGATATGGGTAAGAGTTTGGTTAACGATTCATTAGAAACAACTTTATTGGGGGATGAAGAGTTTGACGACCCAGAATTTGTGGACTACTTACAGATGTTATATTCATTGCCATGAGTTAGCCGACGCAGAGCACCGTTTCAACCTTTGCACATTGAGGAGATAACCGTAGAAAAACTAAAACTGTCATTGAAGGCGCCACCAACTTTGGACCTTAAGCCACTCCCTAAACACCTCTGGTATGCATACTTAGGTAATTCAAATTCTTTACCTGTTATTATTTCTGCTGCACTGAAGAAAAGTTGTTGAGGGTGCTTAGGGAACATATATCAGTGATTGGGTGGACGATTGTGGATATAAAGGGAATTAGCCCTTCGTTTTGCATTCACAAGATTCTGATGGAAGATGATACAAAACCGACGGTGGAGCAACAATGTCGACTCAACCCGATTATGAAGGAAGTTGTGAAGAAGGAAATCTTAAAGTGGTTGGATGCCGGTATCATCTACCCAATTTTCGACAGTAAGTGGGTTAGTCCGATCCAGTGCGTGCCGAAAAAGGAATGACTATGGTGTAGAATGAGGATAACGAGTTAATACTGATAAGAATAAATAATCAAAATAATCAAATCGTCACATTCTTCCCTCCTTACAAAGATTTTGTCCCCAGGATCGAAGACACAGACTAAACAAATAACTCAGGGTAATTCTTCATCATTTTCGCTTCGAGTTCCCACGTAGCCTCTTCGACATTGTGGTTCCTCCATATCACCTTCACAGAAGGTATCACTTTATTCCTGAGCACTTGTTCTTTCCTGTAGACTATTTGGATAGGAACCTCTTTATATGACAAATCTTTACTAAACTGTAATGGTTCATACTCGATCACATGTTTATAATTGGGTTTATACGGTCGCAACACCGACACATGAAAAATGCTGTGCACATGATCTAATTCTGGAGGTAAAGCTACCTCATAAGCTACTTCTCCCACTCTGCGTATTATTTCGAAAGGTCTAATAAACCTTGGGCTTAGCTTTCCCTTCTTGCCAAAATGAATTTTCCCCTTCCAAGGAGAAACTTTCATGAACACGAAATTTCCTGCTTTAAACTCGCGATTCTGTCTATGTTGATCATCATACTTCTTTTGTCGATCTTGAGCAGCTACCAGTCTTGCTCTGATGAGTTTGATAATTTCAGTGGTATGTTATACCAGTTCTGGTCCTAGCAGTTGACGTTCACTAACTTCATCCCAGCATAGCGGAGTTCTGCATTTCCTGCCGTATAATGCCTTGTATGGAGGCATGCCAATGCTTGCATGATAACTATTGTTGTATGCAAATTCCACCAATGGTAGATGATCATCCCAGTTTCCTTTAAAATCCATTATGCATGGTCTGAGCATATCTTCTAGCGTCTGGATTGTTTGTTCGCTTTGCCCATCGGTTTGCGGTTGATATATTGTACTCATCTCAGTTGTGTTCCTATGCATTCTTGAAGTTTCTTCCTGAAATTTGATGTGAACCTCGGGTCTCGATCTGACACTATTGATATTGGAACTCCATGTCTCATCACGATCTCTTTCACGTATAACTTTGTCAGCTGATCAAGATTAAGTCTAATCTTTATTGGCATAAAGTGTGCAGATTTAGTCAGTCTATCCACTATCACCTAAATCACATCGTATCCTTTCTGAGTCGTTAGAAAACCTACCATAAAATCCATTGTGATATGCTCCCACTTCCATTCCAGTATCTCTAACGGTTGAAGTAATCCGCTTGGCCTTTGATGTTCTGTATTTACTCTCTGACATGTCAAGCACTTTGTAACGTATTCTACAACGTCTCTTTTCATATTTGGCCACCAAAAATGTTGTCGTAAATCCTGATACATCTTCGTACTTCCCGGATGAATTTAATATCTTAAGCTATAAGCTTCTGTCAAGATTTCTTCTTTAATATCCTGTACTGCTGGAACCCAAATTCGTCCCTTGAATCTTAGCATTCCCTCAGTATCAAGCTTATACTTCACTTCTTTACCCTCGACCATGTTTTCCCTTATTTTTTTGCATTCCTCATCCTGTAGTTGTACGCTCTTCACCCTGTCCACCAAAGTTGGACTAGCTTCCACCTGGTACAATTTTTCATCATATTCTTTTGGAAATTTTATTTCCAACTCTAGCCTTGCCATTGTTGAAATGAGCTCTTCCTTATCGGTTAACAGCATTAACTTCTCTCGGCCTTTCCTACTCAAGGCATCTGCAACCACGTTTGCTTTGCTCGGATTATAAAAGATCTCACAATCATAATACTTTATCAATTCCATCCATCTCCTTTGTCGTATGTTTAGGTCCTTTTGATTGAAGATATACTTCAGACTCTTATGGTCTGTGTAGATCTCACATTTTTCTCCATAGAGATAGTGGCTCCAGATCTTCAGAGCAAATACTACTGCTGCCAACTCTAAATCATGAGTCAGATACCCTTTCTCGTAGTCTTTCAATTGCCTTGATGCATACGCAATGACTTTGTCATTCTACATTAGGACACATCCTAAACCCTTGTGTGAAGCATCACTATACACCACAAAATTTCCTGTATTATCTGGTAACGACAACACCGGTGCCACACTGAGCCTCTTCTTCAATTCTTTAAAACTCTCTTCACACTTCTCCGTCCAAACAAATTTTACAGATTTTCTTGTCAAATTTGACAACGGAGTTAGAATTGCCTAAATACGCATACCTGAGGTGTTTAGGGAGTGACTTAAGTTCAAGAGTCGGTAGCTCCTCCAATGACGGTTTTATCCTTGTTGTGGCTTTATCCTCCGTGTGCAATGATTCAAAGGGTGTTTTAAATCTGCTAACTCATGGCAGGGAGTCTAGCATCTGCAAATAGTCCACAAATCCTAGATCATCGAACTCTTCATCCCTCAGTAATGTCATTTCCAATGGATCATTAACCAAACTCTTGGTCATGTCTTCGCTGATTATTTGGTCAATGATATCCATCCTAAAGCATTCTTCTTCATCCGTAGGGAATTTCATGGCCTTAAACACGTTAAATTTTATTTCCTGATCTTGGACCCTCATAGTAAGTTCACCTTTTTGTACGTCGATGAGTGTCCTACCCATAGCCAAAAAAGGTCTCCCTAGGATAATCGGGATGTTTTTATCCTCCTCAAAATCCAGAATAATAAAATTCGTGGGGAATATAAACTTATCAACCTTAACCAATATGTCATCTACAATGCCCCTCAGATATGTGACTGACCTATCCGCCAACTGCAATTAGATGTTTGTAGGCTTTGGTGCGGGCAAACCCAATTCTGTATAAACTGATAACGGCATAAGGTTCACACTCGCTCCCAAATCACACAAACATTTGTTGAACGTCATATTCCCAATCGTGCATGGAATGGTGAAACTCCCCGGGTCTTTCAACTCTGGTGGCAACTTTCGCTGTAAAACCACATTACACTCCTCTGTTAATGCCACTATTTTGAAATCTTCCAATTTCTTTTTCCTGGACAGAATCCCTTTCATGAAGTTCGCATAACTTGGCATCTACTCTAGGGCTTCTGCGAACGGGATGTTAATCTGAAGTTTCTTAAAAACTTCCAAAAATTTTGCGAATTGCTTATCTAATTTCTGTTTTTGAACTCTTTGCTGAAACGACGGGGGAGGATAGACAATTGGTTCGTTAATTGGTTTGCTCTTTTCCATTTGTTTGTCATCCCCCCTATTTTACCTCAACCATTATATTTTCTCTATCCGTCTCAGCCTCCTTTATAGCTGAATTTTCTATTTCTTGACCCTCAAGCTGTTTTCCACTTCTCAACATAATGGCTTGAAATTGCTCGTGGTTACCCTTTGGATTTCTTTCGGTGTCACTTAGTAAAGTCCCTTGTGGTCTATTGTTCAACGCTAATGCAATTTTCCCTATCTGATTCTCTAGATTCTTGATGGCCATCTCTTGTGATTTCATTGTCATTGCTTGATTTTTTGTAGCCACCTTATTGGTTGTTATGTATTTTGTCACCAACTCCTCTAAATCTGATTTCCTCTCTTTATGTTGAGCTGGTTGTTAATGATTCTGAAATCCTGGAGGATATGATGGTCGTGAAGCTTGTTGATGTTGTTTATTACTCCATGAAAAGTTCGGATGATTTCTATTCCCTTGATTGTAAGCATTCTAGTATGAATTCTGTGGAATTCTGTTATAACTGCCCACAAATTTCACTAATGCTGGATTAATTGCGCATTGATCCGTAGGATGCTCTCCCGCACACAATTCACATATAATTGCCACTTGTTGTGCCTGTTGTGCCTGTACTCCTGTCATAGCATCCAACTTCTTTGAAAGTGCTGAAATTTGCGCTTGTATTGCCGTCACACCATCTACTTCTAACACTCCAGCTGCCTTTGCTTGTGTCATTCTTGTCGTGGGCCACTGGTAATTGTTAGCTGACTACTCTATCAATTCGTAGGCCTCCTCATAACTCTTAGCCATAAACGCTCCACCCGAAGCTGCATCAATACTAGTTCTGAGGTTTCCGTTCAATCCATTGTAAAATGTGTTCATCTGCAACCACTTTGGAAATCCATAATGCGAGCACTTTCGAAGTAATTCTTTGTATCTTTCCCATGCCTCATACAGTGACTCCCCGTGTTGCTGTTCAAACATCGTTATCTCATTCCTCATTTTTGCAGTTTTTGCTGGTGGGAAGAATTTTGCAAGGAATTTCTGAGCTAGGTCTTCCCACGTAGTTATTGATCCTGGTGGTAGAGAGTGTAACCAACTCTTCGCCTTGTCCCGTATGGTGAATGAGAACAAGCAAAGTCTTACCGCATCATCCGACATGCCATTATACCTAAAAGTGTCACAAATCTCCAGAAAGTAGACTAGGTGTTCATTCGGATCGTCATTTACCAATCCCCCAAACTAAACTAAACTTTGGATCATTTGAATTGTCCCAGGCTTGATTTGAAAGATGTTCGCAACTATAGCAGGCCTGGTGATACTTGACTGCAGTTCAGTCACCTTGGGTGTAGCAAAATCCCTCAACGCTTTCTGATCTTTGGCTGCCATTACCTCTTCTTTTTCAGAGTTTTTGAATTCTTCTCTTGTTTCCTTGATACACTTTGTGACAACCCCAAAATAGGTCCATTCCATCCAACCCATTCTGAGTCGCCAAATACATGGTACAGAAAACAACTACAACTTTATTACAACAATTGTGACAACCCGAGAATTTGGGTAATTTATTAAAATCTTAAATGATTAATTTAAGGTCAAATATTAGACCTAGATAGAAAATAAGTGTATGCGTTTAATGTTATTGGGATTGAATTTTGAGGATTCGGTGAAGGAAATAGGTGAATTATTCAGGATTAATTGTTTATGTGATTAAGTTCTGTGTTTATGGTTAATGATGTGTTCAGAATGTGGTTAAGGGTCAAGGGTTGACCAGATAAATTATATCTGTAACAAAACCTAAGAATATATTAAGAACGACAATGTTCGGCTAGAAAATCCTAGCGTTTAGCAAGAAACCATAGAAATCGGTTCTGGAAACCCTAGTTTCAGTTCCGGGAATCCGAAACCCTAATTCGGTGCATGAAACCCTAAATTGGGAACTTAAGGGCATAAGTGTAAATAATTAAAAGATTATTTAGGGTTAATCTTAACCATTGATTACAAAACCCTAATTCCAAAAATTTAAAACCCTAATACCAGGTCTGAAAACCCTAGTTTCAGATTCTGTTAAAGTTAAGCCCTAATCTGGGATTATAACGGAGAATTATAATGCTTATGAGGTATTTATTAAGTATTAATTAGGGTAAATGTTAATTAATTAATAAACCCTAATTTCTAATTTATTGGAACCCTAATTGTTCCGACAGAAACCCTAATGTTCAGTGGTGAAAATAATTGCTAAAATTAGCAATGTTAATTAGGAAACCCTAATCCTAATTATTTCAATATTATGAGTAATTAGAAACCCTAATCTAATTACGGATATTTAATTTCTAAATTAGAAAATTTATAATTTTTCTATTAGAAACCCTAATTAGCGGTTTATAAACCCTAATGACCATTTTGACCCTAATTGCGTAATTAGCAATCGTAAGTATAAAATGCTAATCCTAATTAGCAAGAATGAAAGTATGATTAAGAAATTTTTAATATAATTAGTAAATACTAATTATAAACTAGAAATGTTAATTTTCTAATTTTCAATAACCGAAAATTCGGAAATGTTAGAAATTAAAATTTTTGCAAGAGTTAAGGGGCAAAATCTAAACCCTAAAGGGTTAAATCCTAAACCCTAACAAGCTCTAAACCCTAATGCAAAATCTAGAAAATAAAGGAATGAACAAAAATGCCCTTTTAGTGTATTAATTAGATTTCTTGCAAATCTTGGCAAATCTTTAGTTGTTGAGCAACCCTAGCCCTAGCCTAGCATTAGTCTTTGACAAAATAGCCAGCAAATCAGCAGCATATCAGATCATGCATGAATCAAGCCATGTATAAATGAATAAAGAGAGAGAAAATAGAAAAGAAATTAGCCATTTTGCAATTGTTGCTCTCACCCACTCTCTCTCTCACTAAACCCACGAAATTTCCATGATAGTTCAGTCTAAATTCAAGCCCCATGTGTATCAGAAACAGATCAAAGGATCAGAATCATGGATCAAAGCTTAAAAGTGGTATAAACCCTAATTTTTGAAATCCTTGATTTTGATGTTAAATGTTGTTATTTGTTGGTTAAATATGTGTAATAGGGTGTCAATTAGAGATCTGGGTTGTTGGATCATGGATCCATAACACCTAGAGGCTCGGATTTAATGTTTATCGAAATCTGGAAAAGTGGAAAAATATGGCCTGACAGTCAAATGTCAGGGTCCATAGATCTATGTGTGTTAATGATATCTTGTGTTTAATGTTATAGATCTGTTCTTTGTTGTTAGATCTTGAATCTGAGACTTGAATCAAGTCCAGATCATGTCCAGATCGAAAGATATAAGAGGTCAAAGGTAGTTGACCGTTCACGAAAAACTGGTTTCTGGAAAAACCCAGAATTCCCAGACGTCTGACAAGCTATTTCGAGCCTTTGATCTTGCTGTGTGTTAGACGTTAGGCCAAGTTGTTGTTGATTAGTGGTAGTCTGGTATGTAGACTACACATTAAAGTCTTTAGATCACTTAGATTATAACTGAAACGGAAGGAAATTGAGGTTAAACCACCATTGACCGGCTGTTCTTGAGGATTTCTGGAAAACCCAGAAATCTTCATATGCGAGTTTTGTATCATACTTTGACCGACCATTTACTGTTAGATCTGATGTTGTTATGCTGCGTTTAAGTGTTATAGTTATAGACCTGCATGTTTTCTACATACTGGAAGTGATAGATCGCACAAAAGTTGCTCGATCACTAATTTATAAGGAATCAAAGAAGATACCTTGACTGTTCTTCATTTTCTGGGTAACCCCGAAAATGAAGAACACGTATGTCAGAATGTTTGGCTGCCCAGATCTTGATTTTAAGTTGTAGGATTGCTATGAAACTTGTTATTTAGTTGTAGTATTACATAAATACTACAATATGAAAGTAATTACAAGCCCAGAACATAAACAAATTTGATTTTTATAAGCGGTCAAACTAGGTACCCCGAAATCTGTCAAGAACACTCAAGAACATCAAGAACACCAATAGCGACAGACAAGTGTCGCTAAAAGCCTTTAGCGACGGTTTATTTATATAAATTCCGGAAATTAATTTAAAATTAGAAAAAAAATAGTTTTTAATTATTAAAAATACAAAATAAATTATGAAAAATTATTTTAAAGTCTGAAAAATAGTTTTTAACTATTTTGAGTATATTTTGAAAATATTTAATATTTTTGGAATATAAATGGTATTTATTTATTTAATTATAATATTAAATAAATTATTTAAAAATAGTTTTTAATTCATGAAAAATCATGAAAAATAATATTATGGTGTAAGAAAATATTTTAAGTTATTTTTGATGACTTTTAATATTTTGGGATGAATTTCATTAATTAATCAATATTAATGTTAATTATTTTATTTAATAAATATATTAAATAAATTAAGGAAAAATGGAATTAATGTTTTAAAAATCATATAAAAATGATTTAAGTGTTATAAAAATATTTTAATTTATAAAATATAACTTTTGATATTTAGTCATGAAAATATTAATATTTTAATATTAATATTAATTATCGGATAATGGATTTAAGTGTTTGAAAATCATATAAAAATGATTTTAAGGTATTAAAAAATACTTTGATATATTATAATTATATTATAATATTATGTAATGATATTCATTAATATTTTATATTAAATAAATATTAATGATTAAGGTATTATGTTGTATTTAATTCATTTAAATACGGTATTAAGGATTTAAAAATGGTGATAAATGGTAATAATTATCCGAAAATTATTACGAGCCTAGGAAAGATGTTTTAGTCTGATTAGAAATTATCTGTGATATTGTTAAGTGTTTAGTCAGAGTTTAATTGAACTTAAACTCGATTATTGTCCGACTAGACCGTCGGGATGATAGAAGTATATCGGGTTCAACTCAGACTTAAATAGTTTGACTTGATACCAAGTCTTATGTGCGGTATAGACTAATAGGCTTATGTGGTAATGTGTTTAGGTTATTTTGTGTATAATATAACAGTATATTACTGTGATGATATTATTCTAATTATTGGAGATCTATATTATTAATATTAGGTCTTCGAATAAAGCGTTATTAATTGTGTGCGGTAATCAACGGTTCAGGCAAGTTTTCTCATACTTAACTCTAATAAGAGTAGTTTCTTCAAGCTTATGGTTAATCTTTGCTGATTGCCATGAAAATTGTACTCTGTACATCTTGCATGTATAAGTCAGGTTTGAAAGGCTGATCACCTTCATTACCAGTTGGTTCAGAAATATTTGTTCATGTATAATACTTGTTCAGTAAAAAAATTTTGTTCGTGTTAGTTCTCAATTATATTGATGAATTATAGCAAGCCCTTTATTCATACTCTTCAATCATGATATATCGTTAAATTGTTGTAAATAAACTTGCTGGGCAACTTTTATGCTCACCCTTGCTATATCATGATAAAACATTGCAGGTAAAGCAAATGCGTCGTATACAGGAAACGATTAAAGCTAAGTACAGCTTGGAATATAAAGTGCAGTTAGTTTTTAATTATGTATATGATCAATATTGTTGTGTAATAGATATTTTAGGAAATGTGTAATAAGTTAAGGTTACTCGATTTTGGGTAATAGTGTGTAATGTATTGTATAAACAACTTATGTTTATATCTTCCGCAAACAGTTATAGAAATTATAGTGAACCGGATCCGAGGCGATTCGGGGCCCGGATTCGGGGTTGTCACAGTTGGTATCAGAGCTGTTGGTTATGAAGCTTAGGTAGGAATACCTGAGACCAATAACCGCAGTGATTAGGATAAGACTAACTCAAATAGAGTTAGTTGGTCAGTAAGATTCAAAGATGAATCTCGGCGAGTGTTAAGCTACAGAGTTCCCTAACTCTGGTTATAGTGGTGAACAGTAATGGTGAATAGATCTAGTCTAAAGGACTGAAAGTGCAGGAATAGAAGATCGTAAAACAAAACGATCATAGTCATAGAAATAAATCGTAACATATACGATAAGATCACCCCGTGATCTGATAAAGTGATAGCTGGGATAGAAGATCGTAAAACAAAACGATCAAGTCATAGAAATAAATCGTAACATATACGATAAGATCACCCCGTGATCTGATAAGGTTATGATGTGGGAAAAGAATCAATCTAATGATTGAAAAATTTACAGCAAGATGCTGTGTCTATGTTGTACTATAAAATGGTACTATGAAAACTTATAAAAGAGTTATGAATTGTAAATACGGATTAAATAAAATTCGTATGGAGTAAGTGTGGAGTTAGTATTAGGTGGGGATTTCAATGAGGACTCGTGCCAGCAACAGAGTTGTATGATTTCTCGTATGGGAGGGGAATTGTACTTGGTGTAAAAACTACTTGGTTGGTGGCATTGGTAAGAATTGAAATGTTGTGTCACGCTAGTTATTATATATAGATAACAGGTCATAGGTAGAGAATATCGAATTAAGTACGAGTTCTTAGAACTCATACTTATGTGACATTCTTGACTCATAGTTATATGAAATGTTTATGAGCCCCTCAGCGAACGGACGCCAAAGGTCAGACTAGGGTAAGTTTGTAAACTCATATAATTGTGGCCAGGCTATGAACTCATAAGTGTGGTTTTATGAACTGGGTATAGTTGTGTGTGAATGGAGAATTGAGGATTATAGAAATAGATGGAGAGATAAGAGAAGAGAATTATTGATAGATCATTGCCAGTTATTTCGGCTAGATCAAGAATTAAATTTTATGGGTTAGAGAAGAGAAGAGAAGCAAATAGAATTTGAAATCATAGTATTTGTGGTTAAATCAAAATCTTGATTCTAAAGATTGAGAATAACAACCTTTTATATAAAAAAAGGGAATATTTTATTGGGTGGGAATTTGACCTTTGCACGCGTTTTGAGTATCTTTAATTGATACCCGAGAATTTGCGTATCTTTAATTGGTACCCGAGAATTTGCGTATCTTTAATTGATACCCGAGAATTTGCGTATCATTAATAGATACCCGAGAATTTGCGTATCTTTAATAGATACCCGAGAATTTGCGTATCTTTAATAGATACCCGAGAATTTGCGTATCTTTAATAGATACCCGAGAATTTGCGTATCTTTAATAGATACCCGAGAATTTGCGTATCTTTAATAGATACCCGAGAAAATAAATTTAAGATCTTGTGTGATCGCTCTGTATAAAAGGTGTAAGGTGCAAAGGGGTAAGGGGTAAGGTGAATTTCGGGGACGAAATTCTTAGAAGGAGGGGTGAATGTGACAACCCGAGAATTTGGGTAATTTATTAAAATCTTAAATGATTAATTTAAGGTCAAATATTAGACCTAGATAGAAAATAAGTGTATGCGTTTAATGTTATTGGGATTGAATTTTGAGGATTCGGTGAAGGAAATAGGTGAATTATTCAGGATTAATTGTTTATGTGATTAAGTTCTGTGTTTATGGTTAATGATGTGTTCAGAATGTGGTTAAGGGTCAAGGGTTGACCAGATAAATTATATCTGTAACAAAACCTAAGAATATATTAAGAACGACAATGTTCGGCTAGAAAATCCTAGCGTTTAGCAAGAAACCATAGAAATCGGTTCTGGAAACCCTAGTTTCAGTTCCGGGAATCCGAAACCCTAATTCGGTGCATGAAACCCTAAATTGGGAACTTAAGGGCATAAGTGTAAATAATTAAAAGATTATTTAGGGTTAATCTTAACCATTGATTACAAAACCCTAATTCCAAAAATTTAAAACCCTAATACCAGGTCTGAAAACCCTAGTTTCAGATTCTGTTAAAGTTAAGCCCTAATCTGGGATTATAACGGAGAATTATAATGCTTATGAGGTATTTATTAAGTATTAATTAGGGTAAATGTTAATTAATTAATAAACCCTAATTTCTAATTTATTGGAACCCTAATTGTTCCGACAGAAACCCTAATGTTCAGTGGTGAAAATAATTGCTAAAATTAGCAATGTTAATTAGGAAACCCTAATCCTAATTATTTCAATATTATGAGTAATTAGAAACCCTAATCTAATTACGGATATTTAATTTCTAAATTAGAAAATTTATAATTTTTCTATTAGAAACCCTAATTAGCGGTTTATAAACCCTAATGACCATTTTGACCCTAATTGCGTAATTAGCAATCGTAAGTATAAAATGCTAATCCTAATTAGCAAGAATGAAAGTATGATTAAGAAATTTTTAATATAATTAGTAAATACTAATTATAAACTAGAAATGTTAATTTTCTAATTTTCAATAACCGAAAATTCGGAAATGTTAGAAATTAAAATTTTTGCAAAGTTAAGGGGCAAAATCTAAACCCTAAAGGGTTAAATCCTAAACCCTAACAAGCTCTAAACCCTAATGCAAAATCTAGAAAATAAAGGAATGAACAAAAATGCCCTTTTAGTGTATTAATTAGATTTCTTGCAAATCTTGGCAAATCTTTAGTTGTTGAGCAACCCTAGCCCTAGCCTAGCATTAGTCTTTGACAAAATAGCCAGCAAATCAGCAGCATATCAGATCATGCATGAATCAAGCCATGTATAAATGAATAAAGAGAGAGAAAATAGAAAAGAAATTAGCCATTTTGCAATTGTTGCTCTCACCCACTCTCTCTCTCACTAAACCCACGAAATTTCCATGATAGTTCAGTCTAAATTCAAGCCCCATGTGTATCAGAAACAGATCAAAGGATCAGAATCATGGATCAAAGCTTAAAAGTGGTATAAACCCTAATTTTTGAAATCCTTGATTTTGATGTTAAATGTTGTTATTTGTTGGTTAAATATGTGCAATAGGGTGTCAATTAGAGATCTGGGTTGTTGGATCATGGATCCATAACACCTAGAGGCTCGGATTTAATGTTTATCGAAATCTGGAAAAGTGGAAAAATATGGCCTGACAGTCAAATGTCAGGGTCCATAGATCTATGTGTGTTAATGATATCTTGTGTTTAATGTTATAGATCTGTTCTTTGTTATTAGATCTTGAATCTGAGACTTGAATCAAGTCCAGATCATGTCCAGATCGAAAGATATAAGAGGTCAAAGGTAGTTGACCGTTCACGAAAAACTGGTTTCTGGAAAAACCCAGAATTCCCAGACGTCTGACAAGCTATTTCGAGCCTTTGATCTTGCTGTGTGTTAGACGTTAGGCCAAGTTGTTGTTGATTAGTGGTAGTCTGGTATGTAGACTACACATTAAAGTCTTTAGATCACTTAGATCATAACTGAAACGGAAGGAAATTGAGGTCAAACCACCATTGACCGGCTGTTCTTGAGGATTTCTGGAAAACCCAGAAATCTTCATATGCGAGTTTTGTATCATACTTTGACCGACCATTTACTGTTAGATCTGATGTTGTTATGCTGCGTTTAAGTGTTATAGTTATAGACCTGCATGTTTTCTACATACTGGAAGTGATAGATCGCACAAAAGTTGCTCGATCACTAATTTATAAGGAATCAAAGAAGATACCTTGACTGTTCTTCATTTTCTGGGTAACCCAGAAAATGAAGAACACGTATGTCAGAATGTTTGGCTGCCCAGATCTTGATTTTAAGTTGTAGGATTGCTATGAAACTTGTTATTTAGTTGTAGTATTACATAAATACTACAATATGAAAGTAATTACAAGCCCAGAACATAAACAGATTTGATTTTTATAAGCGGTCAAACTAGGTACCCCGAAATCTGTCAAGAACACTCAAGAACATCAAGAACACCAATAGCGACAGACAAGTGTCGCTAAAAGCCTTTAGCGACGGTTTATTTATATAAATTCCAGAAATTAATTTAAAATTAGAAAAAAAATAGTTTTTAATTATTAAAAATACAAAATAAATTATGAAAAATTATTTTAAAGTCTGAAAAATAGTTTTTAACTATTTTGAGTATATTTTGAAAATATTTAATATTTTTGGAATATAAATGGTATTTATTTATTTAATTATAATATTAAATAAATTATTTAAAAATAGTTTTTAATTCATGAAAAATCATGAAAAATAATATTATGGTGTAAGAAAATATTTTAAGTTATTTTTGATGACTTTTAATATTTTGGGATGAATTTCATTAATTAATCAATATTAATGTTAATTATTTTATTTAATAAATATATTAAATAAATTAAGGAAAAATATAATTAATGTTTTAAAAATCATATAAAAATGATTTAAGTGTTATAAAAATATTTTAAGTTATAAAATATAACTTTTGATATTTAGTCATGAAAATATTAATATTTTAATATTAATATTAATTATCGGATAATGGATTTAAGTGTTTGAAAATCATATAAAAATGATTTTAAGGTATTAAAAAATACTTTGATATATTATAATTATATTATAATATTATGTAATGATATTCATTAATATTTTATATTAAATAAATATTAATGATTAAGGTATTATGTTGTATTTAATTCATTTAAATACGGTATTAAGGATTTAAAAATGGTGATAAATGGTAATAATTATCCGAAAATTATTACGAGCCTAGGAAAGATGTTTTGGTCTGATTAGAAATTATCTGTGATATTGTTAAGTGTTTAGTCAGAGTTTAATTGAACTTAAACTTGATTATTGTCCGACTAGACCGTCGGGATGATAGAAGTATATCGGGTTCAACTCAGACTTAAATAGTTTGACTTGATACCAAGTCTTATGTGCGGTATAGACTAATAGGCTTATGTGGTAATGTGTTTAGGTTATTTTGTGTATAATATAACAGTATATTACTGTGATGATATTATTCTAATTATTGGAGATCTATATTATTAATATTAGGTCTTCGAATAAAGCGTTATTAATTACGTGCGGTAATCAACGGTTCAGGCAAGTTTTCTCATACTTAACTCTAATAAGAGTAGTTTCTTCAAGCTTATGGTTAATCTTTGCTGATTGCCATGAAAATTGTACTCTGTACATCTTGCATGTATAAGTCAGGTATGAAAGGCTGATCACCTTCATTACCAGTTGGTTCAGAAATATTTGTTCATGTATAATACTTGTTCAGTAAAAAAATTTTGTTCGTGCTAGTTCTCAATTATATTGATGAATTATAGCAAGCCCTTTATTCATACTCTTCAATCATGATATATCGTTAAATTGTTGTAAATAAACTTGCTGGGCAACTTTTATGCTCACCCTTGCTATATCATGATAAAACATTGCAGGTAAAGCAAATGCGTCGTATACAGGAAACGATTAAAGCTAAGTACAGCTTGGAATATAAAGTGCAGTTAGTTTTTAATTATGTATATGATCAATATTGTTGTGTAATAGATATTTTAGGAAATGTGTAATAAGTTAAGGTTACTCGATTTTGGGTAATAGTGTGTAATGTATTGTATAAACAACTTATGTTTATATCTTCCGCAAACAGTTATAGAAATTATAGTGAACCGGATCCGAGGCGATTCGGGGCCCGGATTCGGGGTTGTCACAACAATTGTCGTGCAAAATACAACAACACATATGTTGTGAGTTTGTATACAAATATATATCAACTGTGACTCATGTCCCAACCGTGGACAGCACCTCATACTGACACCTTACATAAAGGTATAGTCAAAAACTGTTTTAGAAATTAGAATCTTTGGGAAGTGCTCAAGGAAACCTTCGTACATGGGAGGCCATGCGTCTAGGTTATTATAGATATCATATGGCCACAGAATTATCCTTGGTTGACCCAATAAACCCCAAAGAAAAACAAGAAGATTACTATCATATTCTTCCCAATGGCAAGTCTTCTCCTGACATATCACTATCTCCATTGTCTCTAATTGATAGTTATATTTCAAATAGACTCCAAGTTCATATAGATAGTACTGGTAGATATACTCAGCAAGTGGATGAGCACATCCATGTTTTATGATGACACGAGGTGGTATGTCATTAGACATCTTGTATGACAGTGGCAAAACACCCTTCCAAGTTAACTTCACCTCACCCTCAACATCTATAGACCACCGTTCTATTCCCTTGTTATTCCCCCGCTCGACCCAGCTACACTCGTATTACCTGAAAGGAATTGTGAAGCAAAAGGGTGAGCACAACTAGCTCAGTAAAGAATGTCATGACTAAAGATAAATATATTATCAATAGCCTTCAACAGTAATAAATCAGAGATTTAGAACATATGGTATATGATAAAAAAAAATTCAACCATAGTTGCAGCGGAACAAGCAATCCATTAGAAGAGTCAAATAGACTATAAAGTCTATTATCTTCTCCATGTTAAAAGTCTATCAACAATGTTTTATCCCTATAACATCAATCAACAATTCCTGTCCACAATCACATGTATAACTCATAATCGTAATTGTTGTTCTAAATTCATTTTCTCATCCAGGACAAAGATAATTTTTATCACCTGAAACATCAAAGATCATGGTTATACTGAATCACAGTTCATGTTCATAATCATACTAATAAATTCATCTTTGCACTACGGCCAAAGATATACATCAATAAGTCATCTTTGCACTACAGGCCAAAGATATTCATCAACAAGTCATCTTTGCACTACAGGCCAAAGATATTCATCAGTTGGTCATGTTCATCTAAACACATGTTCATCTTTGCGCTACGGGCCAAAGATATTCATCAGAAACATTCATCTTTGCACTACAGGCCAAAGATATTCAATAATATCATCATTTAAGACTGAGGATGATGAATAAAATATTTTTAAAGAAACTAATCCAGTGAAACAAAATGACTAGGATTAAGGATTAAGGATTCGTACTTTATTTTATCCATGTCCAAAAATACCTCAAATATAATCATAGTGGTGTAAAATTCAAGAATGATCAAAACATGGATACAATCAAAGCTAGTATCCACAATAGATATTTTGACGAAAAGGGAAAATTTTCATTTTTCGATGAATAGTGCCGTATTCGTGAATAGTGTCGTATACGTGAATAATAACTCCGACACCAAAAGATAGTAATTTCACAAAAAAAACATCTTCCCGCTTCATGAATAGTACTCGTGAATAGTAACTCGTGAATAGTAACTCATGAATAGTAACTCGTGAATAGTAACTCATGAATAGTAACTCCGACATGAAAGAGTTCCAAATTTGATAAAAAGTTTCAACCAATATTTCGGCATAATGATATTGAAGAAATAATATCATTTTAGAAGAAAATAACCTCCCTTACTATCCCTTACCTCGAAAGACAGTACCTCTGACCGGAATAACACTGAACGAACTTGCACCGTATAGCAATACTCAAAGTATACTCAAAATACTCACAAGAATACGCTCGATAATATAGAGAGAGAAAACTTCAGTTTTTGGTGTGATTTTCAATTCTAACCTAAGCACCTATTTATAGGAAATTGCTTAGAACACCAAAGCAGAAAATTTATTATAATAATAATATATATAAAAATTTTCTACGCATTCTTAGAATCTGAAAATCAGAATACAAACCACATGCTACCTTCTAGAAGAAGTAAAAAAAACGTTTTTTATAAAATAAATAATTAAAACTTCCAAAAATCAATTATTTCGGAGCTTCGGAACTTCAATAATTCATAATAAATAGGCCTTTTGTCAGAAAATTCAAATCTCGCGAGTTTTTATAGGAAATTCAATTCTCTACAACTTTTCAGGAGAAAGGTTTTCCAAATTCCAAACAGAAATTGGCCGAAATCCACAAACGGGCGATTTTTCAGGCTATAACCAAATTTCAGTCAAGAAATGGGGTCCGCCGACACATAAAACATGCTTTAAATATTTTTGGTAACAAAAATACTCCTCTTCCACATATACTCATATATCCCACATTCATCGTAAAAATATCATCATTATTATATTATTAAAATATAATAATATATTTAAATGAATTATTTTATCAGAAAAAGATAAAATATTATTTTTCAACAATTGTCACATTAAAAATTTTCTCCATCTATATCCAAATAAAATCAATATTTTCCTCATCATATAAATCAATAAGTAATTATTCACAAATAATATTACAGAATCACAATATTGACAACCAGGCAGTTCCCAGGAAAGAGGAGGCTTTCCAATAAGAATTTCTCCTTACTGGCGCGCAATTAGGTGACCAAACCTCTCCTTAGACAGAACTTTCTAGACATTGTCAATAATGTTATCTAATAATATTATTCAGATAATATGAATTATTGCTTCGATAATGGAAAAAAAACTGTGTAATGACAACAACAGCAATATAAAATATCAAAGCAGCAATTATTGAATCAATAAAATAAAATACTGAACAGTAATTACTGTAACCATTATTGAGTAGTGCCTTCTTACGTAAGAATCAATAATTGGTGCAATACCGTGTGCTACTGTGTTTTAACCACCGAGTATTTTAACAGTATTAACGGTAACAACTACGCCGTTATTTTTAAAAAACTTTAATTTGTCGTTTTCTTCATCCGACAGTTATTCTGTTATGAGGCCCACAAAAGGTTGCGCCGTCGTACGAATATTCCCCGACAGAAAGAATATTCTACGACCAAATGAATATTCCCTGACAACAATGAGTATTTTATAACCACTTGCTTATTTTGAAAAAAAAATTCATATATCACCCTTAACTTTAACCTTCTATCAATTTAACCACTTACTGAATTGTAATTATAAGAAAAATTGAATACTTTTATTTCATAAAATTCGGGGTCTTACAATCTCCCCTCCTTATGAAATTTCGTCCCTGAAATTTACGTACCTGGTATTTCGAAAAGTTGAGAATACCTTGCTTTCATTTCAGATTCTATCTCCCAGGTCATTATGATTTCTCCATTGCTCATCTCCCGTGATAACTTCATTTGCGTTCCTCATTTGTTGGGAAGTCATGACAACCGCTATCCCTTGAACTACTCGGCTTTGACTTGTCTGGGGCAGCATTTGGCGTCATCGCTACCGTTGGAACATACTTTTCTATAGGGCATATTCCTCCCTCAACTGCCTCTTCGTACTACTGATTCATGATCTGAATCATCAATCTTCGATCCATATAAAATTCAGGTTGACCGCTCTGTACAGGGTAATTCAAAACTCGATGTTGAGTTCTCCCAATTGCTTTCCAAAAAGAGAAATTCATATCATCTATTTTAGCCTTCTTAGATCGAACATCTCTTTTCACAATATCCACGTGTCGTGTGACTTTTACCCATGCAACACTTATTCTCACTCGTTTAGTTTTTTCTTCTTTCAGCTCAGATTTCATTTTTATCGTCTTATACTCTGCCAAAGAATGCTTCTGTTCAAGCATCACATATCGGGTAACACAAGCTTGAATTGTTGCATCCTTTTGCTCCATGACTGCCTGCAATTCTTCAGCCTGCTCTTCTAACTCATGAATACGGTTTTGCAATTCTATATTTTGATTATAAAATACCTCTAATAAACTCTCCTCAGGTACCTCTTCTTCCTCTTCTTCCTCGCTCTCAGCTGTTACCTCTGCGACTATCTCGGGTGCAACTATCAATTCTTCACTCACCACATGGATATCTCTAATTCCTTCTTCGTCTGTCATCACATTAGTGATTAGAGGTATCCCAACAGTCTCATTCACTCCATTGTTAGCATTCTCAGCAGCCATTCTCAAATACTGCCATAAAACAAGGGTTAATTAAACAAATTAACATATCACATAATATCCATATATTATGACCGACCAACAATTAAGCTTAGGTAGGACATACTAGCAAAGGATTTACTCATCTCTCCCCTCCTAGTTCTAATCCCGATCAACGCCAGAGATCATATCCCTAAGCTCTGATACCAACTGTGACAACCCCAAAATAGGTCCATTCCATCCAACCCATTCTGAGTCGCCAAATACATGGTACAGAAAACAACTACAACTTTATTACAACAATTGTCGTGCAAAATACAACAACACATGCTGTGAGTTTGTATACAAATATATATCAACTGTGACTCATGTCCCAACCGTGGACAGCACCTCATACTGACACCTTACATAAAGGTATAGTCGAAAACTGTTTTAGAAATTAGAATCTTTGGGAAGTGCTCAAGGAAACCTTCGTACATGGGAGGCCATGCGTCTAGGTTATTATAGATATCATATGGCCACAGAATTATCCTTGGTTGACCCAATAAACCCCAAAGAAAAACAAGAAGATAACTATCATATTCTTCCCAATGGCAAGTCTTCTCCTGACATATCATTATCTCCACTGTCTCTAATTGAGAGTTATATTTCAAATAGACTCAAAGATTATATAGATAGTGCTGGTAGATATACTCAGCAAGTGGATGAGCACATCCATGTTTTATGATGACACGAGGTGGTATGGCATTAGACATCTTGTATGACAGTGGCAAAACACCCTTCCAAGTTAAATTCACCTCACCCTCAACATCTATAGACCACCGTTCTATTCCCTTGTTATTCCCCCGCTCGACCCAGCTACACTCGTATTACCTGAAAGGAATTGTGAAGCAAAAGGGTGAGCACAACTAGCTCAGTAAAGAATGTCATGACTAAAGATAAATATATTATCAATAGCCTTCAACAGTAATAAATCAGAGATTTAGAACATATGGTATATGATAAAAAAAAATCAACCATAGTTGCAGCGGAACAAGCAATCCATTAGAAGAGTCAAATAGACTATAAAGTCTATTATCTTCTCCATGTTAAAAGTCTATCAACAATGTTTTATCCCTATAACATCAATCAACAATTCATGTCCACAATCACATGTATAACTCATAATCGTAATTGTTGTTCTAAATTCCTTTTCTCATCCAGGACAAAGATAATTTTTATCACCTGAAACATCAAAGATCATGGTTATACTGAATCACAGTTCATGTTCATAATCATACTAATAAATTCATCTTTGCACTACGGCCAAAGATATACATCAATAAGTCATCTTTGCACTACAGGCCAAAGATATTCATCAACAAGTCATCTTTGCACTACAGGCCAAAGATATTCATCAACAAGTCATCTTTGCACTACAGGCCAAAGATATTCATCAGTTGGTCATGTTCATCTAAACACATGTTCATCTTTGCGCTACGGGCCAAAGATATTCATCAGAAATCATTCATCTTTCCACTACAGGCCAAAGATATTCAATAATATCATCATTTAAGACTGAGGATGATGAAAAAAATATTTTTAAAGAAACGAATCCAGTGAAACAAAATGACAAGGATTAAGGATTAAGGATTCGTACTTTATTTTATCCATGTCTAAAAATACCTCAAATATAATCATAGTGGTGTAAAATTCAAGAATGATCAAAACATGGATACAATCAAAGCTAGTATCCACAATAGATATTTTAGACGAAAAGGGAAAATTTTCATTTTTCGATGAATAGTGGCGTATTCGTGAATAGTGTCGTATACGTGAATAATAACTCCGACACCAAAAGATAGTAATTTCACAAAAAAAACATCTTCCCGCTTCGTGAATAGTACTAGTGAATAGTAACTCATGAATAGTAACTCGTGAATAGTAACTCATGAATAGTAACTCCGACATGAAAGAGTTCCAAATTTGATAAAAAGTTTCAACCAATATTTCGGCATAATGATATTGAAGAAATAATATCATTTTAGAAGAAAATAACCTCCCTTACTATCCCTTACCTCGAAAGACAGTACCTCTGACCGGAATAACACTGAACGAACTTGCACCGTATAGCAATACTCAAAGTATACTCAAAATACTCACAAGAATACGCTCGATAATATAGAGAGAGAAAACTTCAGTTTCTGGTGTGATTTTCAATTCTAACCTAAGCACCTATTTATAGGAAATTGCTTAGAACACCAAAGCAGAAAATTTATTATAATAATAATATATATAAAATTTTTTACGCATTCTTAGAATCTGAAAATCAGAATACAAACCACATGCTACCTTCTAGAAGAAGTAAAAAAAATGTTTTTTATAAAATAAATAATTAAAACTTCCAAAAATCAATTATTTCGGAGCTTCGGAACTTCAATAATTCATAATAAATAGCCCTTTTGTCAGAAAATTCAAATCTCGCGTGTTTTTATAGGAAATTCAATTCTCTACAACTTTGCAAGAGAAAGTTTTTCCAAATTCCAAACAGAAATAGGCCGAAATCCACAAACGGGCGATTTTTTAGGCTATAACCAAATTTCAGTCAAGAAATGGGGTCCGCCGACACATAAAACATGCTTTAAATATTTTTAGTAACAAAAATACTCCTCTTCCACATATACTCATATATCCCACATTCATCGTAAAAATATCATCATTATTATATTATTAAAATATAATAATATATTTAAATGAATTATTTTATCAGAAAAAGATAAAATATTATTTTTCAACAATTGTCACATTAAAAATTTTCTCCATCTATATCCAAATAAAATCAATATTTTCCTCATCATATAAATCAATAAGTAATTATTCACAAATAATATTACAGAATCACAATATTGACAACCAGACAGTTCCCAGGAAAGAGGGGGCTTTCCAATAAGAATTTTTCCTTACTGGCGCGCAATTAGGTGACCAAACCTCTCCTTAGACAGAACTTTCTAGACATTGTCAATAATGTTATCTAATAATATTATTCAGATAATATGAATTATTGCTTCTATAATGGAAAAAAAACTGTGTAATGACAACAACAGCAATATAAAATATCAAAGCAGCAATTATTGAATCAATAAAATAAAATACTGAACAGTAATTACTGTAACCATTATTGAGTAGTGCCTTCTTACGTAAGAATCAATAATTGGTGCAATACCGTGTGCTACTGTGTTTTAACCACCGAGTATTTTAACAGTATTAACGGTAACAACTACGCCGTTATTTTTAAAAAACTTTAATTTGTCGTTTTCTTCATCCGACAGTTATTCTGTTACGGGGCCCACAAAAGGCTGCGCCGTCGTACGAATATTCCCCGACAGAAAGAATATTCTACGACCAAACGAAGATTCCCTGACAACAATGAGTATTTTATAACCACTTGCTTATTTTGAAAAAAAAATTCATATATCACCCTTAACTTTAACCTTCTATCAATTTAACCACTTACTGAATTGTAATTATAAGAAAAATTGAATACTTTTATTTCATAAAATTCGGGGTCTTACACACTTACTTAACCTCTGAAATCGTTTCTCAATGTCGTCCTCAAAAGGCAGTAAGTCTAGATTTTTGGACCGAGTTTACATAAACCACTTCAAAAACCTAAAATAAGAGGAACAAAACGAAAATAAAAATGTTTAAGTAAAACTGAACTAATTAAACTGATATCATAAAAATATTAAAATCTATAATAAATTTATCCCCGACAACGGTGCCAAAAACTTGTTGGGTAAAATCTAATTACGCACAACACGCAAGTATATGTGGTCAACAAGTAATACAGTAGTGAGTAGAGTATCGTTCCCACGGAGACAATTTAGTAAGAAATTTAACCTAATAATTATCAATTTCCTATTAATCCTAATTTTATTAAACTATCCAATTCAATGTTTAAAACTATAAAAACTAAATTATAATAAATATATGATCTCAAAATAATCCCAAATATCAAAAACTGAAATTTCAAACAATTAATAGAGAATTAGACTTACGATTTCACCCTAAGCTTAACTCTAATTTTTATACCTTTATTCCAGTTCAAATCACTATTCCAGTTTATTAATCAAGAACACGAATGTAGCACTAGCCACCTCTTGATGCACTAATACCATATTAACTTAAACCCACAAATTAGATAGAAACAAGTTACACACCTTAATCAACTAACTCACTATATCTCTTTGTAAATTAAAATTAAAGAAGTTTTAAGATTAAGTTCTTTATCCGATTACATGTGATGTCAAGCATATATCTACCTTAACATTCATCAAGATTCTGTTATTCACAAAATTCAAGAATACAAGTTATATTAACCAAGTCTAAACTTGTATATCCTCTCTCGATTCCATACAAATCCACAAAGAATTGTTGATCAGGCAATTTATAAATCCAAGCTCAAATTAATAAAGATAAACTGGAAAATAGCTTATTAAACTGAAAATCAAAGTTATAAAACCATCGGTTCACTTAAGAATCCATCATAAGCCTAAAAAGTGAATTAGTTCATCATGAATGAAATAATAACTGAATAAATTAAAGATAACATCCTTTTAATTACAAATATAAGACTGAGAAGATGAATAATGCAAAACGCCCTTCACGTAGCCTTAATCTGCAATCGATAAGAAAATCTCTTCAAAGTCTTCCTCCAAAGATTGCTACAAAATTTTGGAATTAATCTTATGTGTTCAATTCGTTGTTAGTTGCTCTATATACATCCAACACACATGTTTTTTAGTCGAATCCCATGTCCATTAGAGTCCAAAATGCAAACCAAATGCTTAGAATCCATGTCCAGCAATGTTTCAAACAAACCAGGAGTGTCTAAATTTGAGACTCCCCGTCCCGGCAGGGGTGTATGCTTGGAAAAGGCCCGACCCGACGGGCATGGCTTCTGTTAAACAATATTGAAGACCCCTGCCCAGGTGGGGGTGTAAAGGAAAAATGGGCCCGTCCCGACGGGGGTGTAATCTGTTAGTTGATGTTGCTTATTTTATGCTTACTTCCCTAATCGCTCCAAATGACGTCCTATCTTGTTTACTTGCCACAGCAACCACCCTACACATAAAATAACACAAAATAAGTAAAAACGAACACAGAAATAAGAAATTAACAATTGATTAAGCTTGAAATGGACATCGATTCGTGGATATAAAATCCACTTATCAAAATCGCATCCAAACTCCTTCTTCTGTTCGTCCACCCACGCCCCAGTGGGGGTATTAAGCCTAAGGATGCCCTCCCCGACGGGGTGTTGAACTCTTGTTTCCATGTATACCCTCGTTCCAGGGAGTATTTCCTTTGTTATAGGGCCTGTCCCGGTGGGGTACCAACTGCACTTTGCTGTTTTCTTGTTTTTTCAAGATTTTCTTCACCACATTGCCACCATTGTACCACAATTAACACGTAATGAAACCTACAAATAAAATAACACAAAAATAAGTAAAACTATACATAAATAACTGGATTAAACACTGTTTAAGTCCAAATAGGAACCCGATTCATAGGTATAAAACTCACTCATCAAACTCCCCAAAACTTAAACCATGCTAGTCCTCGAGCACAACAATATGCAATGCAATCTACCTACATGCCTACGAATCTAGCTATAGACAGAACAAAGTCTATTCACATAGTCTCATAGAAATTAAATAGACATGACAGTACATCATATTAAGACAAATCAATAACTTCTCAAACAATCATTAAATCTTAACCTGTTATCAGTAATATAGTGTGTGTGTGCTCAACAACCATGCTAACTGATGCAAAGTCAAATAAAACACATAATAAACCTCTTTGAAGGAATCATATAGCTAATGTGACTCCCCCAAATCCGGGTAATTGAAACCCATACTTGGTGCTTCACGATAACATTCATTCAAACTACTTAGTGTATTAATTAAACAAAAATATTATATCAAAGTTGTCTACCTTCCCAGAGTTGAGAACCTTTAAGTTATACATTACATAATAATTAATAACTTATCATAAATATAGTAATTACAAGTAACATTATCTAACTTAGTTCTTCAACTTTCCCTTCTTCCCTTTGTCCTTGCCAGAACCTTCAGGTCAATCTAGCTTAGCTGAAAAAATTTAAATTTAAAGCAAGAATGAGCATTTAATTGCCTTGTGAGTAATGTCAATTAATAAATATTAGCTGAAAGAAAGAAATATTTTATTTGTACTACACTTCTACAACGAGGTAACATTTTGTGAAATAAACAATATCTAACTTAGTTCTTTAACTTTCCCTTCCCTTTGTCCTTGCCAGAACCTTCAGGTCAATCTAGCTTAGCTGAAAACATTTAAATTTAAAGCAAGAATGAGAATTTAATTGCCCAGCAAGTAATGTCAATTAATAAATATTAGCTGAAAGAAATAAATATTTTCTTTTCACTGCACTTCTACAACGAGGCAACAATTGTGAAGTAAACTGAAATAATACTGAACAACATATCAATTCTATTTCATTTTTGAAACTACGTACTGACTATGAATGTTGAGCAGTCGACTAACTATGAACTTTTATTTTTAATTTTTTTAAAAAGGTTATACAGAACTTCATCCTCAAACCGTCATGACTTATGGGCACGGAGGGTGATCAGCCCGTTGTGCCCTGTATTGATCAATACTACGTGTTAGAACGATATTTTAGTTCATCATATCCGCCTTTGGCGCACAAAAGTTTCCCAGATTCGGGTTGTTCATACTTAGTCTGGAATCCAAACCAAAATAATTCGATTGGATAATAATAATGTAATATCATGTTCAACGATATTTTTTAAATCTATGTGCAGAGTCAAATAGCTTAGACAGCTTTTAATTAATGTATACATATCGAAAATCAATAAGTATGTATCAAATAGTACAATAATTATCTAAGTGAGGACACTTGCATAACCAAACTTAGCTATTAATAGGATATATCTTGATCATACAATAATACTACACTGGTAATCAATGAATGGATAGAATTTGAGAACTTGCATGAATACAAAGATTTAGATACATGATCAATAACAGTAGAGTTCAGAAAGTTATATAACAAGGATATAATTCAGAAACTTGCTTACACATGTCCATTGCATAAAGTAAATGCAAAGGATATGATACTTGCATGATATGCTGTTTACAGCTACACAACTTAGTTTTATCATTTATACAAAGACCTATAATTAATAAAATTATTCTTTTGATTAGAATAATACATCATAACACCCAGCACTGCTATTTATAGTCATCACATAAATTAAACACATTGTCACATATTTATATCAATCACGAGAACATAAACAACCACTTATAAAGTCCAACTATATAGGTCTGGATCAATTTTAGAATCATTTCGATGTACTAGCGGCTTTATCGGATAATTATCGAGTTTATTTTCAATTAAATTCTATTCTGTAGCTTTAATCTTATTTTATATAATTCAAATATTAGTCATATTATTTTTCAGTGGCTTAAAATAATTTTTAAATAATTATTATCATTTATTATTCTTTTTCAATCATTAAAATCATTTTTAATTAATTTAATTATTGAATAATCTTTTTATCATTAATATTTAAATAATATTAAAATATTAATAAAATCCTTGCCAAAATATTAAAGTTATTTATAATAACACAGAATAATTTTCAAACATTAATATTACCCTTAAATAATTTTTAAAATATTTTAAATCATTTTAAATAATTACCATTAATATTTAAATATTTATGTATTTTTCATCAAAATATTAAAAGTCACTTATTATAACTTAAAATATTTTTAAATCATTTATATCCTTTTTAAATCAATAAAACTATTTTTAAACTATTTATTTAATATTTTTATTAAATAAATATAATATCATTAAAATTAAATTATTAATGAAATTTACCACAAAATATTAAAAGTCACATTTTATAACTTGAAATATTTTTAAACTCTTTATTCTCGTTTAAAATGATTTTTATAATATTAAAATCATTTTTAACTAATTTATTTAATACGTTTATTAAATAAATTTAATATCATTAATATTCAAATAAATAAAAATATTAATGAAAAATATGTCAAATTATCAAAAGTTAATTTTTATAATTTAAAATAATTTTTAAAACTAATTTTGGAATTTTTATAAATTAATTTTTATTTTTAATGGATTTTTGGAAATTAATTTAATTAATATTAGTTAAACTGTCGCTAAAGCCTTTAGCGACATAAACTGTCAACAAATATGTTCTTGAGCCTCAAGGACATTCAAAGGCAGTGTCTTGGTGCTATGTTTGACCAACATTAAATCCACTGTTCAAAGTATTTCTAGGCTAGCTAAGGCTTTAATCTTGTAGTATTGATGTAATACTACATGATACAACAATCAACAAAGTCATACAACATCACACAATGGAGATCTAAGTTTGCAAAAATCATGTCAAAGATGTTCATATTTACTTATGTGTTCTTGATTAATAATTCAAAATAGTGAACATAATTGACAAGAAGTATATTAATTTAAGTGAAGTAATAAGTGAAGTTGTGATCTTAAATCTCCAAAATCTAATTTTTAACTAGTGCTAATTAGAATTAGTTTAATTAAATAATTTAATTCATAACCTTAAATTATTTTTTTAAATTAAATTAGTTTGGTTAAGAGTTAGTATTTGGTAATTTGTATTAATAATTCCATGTGGGAACGATACTCTACTTTCACTTTATTACTTGTTGACCATGTATACTTGTGTGTTGTGCATAATTAGGTTTTACCCAACAATAATGGCTTTAAAATGAGCCAATTCTGAGTTATAACGATCGCGTTACGAGCTCGGGAAGAAATCATAATGAAAAACTTAAAAAAAATTCAAAGGCTCAGGGCAGGTGCTGCAGCGCCGCCCAAGCCTAAGAAGTTGGCATTGCATCGCCTACTCGGTAATTAGTTACTGCTTACTTGCGTTGCAGCATGACAGTTGTAAGACCCCAAATTTTGTGAATAAAGATTAATTTTCTCAGAATATTTTTAAAAGTATTATGGTGTGGATTTGATATAATGTTATAGTTGTGGGTAATATTTATAAATTTTACAAAGTATGCAAGTTGTTATAAAATATTCTATTGGTCGGGAAATATTTTTTTTAACAGCGAATATTCGTGCGACGGCACAATCATTGGTGGACCCTACAACGGAATTATTGTTGGGATGAGAAAAAGACAGAAATATATTTTTTTTAAAATAACGGCGAAAGTGTTACCGTTAAACTGTTGAAATACCCGGTGGTAAAAATACAATAATACGCGTGGTTGTATAGTAGCACACAGTATTGATTATTGATACTTACATGAGAAGTCACTCAGTTATACTTAATTATTGCTACAGTAATTGCTGCGTATTATCTCATTTTATTTGATTCAATTATTGTTACAATATCTTATATTAATTCAATAATTGAGATGACAAGTTATTCATATTATTATTTGCATAATTAACAATGTCTAGAAAGTTCTGTCGAGGAAAGGGGTTTGGTCACCTAATTACGCGCCAATAGGGAGAAAACCTTATCGAAAAACCCTCACTTTCCTGGGAACGATCTGGTTGTTAAATATTTGCGAATAATAATAGTGATGAATAAATATTGTTAAAAATATTGAGGGGATTTTATGAAGTATTTGTTGTAAATATTGGCATATTATATGGACCACCATTTACCCATATTTCAAAATAATCGATAAAAATTTATTCTTTATTATAAAGGTGGGGGCCACATGTGGGGCCCACGTTGGAAGAAAAGAAATGGGGGAGGGGAAGGAATCCTGAAAATTTGTCATGGTGGGAGTTTGTTTTTACATGTGTTATGTGTTATATAATACATGCTTTATATAAAACATGTATTATATATAAAACATGTGTTATATATATATATATATATATATATATATATATATATATATATATATATATATATATATTATATTATATAATAAGTTTTGTTTTTTATGAAAAATAGAATATATTATATTTTATTGAATATTATATTAATAAGTTAAAAAAAAGAGCGCCTGAAAATTTTTCTTTCCGCCCGTGAATTTTCATCTGATATCCCACTGTGCGTCCGTGATATTTTTTTTCTAAATAGTATCATTTTTTTCTCCTATAAATAGGATGCTCAGTTAGAATTGAAAATCACACCAGAATCAGAGAATTCTTCTTCTATAATATTGAGCGTATTTCTTTCGAGTTTTAGGAAGCTTTGAGCGTAGAAAACAATATAAGTTTTCTTCAAGAATATCCCAACTATACCAGTTGAAATACTATTCTTTTTAAGGTAAGGGATATTATTTTTTTTCAGTATTCATATGGAATAATATTTTCTTCCATACTCTGTAGTATGTAAGTAATATTATTTCGTTTCGGATTTTGAATTTTAGACTCATTTTGTTAAAGTTTTGGCTTCTATACTCTATAAAATTAGTAGAATATCCTTGATATTTGTGTGTCACCCAATATCTTTTCATGGAAATATTATTCTGAGCATTCTTGATAAGTTTTAACTTTTTCATGCCTGAGTACTATTCACAGGATTACTATTCCTGAAGTACTATTCATGGGGTACTATTCACTTGGTTACTATTCATCTGGGGTACTATTCATGACAAAAATTAATTTCTTTTTGGTCCAAATCATTTTTGATACAATATTATTCTTGAATTTTACTCCACAAAGAAGTATCATGTTGATAATTTGGACGTTATTGAATTCAAGATAAATTAAATTAAATCTTTAAAAATTTATCCTTTGCTTTCTTTTAATAGAATTTTTATATCATTATCATCATCCTCATGCTTATATTATGATGAAAATCATCTGTGGCTCGTAGTGCATAGATGGACTTGGTATGATTATGATCAGGGATTATTCGGTATAATCATGACCGTAATGTTACAAATGATGTGGTAAAAGTCGTCATTGGCTCGTAGTGCATTGATGGACAGTTGTTGGCATGATCATGACCATTGATGAAAACATGAATATCCTTAGCCCGTAGTGCATGGATAATTTGTGGTCGTGATACTAAAGAATATCCTTGGCCGTAGTGCAGGGATGATTCGATGATGTGGATTATTTTTTAAGCTGTCGATAAAATTGATGATAAACTTTTTAAATCATAGAAGATAGTAGATATCATGCTCTACTTGAATCTTCTAATGGATTGCTTGTTCCGTTGCAGTTAAACTTGATATCTATTGTATTTTATCATTTTAACACTGTTGAAGGCTAATGATAAATTATTCTGCATTATCTTAGTCATAATATATCTTACTGGGCTAGTTGAGCTCACCCTATGATTTCATTGTTCTCTTCAGGAAATGAGAATATAGTTGGGACTAGTCGGGGAACGGAGTGACGGTCCAGATATTTGCAGTAGTAGTCCTCACTATTTTGTGAAATAATGTGAAAATAAATGTAATAATATTGAATTTGAGTTTGGATATTGTCTAGAAGAAAATATTCGTGTTGAAACTCGACTTATGTTTTGTCGTACTTTACACTACAATTGTATAATTAAGTTGTATTTGAATTCTGTACCATGTATTTGGTGACTCAGAATGGGTGATGTATACCTTTTTGGGGGCGTCACAACAATTAACAAAGGGACTGGCACTGCAGCGCCGACCCTATAAATTTGATAGTGAAAAGCCTTTAAAAGTGTAAAGGCTGGGGGTAACATACTACAAGTCCAATACATCAAACAAGCAAAATCATAAACAGATCTAGATCTATGGCTTCTGACATTCAGTTGTCAGGCCATAAATCAAGGGTTCTTTACAATTTTGGAAAACTTAATTTTTGAGCATTTTGATGTTATGGATCTATCATGTAACATCATAGATCACTAAATAACATCTTATAACACATGATAAAACACAAAAATATAACATCTAACATAGCATACAAGATTAGATATTTGGTTTAGGGTTTATACCTTACTTTGACCTAACTTGAATCTTGGGTTCCTTAACTGATAATGAGGTGTTAGAGACTTAGATAGGGACTAAATTACTTATCAAATTAGTGGGTTTAGAGAGAGAGAGAGGCTTGGTTGAGTGTAAGATCACAAATGGTTGTGGGGCTTGTTTGCAAATTTTCTCTTTCTTTAATCACTCATTTTTTGATGCATTGAATATATGTTATGCAAGGTGGCACTTGATGGCTGAGATTGGTGAGATGTTTGGCACATGGGATATCTTAGGGTTGGTAACCAACCAATATCTTGGCATGATCTACACTCTAACACATTAAAAAATGGAAAAAGGGTACTATAGACAACTGGCTTATAATTTGAATGGCATTCTAGTAATCTTAACCCAGTCTTTAGGTTTTAACCCTTAGGTTTTTTAAATTAATTTTTAGGATTTTATAATTAGGGTTTAAAATGGAAAATTTAGCTTTCTAATTTAGAAATTAGGGTTTCCTAATTGTATTAGAGTTTCCTAATTACTTTAGGCTTACAAGTTAGGATTAAGATTTACTATTTAATGTTAGGGCTTGTAAATTAGGATTAACGTTTCCTAATTAACATTAAAATTTCTAAATTAATAATTATGGTTTCCCTAATTGAACATTAAGGTTTTCTATTTAGGTTTACTATCACTATCACATTTCCTTAATCATATAAACACAATTACTAATCATTTTTAAATTCCTATTTGAATTTCAAACTAGGGTTTAGCAAATTAATGCTAGGGTTTTTCTAAGGCTATGCTAAAACTGATCAACAATTAACATTACACACATACAGTACATACTTAGAATATTGAAATACAATTAATATATTATTATTATTATTATTCAAATTCCTTATTCAAAATCCATATTAGGGTTTTGAACCATAACCGACTTCACTTTCATTCTTGGTCAACTTAAAAATTTTAAATTGACTAACCTGCTAAATCCATATCGCATAAATTTCAAAATATTATTCATGATACCAATATTAATAAAATAAAATAATAAAAATAAAAATTTATTCGTAAAAATACAGATATAATTATTTGAAAACTCCCGGTCTTTACAGCTAAAGTCAAGAAATACAAAAATACGCAAGATCTGACTAAAACCAAACAGTTAAGAAATTCAAGGGTCAAAATGGGATACTTTTGCTTTATTTATTCACATACGGAGGCTTTTTCGTTCTTTTTCCCATTTTTCACTTTTTATTTTTCTCATGGTTGTGCAATGTATAGTCCTCATAGGCTTTTTAATGCTATCCCTTAGAGGCGCTAGGTGTAGAGACATCCCCTCGGGCATACTTACTCAAGTAACAAAGGCTACAGAACTAAACTAGTCACGGTATTTATTCATACTTTCTTTTTCTTTTTCTTTTTCTTTTTTATATATTTATAACTTATATATCCCAAACTTTTCCCCAAACTTAGGTTCCTGTTTAATCTTAGACATCACTACCTATTATGACTTTCTTTCATTCAAACTAGAATTATCCTTAAGAGTTCCATTATGTATCCATTTAAACTCAATCAATCAACATGGTCGTTTTTTTAATGTGCTATCCTCGTTATATCAGTTTCAAACAGATAAAGATTTAATTCATGAAAAGAAATCACATCAAAGCCTAATCAATAATATGTTTGTCTACGTAATTTCAATCTCATCATTGGCCAAAACAGACTTTTTCCCATCTAATAGCTGGGAATCATGCAAATATGAACAAAATGCAATATAAAAACAGTAAACCCACTAATATTTTTGAGATTTTTCATTTTTTTTATAACTCATAAGAACAGAAATAGGAAACAAAATTATTTATATTACTAACTACATAAAACATAACTATACTACTAACAATGCAACTACATGAATGCAAACATACTGAAATAACTAACTAAATGCAAAACTAACACATTCAAACTAATATATGACATAAAAACTAAACTAAAACTTAAACAAATAACTATACTCTCCCAAACTTAACACTTACAATGTCCTTATTGTAAAAATATTGTATTAAAGGAAAAGAGGACTTCCCTATATAATTTTAAGCATGTTTATATGACCACCAACGAGGTTAAACAACTTTTAATATACATGCTTACATGTAATCATATGACTAGCATGGTTTATGACTTGAAATCTTACTTTAAGACATGTATAGTTTATAGTATGTCTATCTAGTAGTGTGCACGTACCCATCATGCCTAGAGGCATAAAAGTCCTATCATGTTTGCACATATATGCCATGTTTAAAGACCCAAAAGTTACTAGTATGTCATCCTACAAGTTCAGAAGTTTAGACAACACAATGCTCATGAATAATGTTTTCAAAATGTCTAAGTTTCTTTTCAAAATAGATACTAAGTCATGCTAGTGCTTTTCTATTATGAGCAAGGAAATCTTATATGTCATATATAATATCATGCATTTTCATGTTACATCACTTAGAATAACATATTCCATCGTCGGGAGCACTATACTTGCGTATGTGCTCGTTCAACGCCCTCCGATCACCTCCGAATACGTAACAGTCACAAAGATGACTATTTTGACCCTTCCTAATGACCTCAAATTGAATAACTTAAAGAACAAAAGTTGTAGGTCTATTCGTTCGTGTTCGTATGAAAAAGTTATGACTAATTTACTACAACAGATCACAGCAGTGCACCAGACAGTAGGGTTTCGGTGATTCCGAGGACGGGATCCTTATAAGGAGGGAAGGTTGTGACAACCCGAATTTTCAAAAATTATTAAAATAAAAATTTAATAAATAAAATTCCTATTATGATATGAGAGAGTAATGTGTGTTATATATAAATGTAATATGTTAATATGTTACAATTGTGAGATCGTAAATAATTAAAATATTTATCAAGTAAAATAAGTATTTTAGTTGAAATATTTATAGATTAAAATAAATATTCAATAGAAATTATTATGGAATAATTTATTTAACTATGATGATATTAAATAAATTGATGATAAATAATTTTACAATTTGTGCGTATTTATTACGTTAATGTGTTGGTGATTTTCTAATTTAATTAAGTAATTAAATTAGAGGATTAATGATTGTTAAATAAAATTATAATTATATTGGCTAAATATAAGCTATAATTTTATTAGTAAGGTTTAATTGGATTTATTAATGAATTGAGATTAATTCAATTCAAATAATTAATGGGTGTGACAAAGGTATCATATGATAAAAAGGATTGTTAAAAAAAAATTAAAAAGGATATTTTGGGTGCTAGCCAAACATGGCTTAGTGACCCTCTGTTATTGTAATTGATGAGTCCATAATGTATGCACATTATGCTTATATCAGTTATATGAAGGTTACATGTTTTGTTCCTAAAGCCTAAGAATAAAGAAAACAGAGTGTTGGAGAAGAGAGTTAGAGAGCTTTGAGAGAAATTGAGAGTTCTGTGAAATTGAAGAAGAAGAATTGGAGAATCAAAGAAGGAAGAAACAAGAAAATTATTCAAGCTTTATAGCAAATCAAAGGTAATAATCTAGCCTAAACATCTAGTTTTTAGATTCTTGAGTTTTATTGATATCATAAAAGTATGAATTGATGAAGAAATCAATTAGAGTTATGTCAAGTGTTGAATAATCTGATATTTTCATTCATATGTGAAATTTGAGTAACACAAATTCAAGTTTAGAATAATCAAATTCATGAAAATAGGTTGAATGATGAAGAATTTGAGTTTTGTTATTTATATGTATTTTGGGGTCGTTACATACATCTTATTAACTTTCATCATAACTTGTATATCATCTTATTATTTTCTTGCAATCTACACGAACATTCTACGTTGTACAGATTCATTGCGTTCTTACTCAATGATACGAATCATCATCTTACGATCCATCGCATACCAAAGATAAACCTCAACCTACACAGGAAAGTGGAAGACTAAATTCTAAGTTCCATTATTCGTTTGGCCTTCTTTGACTTGTCTTCAACATGATCTATGCATTTAGAAGCCCTTAACCACGTGTCTTCAGCTATTGGCTACTCTACTGACTCTTTTCTCAAGTCATCCTATGCATTCTCGTTCCCATTTAATAACTATCCTCTTAAATATTCTGACCGAGCTAATATCCGCTCTACATCTGTAAGTCATGCGGTAAGGTCTTAAATCGTGACATCTTTTTGTACTAATGTGGCTTGTTGCTCTATGGCTTGAACCTCTAACTCCTCGACCTTATCTTGTATCTCTATGTTATGATCATACATTTCATCAAAGGAATCCTCCTCCTCTTACTCATCCTTATCTCCTTTAATTCATCCTCAAAATCAAACTCAATCTCATACTCAAGTCCTATAACTAAAATCAATGGTATGGCTTTCCCCATACTAACTATTCCCATATTATATGAATGCCTCAGGGCCCTTACTCCCTATCCTCTTGGGTCCTCCTTCAACAGTTATCTTGACAACAAAGTTTTTTTTTACTATTCATGCCACTCATACTACTCGGTATTCATGAGAACATAAGTTTATTAACACACAAACACATAGAGTCTTTTAACATTTTATTTTTAATGAATTTCCTTAATTCATTTCTTAGGACTCAATAAGACTTTATCACATTTATGTTTTTGATTTCCTATAAGGTTACTCCCTAAGGTTTTCCCCACCTAAGGTTCATAACCTAACAACTTTGATACCAACATGTGACACCCCAAATTCGGGTACATCAATCCCACAGATCTGGTGTTCAATATTCCATAAAAATTACATTTATCTACCCATAAACAAAGGATATAAATAAATCTCATAAGCAAAATAGACAATCCTCCCATTAAAGGGTTCCATAATCTCAAATAAATCTCAGGTCATCTAACCATTATTAATACATCATCAGTGGATCAAATAAGCATAAGCATAAACAAGTCTATTACATAAGCTTAAATAAATAAACAGTAAACTAAACACCATCTATTCAAGTATCTTTCCCTTGTCCTTACTTATAGAAAGCTCTTTAAACGTCTTGATCTCATCTGCATTGTTTTATACAAGAGTGAGCAAACAATTGCCCACAAGAAGAATAGTTTCCAATAATAGTCTATAAATGACAATCGACTAAGCTTTAGTTGGTAATATATTCTTACCAGAAGCAATAAGCTTTAATTCAAGAGCTATGAGTTCAAAGGAATAATGAACTTTTAAGTCAAATATTAGATATCAATATCAAAGGAATACACCGAGGGTTATAAGACCACGAACTATGTTCTAGGTTGTTAGGTATTTCTACTTTTAACCTTTAACAATCTAAAAGACTATAATCATTATCTATGTCCTAGGTTAACAGATGTTTCTCCTGTAACCTTTATTAGTCTAAACGACTATGTGGACCACCATCTCGTACTCCAGGTTTTCAGCCCTTTTTACTATGTATTGTGCAAACATTTTAATGCTATTACGTAGCTCCAAAATAATCCCCTGATATAGGGTTGTTTATCTCAGCTTAGATCATTAGGTTTTGTACCAAAGGAAGTTAGGTTTGGAATTAACTTCAAAGGAATTCTAGATCTTTAGAACGCTTATCAACCAAGTACTGGTTAAATCAAATAGGGATCAACAACTACTCAAGAGTTCGATTACAATATCATCATAAACAAAGTAAATCAACAAAGTCTCAATGGGTTAGAAATGAACAAATGTTAATCATCCGGTACATACTTTCAAAACTATAAAGGTACATAAGCAAACGAAAGGAAGTTTGATTTGGATTGACTTCAAGGATAATTTAGTTTATAGAGTGTTCGTCAACTAAGGATTAGCTGAATCAATAGAAGGATTGCTAGTCAACTATGAGTTCGGTAGAACAATGTATGATTCTACAATGACATTGGTGATTAAAGATCAAACAACAATTATTCATAGCTAAACAAACACTTTGCAATAAGATAATGTTTACAATAAAATTACAGACTTTGAATAACCAAAGCAATCTTGCTTGGAATGAGTAAGTAAAGATTAATTAACTTGTTCAACAATAAATTAAAGTTAAAGAACTTGCATCACAATAAAAACTTAGGAATAGGAACTTGCGTAAAGAATGATTAGAGTTAGAGAACTTCCTCAGTTGTATAATATATTTTTTTTGCTAAATTTGTTTGTATATAAAAAAAAAAGCAAAAGCTAAAGATATTACAGTGGAGATCATAACATAACCCTCTTCTCCCAAGAGGATTAAAGCACCTAGAAACTAGGAAAAAACCAATTACCTAACCCAATATTAATCTCCCTCACAGCTCGAGGTTAAGCAAAAGACAGCAGAAACAAAAACATTTAGCTATAAAACTAAATATTTAGCTACAAAGTAAACCCCACGCGTGGCATCAAAATACTTATTCCCCACGTGGGAGGCAGCAAGGTGGCACTAATAATGCAAAACAAATATGAGAAAGAAGGCCCCCATTGCACTGCTCAAAACCTGCAGCAACACTGAGCCACAACAACTCCCAAAACTCGCCAAAAATTAGCCAGAAATCTCATCGGTAGAACTTTTCATATGGCCAAGCACAAAACATACCCAAGCTAAAGAATTTGAATAAATCAACTAACAAGGATTAATAGAAATCAAAATGACAGCAACCAAGTACCATCAAAATGAAATAAAAGCCAAATCTGAACATTACCAGCAGAACGAACCAAAGAAGAAAGCCAGATGGTTAGATTCAAACCAGATTCAAACCAAATCAGAATAACGACAATAGATAACAAGATCAAGGAGCATGGCTACGTAGAACCTAAACCAGCCGAGCCCAAAACCACGTGCTGCTACAACAGCAGAACCACATGGGTGTTACCAACCAGCCCAATAACAAACCAGTTGTATAAGTCAAGGAGGTTTATTTTCGATTTGCCGCATTAAAATTCTCCCGGTGGAAACCTTTAAGCAAGATTTGAGTGCTAGAAAGGAGATAGTAGCTAAAGCATCTATTTTAGCAATATTAGCTATATCCATTAAAACTGTAGTTTTGTCAAAGTGAACTCTTTTTTCTGAACCTGATCCTTGGGAATCAACTTTCTGCCTTGATGATGGTACATCTGGTGAGATTGCCGTCATACCCTTCCCACTGCGATCAACATTCCCTGGACTACCAAGCTGTAATCTAATATTAAAGTCCAGGGGGAAAACTGTACTAGTGGAAACCAGTGAATCCCCAATAGGGTATTCATTTTACTTTACCTTACAAGATTGAACATCATTACAGTGTTCTAGGGGCAGGGTAGGAGAAGAGGGGCAAGATGATGGTTCCTCATTTCGTTTCTCCACCTTTTTCCAAAAAGACTTACGTTTCCCAAGATTTTGTACCATAGCTCGAGGCTTAGATTTGCAGGAAGCGTCAAAATGACCATAGGTCTTACAATGCAAGCATTTCCAAGGCTACCAAGGGATTTCCACCTTGATTTCATGAGGATCACAATTTTCAATTTGAATTCTGAAAGAACTTGGAACAATTGTGATTGCCTCAATTTCCACGCATACACTAGCAAATGCAAGTTTGTTACCCGTCCTAGTAAGGTAAGCAAAACCATCATCATGCCAAAAGGCAAGAGGGACATTATGGAAGTTGATCCAAATAGGAATAGTAGTAGGATCAGATTTAACCAATTCCATACCAGGATGCCATCGATGAAGGATCAAGAGGGATTTGCCAAAAAAACATGACCAAAGTTGAGAATACCGAGCATAGAAGCTTCTTGCTTAAAATTGAAAATGAAGAGACCATTTCCTTTAAAAAACACATTTTTAATTCGGTCACCCCAAATGTTTTTTGCCCAAAAAAAAGCATAGTGTATAAATTTCTTACAACCAATAAAAGAACCCACAAGGGAGTATAATAGTTTCAAGACTAGCATAATATAAAAGTAGGGTTAGGAGACTTGCATAAGTATAACAAAATATCATTTAAAAGAAAACCTTGCTGAATAATAAAGTAGCAAAGGTTAAGGAACTTGCCTCGTGCGTAAGCTATAAAATTACAATTCACGTTCTCCAATTATCCTACATATATATCATTTATAATCACAATTTCAATTAGCCACAACGCCACAAAATTGCTTAATTACACATCTGTCTTACATTCTTTAACTTTAGGTATAATCATACTAATCACATAGTACAACAAAAATATTTGAGGTCGTAGCTTTTAAATCAGATTTCCAATTCTTATCAACATCAAATCTCAATTATTAACAATTAGCTATATCACAACCTTATAATCATCAAACTTAACTTATAATGTGATTATAATATGGTTTAACAACATATAATATAATTAACGTCTTTTTATATTCATTAGATTAGGTTATAATTACATTTTCTGGACTTGGACAATTAAAAATATCATTTTTGGGTAATTCTGCTAAGTGGCGTTGAAGCTCCACCATTTGAACTGAATCTGGCGCTGCAATGCGGCTAGCGCTACAGCTCTACCATTTAAACTAAGATTGGTGATGCAGCTCGACTGGCACTACATCTTGAACTTTAGGCTTAAGTCTGGCGCTGCAGCTCAGATTTTAAGCCTAAATCTGGCGCTGCAGCACTAAATGATAGTTCCAGAATCTGAAGTTTGCAAAAAAACACAGAATATGGCCAAAACATCCAATTTCTATGTTCATACATTAATTTAAGCATACCTAGATACTATAATTCATATATGATCATTACCCAACCTTTCTAGCATGATTTTAACAACTTAGACAACTTGAACAACCAAATTAAAACCCATAAATTCACTATTTTTGTAAAAACTCCATTTTTATACATCTTTAACGAAATCAACTACCACGAACTTGATTTTTTAACCAAATCAGTCCATACAAGTTTCGTTCTTTTCATTTCTAGATGTATAAACATAATCAATCATCAATTTATCGTTTAACATAAAATTTAAGCATTAATTTTTTTATACATATAAGCCATATTCTTATGTTCTTACTCTGTAAACTACAAAATTCTAATAAAACACAATTACATGGATTTGATTACTCTAAATCACATACAAATCATATAAAAATAGATTATGGATATTAATAGACATCTATAATCAATTTCCTAACAAATCAACCATGAAACTCCACTATAGAGAACTTAAAATGTCTTTTTATGGAGAAACTCAAGAACACAAGAATTAAGAATAAAGTGAGATTATTACCTTTAATCATTGTTTAAATTGTTGGAAGATGATAGAAAACTCCTCTTTTAATTCTCTAGATCTTCTTCTTCAATCTTAATTTCTCTCAAGTTTTCTCTCTTTATCTCCTCGACTTAGCAAATGAGTCTTATGAACTAAACTAACAATATTATACGTAAAACATAATTGGCATATACGTGGGTATCAGTTGAGTACATCCTGGCTCAACTGATCTCATGTTCTTAAGGCCATGTTTGGTTAAATCATAAAAGCTCCTTTTAATTTATTTTAATTAACTCACTTATTATATAGTTTATTCGTCACACTTTAATTAATCAAATAATAATATTTAAACTCAATTAATTTAAAGCCAATATTACTCATTGAATCAAATTAACACATAATTAAAATTCTTATTCACTAATTATATCAAATCATTAAATCTCTAATTAATTAGAACAATATTATAATTATTTAACAACTCATTTAATTTAATTATCTCAATTAAATTCAAACTTTGAACTATAAAATTATTCCACATTAATTTAATTAATATATAACACTTAATCAATTAATCCACAACAATTCCATCAAATATTTATTTATTACAATAAATAAATCAATAAATATTTATTTAATTCAATAAATAATTAAAATTTTAAATATAAAAATCTCGTTCGTTATAGAATATCTAATAATATTTTAGTTATGGCAAACAAAGTTTTCTCATGCGAACTTAAAACCCTAAGGGTTAGGGAAAGTGAATTTTTGGCTTGTTGTAGCTGGTACGGTTGACTAATGTTTCTGCGCCTGTTGTTACGGGCCTCGGGGATGCATCTGGTTTTACTGAAGTTTTGTTGCAGCTACTCGGGTACAGTTTGCTGCAATATGGACTGCTGTAGCAGAATGGCTTGGGGGTCCTCTCACTAAAGTTGTTTGTGTTCTTGTTGCTATTTCTAGTGCCTTTTCTTTCTACTGAATGTTTCGTGTTGCTGGGGATGTTTTGTACTAGTTTCTCTTGTTAGGGTTATTTTCTCTACAACTCTTTGTAAAAAGCTTCATTTTGTTTGTGGGCTTTGGCCTTGTAATCCTTTATAGTCATGACATCATAGGGTATGTCCTATGATGTCTATGTTATATTCTGATTGGGGCATCCCCATGATATTTGTTCTTATTTCTTTTTTTAATACAGTTTAAATTTAGCAAAAAAAAGGTGAAATCTAAGAACAAAATGATTAAGTGTAATACAAATTGTTATTATATGTAAGGAATACGAGTATAATACTAGTTATTATGTGAGTATAATACGAAGATTAATATGATGTATAATACAAATACCATACGAAGAGAATATGAGAATTATACGGTGATAATACAAATAAATTTTAATGGACTTTAGCTATTGGACCTAGACTTTGTCAAGCCTAATTGAACAATGAATGAGGCCCAATGATAAAATTATATCAAGGCCCAATTTTAAATTAAATCAAGCCCAAAGTTAGGCCCGGTATGAATTAATTATAAGCCCGAACCAAGAACCGAACCCATGGGTCGAATCGATAGGTCAACGGGTGGGTAAAACCCGTGGAACAACCCATAACGGTCCCCCATGGGGCACATGGCTGGCCAACGTGGTGGCCAAGTTGCTGGTTAGCTTCCTTAGGAAGCTTTGAAGAGGTGTTAATAGTAAGGAGGTGGCCAAATGACCAAAATGGCCTCCATTTGTAAATTCTATAAATAGAAGCTTAAGTGTTCATTAATTATTTTACCAACATTGAGAACCTATATTGAGAGAGAGATAAGAACATTAACAAGCAATCCAAGAAGAAATAAAGCTAACTATTCAAGCTTAAGTCAAACACAGGAGGAACGCTAAGGTATAAACACGTAAATCCTAACTTTCGATTATTTTCTATCAAGTTTTTATAGAAAAGTAGTCATTGGTGGAGCATGTCTCTTCTGGAGTAATAAGGATGGCTATTAGTGAACAAAAACGTTAATAATCCATGTCTAAGTGAGAATCATAATCGACTAATTAAGCATTAATCGAAGAAAACACATAAAACTTAGAACGGTTGTTGATGAACAAATTAAAAACTATCGTGTATAAGTTAAATAAAAATTGCTTGGTTAGGATATAGATGACTAACCAATAGATTGCTTTCATTTCGATTGACGTAAAAATCTAGAGTAACAAAGTTCTGGAAAAATTTACGGGAAAAGACGTTAATCATCGAAATCATAGTTAACTAAGATTTTCATAACGATATCAAAACTCGCTATGTAGCTTAGAAACTAAGGTTTTTGGTGGCGTATCGAAGAACTATGTATTTAAGAGTCGTTGACTCAAGAATGGTTGAATTCAGACTTAAAACGAAGAAACGAGTGAAGAACACTCACGAACATTTAACGAACGCGTAATGAAAATTTAAACAATAAATTTATCGCTAACGAATTCAAAAATTTATTTTGTTCGGATGAAATCGTAGTACATGAGATATGTGAGATAATGCTTTTAAATGAGCCAATTCTGAGTTATAACGATCACGTTACAAGTTCGAGAATAAATCATAATAAAAAACTTAAAAAAATTCAAAGGCTCAGGGCAGGCACTGCAGCGCAGCCCAAGCCTATGAAGTTGGCGCCACAGTGCCTACTCGGGTAATTACTTACTGCTAACTTGCGCTGCAGCGCGTCAGTTAACAAAGGGACTAGCGCTGCAGCGCCGACCCTGTAAATTTGATAGTGAAGAGCCTTTATAAGTGTAAAGGTTGGGGGACGTCTAAGAGATGATTATTATTCAAACCTTAAGTAACTTCATGAGGGGGATTAAAACCTCAACTTTAACAATTAAAAGTTGAGTTATGGTTAGGGAAACGTGAACACAAAGTACGTTCAATATCGATCGTATTCGAGTTGAACATATGTTTTAGGGTTACCTTGATTGTAATACCTAAAAACATTGAACACAGATAATGGTATACGAGGATAAAACTTATGTAATTCCTGTAACAATCTAGATTTTTTAATTGTAATTTCAAATATTTATTGAATTAAATAAATATTCTAGTTGATATGTTTATTGTTAAATATTTATTTAATTTGATTATTTATTTATTCAATAAATAATTCATGAGTTGTGAGAATTAACTTAATTAAGGTAATATGTTAATTAAGTTGATAATTGGTAATTTGGTATTTTTGAAGTTAATTAAAATAAAACAGGGATGAATTAATTATTATGAGATAATATTCTAATTTAATTTAATAATTAAATTAGAGATTTAATAAGGATTAAATGAATTTTTGTAATGTTTTAATTTAATTTAGTAATGAAAGTAATGTACTAATTTATTAAATAAAATTATAAGGAAATTATAATTTTGTGACAATGTGATTATGTGATAAATTGATTTAATAAGTTGTTATTAGTTTTAATTTAATTAAATTTGAATAGGGAAATTTAATTAAATAAGGTGGGACAATAAACTATATTATAAATGAGTTATGAAAATAAATTAAAAGAGTTTTAATTTAGTGTTGCCAAATAAGGCTTAAGGAATATTAAGTCTTTATTTTAAATTAGTTTTGCCAAACAAAGCCTTATGGCTTTTGAAATTTTAATTGAAAAAATTATTTTGAAATTTTTAACTGATAACTTATGTTTAAATTTTGTAACTGATGGAAATTGAATTATAAGCATTATGTCTGTCAATTTTATTTTCACGAATAAGTGTCCATTTTATTTGGCTTACACTTGGACTAAGAAGAAGAGAATACAAAGAAGAAGAGAGTTTGAGACAAGAGAGAAGTTTTGTGAATCAAGAAGTAGATAGAGAATTATCCAAGAAATTCTGTAATCTAACAAGGTTTAAACAAGGAATTGAAGGTATATAATTTGGGTTATACTTTTAGTTCTGCGTTCTTGAGTTTTCATGAATAATTTATTTTAATTTTCTGTAATTGGTTAATTGTTGAAGTAGTGGATTATATATGTTAATAGGTAGTTTATAATCTATTATATGTGGTTTGTAAATGGTTTCGGAGGTATTTAATTCATGAAATCATATTTAACAAAAAGAAAGTTGATTTTGATATAATAAGTATAAAAAGGCTTATTTTAGAGTTAAAATTAGTGAATTGATCATACTAGAATCTGCAAATTGAAAGTGGTTATTGCTAATACATTAAGAAATGAAAAGAATGCAGTTTAAATGAACTGATTTGGTGGAGAAATTAAGTCATAGTGATTGAATTCGTTTAAACACATAAAAATTTGAGTTTTAAACATGAACATGGTTTTAATTCCTTTGGTTTAATTGTTTTAGTTGTTTGGTTATGTTAAATCAGTGTATATATAGTGGGTAATGTTTATACGAAGCTTATATGATTTGGATGTGTTTAATTTGCTGCTTAAATGATGAAATTCTGGGATTTGGGTTTGAACAGAGCAAGAAACAGTCTGCGAAGTTTCTGTCTGCATACCAACGTAGCTGTGCTGGTATCAAAGGCAAAAACGGTGCAGTTGCGCCCTAGCTAGAATAGAGACAGTGATGTCTTTGTTGATTGTTCAGTCTTTAAAACCCAATATAACCTAGTCTAATGGAAATGATAATGTGGTGAACATGTAACAAAGGCGATGTAACAGATTGTCATCATGTAATTGATAACTCCATATTTGTAAAATTATCAAGTTGTGATAACTTCATGCTATTATTTGATAAAGTCTAGAGATGATGATTAAGTGTTGTAATGTTAAGACTAGTGATTTCAAAATTTTGTATGGAGCTAATAGTTGGAATTTGTACTAAGATAATGAGTTCAACTAAAATGTGATCTAACTTGCAAGGTTGATGTTGGTATACCTAATAGATGTTATGATTCTAATTGTATGTGTAGGACTTTTGGTACGTGAGTAGTGATTGTTTAACCTACGCACGAGGCAAGTTCTCTAACTCTACCTTTACGATTATGCAGTGCTTAAACCTTATTATTGACAATTGAGCCAGTTTCTTTACCATATCTTGTTTACAATTGAGCAAGTTCCTAATCCTACTTATATAACATGATTTATGTTCATGCAAGTTATTTAACCTAACTCTTACATTGAGAAGGTTTCTTATCTTTAACTCATTCTTATTATGCTAATTCCTAAATTATATTATTCTTATGTTGAACAAGTTTTATTCCTCAACTTGTTATTAATTATCCAAGTTCATTAATTCAATTCTTCTATTGATCAAGATTATAACCTTAGCTTATTGTTGTTCAAGCAAGGTTTGTTATGATATCTGATGCCTATGCTTTCTAGTTTATTTCTAAAGCATGACTTCGATGTATAATGATGATTCATTTATGATTCATGACTATTCTATATTATTTTGTGATCGAACACTTAAAACGATATCAAACATTATTAATTCAACTAATTTTTAGTTGATGTTCGTTGAAACCTATCCAAACCAAACGTCCTTTGGTGCGGACTCGTATGTTAAAACTGAGATGAACAACCCTATTACAGGGGATTAATTATGTGAAGTGTTTAGATGTTTGTGCATAATACATGGTACGAAGGGCTGATCACCATAAGTGCGGAGAGTCCCTACAGTCTTATGACTGTTTAGGTTTAAGTTTAAGTTCATGATCTTGTGACCCTCAGATAAATTTAAAATTCTGATTTCAGTTCTTGATTATCAATGATTGAAAATGTTATTCAGTTTAATTGAGCTTATTCATTGGCAGTTACTATGTTATTATTATTCATTGCCATTTCAAGTGAGCATTTGTTTTGCTCACTCTTGCACATATAACCATTGCAGCTAAAGTTGAGAAGGTTGATAAACCTACCACTAGCAAAGGGAAAGGAAAAATGAACAAGTCTTGAAGACTTGTACATTTATTAACTTTTATATTGTCAGACTTTATTTTTAATTATGAGATGTAATTATTAACTTTTCCGCATTTGATGAATGTTTAAGATTAGATAACCTGGGAGATTTATTGATTAAGTTTTGTAACCCTTTAATGGGAAGGTATATTGTTTAAATTTTATTATATTTGGGTAGTTAGAAATGAATGAATGGAAAGCGAACACCAAATCTTGTGGGAATGAAGTACCTAGATTTGGGGGTGTCACAAGTTGGATCAAAGCTTTAGGTTTATGCCTCCAAAATAGATATACATCACCCATCTTGAGTCGCCAAATACATGGTACATAATTCAAATATAAACTTAATTTATACAACCGTTAAGTGTCGTGCAGAATACGACAAAACATAAGCTGTGAGTTTTAATACAAATATTATCTCATAGACAATATCCAAACTCAAATTCAATCCTCATTACATTTATTATCACACTAAATAGTGAGGACAACTAAAACAACAATCTCGGACCGTCACTCAATTCCTCGACTAGTCCCGGCTACATTCTCATTTCCTGAAGAGAACAATGAAAGTAAAAGGATCAGCTTAACTAGACCAGTAAGAAATATTATGACTAAGATAATGCAGAATAAATTATCGTTAGCCTTCAACAGTGTTAAACTATTAAAATATAATAAACATCTTGACTTTAACGGAACAAATAATTCATTAGAAGAGTCAAGTAGAGCATGATATCAACTATCTTTTATGATTTAAAAAGTTTAACATCAATTTTATCGCTGAGACTCAACTTAATAAATAATCAACATCATCGAATCATCTCTGCACTACGGCCAAGGATATTCATTAGTATCACGACCACGAATTATTCATGCACTACGGGCCAAGGATATTCGTCTTTTCACCAATGGTCATGATCAAGCCAACAAATGTTCACCAATGTACTACGAGCCAATGATGACTTTTACCACATCATTTGTAACATTACGGTCATGATTATACCGAATAATCCATAGTTATAATCATACCAATCAACAGTCCATCTATGCACTACGGGCCAAAGATGACTTTCATAACAATATTAGCATGAGGATGATGACAATGTTATAAGAATTCAATTAAATGAAAGTAAAGGATAAATTTTAAAAATTTATAATTTAATTTATCCAAATTGTCAACATGATACTGCTTTGTGGAGTAAAATTCAAGAAAAATATTGTATCAAAAATCATTTGGACCGAAAAGAAATTAATTTTTATCATAAATAGTACCCTGGGTGAATACTAACCGAGTGAATAGTACCCCATGAATAGTATCTCCTGAATAGTACTCCAGCAAGAAAAAGTTAAAACTTATCAATAATGCTGAAAAGGGGTCCTCAAAGATAACAAATCAATCTTAACAAGATTTCTTTGGAAAGGAGCAACTCTTGACAAGTATGGTGCAAAGGTTGCTTGGTCCACTATTTCACTTCCCCTCTCTGAGGGTGGTCTCGGCATCAAAAATCTGGTGGAATGGAATTCTGCACTTATTCTCTATCACTTGGTTCTCATTATTCAACCTCATTCCAATTCTCTCTGGGCTAATTAGATCAAAGCAACCACATTAAAACATATAACCTTTTGGCTAGTTCGCAATACAGCAACATGTTCATGGGTCTGGAAACAAGTTCTGAAGCTTCGGCCACTAGCTCTTCAACACCTACACTATCGTGTTGGTAATGGGTAGGATACAAGCCTATGGTTTGACCCATGGTTAAACAACTTAGCTATCAATCCTTCCCAATATTTTATGTCTTCCTCTGGGTTTCAACGGTCTGCTACTGTTAGCCACCTTATCAGCAACAACACCTGGGTCATGCCTCAAGGCAATTACCATGATATGATCATCTTGAGGAAAAACCTGGCTCTCCTTCCCCCTCCTTCTCAGCAAATGGATAGGATACTTTGGGACTCTTGGGATACGAAGAATATAAAAGCTAACTAGTTATGGGAATCAATTTGCACGAGGCAGCAGTCGGTTTCTTGGAGCTTCATTGTCTGGAATAAATGCCATGTCCCAAGGTACTCTTTCATTTTGTGGCTTGACATTCTCAAAAAGCTCCCCACCAATGACAGAACAGTCAGATTCTCTAACAGATCCTGGAACTGTCCCCTTTGCAACCTTCAACTCGAGACCTTTGATCATTTGTTCTTCAACTATGTCTTCTCCAAATCGGTTCTTCTGAAGGCTATAAGCCTTGGAAATTGGACTGTTTTTCCCATATCGTGGGATGACATTATGGACTTCCTCACTACTTTTCAAGGTTCTAATATGTCACGAAATATCCTAAGTTTGACGGTGGCAGTCTGTTTTTACAAAATTTGGGAGGCAAAGAACAAAAAGCTCCATGATGATCACTTCCTCCCCTCACTAGGATTACAAAGGATGTTATCCACATTATTAAGTCTAGGCTTTCTACTTGCAAATCATTTATCAAAGCCACCAATAACCAATATTTTTGTAATTGGCTTTTAACTAGTTAAAGATGTTTGGGCTTTTCCTTGTATAGTCCCCTCATCTTTGGGCATGTCCATAGATGACGACGCTATATTCTGGGGTTCTCCCTTGTTCATTGTCTTTTGGTTCTTTTATACAAACAAAATTTAGCAAAAAATAATAATAATGCTCAGAATAATATTTCCATGAAAAGATACTAGATGAAGCGCAAATTTCAAGGATATTCTACTAATTTCATGGAGTATAGATGCCAAAACATAACAAAATGAGTATAGAATTCGGAATATGAAATGAAATAATATTACTTACATACTACAGAGTATGGAAGAAAATATTATTTCTTACGACTATTGAACAAAAATAATATCCTTTACCTTAAAAAGAAGAGTATTCTAAATGGTAGGGCGATATTCTTGAAGAAAACTTGCACTGTTTTCTACACTCAAAGCTTCCTAAAACTCGAAAGAAATACGCTCAATATTATAGAAGAATAATTCTCTGATTCTGGTGTGATTTTAAATTCTAATTAAGCATCCTATTTATAGGAGAATGGAAGGGGTACTGTTAAGAAAAAAATTCACGGACGAAATAATTTGCAATTCATGGATGCAATACGCAAAGTCACAGACGGCGAAAAAAATCCTCAGTTGTCCAAAATTTTAAAATATTAATATAATATTCAAATAAAATATAATATATTCTATTTTTCTTAAAAAAAATAAAACTTATAATATACATATATATATATATATACCTTACCTTTCCCACACTCCAACAATTTTCACGGGCACATCACACCCACCACATAATTCATACACACATTATTCTACACAAACACATGCCCATCCCCCAAGGCATCTTCCCTCACCTCCCTTTTCTTCCCACCACACACGCACACTCTACACACACATGTCAATTATATATGTATATATATATATACATATATATATATACATTATAACTTTCTTCCGATTATTTAGAAAAATAAGTAAGTGGGGGTCCAAATAATAAGCCAAACTTGACAACAAATACTTCATAAAAATCTCCTTAATATTTTTAACACATTTATTCATCATTATTATAACTCGCAATATTAACAAACAGATCGTTCCCAAGAAAGAGGGGGCTTTTCGATAATGATTCCTCCCTATTAGCGCGTAATTAGGTGACCAAAACTCTTTCCTCGACAGAACTTTCTAGACATTGTTAATTATGTAAATAATAATATGAATAACTTGTCATCTCAATTATTGATTTAATAATATAAAATATTGTAACAATAATTGAATTAATAACGTGAGATACTATGCAGCAATTACTGTAGCAATAATTTAGTATAACTGAGTGACTTCTCACGTAAGCATCAATAATCAATACCTTGTGCTACAATGCAACCACGCGTATTACTTTACTTTTACAACCGGGTATTTCAACAGTTAATGGTAAAACTTTCGCCGTTATTTTCATAAAAGATATTTCTGTCGTTTTCTAACTCCGACAATAATTCCGTTGTGGGGTCACCAATGATTGTACCGTCGTACGAATATTTCCTGACCAATCAAATATTTTATAACAACTTGCATACTTTACAAAATTTGTAAATAGTACCCACAACTATAAAATTATATCAAATTCACTCCATATTATTCAAAAATATATTTCGAAAAAAAAATCATCTTTATTCATAAAAGTTGGGGTCTTACAACCTCCCATTTTTATGAAATTTCGCCCTCGAAATTGGTGTACGTACCTGGTATGACGAAGAGGTGAGCATACCTTGATTTTATTTCAGATTCTAACTCCCAGGTCATTTCCTCAACATCGTGGTTTCTCCACAAAACTTTAACTTGAGGTATAACCTTATAGCGTAGAATATGTTCCTTCTTATCCAAGATTTTAACAGGTACCTCTTCATACGTTAAATCTTCCGCTATCTCGTCCGGTTCTAACTCAATAATGTGGTTCGGGTCTTCCACATATTTATGTAACATATATATGTGAAAAACGTTATGAACACGAGACATACTTGGCGGTAAAGCGAGTCTATAGGCCACAGTTCCTACTCGATCGAGGATTTCAAATGGGCCAATGAATTAAGGATTGAGCTTTCCTCTCTTTCCAAATCTTGTAACTCCTTTCCATGGACTAACACGTAATAACACATGTTCTCCAGCATTGAATTTCACTTCCTTCCGATGAAGATCAGCATAACTCTTTTGTCGATCTTGTGAGGTTTTTATACATTGCTGGATCATTTGAATCTTTTCCGTTGTCATGCGTACCAATTCTGGTCCCAACAACGTTGTTTCACCCACCTCATCCCAACATACTGGAGAACGACACTTACATCCATACAACGCCTCAAATGGAGCTATGCCAATAGTTGCTTGATAACTATTGTTATATGAGAATTCCACCGATGGCAAAAACTTGTCCCAACTTCCTTTGAAGTCAAGGACATAGAGTCTTAATAGATCCTCAAGAGTTTGATTAGTCCTCCCTGACTGCCCGTCTATTTGAGGATGATATGCCGAACTAAAATGTAAATTTGTACCCATAGCTTTCTGCAAACTGACCCAAAACCGTGAAGTGAATCTTGGGTCTCGATCATAAACTATGGATATTGGCATACCATGCAGTCTTACAATCTCATTTATGTACATACGAGCAAGATGTTCAAGTGTATAAGTTTCTCGTATAGGTAAAAAATGAGCAAACTTGGTCAATCTATCAATAATGACCCAAATTGCATCTATGCCTTGAAAAACCTTGGGAAGACTAGTAACGAAGTCCATGGTAATGTGCTCCCACTTTCATTCGGGAATTTCAAGTGGTTGCAATGGAACTTTTGGCACTTGATGCTCCGCCTTGGTTCGTTAACAAGTTAAACACCTTGAGATAAACTCTGATATCTATTTCTTCATATTGCTCCACCAAAATGTATGTCGAAGATCACGATACATTTTGGTACTCCCAGGATGGATTACAAACGGTGTGTTGTGCGCCTTTATCATGATCTTGTACTTTAAATCAAGGTCATTAGGAACACATAGTCTGGAGTTGACTATAAGTATTCCTTCTTCATCGATTCTTGCTTCCGAAATAGCACCTTCTTGCACTTTCTTCTTCATACGCATCAGCTCCAGGTCTGTAGTTTGAGCAACTTTAACTTTTTCAATTAAAGTCGGTTCTACTCGTATATTTGACATCATCACGTGGGTCCCTAGAGTTTTGAACTCTATCTCCATCCTTTTTAAGTCATACAAAATGGGCCTTTGCGTTGACAATATCGAACTCGTACCCGCATATGATCTTCTACTCAATGTGTTAGCTACTACGTTCGCTTTTCCAGGATGGTATTGAATGGTATGATCGTAATCTTTCAACAGCTCGAGCCAACATAGTTGTCGCATGTTGAGTTCCTTTTGGGTGAAGAAATATTTGAGGCTTTTATGATCCGTATAGATCTCCACTTTCTCCCCCATACAGGTAATGCCTCCAGATTTTAAGTACTAAAATGACAGCTGCCAACTCTAAATCATGAGTAGGATAACTCCTCTCATATTCTTTGAGTTGTCGTGAGGCATAGGCTATGACTTTCCCATGCTTCATGAGAACACATCCTAAACCTTTGCCTGAAGCATCGTTGTATATGACAAATCCCTCCGAACCAGATGGTATTGTCAGAACAGGTGCTGAAATAAGTCTTCTCTTGAGTTCTTGAAAACTCCTCACATTCCTCGCTCCAACCGAATTTTGTATCTTTCTGAGTCAGCTGAGTTAATGGAGTAGCGATTCGAGAAAACCCTTCTGCAAATCTCCAATTATAACCAGCTAAGCCGAGAAAACTACGTATTTCGATCACTGACTTAGGTTGCTCCCAACTTTGAATTGCTTCACTCTTTGCTGGGTTAATAGATATTCCATGACTTGATATCACGTGCCCAAGGAATGATACTTCCTCAAGCCAGAACTCACACTTCTTCAATTTGGCATAAAGCTTATTTTCATGAAGCTTTTGGAGTATCAGCCTCAAGTGTTGTTCATGATCTTCATGGATTTTGGAGTAAATGAGGATGTCATCAATAAAGACAACCACAAAATGATCCAAATATTCCTTGAATACTAGGTTCATCATATCTATGAAGGCAGCAGGAGCATTAGTCAATCCAAAAGACATGATTAGGAATTCATAATGCCCGTACCGAGTTCTGAAAGCAGTCTTTCGAATGTCATCAGTTTTAATCTTCAACTGATGATATCTGGAATGAAGATCGATCTTTGAAAAGAATTTGGCACCTTGCAACTGGTTAAACAGGTCATCAATACGAGGTAACGGGTACCTATTTTTGATGGTGACATGATTCAACTCCCGATAATCAATACAAAGTCGCATACTCCCATCTTTCTTCTCTACAAATAGAACAGGAGCACCCCAAGGAGACGTACTAGGAGGAATAAAACTGATGTTTAACAATTTCTGCAGTTGGGTTTTTAACTCCTGAAGTTCAATAAGAGCCATTCGATATGGGGCTTTGGAAATGGGTTTTATACCGGGTTCAAGGTCGATACAAAATTCGATTTCACACTCTGGGGTAGGCCGGGAAGTTCTTCAGGAAATTTATTAACAATAGAAATATCATTCAAATTTGACATATTTTTGTTTAAATCCCTCGGTAATCTTTTATCCTCTAGCTTGCCTTTCATAAGGGGCTTCACACCCTTGACAGACTAACCCAATTTGGCCTTGATGTTAACCCTATATGTGTGCTTTGCTCGAATGCTAGAGAAACTTTCAGCCACATATTCTTTGATTGTTCTTTCTCCTTTCAGATTCTGGTAATCTCTTCAACCCAATTATTATTTTACGTCCTTTAAGTTTCATGAATATGGCTTAAGTCTTCTGTGAATCTCTGTAAATTGGAAAATTGATATAAGAATATATGTAATGATTCGAGTAGTATAACATTTTTTAATATATATTATATGGATTTCCATATCTTCAATTTCATGAAATTATATAGTAAAAGTTTTCAAAGTATGTTATATGGCCCTTATACGTATTTTTTAATATGTTAACCATAAATTTTTCTATAAAATTCACAATGGTATATGATTAGGCATGCTAAAGCGAACAAAACGAAGTTTGAATGGTTGGATTTGGTTGTATAACGAATCTGTGGAGTTGAATTTTAGGAAATTGTGTTCAAAACTTTAAGACCATCAAGAAAAGTCCAATTTGCATGCTTTAATTCTGTAATTATATGTTTTTATGGATTAAAATCACTCTATATATGTTGGGTAATGATTATGTACAAATTCTAGCATGTGGGTATATTTAATTTTGTGAAATTTATGATTATGTAGAGTTTATTTCGCTGAATTCTGTGTTTTTCGCGAAATAGAAATTTAGAATCTGGAGTGTCGCGCCATGGCGCCAACTTTAGGCCTGAGACTCGCGCTGCAGCGCCACCACGCCGCAGCGCCAGACATCTACGCCGCAGCGCCACGGGGCCGCAGCGCCAAGACATAGTATAAAAGTGGCACCGCAGCGCCACTTAGCAGAATGGTCAGAATTGAGTTTTTAAAAGTGTTCTGGTATAGAAATGAGTTAGTAACTTAGTCTAATGATTATAAAGACTTGTTAGACCTATAATGAGATGTTAAAATAAATTCTTAACATGTCCATAACGCAATTACGTGTGGATTGAATGATCGAATGCATAATTAGTTTATTTTTCGTGAAGTCTTAATTTTACACTACGTGTAATAATTGACTAAGTATAGTCATGAATTCGAGTTAAACAAAGAGTAAAGTTATGATGTTAGTACGTTACTATTGATTGGTATTGTGAACGTAATTGGTATGTAGGATTTAATTCAAAGAACGAGTTTGTTTAAGTGTAATCTACGCACGAGGCAAGTTTCTAATCCTTATCTTCTTACATTGAGCATGTTTTCTAACTCTACATTTACATTGAGAAAGTGTCTTACCCTAAACTTTTGTTGAGCAAGTTTCCTAACCCTAGTTGTTATCGTTATATAAGTTGATTAATTCATCTTTCGATATTGAGCAAGTTCTCATTATTATTGATCAAGCTTGTCTTGTATATTAAAGTTTATTAATCTTCAAGCATGATGTTGTTATACAATAATTATTCTATTTTATACCTTTTGAGATGTTATTCAAGTTAAATATTCATTTACGGTTAAACCTTGTTAGACTAGCGAACCCTTATTGATTCGACTAGTCCATAGTTGATGAGCGTTCTAAATTTCAGAATCCCTTGATGAATTATTCAAACCAAACTTCCTTTGGTGCGGACTCGAATGTCAAACTGAGATGAACAACCCTGTATAAGGGATTATTTACACTTAAGCGTTGAGATATTCTGCACAGTATGGTACTAAAGGCTGATCCCCCTAAGTATGAGAAGAAGAGTCCATAGTCTTATGACTGTTAAAGGTTTTAAGTATAAAAACTTGACAACCTAGGACATAGTTCAAGGTCTTATGACCCTCAGAAATTCTTTTGATTCTTGTTATTCATCCTTGATTCAAAAGTTGAGCTTTTATATTCGAAGTTATTATTTTTCTCGCATGTTATTATTCATTTTTATATTGTTATACTTGTGGGCAATCGTGCTCACTCTTACGAATAATAACATTGCAGTTCAGAATGAAAGAGCAGACGAACCTTCCACTAGTAAGGGCAAGGGCAAGCTTAGCAAGTAATGAAGACTAATTATTTATGTGGTTATGTAATGATATTTAGAATTGATGTTATTTAAGACTTATTTGTTTATGTTTCCGCACAGTTAATTTAAGGTTAGAGTAACCTGGGATTTATTTATTATGTAGTTGATGTAATCCCATAAGGGGAGAGATTTATTATTTATTTCTATTTATTGCATGGTTTGCATTTATTTATGGGTAGATAGATAGATGAAGTTTGTACAGTGAACACCAAATCCTGTGGAAATGGAAGTACCAGATTTGGGGGTGTCACAGCAAAGGTGCTACAAGCCAGGTTTTATTGGCCTACATTATTCAAGGACGCCTACCATTTTGTCAAACAATGCGATAGGTGTCAAAGGGTGGGCAACATTTCAAAACGAAATGAGATGCCTCTACAAATAATTCTTGAAGTGGAAATCTTTGATGTATGGGGCATCGATTTCATAGGGCCATTCCCTTCGTCTTTGAACAATCAGTATATTCTACTCGCAGTAGATTACGTATCAAAGTGGGTGGAAGCTGCAGCACTACCATCAAACGATGCCAAGGTGGTCCTCAAATTCCTATAGAAAAATATTTTCATGAGGTTTGGCATGCCAAGAGCAATAATCAGTGACGAAGGTGGTCACTTCTACAATAAGTCCTTCACAGCTCTTTTGGCTAGGTATGAGGTCAACCACAAGGTAGCGACATCTTATCACCCACAAACCAGTGGGCAAGCTGAGGTTTCAAACAGGGAAGTCAAGAAAATATTAAAGAAAGTGGTGAATCTGAATCGTAAGGATTGATCACTTCGGTTGGACGATGCATTATAGGCATACCGGACTGCGTACAAGACACCGATCGGGATGTCACCATATCAACTACTGTACAGAAAGGCATGTCATTTACCAGTCAAGCTATAGCATAAGGCTTATTGGGCAGTTCAAAAACTCAATTTTGATCAAGCAGCTATAGGAGAAAAGAGACTACTTCAACTGAATGAGCTCGACGAATTTTGCCTCCACGCCTACGAGAACTCCAAATTATACAAGGAAAAGGTTAAGAGATGGCACGACCAAAAAATTATGCATCAAAAATTCGAGCCGGTTCAATCTGTCCTTTTGTTCAACTCAAGGCTGCGATTGTTCCCAGGAAAGCTTAAGTCGAGATGGTCGGGACCATTCACTATAAAGCGGGTGTTCTCTCATGGCGCCGTTGAACTTTACAGTCACAATCCATTAAAAACGTTCAAAGTCAACGGTCAATGTTTAAAGCACTATTGAAGTGGAGAGGCCAACACCGATATCATCGCCATCACCTTGGCCGACACACCATGAACAAGAAGTAGTTAGGCTGAACCACTTAAAATCAAGTGCTAATTGGGAGGCAACCCAATCCTTAGTTTATTTCTCGTATTTTTCATTCATAATTGTAGAATATAGTTTTTATTAAGTTATTAGGAAGTATTATATAATAAAAGTCTTGTTAATCTCTCCATAATACATTATGTTATCAAAAATCCACTAATGCTTATGTTTTATATCTTGCAGGATGGAAAAAAGATCATTGAGTGGGTTACAATGAAGCAAAGTTGAGAAATAGGGAAATTTAACAGAAGTGATGCCTGCCGGGGTGGGCCCAAAGAGCACTGCAACCCCCACCGGGGCGGGGGTCTCCCCAGTTTTTTAACAGAAGGCATGCCCGCCGGGGCGGGACTTTTCACCTTGCACCCCCCGCCGGGGCGGGAGTCCTCAATGCCAATTACAGTAGCCATGCCCGCCGGGGTGGGCTTTCTAAGACTAATACCCCTGCTGGGGCAGGGGTCCTGGAACTCAACTGACTTTTCGGCAGTTATGTATGTGCTAGACTCCAAAACTTCCACCACTTCCGCCTCAATTAAATACCCCCATCACCTTCAACCACCACCCACTACACCCACGATTTCCAATGCTCCACTACCTCTCCCCACCTCTTCAATCCACCAATAAACCCCCTCACACCACTCTATATATTACCCCACATCTCATCCCATATTCCTCATAACACTCTTCAACTACACTCATCAAATTTCGAATTAGGGCATTCATAGAGGCTACTTGTGAGCAATTGAGAGGCAAGCATATAATTATTTTCAAGTTCCTCAACTTCATTCACCTTAATTACCACATACAATTGCCAATTTTAGGGGATAGTCATCAGTGCACACCAAGTGTTCGACGAAGTGGGTGAACCACGTTTGGAGGGGCAAGGTATTATGAGTCAAGCAATAGAGAGAACATGTCTTCGCAACCAACATCAAAACGTCAAAGGGGAGAGAGTTCAAGGCCCACACAGCCAACCCGGACCTTTGATCGCCAGAAATTTGTGAGTCCCACCGTTGCCGACCGGTATGAGTACATGCTCACCAAAGCCCTTACGCCAGATCGGGGGTTGGCACCGGATCCTAGTGATGGGGAGATGATGCCTCAAATCTATCAGAAGGGGTGGACAAAATTCACAGAAGAGCCGAAACCTGTTGTGGTCAACATTGTTAGGGAATTCTATGCAAACGCTGAGGATAAAGCTCCATTCAACGCGTTTGTGCGGGGTCGCTTGCTTCCGTTCAGTGCCGATGCAATAAACACCTAATATCAACTGCGGGTACCTCGTCAATTCCAATATGCTCAACTACGAGATTTTGATCCGGATTATGAGGCAATACTCAATGAGATGACTAAGCCGGGAATAACTTGGATCAAAGGTCAGAAGGGAGGCACAATGTTCCACAGCAAGGACCTTAGCTGGTATGGAAAAATTTGGTACGCATTCTTATGCGTTAAACTGTATCCGTCCCAATAAACCTCAGATGTGACCAAAGCGAATGCGTTACTGTTGTACACAATTGTGCAAGATTTCATCATCGACGTCGGGGCCATTATCTGTTTTTCCATCCGCCAGTGTTTACGTGGAAATTTCTAGGGTGGCTTGCCACATTCATCACTCATATGTGGGTTGTGCCGCCAAGCGGGTGTGAGATGGTCCGACGATGAGCCCACACAGATTCTTCTTGCATTGCTAGACTCTAAAATGATAGTGTGGTATTCGGTATGGGCAGGAGGTGATTCACATCCTCGTGGACTGGGCTTTATTTTTCCATCAGCTTCAGAGGATGAAGTTGATGTTGCAGACACATCAGAGGATGAGGATGAAGCTATGGGAGAGCAAGGAGCTGATCAAGTACCACAGACCAAGGCAATATCCAGTCCTCAGTTCCTTGACTTTCAAAATCAAATGAATGCGCACAACAAGGCAACACATCGGGAGATGCAGCGACTCGTATTGAGGCGAGATCACATGCTTCATGCTATGAACACATCTTTTGCCTCACTCAACACAACCCTTCAGAGCTTCAACCCGGTGGCTCAATTTCTATATCAGTAATCCATGCCAATGCCGAGGTTTCCACCAAGTGATTCAGAAGAAGAAGATCAACAACCACCTCCTCCGACTTAAGCGATAGCAGGGAAGTCCTCACGTACTTAATTTTGATTATTCATCCAATGAGGGCATTGTATTACTTAAGTTTGGGGGATTTAAATTCATGTTTGCATGCATATGTAGTACTTAGGTTTAAATTTGTCATTTTAATTCTAGGGTTGCATAGTAATTTAGGAAGAATTACATGACAACTTAGGTGCATACATAGTAGCTTAGGTTATTTTTGTCATTGCATTCTTTTTAGTTTTGTAAATAGTGCATTTTGTTATATCTAAAAAAAATATGAGTTAAATATTGTGTTTGCATATGTCAAGCAGTGTTGTAGTTCATATTATTTGTGGGCCAATGATGAGATTGATAATAAGTTAACTAATACAGCATTGATTACTAGAACTGTGATACAATTTCTGTTATGAATCGAATCTTACGCTCGTTTGAAACTGGTATAAAAAGGTTAGCACGATTAATAACATCTTTGTTGACTGGTCAGTTCAAATTGATACATAAATAGTTTCTAAAGGATAATGCTAGAGTAGATGAGAAAACGACAAGGATAGGCAGTAAAGGCCAAAATTAGGTATGAACTTAAGTGTGGGGGATTATATATGGGGTATATAAGCTTTATGAAATATATATATATATATATATATATATATATATATATATATATATATATATATATATATATATATATCGTGACTAGTCTTGTTTCGGGGCATTTGTTACTTGAGCAAGTAAGCCCGAGGGGATTGTGTTTACACCAAGCGCCCTAAGGTCTTTTATGGTCTGGGAGTCGTTGGTTGAAAGCTCGCTAAGGGGTAGCACTGTTAGCCTAATGGAATGAGGCATTGCACAGTCATGGTTTAAAATGAAAAAAAAAGTGAATAAAACGAGAAAAGAGTAAAAAGCCCCAGTGAAAAATAAAAGAAAAAAATATTATATATAAATAAAGTATAAGTACCCTGTGCGAACCCTTGGAAATAGTAATTGCTTAGTTTTAGTTGGAACTTGTCTATTTTTAGAATTTTTAAGTTTGTACTGTATGGTTCCTTTTAAGAAATTGATTATGTATTGAATTTTAGTCCATATCAGTTATCATGGATGTTGATCACACACGCACACTATACCAGTGATGATGGTTTAAGATTTGAGGATTAATACGGAATTGTGGATTGGTTTTGATAGTTAATATTGTAGAGTTGCTTGTTTTTTCTGAGGTCGATGAGATAATTTTGATTCTGCGATACTGTTGGATTTGAAAGCATATAGATTAGATCATATTCATTCCATCTCATCTCGTTGCATGGCTTAACATGTAGTTTGTTTTGTGCTCGAGGACTAGCACGGTTTAAGTTTGGGGGATTTTGATAAGTGGATTTTATATCCACGAATCGGTTATATGTTGCTATTTTATTGTGTTCATATTCGTTTTTACTTGTTTTGTGTTCTTTTATGTGTAGGATGGTTGTTGCTACATTTAACAAAGATTTGGAGTCATTTGGAATCATTTGTAGTCAATTCGGTGCAATTTTGGAAGAAGTCATGAAGCAACAGTAATCATTAAGCAGAATAGACCCCCGCCGGGGTGGGCCTATTTTCCTTGTACACCCCCGCCGAGGCGGAGGGTCTTCATATGGAATTATCAGAATAGTCACCCGCCGAGGTGGGCCCTATTAAGGCATACACCCTCGTCGGGGCGGGGGGTGCCGGATCCTGAGTGTTATGTTTTGCTTGAAACTCTGTTGGAACTTGGACGTTAAGTGTTTGGATTGTATGTTGACTCTAATTGATGGGGAATTTCGACTGAGACTTGTGTGTTAGACATCTATTACTCTATCAACAACGAATTCAACAACACACAAAGCTACAACCCCTCCAGTTATCTTCGGTCTAATTCTTGGATCCCTCTATCGGCAACTGTCAGACATATTATTAGAGGTAACACTTGGTTTCTTCCTAAGGGCAACCATCATGACACTATCATATTACGCAGGAAACTGGAAAGTCTCCCTCCTCCTACCCAGCAGCGAGATAGGATTTTATGGGAAGCTTATGATACTAAACATATTAAAGCTAATCAAATCTGGGAGTCCATTCGATCAAGACAGCAGCCTGTCCCTTGGTGCTCAATGGTGTGGAACAAATTTCATGTCCCTCCATTCTCTTTTATCTTTTGGCTAGGCATTCTTAAGAGGCTTCCCACAAATGACCGGACTTCGAGATATTCCTGGATAACATTGAATATCCCTCTATGTAACCTTCATCCGGAGACTTTTGAACATTTATTCTTTAAATGTTCTTTCTCAAAGTCTATTCTTCTTACGGCTATAAACCTTGGTAATTGGACTCCTTTTCCAATCTCTTGGGATGCTATTATGAGTTTCCTAACAAATTTTCAAGGTTCAAACCTTTCAAGGAATATTCTTAGCCTAATAGTGGCTGTTTGCTTCTACAAAGTCTAGGAGGCTAGGAATAAAAAGCTACACTCTGACACTCTTTCTCCTATGACTAGTCTTGCAAAGGTGGTCATTAATATCATTAATTCTAGGTTATCTACATGTAACTCTTTAATCAAAGCTACAAATAGTCAATATTTCTGTAATTAGTTTATTACTAACTAGTTGGGTTCGGGTATAGTTCCTTGTATAGTTTCCTCATCTTGGGCCTGTCCACAGATGATGTAGCAGAATCTTGATGAATGTTAAGGTAGAGATATGCTTGACATCACATGTAATCGGATAGAGAACTTAATCTTAAACCTTCTTTAATTGTAATTCACATAGAGATATAGTGAGTTAGTTGATTAAGGTGTTTAACTTGTTTCTATCTAAATTGTGGATTTAAGTTAATACGATATTAGTGCATCGAGAGATGGTTAATATTACATTCGTGTTCTTGATTAATAAATTGGGATAGTGAATTGAATTGGAATAAAAGTGTTAAAATCAAAGTGAAGCTTAAGGTGAAATCATAAGTCTAATTCTCCATTAATTGTTTGAAATTCCATATTTTGATATTTGTGATTGGTTTGTGGTAATTTATTTATTTCTTAATTTAGTTTCTTTAATTAAAATCATTGATTTGAATAGTTTAATAAAATTAGGATTAATAGGAAATTGGTAATTGTAAGTTAAGTTTCTTTCTAATTTGTCTCTGTGGAAACGATACTCTACTCATCACTTTATTACTTGTTGACCACGTATACTTACGTGTAGTGCGTATTTAGATTTTACCTAACAACTAGTCCCGGCTAAGTTCTCATTTTATGAAGAGAACAATGAAAGCAAAGGGTGATCTCAACTAGCCCAGTAAAAAATATTATGACTAAGATAATGCAGAATAATTTATCGTTATCCTTCAATAGTGTTAAACTGATAAAATATAATAAACATCAAGTTTAACTGCAGCGGAACAAACAATCCATTAGAAGAGTCAAGTATAGCATGATATCTACTATCTTTTATGATTTAAAAAGTTTATCATCAATTTTATCGCTGAGACTCAACTTAATAAATAATCCACATTACTTAATTATCCATACACTATGGGCCAAAGATATTCATGTAACGACCCCAAAATAGGTCCATTCAATCCAACCCATTCTGAGTTGCCAAATACATGATACAGAAAACAACTACGACTTTATTACAACAATTGTCGTGCAAAATACAACAACACATACTGTGAGTTTGGATACAAATATATACCAAATGTGACACATGTCCCAACCGTGGACAACACCTCACAGTGACACCTTACATAAAGGTATAGTCAAAAACTGTTTTAGAAACTAAAATCTTTAGGAAGTGCTCAAGGAAACCTTCGTACATTGGAGGCCATGCTTCTAGGTTATGATAGATATCATATGGCCACAGAATTATCCTTGGTTGACCCAATATACCCCAAAGAAAAACGAGAAGATTACTATCATATTCTTCCCAATGGTGAGTCTTCTCTTGATTTATCATTATCTCCACTGTCTCAAATTGAGAATTATACTTCAAACAAACACCAAAATTATATAGGTAGTGCTCGTAAATATACTCAGCAAGTGGATGAGCACAACCCTGTCTTATGATGACACGAGGTTATATGTCATTAGACATCTTGTATGATAGTGGCAAAACACCCTTCCAACGTTGGGTTCACCTTACCCTATTAGATTCACCAAATATAACTACTAAAAAATGTATACAACACACTTGTCTATACTGTTTAGGGAGAACTCCATAGCTAGAGACCACCGTTCTATTCCCAGTTACCCCCGCTCGACCCAGCTACACTCTTATTACCTGAAAGGAATTGTAAAGCAAAAGGGTGAGCACAACAAGCTCAGTAAAGAATATCATGACTAAAGATAATTAAATTATCAATAGCCTTCATCAATAATAAATCAGAGATTTAGAACATATGGTAGATGATAAAAATTTCAACCATAGTTGCAGCGGAACGAGCAATCCATTAAAAGAGTCAAATAGACTATAAAGTCTATTATCTTCTCCACATTAAAAGTCCACCAACAATATTTTATCCCTGTAACATCAATCAACAGTTCCTTTTCACAATCATATGAATAACTCATAACCATAAGTGTGTTTATAAATTCCTCTTCTCATTAAGGACGAAGATAATTTACATCACCTGTCTTTACCTGAAACATCAAAGATCATGGTTACACCAAATCACATTTCATGTTCATAATCATTCTAATAATTTCATCGTTGCACTACGGCCAAAGATATTCATTTGTTTCACCAGTTGGTCATGTTCATCTCAACACATGTTCATCTTTGCACTACTGGCCAAAGATATTCAACAACATGTCATCTTTGCACTACGGGCCAAAGATATTCATCAACAATTCATCTTTGCAATACAGGCCAAAGATATTACTCAACAGTTCATATTTAATTCATTTATTCATAACTAGTCCATTTTTATGAAAAATATGAAATCAATTCCAAAAATATTTCTTTTCTGGGATTTAGCAGAATATAGTCCCATATTGAACATATATTTTTCTTAGAATTTTTAAAAGTCATTTACTATTTTTCATATGGCCAAAACTGCCGAATATTTAGACATTTATCATAATTTGTACCTTTGTCCAAAAATTCTGGAATTCACAGAGTATACTCATGTTATATAGATGTACTCCCAATAAACATTTCATCAACTTTGGAGTTAACCACAAGGAGTTATAAGCGGTTACTTTTAAAAAAATATTTTCTCATAAAATTCATAACTCTTAATCTATACATCCAAAAATCACCATTTTTGGACACAATCAATAAAACTCATCAACATATCATTCAAATTTTTCCAGAATTTTCTGAAGGTCAGAAGAAGTACGAAATGAAAAACATAATAACCGTTAAAATCCCTTACCTCAAGAGAGCAGTACTTCGGATGAAAAACCGAAGAAAACTTCTAATAGCAACCCTCAAAGTATCTAAATACTCTCAAAAATATGCTTGATAACATAGAGAGAAAGAAAACTTTTTTCTGGTGTGATTTTCAATTCTAACATAAGCACATATTTATAGGAAAAATACTAGAACGTCAAAGGAGACTAAAATAATAAAATATCATTTTCTTTTTCTTATTCCACACCAACCTTCACCAACCAATTTTGAAAGCCATCAGCCATCTTTGGTCAAAAACATCAGTCACCCATGTGCCAACAACCACAAAAACGTTTTTCTTAAATAAAATAATTAAAATTTCTAAAAATTAATTATTTCGGAACTCTGGAACTTCAATAATTCACAATAAATAGCACTTTTATCAGAAAATTTGAATCTCACAAGTTTTTATAGAAAATTCAATTATCTACAACTTTGTAGAAGGAAGTTTTTCCAAATTCCAAACAGAAATTGACCGAAATCCATAAACGGACGATTTTACAGTCTATAATAAATTTTCGGTCAAGAATTGTGTCCACCGACACACAAAATATGTGTTAAACATTTAATGCCACAAAAATACTCTTCCCCCTCATATACTCATATATCCCACATTCATTATACAAATATCACCGTTAATATATTATTAAAATAATACATTTAAATGAATTATTTTATTAGAAAAAGATAAAATATTAATTTTTAACAATTGTCACATTAAAAATTTCCTCCATCTATATCCATATAAAATAAATATTTTCTTTATCATAATAATCAATAATTAATTATTCAAAAATAGTATTACAGAATCAGAGTACTAACAACCAGGCCGTTCCCAGGATAGAGGGGACTTTCCAATAAGAATTTTTCCTTACTAGCGCGCAATTAGGTGACCAAACCTCTCCTTGACAGAACTTTCTAGACATTGCCAATAATGCTATCTAATAATATTATTCAAATAATACGAATTATTGATCTGATAATGAGAAATATTATGCAGTGATAATTATTGAAACAACAATAATATAAAATATCAACGCAGCAATTATTGAATCAATAAAATAAAATATTGAACAGTAATTACTGTAACAATTATTGAGTAGTGCCTTCTTATGTAAGAATCAATAATTCAAAAATACTGTGTAATACCGTGTGCTACTGTGCAACAACATGTATTACTTTATTTTACCAACCGGGTATTCCAACAGTGTTAACGGTAATGATTACGCCGTTATTTATAAAAACTTAATTTTATCATTTTCTTCATCCAACAGTTATTCTGTTATGGGGCCCACAAATGGCTGCGCCGTCGTACGAATATTCTCCGACAGAAAGAATATTCCACGGTCTCCTATATTTCAGATATCATTCTAGAATACAACTTCAAAACAAGGGTTAATTGAACAAATTAACATATCACATAATATCCATATTTTATGACCAACCAACAATTTAAGCTTAGGTAGGACACACTAGCGAAGGATTTACTCATCTCTCCCCTCCTAGTCCTATTCCCCGATCTTCGCCAGAGACCATATCCCTAAACTCTAATACTAAATGTGACAAATATCCCATCAGTGGACAGCACCTCACATTGGCACCTATCAGTTTGCCACCGCAGAACGGCGTCCCCTACGGAGAGTCTGGCTTCGGTGCATCCCCCATCAACAGGAAGTCACCAGCGAGAGGCTCGACGCTCTTTACTTATAGCTCTGATACCAAATGTAACGACCCCAAAATAGGTTCATTCAATCCAACCCATTCTGAGTCGCCAAATACATGGTACAGAAAATAACTACGACTTTATTACAACAATTGTCATGCAAAATACAACAACACATATACTGTGAGTTTGGATACAAATATATACCAAATATGACACATGTCCCAACCGTGGACAACACCTCACAGTGACACCTTACATAAAGGTATAGTCAAAAACTGTTTTAGAAACTAAAATCTTTGGGATGTGCTCAAGGAAACTTTCGTACATGGGAGGCCATGCTTCTAGGTTATGATAGATATCATATGGCCACAGAATTATCCTTGGTTGACCCAATATTCCCCAAAGAAAAATGAGAAGATTACTATCATATTCTTCCCAATGGTGAGTCTTCTCTTGATTTATCATTATCTCCACTGTCTCAAATTGAGAATTATACTTCAAACAAACACCAAGATTATATAGGTAGTGCTCGTAGATATACTCAGCAAGTGGATGAGCACAACACCCTTCGAACGTTGGGTTCACCTTACCCTATTAGATTCACCAAATATAACTACTAAAAAATTTATACAACACATTTGTCTATACTGTTTAGGGAGAACTCCACAGCTAGAGACCAGCGTTCTATTCCCAGTTACCCCCGCTCGACCCAGCTACACTCTTATTACCTGAAAGGAATTGTAAAGCAAAAGGGTGAGCACAACTAGCTCAGTAAAGAATATCATGACTAAAGATAATTAAATTATCAATGTAAGACCCCAACTTTTTATAAATAAAATCGAATTTCCTCTAATTATTATTCTTGATTAATAAGGGTTAATTTGATATAATGCTTTGGTTATGGGTGAAATATGAAAATTTTGTAAAATAAACAAGTGGTTATTAAAATATTCATTTTTGTCGGGGAATATTCATTTGGTCGTGGAATATTCTTGCTGTCGGGGAATATACGTACGACGACGTAGCCATTTGTGGGCCCCATACTGGAAAACGGTTGGATGAAAGAAAACGACAAAGATTGAGTTTTATAAATAACGGCGTAAATTGTTACCGTTAACACTGTTGGGTTACCTGGTGGTTAAAATACAGTAATACGCGTGGTTGCACAGTATTGTTGAATTATTGATTCGTACGTAAGAAGGCACTACTCAATAATTATTACAGTAATTACTGTTCATTATTTTATTGATTCAATAATTGCTGCGTTGATATTTATATTATTATTGTTTCAATAATTGTCACTGCACAGTATTTTCCATTATCAGATCAATAATTCATATTATTTGAATAATATTATCAGATAACATTATTGGCAATGTCTAGAAACTTCTGTCTAAGGAGAGGTTTGGTCACCTAATTGCGCGCCAGTAAGGAGAAATTCTTATTGGAGAGCCCCCTTTTTCCTGGGAACGGCCTGGTTGTCACTACTGTGATTCTGTAATATTATTTTTGAATAATTAATTATTTATTATTATGATAAAGAAAATATTCATTTTATGTGGATATAGATGGAGAAAATTTTTAATATGACAATTGTTGAAAATTAATAATTTACCTTTTTCTGATAAAATGATTCATTTAAATATGTTATTTTAATAATATATTAACGGTGATATTTTTACAATAAATGTGGGATATATGAGTATATGGGGAGGAAGAGTATTTTTGTGGCATTAAATGTTTAACACATGTTTTGTGTGTCGGTGGACACAATTCTTGACCGAAAATTGATTATAAACTGTAAAATCACCCGTTTGTGGATTTCGGATATTTTCTGTTGGGAATTTGGAAAAACTTTCTTTTACAAAGTTGTAGAGAATTCGATTTCAGGCAGAATAGACTTAAAATTCGTATTTTTCTGATAAACTATCTATTTTCTATGAATTGTTGAAGTTTCGGAGAATAAAATAATTTTTATTAAATATGGGTGGGACCCACTTTTTGGTTGGTGATTAATTCACATGTGGGCTACTGGAATTTTTGGTTCAATTGTGGTGGCTTGGTTGGTGGAGTACGTAAGAAAGAAAATGAAAAAAATATATAATTTTAATATTTTAGTCTCATTTGGCGTTCTAGTATTTTCCTATAAATAGAGGGCTAAGTTAGAATTGAAAATCACACCAGAAACAAAGTTTTCTCTCTTTCTCTCTCTATATTATCGAGCGTATTCTTGTGAGTATACTTTGAGTGTTGCTATACGGTGCGAGTTTCTGTCAGCACTATACCGAAATTCAGTCAGAAGTGCGGTTATTTTGAGGTAAGCGATGTTATTTTCTTCTTAAATGATATTATTTTCTTCAATATCATTATGTCGAATTATTGGTGAACTTTTTAATCAAATTTGGAACTTGTTGTGTCGGTGTTACTATTCACGTATACGGCACTATTCACGTATACGGCACTATTCACCGAAAAATAAAAATTTTCTTTTTGTCCAAGATGTCTATTTTGGCTACTATCTTTGATTGTATCCATGTTTTGGTCGTTATTTTTGAATTCTGCTTCAAAATTGGCTATTATGGAGTATTATTGATCTTGGATAAAACTGTTATACGAATCCCTAATATTTGTCCTTCTATCTCACTGGATTCGTTCTTAAAAATATTTTTCATTATCCTCGGTCTTTAATGATGGTATTATTGAATATCTTTGGCCTGTAGTGCAAAGATAAATGATTACTGATGAATATCTTTGGCCCGTAGTGCAAAGATAAACAGGTGTTGAGATGAACATGACCAACCGGTGATATAAATGAATATCTTTGGCCTGTAGTGAAAAGATGATTAAAGATGTATATTGATTGTTGTTACAGTGATAAAATATTGATGATAGACTCTTAAATATTAGAAGATAGTAGAATTCATCCTCTACGTGACTCTTCTAATGGATTGATGTTTCCGCTGTAGTTGTTGATCTAAAACTTGTTGTCTATTGTATTCTATCAGATTTTTCCCTGTTGAAGACTGGCGATAATTTGTTGTATGTTATCTTAGTCATAATATTCTTTACTGGGCTAGTTGAGCTCACCCTTTTCCTTTTTGTTCCATTTTTCATCTCAGGAGGTGAGAACATAGCAGGATCGAGTCGGGGTATGGAGTGAGATTTCTAGAAAGATGTTTTAGCAGTCCTCACTATTTCTGTAAAATAGTGTTTGAATAATTGTAATGAGGACTTATTTGTGTGTGGATATTGTCTAGAAGACAATATTTGTATTTAAACTCACAGTATGTATTGTCGTATTTCACACGACATTTGTATTATTGAAGTTGTAGTTTGCTTTATGTACCATGTATTTGGCGACTCAAAATGGGTGTTGTATACCTGTTTTGGGGGCGTCACAGTTGGTATCAAAGCTTAGGGATATAGTCTCTGGCGGAGATCGGGGAATAGAACTAAGAGATGAGAGATGAGTAAATCCTTTGTTAGTGTGTTCTACTAAGCTTATTTGTTGGTTGGTCATAATATAGGGATATTATGTGATATGTTTAATTAACCCTTGTTTTATGGCAGTATTTAATTAACCCTTGTTTTATGGCAGTACTTAAGAATGGATGCTGAGAACGTTAGCAATGGAGTGTACGAGACTGTGGAGCAACCTTTAGTCACAAACCAGGAGAACATACAACATGAAGACAATATTCCTCCTGTAAACAACGTTACCGAGCAAACGATGAATGATGGAATGTTTAGGAGCTTTTTGCAGTTCATGCAAAATTATACGAGGGAGACTCGTGTGTAAAATACGGGTGGAAATGATGGCAACGCGCTGTCTGTCACAGCTAAGCAGTTTAAGGAGTTGGGACCACCAGATTTCCATGGAAAGTCGGATCCGATCAAGGCAGAAACGTGGGTCAAGCAAATTACCAAGATATTCTATGTCTTGGGGTGCACGGAGAAATAGAAGGTTCCATTCGCCACCTTTATGTTTTGTGGTGAAGCAGATTACTGGTGGGAATCTGTGAAGCGTACCCAACCAGATGCACTCAACATGTCTTGGGAAAGATTTCAGAAACTTTTCAATGACAAGTACTTTCCTGAAAGTATTCGTCATATGAAAGAGGTAGAGTTTATTAGACTCGAACAGAATAACATGACGGTGTCTCAATACGAGGCAAAGTTCGCAGAGTTATCCAGGTTTGCACCTCATTTGGTAGAGAATGAGGAATGAATGACGAGGATGTTTCTGAGAGGTTTAAAACCCGAGATTCGGTAATATCTTATCCCTCATAAATTTTCTCTGTATTCAGATGTTGTAAACAGGGCTCAGTTATTAGAGCGAGATAGTGAGTATACTCAATCGAGGGACCACAACCAGGGTCAAATCGGAGGCAGCAGTCATCAGAACGATGATAACCAGGGAGGAATGAAGAATACGAAAAAAGGCGGTAACCACTCAGGTGGTAATCATGGACATGATAATAGGAGAAGTGAGTCAAGTGGAAATTTTAGAAAGAGAAGATTCAACAACGACGGAAAGACATCAGCAGCAGCACCAGCATTAACAACAAATTCTAGGGGAGGAGAACGACCGCTAGTTAGATGTTACAAATGCGGGAAGGAGGGACATATCAGCCTAAACTGTCCACAACAATCCAAGGTATGTTACAACTGTTGAAAGGAAGGCCACATCGCTCGAGATTGTACCATAGTGAAACCAAGTTCAGCGGGAGTGGTGATTCCAAGGGCTGTCCCGGATAAGTCGAAGTTAGCGGTTCCTGGAATAGCGTTTCTCGTGACTGGCCAAAATATGAGGAACCCAAAAGAAGTGATCACGGGTAAGCTAATCTTGAATTCTTACGAAGTTTATACCTTACTAGATACCTATTCTACCTATTCTTTTATCTTTCCTGCTTGTGCTCAACGTTTAAACTTGACTCCGGAGAAATTAGATTTTGATTTATCTGTTGAAACTCCATTGGGTGAAACCTTCGTTACATCTACAGTTTATAAATCTTGCATGATCCAAGTTGGCACTATCACATTACATGTTGATCTTATCTCTTTAAAGATACTTGATTTTGATATGATTTTAGGAATTGATTGGTTAACCACTCATCATGCCAAAATTGATTGTTTTCGTAAGGTTGTTAGTTTTCATATTCCTAACCAACCTGTCATACAAATTCAAACCACTAAACCACTAAAATCAGTCACTGTCATATCAAGCCACAAGGCTATTCGTTTATTGAAAACGGATGACAAGCTTTCTTAGCCCATGTTATGGATTTGAACAGAGACAAGTCAGATTTGGATAATATTTCTATTGTTAAAGAATTTCCTGATGTATTTCCCGAAGAACCTCCCGGTCTACCCCCGGAACGTGAAGTTGAATTCTTTATTGATCTTTAACCAGGTACAAAACCCATTTCTAAAACCCCATATCGAATGGCTCCTATTGAACTTCAGGAGTTAAAAGTCCAACTACAGGAATTGTTAGACATCGGTTTCATTCGTCCTAGTACATCTCCTTGGGGTGCTCCTATTTTATTCGTAAAGAAGAAAGACGGGAGTATGTGACTTTGTATTGACTACCGAGAATTAAACCATGTCACCATCAAGAATAGGTATCCACTACCTCGCATTGATGACATGTTTGACCAGTTACAAGGAGCACAATTCTTTTCAAAGATCGATCTTCGTTCTGGATATCATCAGCTGAAGATTAAAACTGAGGATATTCTAAAGACTGCCTTCAGGACTCGGTACGGGCATTATGAATTCTTAGTCATGTCTTTTGTATTGACTAATGCTCCTGCTGCTTTCATGGATATGATGAACCGAGTATTCAAGGAATATTTGGATCAATTCGTTGTTGTCTTTATTGTTGACATCCTCATCTATTCCAAAAGCCGTGAAGATCATGAGCACCATTTGAACCTAGTACTTCAAAGACTTCGTGAACACAAGCTTTATGCCAAGCTGAAGAAATGCTAGTTCTGGCTTGAGGAAGTAGCATTCCTTGGGCACGTGGTGTCAAAACATGGAGTATCTGTGGACCCGGCGAAGATTGAAGCAATACAAAGTTGGGAGCAGCCAAATTCGGTGACCGAAGTGCGTAGCTTTCTGGGCTTAGCTGGTTATTATCGGATATTCGTGGAAGGATTTTCTCGAATCGCTACTTGGTTAACTCAGCTGACTCGGAAGGATGAAAAATTTGTATGGAGCGAGGAATGCGAGAAGAGCTTCCAAGAGCTCAAGAGGAGACTCATTTCGGCACCTGTTCTGACAATACCATCTGGTTCGGATGGATTTGATATTTACAGCGATGCTTCTGGCAAGGGGTTAGGATGTGTTATCATGCAACATGGGAAAGTCATAACCTATGCCTCACGAAAACTCAAAGATTATGAGAGGAATTATCCTACTCATGATCTGGAGCTGGCAGCAGTCGTATTCCCATTAAAGATATGGATACACTACTTGTACGGAGAGAAAGTGAAGATTTATACGGACCATAAAAGCCTCAAATATTTCTTCACCCAAAAAGAACTCAACATGCGGCAACGATGTTGGCTTGAGTTGTTAAAAGATTACGATCACACTATTCAATATCATCCTGGAAAATCGAACGTAGTAGCTGACACATTGAGTAGAAGATCATATGCGAGTACGAGTGCAATATTGTCAACGCAAAGGCCCATTTTTTATGACTTGCAAAGGATGGAGGTAGAATTAAAGACTCCAAAGACCCACATGATGATGGCGAATATACGAGTAGAACCGACTTTAATTGATAAAGGTAAAGTTGCTCAAGATACGGACCTGGGGATGATACAAATGAAGAAGAAAGTGCAAGAAGGTGTTATTCCAGAAGCAAGAATCGATGAAGAAGGAATACTTCAAGTCAACTCTAGACTTTGCATTCCGAACGATTCTGACTTGAAGAATAGAATCATGATGGAGGCACACAACACCCCGTTTACAATCCATCTTGGGAGTACCTAAATGTATCATGATATTCGACACACATTTTGGAGGAACAATATGAAGAGAGAGATCGCGGAGTTTATCTCGAGGTGTTTAACTTGTCAATGTGTAAAGGCAGAGCATCAAATGCCAAATGGTCCATTGTAACCACTTGAGATTCCGGAATGGAAGTGGGAACACATTACAATGGATTTCGTTACAGGTCTTCCCAAGGCTTCTCAAGGTATAGATGCGATTTGGGTTATTGTTGATAGATTAACCAAGTCCGCCCATTTCTTGCCAATACGTGAGACTTATTCCCTTGAACGTCTTGCTCGTATGTACGACAATGAGATTTTGAGATTGCATGGCATGCCAGTATCCATAGTTTCGGATCGTGACCCAAGATTCACTTCAAGATTTTGGGTTAGCTTACAGAAAGCTATGGGCACGGACTTACGATTCAGTTCAGCATATCATCCTCAAACGGAAGGACAATCAGAGAGGACTATTCAAACCCTCGAAGATCTATTAAGACTTTGTGTCCTAGATTTTAAAGGAAGTTGGGATAAGTACTTTCCACTGGTGGAATTCTCCTACAACAACAGTTATCAAGCAAGTATAGGCATGGCTCCATTTGAGGCATTGTATGGATGAAAGTGTCGATCTCTAGTATGTTGGGACGAGGTGGGAGAAGCAACGTTGTTGGGACCAGAGTTAGTACGCATGACTACAAAAAAGATCAAAATGATTCGACAACGTATTCACACTTCACAAGATCGACAAAACAGTTATGCTGATCTTCATCGAAAGGACGTGAAAATTAATATTGGGGATCATGTACTGTTACGTGTTGCTCCATGGAAGGGGGTTTCAAGATTTGGAAAGAGAGGAAAGCTCAATCCAAGATTTGTTGGTCCATTTGAGATTCTTGACCGAATAGGAAATGTGGCTTATAGACTCGCATTACCTACAAGCATGTCTCGTAGTCATAATGTTTTTCACGTATCTATGCTTCGTAAATATGTGAAAGACCCGAACCACATTATTGGGTTAGAACCAGACGAGATAGCTGAAGATTTAACATACGAGGAGATACCTGTTGAGATTTTGGATAGGAAAGAGCATGTCTTACGCACGAGGGTTATACCACAAGTTAAGGTTTTGTGGAGAAACCATGCAATTAAGGAAATGACATAGGAAATGAAAGTGAGGTACCCTCTCCTTTTCGATACACCAGGTACGTATGTCAATTTCGAGGACGAAATTTTATAAGGAGGGGAGGTTGTAAGACCCCAACTTTTTATAAATAAAATCGAATTTCCTCTAATTATTATTCTTGATTAATAAGGGTTAATTTGATATAATGCTTTGGTTATGGGTGAAATGTGAAAATTTTGCAAAATAAAAAGTGGTTATTAAAATATTCATTTTTATCGGGGAATATTCATTTGGTCGTGGAATATTCTTGCTGTCGGGAAATATACGTACGATGGCGTAGCCATTTGTGGGCCCCATACCGAAAAACTGTTGGATGAAAGAAAACAACAAAGATTGAGTTTTATAAATAACGGCGTAAATTGTTACCGTTAACACTGTTGGGTTACCTAATGGTTAAAATACAGTAATACGCGTGGTTGCACAGTAGCACACGGTATTGCACAGTATTGTTGAATTATTGATTCGTACGTAAAAGGCACTACTCAATAATTGTTACAGTAATTACTGTTCATTATTTTATTGATTCAATAATTGCTGCGTTGATATTTATATTATTATTGTTTCAATAATTATCACTGCACAGTATTTTCCATTATCAGATCAATAATTCATATTATTTGAATAATATTATCAGATAACATTATTGGCAATGTCTAGAAAGTTCTGTCTAAGGAGAGGTTTGGTCACCTAATTGCACGCCAGTAAGGAGAAATCCTTATTGGAAAGCCCCCTCTTTCCTGGGAACGGCCTGGTTGTCAGTACTGTGATTCTGTAATATTATTTTTGAATAATTAATTATTGATTATTATGATAAAGAAAATATTTATTTTATGTGGATATAGATGGAGAAAATTTTTAATATGACAATTGTTGAAAATTAATATTTTATCTTTTTCTGATAAAATGATTCATTTAAATATATTATTTTAATAATATATTAACGGTGATATTTTTACAATGAATGTGGGATATATGAGTATATGGGGAGGAAGAGTATTTTTGTGGCATTAAATATTTAACACATGTTTTGTGTGTCGGTGGACACAATTCTTGACCGAAAATTGATTATAGACTGTAAAATCACCCGTTTGTGGATTTCGGATATTTTCTGTTGGGAATTTGGAAAAACTTTCTTTTACAAAGTTGTAGAGAATTCGATTTCAGGCAGAATAGATATAAAATTCATATTTTTCTGATAAACGGTCTATTTTCTATGAATTGTTGAAGTTTTGGAGAATAAAATGATTTATATTAAATATAGGTGGGACCCACTTTTTGGTTGGTGATTAATTCACATGTGGGCTGCTGGAATTTTTGGTTCAATTGTGGTGGCTTGGTTGGTGGAGTACGTAAGAAAGAAAATGAAAAAAAATAATTTTAATATTTTAGTCTCCTTTGGCGTTCTGGTATTTTCCTATAAATAGAGGGCTAAGTTAGAATTGAAAATCACACCAGAAACAAAGTTTTCTCTCTCTATATTATTTAGCGTATTCTTGTGAGTATACTTTGAGTGTTGCTATACGGTGCGAGTTTCTGTCAGCACTATACCGAAATTCAGTCAGAAGTGCGGTTATTTTGAGGTAATGGATGTTATTTTCTTCTTAAATGATATTATTTTCTTCAATATCATTATGCCGAATTATTGGTGAACTTTTTAATCAAATTTGGAACTTGTTGTGTCGGGGTTACTATTCACGTATACGGCACTATTCACGTATACGGCACTATTCACCGAAAAATGAAAATTTTTCTTTTTGTCCAAGATGTCTATTTTGGCTACTATCTTTAATTGTATCCATGTTTTGGTCGTTATTTTTGAATTCTGCTTCACAATTGGCTATTATGGAGTATTATTGATCTTGGATAAAACTGTTATACGAATCCCTAATATTTGTCCTTCTATCTCATTGGATTCGTTCTTAAAAATATTTTTCATCTTCCTCGGTCTTTAATGATGGTATTATTGAATATCTTTGGCCTGTAGTGCAAAGATAAATGATTACTGATGAATATCTTTGGCGCGTAGTGCAAAGATAAACAGGTGTTGAGATGAACATGACCAACCGGTGATATAAATGAATATCTTTGGCCTGTAGTGAAAAGATGATTAAAGATGTATATTGATTGTTGTTACACTGATAAAATATTGATGATAGACTCTTAAATATTAGAAGATAGTAGAATTCATCCTCTACGTGACTTTTCTAATGGATTGTTGTTTCCGCTGTAGTTGTTGATCTAAAACTTGTTGTCTATTGTATTCTATCAGATTTTTCCCTGTTGAAGACTGGCGATAATTTGTTGTATGTTATCTTCGTCATAATATTCTTTACTGGGCTAGTTGAGCTCACCCTTTTCCTTTTTGTTCCATTTTTCTTCTCAGGAGGTGAGAACATAGCAGGATTGAGTCGGGGTATGGAGTGAGATTTCTAGAAAGATGTTTTAGCAGTTCTCACTATTTCTGTAAAATAGTGTTTGAATAATTGTAATGAGGACTTATTTGTGTGTGGATATTGTCTAGAAGACAATATTTGTATTTAAACTCACAGTATGTATTGTCGTATTTCACACGACATTTGTATTATTGAAGTTGTAGTTTGCTTTATGTACCATGTATTTGGCGACTCAGAATGGGTGTTGTATACCTGTTTTGGGGGCGTCACAGTTGGTATCAAAGCTTAGGGATATGGTCTCTGGCGGAGATCGGGGAATAGAACTAGGAGAGGAGAGATGAGTAAATCCTTTGCTAGTGTGTACTACTAAGCTTATTTGTTCGTTGGTCATAATATAGGGATATTATGTGATATGTTTAATTAACCCTTGTTTTATGGCAGTATTTAAGAATGGATGCTGAGAACGTTAACAATGGAGTGTACGAGACTGTGGAGCAACCTTTAGTCATAAACCAGGAGAACGTGCAACATGAAGACAATATTCCTCCTGTAAACAACGTTACCGAGCAAACGATGAATGATGGAATGTTTAGGAGCTTTTTGCAGTTCATGCAAAATAAGACGAGGGAGACTCGTGTGCAAAATACGGGTGAAAATGATGGCAACGCGCGGTCTGTCACAGCTAAGCAGTTTAAGGAGTTGGGACCACCAGATTTCCATGGAAAGTCGGATCCGATCAAGGCAGAAACGTGGGTCAAGCAAATTACCAAGTTATTCGATGTCTTGGGGTGCACGGAGGAACAGAAGGTTCCATTCGCCACCTTTATGTTTCGTGGTGAAGCAGATTATTGGTGGAAATCTGTGAAGCGTACCCAACCAGATGCACTCAACATGTCTTGGGAAAGATTTCAGAAACTTTTCAATGACAAGTACTTTCTTGAAAGTATTCGTCATATGAAAGAGGTAGAGTTTATTAGACTCGAACAGAATAACATGACGGTGTCTCAATACGAGGCAAAGTTCACAGAGTTATCCAAGTTTGCACCTCATTTGGTAGAGAATGAGGAACGAATGACCAGGATGTTTCTAGGAGGTTTAAAACCCGAGATTCGGTAATATCTTATCCCTCATAAATTTTCTCTGTATTCAGATGTTGTAAACAGGGCTCAGTTATTAGAGCGAGATAGTGAGTATACTCAATCGAGGGACCACAACTAGGGTCAAATCAGAGACAACGGTCATCAGAACGATGATAACCAGCGAGGAAGGAAGAATACGAAAAAAGGCGGTAACCACTCAAGTGGTAATCATGAACATGATAATAGGAGAAGTGAGTCAAGTGGAAATTTTAGAAAGAGAAGATTCAACAACGACGAAAAGACATCAGCAGCAGCACCAGCACTAACAACAAATTCTAGGGGAGGAGAGCGACCGCCAGTTAGATGTTACAAATGCGGGAAGGAGGGACATATCAGTCCAAACTGTCCACAACAATCCAAGGTATGTTACAAGTGTGGAAAGGAAGGCCACATCGCTCGAGATTGTACCATAGCGAAACCAAGTTCAGCGGGAGTGGTGATTCCAAGGGCTGTCCCGGATAAGTTGAAGTCAGCGGTTCCTGGAAGAGCGTTTGTCGTGACTGGCCAAAATGTGAGGAACCCAAACGAAGTGATCACGGGTAAGCTAATCTTGAATTCTTGCGAAGTTTATACTTTACTAGATACCGATTCTACCCATTCTTTTATCTCTCCTGCTTGTGCTCAACGTTTAAACTTGACTCCGGAGAAATTAGATTTTGATTTATCTGTTGAAACTCCATTGGGTGAAACCTTCGTTACATCTACAGTTTATAAATCTTGCATGATCCAAGTTGGCACTATCACATTACCTGTTGATCTTATCTCTTTAAAGATACTTGCTTTTGATGTGATTTTAGGAATTGATTGGTTAACCACTCAACATGGCAAAATTGATTGGTTTCGTAAGGTTGTTAGTTTTCATATTCCTAACCAACCTGTTATACGAATTCAAACCACTAAACCACTAAAATCAGTCACTGTCATATCAAACCACAAAGTTATTCGTTTATTAAAAAATGGATGCCAAGCTTTCTTAGCCAATGTTATGGATTTGAACAGAGACAAGTCAGATTTGGATAATATTTCTATTGTTAAAGAATTTCCTGATGTATTTCCCGAAGAACTTCCCGGTCTACCCCCGGAACGTGAAGTTGAATTCTTTATTGATCTTTAACCAGGTACAAAACCCATTTCTAAAACCCCATATCAAATGGCTCCTATTGAACTTCAGAAGTTAAAAGTCCAACTACAGGAATTGTTAGACATCGGTTTCATTCGTCCTAGTACATCTCCTTGGGGTGCTCCTATTTTATTCGTAAAGAAGAAAGACGAGAGTATGCGACTTTGTATTGACTACCGAGAATTAAACCATGTCACCATCAAGAATAGGTATCCACTACCTCGCATTGATGACTTGTTTGACCAGTTGCAAGGAGCACAATTCTTTTCAAAGATCGATCTTCGTTCTGGATATCATCAGCTGAAGATTAAAACTGAGGATATTCCAAAGACTGCCTTCAGGACTCGGTACGGGCATTATGAATTCTTAGTCATGTCTTTTGTATTGACTAATGCTCCTGCTGCTTTCATGGATATGATGAACCGAGTATTCAAGGAATATTTGGATCAATTCGTTGTTGTCTTTATTGTTGACATCCTCATCTATTCCAAAAGCCGTGAAGATCATGAGCACCATTTGAAGCTAGTACTTCAAAGACTTCGTGAACACAAGCTTTATGCCAAGATGAAGAAATGCGAGTTCTGGTTGAGGAAGTAGCATTCCTTAGGCACGTGGTGTCAAACCATGGAGTATCTGTGGACCCGGCGAAGATTGAAGCAATACAAAGTTGGGAGCAGCCAAAGTCGGTGACCGAAGTGCGTAGCTTTCTGGGCTTAGCTGGTTATTATCGGATATTCGTGGAAGGATTTTCTCGAATCACTACTTCGTTAACTCAGCTGACTCGGAAGGATGAAAAATTTGTATGGTGCGAGGAATGCGAGAAGAGCTTCCAAGAGCTCAAGAGGAGACTCGTTTCGGCACCTGTTCTGACAATACCATCTGGTTCGGATGGATTTATTATTTACAGCGATGCTTCTGGCAAGGGTTTAGGATGTGTTCTCATGCAACATGGGAAAGTCATAGCCTATGCCTCACGACAACTCAAAGAATATGAGAGGAATTATCCTACTCATGATCTGGAGTTGGCAGCAGTCGTATTCGCGTTGAAGATATGGAGACACTACTTGTACGGGGAGAAAGTGGAGATTTATACGGACCATAAAAGCCTCAAATATTTCTTCACCCAAAAAGAACTCAACATGCGGCAACGACGTTGGCTTGAGTTGTTAAAAGATTACGATCACACTATTCAATATCATCCTGGAAAATCGAACGTAGTAGCTGACACATTGAGTAGAAGATCATATGCGAGTACGAGTGCAATATTGTCAACGCAAAGGCCCATTTTGTATGACTTGCAAAGGATGGAGGTAGAATTAAAGACTCCAAAGACCCACATGATGATGGCGAATATACGAGTAGAACCGACTTTAATTGATAAAGGTAAAGCTGCTCAAGATACGAACCTGGGGATGATACAAATGAAGAAGAAAGTGCAAGAAGGTGTTATTCCAGAAGCAAGAATCGATGAAGAAGGAATACTTCGAGTCAACTCTAGACTTTGCATTCCGAACAATTCTGACTTGAAGCGTAGAATCAAGATGGAGGCACACAACACCCCCGTTTGCAATCCATCCTGGGAGTACCAAAATGTATCATGATATTCGACACACATTTTGGTGGAACAATATGAAGAGAGAGATCGCGGAGTTTATCTCGAGGTGTTTAACTTGTCAACGTGTAAAGGTGGAGCATCAAATGCCAAAAGGTCCATTGCAACCACTTGAGATTCTGGAATGGAAGTGGGAACACATTACAATTGATTTCGTTACAGGTCTTCCGAAGGTTTCTCAAGGTATAGATGCGATTTGGGTTATTGTTGATAGATTAACCAAGTCCGCCCATTTCTTGCCAATACGTGAGACTTATTCCCTTGAACGTCTTGCTCGTATATACATGAATGAGATTGTGAGATTGCATGGCATGCCAGTATCCATAGTTTTGGATCGTGACCCAAGATTCACTTCAAGATTTTGGGTTAGCTTACAGAAAGCTATGGGCACGGACTTACGATTCAGTTCAGCATATCATCCTCAAACGGACGGACAATCAGAGAGGACTATTCAAACCCTCAAAGATCTATTAAGACTTTGTGTCCTAGATTTTAAAGGAAGTTGGGATAAGTACTTTCCACTGGTGGAATTCTCCTACAACAACAGTTATCAAGCAAGTATAGGCATGGCTCCATTTGAGGCATTGTATGGACGAAAGTGTCGATCTCCAGTATGTTGGGACGAGGTGGGAGAAGCAACGTTGTTGGGTCCAGAGTTAGTATGCATGACTACAAAAAAGATCAAAATGATTCGACAACGTATTCACACTTCACAAGATCGACAAAAGAGTTATGCTGATCTTCATCGAAAGGACGTGGAATTTAATATTGGGGATCATGTACTATTACGTGTTGCTCCATGGAAGGGAGTTACAAGATTTAGAAAGAGAGGAAAGCTCAATCCAAGATTTGTTGGTCCATTTGAGATTCTTGACCGAATAGGAAATGTGGCTTATAGACTCGCATTACCTCCAAGCATGTCTCGTATTCATAATGTTTTTCACGTATCTATGCTCCGTAAATATGTGAAAGACCCGAACCACATTATTGGGTTAGAACCAGACGAGATAGATGAAGATTTAACATACGAGGAGATACCTGTTGAGATTTTGGATAGGAAAGAGCATGTCTTACGCACGATGGTTATACCACAAGTTAAGGTTTTGTGGTGAAACCATGCAATTGAGGAAATGACATAGGAGTTGAAATCGGAAATGAAAGTGAGGTACCCTCACCTTTTCGATACACCAGGTACGTACGACAATTTCGAGGATGAAATTTTATAAGGAGGGGAGGTTGTAAGACCCCAACTTTTTATAAATAAAATTGAATTTCCTCTAATTATTATTCTTGATTAATAATGGTTAATTTGATATAATGCTTTGGTTATGGGTGAAATGTGAAAATTTTGCAAAATAAACAAGTGGTTATTAAAATATTCATTTTTGTCGGGGAATATTCATTTGGTCGTGGAATATTCTTGCTGTCGGGGAATATACGTACGACGGCGTAGCCATTTGTGGCCCCCCATACCGGAAAACGGTTGGATGAAAGAAACGACAAAGATTGAGTTTTATAAATAACGGCGTAAATTGTTACCGTTAACACTGTTGGGTTACCTGGTGGTTAAAATATAGTAATACGCGTGGTTGCACAGTAGCACACGGTATTGCACAGTATTGTTGAATTATTGATTCGTACGTAAGAAGGCACTACTCAAAAATTGTTACAGTAATTACTGTTCATTATTTTATTGATTCAATAATTGCTGCGTTGATATTTATATTATTATTGTTTCAATAATTGTCACTGCACAGTATTTTTCATTATCAGACCAATAATTCATATTATTTGAATAATATTATCAGATAACATTATTGGCAATGTCTAAAAACTTCTGTCTAAGGAGAGGTTTGGTCACCTAATTGCGCGCCAGTAAGGAGAAATCCTTATTGGAAAGCCCCCTCTTTCCTGGGAACGGCCTGGTTGTCAGTACTGTAATTCTGTAATATTATTTTTGAATAATTAATTATTGATTATTATGATAAAGAAAATATTCATTTTATGTGGATATAGATGGAGAAAATTTTTAATATGACAATTGTTGAAAATTAATATTTTATCTTTTTCTGATAAAATGATTCATTTAAATATATTATTTTAATAATATATTAACGGTGATATTTTTACAATGAATGTGGGATATATGAGTATATGGGGAGGAAGAGTATTTTTGTGGCATTAAATGTTTAACACATGTTTTGTGTGTCGGTGGACACAATTCTTGACCGAAAATTGATTATAGACTGTAAAATCACCCGTTTGTGGATTTCGGATATTTTCTGTTGGGAATTTGGAAAAACTTTCTTTTACAAAGATGTAGAGAATTCGATTTCAGGCAGAATAGACATAAAATTTGTATTTTTTTGATAAACGATCTATTTTTTATGAATTGTTGAAGTTTCGGAGAATAAAATAATTTTTATTAAATATAGGTGGGACCCACTTTTTGGTTGGTGATTAATTCACATGTGGGCTGCTGGAATTTTTGGTTCAATTGTGGTGGCTTGGTTGGTGGAGTACGTAAGAAAGAAAATGAAAAAAAATATATTTTAATATTTTAGTCTCCTTTGGCGTTCTAGTATTTTCCTATAAATAGAGGGCTAAGTTAGAATTGAAAATCACACCAGAAACAAAGTTTTCTCTCTTTCTCTCTTTATATTATCGAGCGTATTCTTGTGAGTATACTTTGAGTGTTGCTATACGGTGCAAGTTTCTGTCAGCACTATACCGAAATTCAGTCAGAAGTGCGGTTATTTTGAGGTAAGGGGTGTTATTTTCTTCTTAAATGATATTATTTTCTTCAATATCATTATGCCGAATTATTGGTGAACTTTTTAATCAAATTTGGAACTTGTTGTGTCGGAGTTACTATTCACGTATACGGCACTATTCACCGAAAAATGAAAATTTTCCTTTTTGTCCAAGATGTCTATTTTGGCTACTATCTTTGATTGTATCCATGTTTTGGTCGTTATTTTTGAATTCTGCTTCAAAATTGGCTATTATGGAGTATTATTGATCTTGGATAAAACTGTTACACGAATCCCTAATATTTGTCCTTATATGCCACTGGATTCGTTCTTAAAAATATTTTTTTATCATCCTCAGCCTTTAATGATGGTATTATTGAATATCTTTGGCCTGTAGTGCAAAGATAAATGATTACTGATGAATATCTTTGGCCCGTAGTGCAAAGATGAACAGGTGTTGAGATGAACATGACCAACCGGTGATATAAATGAATATCTTTGGCCTGTAGTGCAAAGATGATTAAAGATGTGACGCCCCCAAAATAGGTCCATTCCATCCAACCCATTCTGAGTCGCCAAATACATGGTACAGAAATAACTACAACTTTATTATTACATTACAACATACAAACTGTGAGTTTAAATACAGATATTGCCATCTAGACAATATCCACACGTAAATAAATCCCCATCATAATTATTGATACATTATTTTACAAAAAATGGTGATGACTACTAAACAACTCTTTCTAGAACCTTCATTCCATACCCCGACTAGTACTTGCTACATTCTCGCCTCCTGAGAAGAAAAATGGAACAACAAGAAAAAGGGTGAGCTCAACTAGCCCAGTAAAGAATATTATGACTAAGATAATGTACAACAAATTATCCTTAGTCTTCAACAGGGAAAAATCTGATAGAATACAATAGACAACAAGTTTTAGATCAATAATTGCAGCGGAAATAATAATTCATTAGAGGAGTTAAGTAGAGAATTTAATCTACTAACATCTATGAATTTAAAAGTCCATCATCAATATTTTATCCCTGTAACATCAATCAATATATATCTCAAATCAAATCAAATATTCATCTTTGCACTACAGGCCAAAGATATTCATCAGTTGGTAATGTCAATCTAAACACCTGTTCATCTTTGCACTACGGGCTAAAGATATTCATCAAGAAATCATTCATCTTTGCACTACAGGCAAAAGATATTCAATAGTATCATCATTTAAGACTGAGGATGATGAAAAATATTTTAAAGGAAACGAATCTAGTGAAACAAAAGAACAATTATTAAGGATTCGTATTTTAAACAATCCAAGTTCAAAAATACCTCATAAGTAATCAGAGTGGAGTAAAATTCAAGAATGATCAAAACATGGATACAATCAAAGCTAGTATCCAGAATAGATATTTTGGACAAAAAGAAGAAATTTCATTTTTTGGTGAATAGTGTCGTATTCGTGAATAGTATCGTATACGTGAATAGTGCCGTATACGTGAATAGTAACTCCGACACCAAAAGATAGAAATTTTACAAAAAACATCTTCACGCTTCGTGAATAGTACTCGTGAATAGTAACTCGTGAATAGTAACTCATGAATAGTAACTCGTGAATAGTAACTCGTGAATAGTAACCCCGATATGAAAAAGTTCCAAATTTGATAAAAATTTCCAACCAACATTTCAGCATAATGATATTGAAGAAATAATATCATTTGAGAAGAAAATAACATCCCTTACCTCGAAAGACAGTACTTCTAGTTGAAACACCAGATATAGGCTATGACTTGAACTTGCACCGTATAGCAATACCCAAAGTATACTCAAAATACTCACAAGAATACGCTCGATAATATAGAGAGAGAAAACTTCAGTTTCTGGTGTGATTTTCAATTCTAACCTAAGCACCCTATTTATAGGAAAATGCTTAGAACACCAAAGTAGAAAATTTATTTTATTATTATTATTATTTCTACAACTTCCTACGCCAACCTAGAATCTGAAATAAGTCACCTAGCATGTGATTAATGAGGCTCATAACATATAAAAAACGTTTTTATTATTAAAAATATTTTAAACTTCCAAAAATCAATTATTTCGGAGCTTCGGAACTTCAATAATTCATAATAAATAGCTCTTTTGTCCGAAAATTCGAATTTCGCGAGTTTTTATAGGAAATTCAATTCTCTACAACTTTGCAGAAGAAAGTTTTTCCAAATTCCAAACAAATATTGGCCGAAATCCACAAACTAGCGATTTTACAGGCTATAATCAAATTTCAGTCAAGAAATGGGGTCCACCGACACATAAAATATGCTTTAAATAATTTTGGTAACAAAAATACTCCTCCTCCATATATACTCATATATCCCACATTCATCGTAAAAATATCATCATTATTATATTATTAAAATATAATAATATATTTAAATGAATTATTTTATCATAAAAAGATAAAATATTAATTTTCAACAATTGTCACATTAAAAATTTTCTCCATCTATATCCACATAAAATCAACATTTTCCTCATCATATAAATCAATAATTAATTATTCACAAATAATATTACAGAATCACAGTACTGGCAACCAGGCCGTTCCCAAGAAAGAGGGGGCTTTCCAATAAGAATTTCTTCTTACTGGCGCGCAATTAGGTGACCAAACCTCTCCTTAGATAGAACTTTCTAGACATTGCCAATAATGTTATCTAATAATATTATTCAGATAATATGAATTATTGCTTCGATAATAAAAATACTGTGTAATGACAATTATTGAAACAACAACAATATAAAATATCAATACAGCAATTATTGAATCAATAACATAAAATACTGAACAGTAATTACTGTAACAATTATTGAGTAGTGCCTTCTTACGTAAGAATCAATAATTGGTGCAATACCGTGTGCTACTGTGCAACAACGCGTATTACTGTGTTTTAACCACCGGGTATTCCAACAGTATTAACGGTAACAACTACGCCGTTTTTTATAAACAACTTATACTTGTCGTTTTCTTCATCCAATCGTTTTCCGTTATGGGGCCCACAAAAGACTGCGCCGTCGTACGAATATTCCCCGACAGCAAGAATATTCCACGACCAAACGAATATTTCCCGACAACAATGAATATTTTATAACCACCTGCTTATTTAAAATATTTGCGCATTTTACCCATAACTAACCACATTAATTAAATTCACCCTTACTATTTCAAAATAATAAATAGAGGAAAATAAATTTCATTTATTAATAATTTGGGGTCTTACAACCTCCTCTCCTTATGAAATTTCGTCCTCGAAATTGACGTACGTATATTGTGTTTCGAAAAGATGAGAATACCTCGCTTTCATTTTCTTTTCCAACTCCCAAGTCATTTCCTCAATAGCATGGTTTCTCCACAAAACTTTAACTTGTGGTATGACCTTCATACGTAGGACATGCTCCTTCCTATCCAAAATCTTGACAGGTACCTCCATGTACGTTAAGTCTTTGGCTATCTCGTCCGATTCTAACTCAATGACGTGGTTCGGGTCGTCCACATATTTATGTAACATCGATACGTAAAAAACGTTATGAACACGCGTCATACTTGGCGGTAAAACGAGTCTATAGGCCACAGTTCCTATTCGATCGAGAATTTCAAATGGATTAATAAATCGAAGGTTTGAACTTTCCTCACCTCACCGATTCTCGCTTTTGAAATAACAACTTCTTGCACCTCCTTCTTCAAATTCATCAGCTCCGGTGTGTAGCTTGAACATCTTTAACTTTATCGATTAAAATCGATTATACTCGTATATCATCATGTGGGTACCTAGAGTTTTCATCTCCATCTCTATTATTTATAAATTATACGAAATGAGTCTTTGACAATATCGTACTCGTACTTGTATACGATCTTCTACTCAACACGTCAGCTACCACGTTCGCTTTTCCAAGATGGCATGGTCAGAACATGTGCTGAAATGAGTCTCCTCTTGAGTTCTTCGAAGCTCTTCCCACATTCCTTGCTCCATTCGAATTTTGTATCTCTACGAGTCAACTGCGTTAATGGAATAGCGATTCGAGAATATCCTTCAACGAATCTCCGATAATAATCAACTAAGCCTAGAAAGCTACGTATTTCGATTACCGACTTAGGTTGTTCTCAACTGTGACGCATATCCCAACCTTGGATAGCACGTTACAATGACACCTATCAGTTTACTATCGCACGAATATTGTGTCCCCTACGAAGAGTCTGGCTTCGGTGCATTCCACAAAGGAAGTCACCAGATAAAGGCTCGGGTATCAACTTCTACAGTTGGGTTTGTAACTCCTGAAGTTCAATAGGAGCCATTCGATATGAGATTTTAGAAATGGGTTTTGTACCGGATTCAAAGTCGATACAAAATTTAATATCACGCTCTGGGAGTAAGCCAAGAAATTCTTCAGGAAATACATAAGGAAAAATCAATAACAACAGGAATATTATTCAAATCTGACGTGTCTTTATTCAAATCCATAACATGGACTAAGAAAGCTTGACATTCGTTTTTCAATAAACAAATGGCTTTATAATTTAATATGAAAGAGTTTGACTTCAATGGTTTCGTTGCTTGAATTCAAATAACAGGTTGCTTAGGAATATGAAAACTAACAACCTTACGAAAGCAATCAATTTTGGCATGATGAGTAGTTAACCAATCAATCCCCAAAATCACATCAAAAGCAAGTATCTTTAAAGAGATAAGATCAAAAGGTAATGTGATGGTGCCAACTTGAATCAAGCAAGATTTCTAAACAACGGATGTAATGAAAGTTTCTCCTAACGGAGTCTCCACAGATAGGTCAAAGTCTAATTTCTCCGGAGTCAAGTTCAAACGTTGAACGCAAGCAAGAGAGATAAAAGAATGGGTAGAACCGGTATCTAGTAAGGTATAAACTTCATAAGAATTATAATTAACTAACCCGTGCTAACTTCGTTCGGGTTCCTCGCATTTTGACCGGTCACGACAAACGGTCTTCCAGGAATCGTTGACTTTGACTTTTCTGGGACATCCTTTTGAGTCACCATTCCCACTGGACTGGGTTTCGATACCGTACAATCTCGAGCGATATGTCCTTCTTTTCCACAATTATAGCATACCTTAAACTATTGTGGGCAGTTTGGGCTGATATGTCCCTCTTTCCCGCATTTGTAACATACTACCGGTGGTCTTTCTCCTCCCTTGGAACCAGTTGCTACTGGTGCTGACGTCTTCACATGGTCGTTGTTGAATCTCCTCTTTTTAAAATCTCCTCCCGACTCGCTTCTTCTATTTTCATGGCCACGATTACCACCAGAGTGGTTACCGCCTTTGTCCGTATTCTTCTTTCTCCACTGGTTATCATTATTCTGATGACTGCTATCTTCGGTATGATCCTAGTTATGGTCCCTCGGTTGAACGTACTCGTTATCTCACTCTAACAACTGAGCCCTGTTGACAACATTTGAATAGAGAGAAAATTTATGAGAAATGAGATACTGGCGTATGTCAGGTTTCAAACCTCTCAAAAACATCCGCGTCATACGTTCCTCATTCTCCACCAAATGAGGTGCAAACCTGGATAACTCTGCGAACTTTTCCTCGTACTGGGACACCGTCATGTTATTCTGCTCCAGTCTAATAAACTCCACTTCCTTCATATGACGAATACTTTCAGGGAAGTACTTGTCATTGAACTGTTTCTGAAATGTCTCCCATGACATGCTGAGTACAGCTGGATGGGTACGCTTCACAAACTCCCACCAGTAGTCTGCCTCGCCACGGAACATAAAGGAGGCGAATGGAACCTTCTGTTCCTCCGTGCATCCCAAGACATCGAATATCTTGGTAATTTGCTTGACCCATATTTCCGCCATGATCGGATCGGGCTTTCCCTTAAATTCTGGTGGTCCCAACTCTTTGAACTGCTTGGCTGTGACCACCTGTGAATTGCTATCATTTCCTCCTGTATTTTGAACACGAGTCTCCTTCGTCTGGTTTTGCATGAACTGCAAAAAGCTCCTAAACATCTCGTCGTTCATCGTCTGCTCAGTGGTGTTGTTCACAGGAGGTACATTGCCAGCCTGTTGCACGTTCTCCTCATTGGTGAGTACAGGCGTCTTTACGGTCTCATTTACTCCACTGTTAACATTCTCAGTCGACATTCTCAAATACTGTCATAAAACAAGGGTTAATTAAGGAAATCAATATATCACATAATATCCCTATATAGTGACCAACTAACTAATAAGCTTCGGTAGGACACACTAGCGAAGGATTTACTCGTCTCTCCCCACCTTGTTCTATTCCCCGATCTCCACCAGAGATCATATCCCTAAGCTTTGATAACAACTGTGATGCCCCCAAAATAGGTCCATTCCATCCAACCCATTCTGAGTCGCCAAATACATGGTACAGAAATAACTACAACTTTATTATTACATTACAACATACAAACTGTGAGTTTAAATACAGATATTGCCATCTAGACAATATCCACACGTAAATAAATCCCCATCATAATTATTGATACATTATTTTACAAAAATGGTGATGACTACTAAACAACTCTTTCTAGAACCTTCATTCCATACCCCGACTAGTACTTGCTACATTCTCGCCTCCTGAGAAGAAAAATGGAACAACAAGAAAAAGGGTGAGCTCAACTAGCCCAGTAAAGAATATTATGACTAAGATAATGTACAACAAATTATCCTTAGTCATCAACAGGGAAAAATCTGATAGAATACAATAGACAACAAGTTTTAGATCAATAACTGCAGCGGAAATAATAATTCATTAGATGAGTTAAGTAGAGAATTTAATCTACTAACATCTATGAATTTAAAAGTCCATCATCAATATTTTATCCATGTAACATCAATCAATATATATCTCAAATCAAATCAAATATTCATCTTTGCACTACAGGCCAAAGATATTCATCAGTTGGTAATTTTCATCTAAACACCTGTTCATCTTTGCACTACGGGCCAAAGATATTCATCAAGAAATCATTCATCTTTGCACTACAGGCCAAAGATATTCAATAGTATCATCATTTAAGACTGAGGATGATGAAAAATATTTTAAAAGAAACGAATCTAGTGAAACAAAAGAACAATTATTAAGGATTCGTATTTTAAACAATCGAAGTTCAAAAATACCTCATAAGTAATCAGAGTGGAGTAAAATTCAAGAATGATCAAAACATGGATACAATCAAAGCTAGTATCCAGAATAGATATTTTGGACAAAAAGAAGAAATTTTATTTTTTGGTGAATAGTGTCGTATTCGTGAATAGTGTCGTATACGTGAATAGTGCCGTATACGTGAATAGTAACTCCGACACCAAAAGATAGAAATTTCACAAAAAACATCTTCACGCTTCGTGAATAGTACTCGTGAATAGTAACTCGTGAATAGTAACTCATGAATAGTAACTCATGAATAGTAACCCCGACATGAAAAAGTTCCAAATTTGATAAAAATTTCTAACCAATATTTCAGCATAATGATATTGAAGAAATAATATCATTTGAGAAGAAAATAACATCCCTTACCTCAAAAGACAGTACTTCTACTTGAAACACCAGATATAGGCTATGACTTGAACTTGCACCGTATAGCAATACCCAAAGTATACTCAAAATACTCACAAGAATACGCTCGATAATATAGAGAGAGAAAACTTCAGTTTCTGGTGTGATTTTCAATTCTAACCTAAGCACCCTATTTATAGGAAAATGCTTAGAACACCAAAGTAGAAAATTTATTTTATTATTATTATTATTTCTACAACTTCCTACGCCAACCTAGAATCTGAAATAAGTCACCTAGAATTTGATTAATGAGGCTCACAACATATAAAAAACGTTTTTATTATTAAAAATATTTTAAACTTCCAAAAATCAATTATTTCGGAGCTTCGGAACTTCAATAATTCATAATAAATAGCTCTTTTGTCCGAAAATTTGAATTTCGCGAGTTTTTATAGGAAATTCAATTCTCTACAACTTTGCAGAAGAAAGTTTTTCCAAATTCCAAACAAAAATTGGCCGAAATCCACAAACGAGCGATTTTACAGGCTATAATCAAATTTCAGTCAAGAAATGGGGTCCACCGACACATAAAATATGCTTTAAATAATTTTGGTAACAAAAATACTCCTCCTCCATATATACTCATATATCCCACATTCATCGTAAAAATATCATCATTATTATATTATTAAAATATAATAATATATTTAAATGAATTATTTTATCATAAAAATATAAAATATTAATTTTCAACAATTGTCACATTAAAAGTTTTCTCCATCTATATCCACATAAAATCAACATTTTCCTCATCATATAAATCAATAATTAATTATTCACAAATAATATTACAGAATCACAGTACTGGCAACCAGGCCGTTCCCAGGAAAGAGGGGGCTTTCCAATAAGAATTTCTTCTTACTGGCGCGCAATTAGGTGACCAAACCTCTCCTTAGACAGAACTTTCTAGACATTGCCAATAATGTTATCTAATAATATTATTCAGATAATATGAATTATTGCTTCGATAATAAAAATACTGTGTAATGATAATTATTGAAACAACAACAATATAAAATATCAATACAGCAATTATTGAATCAATAACATAAAATACTGAACAGTAATTACTGTAACAATTATTGAGTAGTGCCTTCTTACGTACGTAAGAATCAATAATTGGTGCAATACCGTGTGCTACTGTGCAACAACGCGTATTACTGTGTTTTAACCACCGGGTATTCCAACAGTATTAACGGTAACAACTACGTCGTTTTTTATAAACAACTTATACTTGTCGTTTTCTTCATCCAATCGTTTTCCGTTATGGGGCCCACAAAAGACTGCGCCGTCGTACGAATATTCCCCGACAGCAAGAATATTCCACGACCAAACGAATATTCCCCGACAACAATGAATATTTCATAACCACCTGCTTATTTAAAATATTTGCGCATTTTACCCATAACTAACCACATTAATCAAATTCATCCTTACTATTTCAAAATAATAAATAGAGGAAAATAAATTTAATTTATTAATAATTTGGGGTCTTACAAAAGATGTATATTGATTGTTGTTACAGGGATAAAATATTGATGATGGACTCTTAAATATTAGATGATAGTAGAATTCATCCTCTACGTGACTCTTCTAATGGATTGTTGTTTTCGCTGTAGTTGTTGATCTAAAACTTGTTGTCTATTGTATTCTATCAGATTTTTCCTTGTTGAAGAATGACGATAATTTGTTGTATGTTATCTTAGTCATAATATTCTTTACTGGGCTAGTTGAGCTCACCCTTTTCCTTTTTGTCCCATTTTTCTTCTCAGGAGGTGAGAACATAGCAGGATCGAGTCGGGGTATGGAGTGAGATTTCTAGAAAGATGTTTTAGTAGTCCTCACTATTTCTGTAAAATAGTATTTGAATAATTATAATGAGGACTTATTTGCGTGTGGATATTGTCTAGAAGACAATATTTGTATTTAAACTCACAGTATGTATTGTCGTATTTCACACGACATTTGTATTATTGAAGTTGTAGTTTGCTTTATGTACCATGTATTTGGCGACTCAGAATGGGTGTTGTATACCTGTTTTGGGGGCGTCACAATCAATAACGTTCATCAATAATAAATCAGAGATTTAGAACATATGGTACATGATAAAAATTTCAACCATAGTTGCAGCGGAACGAGCAATCCATTAAAAGAGTCAAATAGACTATAAAGTCTATTATCTTCTCCACATTAAAAGTCCACCAACAATGTTTTATTACTGTAACATCAATCAACAGTTCCTTTCCACAATCATATGAATAACTCATAACCATAAGTGTGTTTATAAATTCCTCTTCTCATCTAGGACGAAGATAATTTACATCACATGTCTTTACCTGAAACATCAAAGATCACGGTTACACCAAATCACATTTCATGTTCATAATCATTCTAATAATTTCATCGTTGCACTACGGCCAAAGATATTCATTTGTTTTACCAGATGGTCATGTTCATCACAACACATGTTCATCTTTGCACTACTGGCCAAAGATATTCACCAACATGTCATCTTTGCACTACGGGCCAAAGATATTCATCAACAATTCATCTTTGCACTACAGGCCAAAGATATTCCTCAACAGTTCATATTTAATTCATTTACTCATAACTAGTCCATTTTTATAAAAAATACCAAATCAATTCCAAAAATATTTCTTTTCCGGGATTTAGCAGAATATAGTCTCATATTGAACATATATTTTTCTTAGAATTTTTAAAAGTCATTTACTATTTTTCATATGGCCAAAACTGCCGAATATTTAGATAGTTATCATAATTTGTACCTTTGTCCAAAAATTCCGGAATTCACAGAGTATACTCATGTTATATAGATGTACTCTCAATAAAAATTTCATCAACTTTGGAGTTAAGCACAGGGAGTTATAAGCGGTTACTTTTAAAAAAATATTTTCTCATAAAATTCATAACTCTTAATCTATACATCCAAAAATCACCATTTTTGGACACAGTCAATAAAACTCATCAACATATCATTTCAAATTTTTCCAGAATTTTCTGAAGGTCAGAAGAAGTACGAACTGAAAAACATAATAACCCTTAAAATCTCTTACCTCAAGAGAGCAGTACTTCGGATGAAAAACCGGAGGAAACTTCTAATAGCAACCCTCAAAGTATCTAAATACTCTCAAAAATATGCTTGATAATATAGAGAGAAAGAAAACTTGTTTCTGGTGTGATTTTTAATTCTAACATAAGCACCTATTTATAGGAAAAATACTAGAACGCCAAAGGAGAGTAAAATAATAAAATATCATTTTTTTTTCTTATTCCACACCAACCTTCACCGACCAATTTTGAAAGCCATCAGTCATCTTTGGTCAAAAACATCAGCCACCCATGTGCCAACAACCACAAAAACGTTTTTCTTAAATAAAATAATTAAAATTTCTAAAAATCAATTATTTCGGAGCTCTGAAACTTCAATAATTTACAATAAATAGCTCTTTATCAGAAAATTCGAATCTCGCGAATTTTTATAGGAAATTCAATTATCTACAACTTTGCAGAAGGAAGTTTTTCCAAATTCTAAACATAAATTGACCGAAATCCATAAACGGACGATTTTACAATCTATAATAAATTTTCGGTCAAGAATTGTGTCCATCGACACACAAAACATGTGTTAAACATTTAATGCCACAAAAATACTCTTCCTCCTCATATACTCATATATCCCACATTCATTATAAAAATATCACCGTTAATATATTATTAAAATAATATATTTAAATGAATTATTTTATCAAAAAAAGATAAAATATTAATTTTCAACAATTGTCACATTAAAAATTTCCTCCATCTATATCCACATAAAATAAATATTTTCTTTATCATAATAATCAATAATTAATTATTCAAAAATAATATTACAGAATCACAGTACTGACAACCAGGCCGTTCCCAGGATAGAGGGGGCTTTCCAATAAGAATTTCTCCTTACTGGCGCGCAATTAGGTGACCAAACCTCTCCTTGACAGAACTTTCTAGACATTGCCAATAATGCTATCTAATAATATTATTCAAATAATACGAATTATTGATCTGATAATGAGAAATATTGTGCAGTGATAATTATTGAAACAACAATAATATAAAATATCAACGCAGCAATTATTAAATTAATAAAATAAAATATTGAACAGTAATTACTATAACAATTATTGAGTAGTGCCTTCTTACGTAAGAATCAATAATTCAAAAATACTATGTAATACCGTGTGCTACTGTGCAACAACGCGTATTATTTTATTTTACCAACCGGGTATTCCAACAGTGTTAACGGTAACGATTACGCCGTTATTTATAAAAACTTAATTTTGTCCTTTTCTTCATCCGACAGTTATTCTGTTATGGGGCCCACAAATGGTTGCGCCGTCGTATGAATATTCTCCGACGGAAAGAATATTCCACGACCAAACGAATATTCCCCGACAATAATGAATATTTTATAACCACTTGCGTATTTTGAAAATTTTCATATATAACCCTTAACTTTAACTTTTTATCAATTTAACCATTTACTGAATATAAATTATAAGAAAAATTGAATATTTTTATTTCATAAAATTCGGGGTCTTACAATTCATTAGTATCACGACCACTAATTATCCATGCACTACGGACCAAGGATATTCGTGTTTTCACCAATGTTCATGATCATGCCAACAACTGTCCATCAATGCACTACGGGCCAATGAGGACTTTATCATTTGTAACATTACATGTCATGATTATACCGAATGATCCCTGGTCATAATTATACCAATCAATAGTCCATCTATGCACGTAAGCCAAAGATGACTTTCATCACAATATAAGCATGAAGATGATGATAATGATATAAGAATTCAATTAAATGAGATCAAGGATAAATTTAAAAGATTTATAAATTAATTTATCCAGAGTTTAAGAATGTCCATATTGTCAACCTGATAACTGCTTTGTAAAATTCAAAATTTATATTTATGTATCAAAAAATAATTTAAATAGAAAAGAAATCAATTTTTACAGTGAATAATACTTTATAAAACCTGTAGATGTAGACGTGTATGTCAAAGGGAAGGAGAAGTCATGCATATCGGTGTGTGGTCCGATAATAAGTTATTTGCTTTTGCTTTCTTAGTAGTTCACCATTGCACCTATCCGGTATCCGGATTTCTCACTAGGTCAGACTCGAATGAGTTTAAGCTTGATGTAGACTGCTAAATTTATTCATCAACAACTAGCATGCAAGTGGGCATCCTAATTTTCTTATGACCGATATTATTGGATGTATGAAAATAAAAAAGATCAAGACACATCAAACCATTGCACTACTTTTTATGCTCCCCATCATGTCCAGTAGTTTTGAATTTAAAATATAATCATATATTACTACATCTCAAAAGAGAAATAATGGTGGTGTGTCTGCAGACTGCAGACATGACCGTAACATAAGTTGGTCATTCAAACTTTTCAACAAAATAGAAATAGAAAACAGACCTGCATCATGACTAAAATAAATCGGAATAACTTAAATCTTTTATTTTCTAAAGTTCACTTTTCTAGAAATGCATTCATATAATCTTATTCATTTTAATATTTTTAACTAAAACATTTCTGTTATGGTTAGACTTAGACCTTCTTTTGCAAATCCATATTAGGAAGGAGAACGAAAATAATATTTTTTACTAATATTGAACGAAAATAATATTCCTTATGAATATTGAATGACAATAATATTCTTTACGAATATTGAACGAAAATAATATTTCTTACGAATATTGAACGAAAATAATATTCCTCACGAATATTGAACGAAAATAATATTCCTCACGAATATTGAACGAAAATAATATTCCTCACGAATATTGAACGAAAATAATATTCTAAATCTTTTATTTTCTAAAGTTCACTTTTCTAGAAATGCATTCATATAATCTTATTCATTTTAATATTTTTAACTAAAACATTTCTGTTATGGTTAGACTTAGACCTTCTTTTGCAAATCCATATTAGGAAGGAGAACGAAAATAATATTTTTTACTAATATTGAACGAAAATACTATTCCTTATGAATATTGAATGACAATAATATTCTTTACGAATATTGAACGAAAATAATATTTCTTACGAATATTGAACGAAAATAATATTCCTCACGAATATTGAACGAAAATAATATTCCTCACGAATATTGAACGAAAATAATATTCCTCACGAATATTGAACGATATAAATTTCTTACGAATACGAAAAATAATATTGTAAGCGAATATGAAATAAATAATACCCCTTACTTTAAAAAGAAGAGTATTCCGACTGGTAGGTCGGAGATATTCTTGAAGAAAACTTGAACTGTTTTCTATACTCAAAGCTTTTTAAAACTCGAAAGAAATACGCTCAATATTATAGAAGAAGAATTCTCTGATTCTGTTGTGATTTTCAATTATAAACTAAGCATCCTATTTATAGGAGAATGAAAAGATACTATTTGAATTTAGAAAATCACGGACTGCACAGTACATTATCACGGACGATTCCTTCGGCCGAATTTTCTAAAAAATTTGATTACTATGCTGCTACTATGCAATAAAATATTCTAATAAATAAAAACTTTAAATAAAATATAATATATTCTATTTATAATCTAATAAAATAAACCTTAATATATATATATATATATATATATATATATATATATATATATATATATATATATATAATGGTAACAATACTCCCTTTCGTGACAAACCTTTCTTCCCCCCCAACCCCAACCCCAACCCCAACCCAACCCAACCCAACCCAACCCAACCCAACCCAATTAGTCAACACACACATGTTATATATTATATATATACTTCCACCATCACATGCCATCCTTATATCTTTTTTCTTACATCCCGTGATTCCCCCCCCCCCCCCACCACCACCACCACCACCACCACCACCACCACCACCACCACCACCTGATACATATATATATATATATATATATATATATATATATATATATATATATATATATATATATATATAATAAAATTGAGATAAATTCTACCGACATTTTTGAAAATTGGTTACGTGCGGGGGTCCAAATAATAAATAAAATTTATAACAAATACTATAAAAAATCTCCTCAATATTTTTAACAATATTTATTCATCATTATTATAACTCGCAATATTAACAACCAGATCGTTCTCAGGAAAGAGAGGGCTTTTCGATAAGGATTTCTCCCTATTGGCGCGCAATTAGGTGACCAAACACCTTTCCTCGACATATGTAACAACCTGATATTTTCTATATAATTAAATAAGAAATTTTGCGTATAAATTTTTATTATTATTATTATTTTCAAGGTGGGAATATGTGCAAGGTTATGTATATGTATTTATGTGATAAATAAAATTTATTTATTATATGAATAATTGTAAATAATTTTTTTATAATTATTGATTATTATAAATTATATTTTTATAAGTAATTTGTGGTAAAAATATTTTTATTATTTATTTTCCATGAAAATATGATTATATATTATTTAAATAATATATGAAATGATTATTAGAATTATTATTTTATTATATGAATTTATTCAGATTAGTTAAGTTAATTATTCTAACTTAATTAATAATATTATATATGCAAGATAAATTAGATATGGAATCCAAACCCTAATTCTGGTTTTTGAATAAGGAATGAGAATAATAATATTATATTAATTATATATCAGTGCTATAAATATGTGTTATATGTGTAGACCGATAATGGTTGATCATTTATACTGTAACAGTAGAAAACCTAGTCTTACTATGATAAACCCTAATTTGATACTCAAATCGGAGTTTTCAATTGGTAAGGAATTGTGATATATGATTAATGACAATTATTATAAATATTAGCGTTAATTAGGTAAACCTTAATTTTTGACTCGAAACCCTAAACATGAAATTAGAAATCCTAATTTGCTAATTGAAAATCCTAATTACTAAATTAGGAACCCTAATTGTCAAATTATAAACCCTAATTGCTAATTATAAGCCCTAAGGATAATTAGTGAATTTTTAATCTAGTTTATATGTCCTAGATAATTTGGTAACCTAATGTAATTAGGAAACACTAATTTTCCATTTTTAGAAACTTTAATTTTCATTTTAGCCTAATTTGAAAAATCCTAGAAACTAATTTTTTTTATAAACCTAAGGGTTAAACCCTAAGGGTTTGCCAAGTTACTAGATTGAGATTAAAATCAATAGCCTAATGACCAAAATACCCTTCTTGCATTATTTGTATCTAACTTGTAAATATTTCCATACTTGTAGTTGGTGAACCACTCTAACTCACCATTTTTACCAAAGACTCCAACAAATCAGCTATATATCATCAGCTTTGTCCATTATATAACATTTATATAAGATTTAAGAGAGAGAAAAGTCACATTCTTGCTCATTTAAGTCCAAACACTCAACCAAATTTCTCTCTCTCCAACCCTACGAAATACACTCATAGATCAGTCCCAAATCAAGTTCATATCATCACCATAACAGATCAAGAAGCCCAGAATCAAGCATTATTCAAGTTAGGTATAAACCCTAAAATCCAAATCTAATCTTTGATTCCATGACAGATGTTGTGTTTTAATGTTAAAACATGTTGTTTGTAGTCTATATAAGTGATCTGGGTTAATAGATGTTAGATCCATAACATCTATAGGCTCGGATTAGAAGTTTTTCAACATCTAGAAAACTGGAAATTTGTGTCTGATAGCCGAATGTCAGACCCTGTAGATCTTTCTCTGTTTATGTTTTTGGTTGATTAAATGTTTGAAGTTGTAGTATGTCATGAGTTCTTTGATATGGAACTTGAATCAGGTCCATATCTGTTATAGATTAAAAGTTATAAGTGGTCAAAAAGGGTTGACCGATCACGAAATGAAATTCTGGGTAACCCAGATTACCTAGAAAAGTCTGACAACCATTTTTGAAGCTTTAGATCTTGCATATGTTTGATAGTTTGGCTAAGTTATTGTTTTCATGTTGTTGTCTAACATGTAGGCTTCATGATCATGCCTTTATATCACTTATATTCATAACAAGATCAAAGATATTATGGGTCAAACAAGCGTTGACCATCTGTTTTGTTGAAATTTTGGAAAACCCAGATTCATGAAGAACAAGGTCTATGACATGGTTTGACCATGCAAGATCTTGTTCATGTGTTGTTGTTAGAGTGATATGATGTTATATAACTGTCCTCTGACATGTGAACAACATGTATAAACCCTTACATTACATAAATAATTCCTGGATTCAAAGTTACATAGCATTCAAGTAGGTACCCTTCAACTGTTCTTCATTTCTGAAAAATCCAGAAATGCAGAAATGAAGAACAGCTCTGGCAAGTATTTCTAGAGCTTAGATCTTGCTAATTTGTTGTTGTTTGGCCATGAAATCAATTGATAATGGAAGTATTACACTTATATTACATGATTAACATCATTAGCTGCCCAGAAACCTTAAGATCTTTGATGTGTGCGGTTAAACCTAGCACCCTTGTGACTGCCTTTGAAGGTTCTAACATGCTCAAGAACACCTATAGCAACAGTTTCGCCGCTATAGGGCCCTTTAGCGACAGACTAATTATAAAATTATTATTTTTATTAAAAAATTAGTATTAAATAGTTTTTAATTATTAAAAATTCATATTAAATTACTAAAAATTATTTTGAAGCCTAAAAATGGGTTTTTAATAATTTTGAATATATTTCATTAATATTTAATATTTTGGAATATTAATGGTATTTAATTTATTTAATTATAATATTAAATAAAGTGCATAAAATGATTTTAATACTTTAAAAAACATTTAAAATTATATTATATTATAAGAAATTATTTTAAGTTATTTTTTATGACTTTTAATATTTTGTGATGAATTTCATTGATTAATTGATATTAATGGTCATTAATTTATTTAATAAATATATTAAATAAATTATGGAAAAATTGAATTAATGATTTAAAAATTATATAAAAATTATTTAAGTGTTATAAAAGTATTTTAAGATATAAAATATAACTTTTAATATTTAAAGGTAAATTTCATTAATAATTTAATATTAATGATATTAAGTTTATTTAATAATTATATTAAATAAATAATTTAAAAATGATTTTATTGATTTAAAAAATCATTTAAAAAGGATATAAATGAATTAAACATATTTTAAGTTATAATAAATAACTTTTAATACTTTGATGAATAGTACATTAATATTTAAATATTAATGGTAATTATTTAAAAATGATTTTAAATGTTTTAAAAATCATTTAAGGGTAATATTAATGTTTTAAAAATATTTTGAGTTATTATATATAACTTCAATATTTTGACAATGGTTTCATTAATATTTTAATATTAATTATAATAGAATTATTTAATATTTAAATCATTTAATAATGATTTCGGTGTTTAAAAAATTATGATAAATTATAATAATTAATTAAAAATTATTATAAGTCATTTCAAAATAATATAACTCATATTTAAGTTTTTTAAATGGATATTGAACTACAGGATGAAGTCTTAAACTCGATTATTACCCGATAAAGCTGTCGGTACACCGAAATATTTTAGAAATTGATCTGGACTTATATAAATTGTATGTATACATGTTTGTTTGTGATTTAATAATTGTTAAATATATGTGACAATGTGATTATGTTATGTGTTGACTACAAATAGCAGTACTGTGTGTTATAATATGTTATTCTAATCGATAGAATAATCTTATTAATGATAGGTAAACTAGGTTGCGTAATTGTAAGCAGCAGATCAGGCAAGTATCCTACCATTTGTATTTACTTTATGCAATGGTCATGTGTAAGCCAGTTTCAGAACTCTATTGTTATTGTTATTGTTCATATATCTGTACTCTTGTAATCATGCCAGTTTTTGAATTCCATTCAATCATTGGTTGTCAATACAGTATTATCATATGATCAAGATTTATATATTCTGTTTGTTAATTTCTAAGCATGGTTATACAAGTGTCCTCACTTGGATAATTTATTGTATTTAATCACATGTTGATACATACTTTTGGTTTTCAGTATATGTACATTGAATCGACTAGACATAGATTTAAAAATAGCGTTGAGATATGTCTTAGCTAATTATTTTGTCTAAATGAACATTTGATTAGAATTTGACAGGTTCAAGAATAGAACTCAATTATTAATGACAGATCGATGCCAATTGTTTCGGCTAGATCAAAAAAGCGATTAAATTTTTGAAATTGTAGTATTTTGTTGTTTAATTCAATTCTGGTTATAAGATTGAGAAGAACAACCTTTTAATATAAAAGGGGAGATTTTTGGTCGTATATTCGGGCATTGCACGTGTTTTAAGTATTATACATAATATAGGGTATAATTAAGCAAATCACTTATTATACTTACAGAGGGGTATGACTTAATCTTTATGGTTATCTGATACACTTGGGTATATCAAAGTAAACCTTTGATAGTTACTCGAGAAGAGAAGTTCAAGATCCTTAGGGATCACTCGGCATAAACTCTGGAAAATATTCCATTTTATTATTGCGTATAATTAATTCTTGTTATTCAAGTGAATATTGAAAATCAAAAACAAAGTTCATAGTCTGTTGACTGCTCACCAATTATAGTCAGTACGTAGTTTCAAAATTTGAAATACATTTGATGTGTTGATTAGAATTGTTTCAGTTTATTTCATAACTATTGATTCGTCGTAGAAGTGCCTTTCAAAGAAAATATTTACTTCTTTCAGCTAATATTTATTGTATGCTATTACTTGCTGGGCACCCAAATGCTCATTCTTGCTTTAAATGTAAATATTTTCAGCTAAGCGTGATCAACCTAAAGGTTCAGACAAGGACAAAGGAAAGGGAAAGCTAGTAGAATAAACTGTATGGTATCTTATGTAATAGTAGTCTATATTAAGATGATAATATTTATTATCTATCATGTAATGTAATGTAGTTGTGACGCCCCCAAATTCTCTACATTCACTGTAGCCAATTTGATGCTCACTTAAATATTCTATAAGATAATAATTCCTATAAATCCTGGATTCATAGTACTCATAGTAAATATTAGTTCTCGTCAGAACATTTATTGTAACTGAGTACCCTCACTTGGATGTACAGGTTTAGTATCTTATAGATATTTCTTCCATATCTATAATTCTTATCTATCTGACCTCTATAGTATTAATGGTAAGATTCTTGGAACTGAGAAGCTCTACCTTAGTGCATCAGAGAAGCCCAATGTCTATTAACGCTATCATTCAGATATATAGTTCATATAGATACTATACTCTTTTCTAATTCCATTAGAATGATAACTAAATAATGCAAACTAATAATACATTAAACAAATAATATACCATTACATTGATTCAAGAGGTCGTTACTAAGCAAATAATAATATACCAGAACTGTTGGAATATATTCTTTCTATCTGCAAATGAAGAAAATATTTGCAAGGATAAGCTACAGAAAGCTCATCAAGTTTTGAACAATAAACAAAGTTATACACATACCAAATCTGGACTAAATAAATATAAAGTTCAAAGTTTTTCCACACACACCAAACCTGGATTGAATGAACATAAAGTTCAGAGTAGTGCCATACATATATACTGAGGTTTGTCAGCCAAACCCTACCCATTTCGAATTTCTGTCAGTTCTGTAAACTTAGAAATTCAGGTTGATCCGCTAAACCAAACAAAACTAGGAGTATGTATATCATCCTCTAAATATTGTCCGATCATTGCTATAAATATCGGTTGACAGCTTACTACTGCCAAGGACAGCCGTTAGTGCCCACGACAGTCCCTGACTGCCGTTTTTCTAATACTGTCAGTATATATATCGGTACCAAACAAAATTGGTTTCTCACAAACTGTGCTTTGATATCAAATCAAAAGCATTTTACCGTAACAATAACTCATAAGACTTGGTTATGTTTGAACAAGAAATCATAACCTTTGAATAACAGAAATCACAAACACTGTATATCACCATATTATAATTGATAAATATAAAATTTTCATTTAATAAAATAATTTAAATGAAACTGGCATTTGAAATAGGAGGGTTGCATAAAGTGCAAAAAAACTTGCATGTATCATTGACTACTGCTACACATTCTATTTTAGCTTCATCTGAAGACCTAATATTAACAATATTGATCTTCAAGTCAGAATAATATCATTGCAATATATCACTGTGAATTATTGTTATCCCTATCATTTCACAAACAACCTAAGACTTGGTATTAAGTCAAACTATTTCAGTCTAAGTTGAGTCCGGTACAACTCTAACATCCTGACATCCTGTTCGGATAATTCTAGAGCCTATTTTTCTTAAGACTCTACTTAAACTGGTTCATAATTATCTTAGATAATTTATTATTTAGTCAAAATATTTTACATAGCTCATAATAATTTTTAAATAATTACTACTATTTATCATAATTTTTCAATCATTAATATCATATTTATATGATTTAAATACCACATAATTCATTTATCATTAATATTTAATTATAATATCTCGAAGTATTTTTAATAACCTAAAATCATATTTAAATAAATTTTAAACATTTAAATCCATTATCAATTAACTGCCATTAATATTAAATATTAATGTATTTCATGATAAAATATTAAAAGTTATATTTTATAACTTAGAATATTTTTATAACCCTTAAATTATTTTTATATGATTCTTAAATCATAAAAACTAATTTTTCACAATTTATTTAATAAATTTATTAAAATTATCATTAATATTAATTTATTAATGAAATTCATCACAAAATATTAAAAGTCATTAAAGAATAACTTAAAATATTTTCTAACATTTTAATATAATTTCAAATTATTTTTAAAGTATTAAAATTATTTTTAAATAATTATCATTAATATTAAAATATTAACGTTATTCATATCAAAATATTAAAAGTTATTTATTATAACTTAAAATAATATTTTTTTATATATATAAAAAAAACTTTATTATAAATTTCTAATATTTATTTTCTATTTATTCCATAATTTTCTTCTAACGTTGGGGTCCTCCACGGAAACGTTTGTAGACGAAAATCTACAAGTCCAATTTGGACCCACTTAGTATCGTTTGAACCGTGACTTCCCGAGCTATGTTTTAGGCTCAAGAAAAAGTCCATTTGGCCCAGTATAGCACCATGAAAATAGGCCACTACCGACTAACCATTCCATGCCTTGTAAATATTTTTAGTTTTGGAGTCTTTTATAGAAACGCTTGTATTATGAGATCCACAACTTCGATTGAGAACCAATCGAACTCGTTGGATTCGTATCTTCTTGAAAAATAGTTTTCATTTATCAAACACCAAATTCCAAACTTTCTAGGTGTGAAACCCCATATTTTATAAATAAAGAATTAATTTTCTCGAAATAATTTTTTATATTATGGTGTGAATTTGAGATAATATTATAGTTGTGGGTAGTATTTATAAATTTTGCAAAGTATGCAAGTTGTTATATTATATTCGATTGGTCAGGGAATATTCTTTGTGTCGGAAAATATTCGTACGACGGTACAATTATTGGTGGACCCCACAACAGAATTATTGTCGGATTGAGAAAAAGACAAAAATATTTTATTGAAAATAACGGCGGAAGTTTTACCGTTGATACTGTTGAAATACTGGGTAGTAAAAGTACAGTAATACGCGTTGTTGCATAGTAGCACACGGTATTGATTATTGATATTTATGTGAGAAGTCGCTCAGTTTGATTCAATTATTGTCGATTAATAATATAAATTATTATAGCGATAATGACGTTTTGTTTTATTCGTATTATTAACGTAATAAAACAGAAACATCTTTTTATATAAAACAGAATACTTTATTAAAGTTATTTTATAAATAGAATATATTATATTTTGTTATGCATAGTGTTGCATAGTGTTTTGCATAGTGTTGCATAGTGTTTGCATAGTAAAAATCTTTTTATATAAATAGAATATATTATATTTTATTTAAAAGATTTTTCTTTAAATATGGACCGTCAGATTAAAGTAAATCAATCTGGACCGTTCATGGATTAGTTACTATGCATTTCATTTTCCTATAAATAGAAGCTCATTCTTTCATTATTTTCTTACGAATTCACTGAACTCCAGAGAGAGAAACTCTAGAGAGAGAAACTATATAGAGATAGAAGAAAAGCTTTCTGCTACTTAACTTTTCTTTTCCTATATCCAGTTTCTGTTACGGTAAGGGGTGTTATTCTTTCTTATTCATGAAGAGAACTGTTGTTATTCCATTTCTTATTATTCTGTTGGAATAACCTGTATACGCGGTCTACCCTATACTTGGTGACATTCTTCTATTATTCTGTTGGAACATCCTGTTTGTGTGTTTTACATCGGACCTGATTCCGTCTTTATTATTATTCCGTTGGAACATCCTGTCTGTGTGTTTTACATCGGACCTGGTTCCGTCTTTATTATTATTCCGTTGGAACATCCTGTCTGTGTGTTTTACACCTGGCCTGGTTCCGTCTTTATTATTCTGTTGGAACATCCTGTCGGTGTAAATTTCACCTGACCTGGTTCCATTATTATTATTCTGTTGGAATAACCTGTCTGTGCGGTCTATCGCATGCATGGTGATTTCTTTTGTTATTCCATTCTTTATTATACTCAGTTGGATAAAACTTTGATTTATATACTCCATGAAATTAGTGGAATATCCTTGACATTTGCGCTTCATCCAGTATCCTTTCATGAAAATATTCTTCTGATCATTCTTGAATTTTACACCACAAAACAGTATCGTGTTGACAATTTGGACGTTAATAATTCCTGGACAAATTAATTCTTGAACTTGTTTTATTGAAATTCTTATATCATTGTCATCATCCTCATGTTTATGTTATGTTGAAAGTCATCTGTGGCCTGTAGTGCATAGATGGACTTGGTATGATTATGACCAGGGATTATTCGGTATAATCATGACCGTAATATTACAAATGATGTGGAAAAAGTCCTCATTGGCCCGTAGTGCATTGATGGACAGTTTTTGGTATGATTATGGCTATGGATTCTCTTCGGCCGTAGTACAAAGATGAATTGTTTTATGGCATGATCAGGACCGTAGATGAAAACACGATTATCTTTGGCCCGTAGAGCATGGATAATTTGTGGTCGTGATACTAAAGAATATCCTTGGCCTGTAGTGCAGGGATGATTTAATGATGTGGATTATTTATTGAGCTGAGTCCCAGCGATAAAAGTGATTAAAAACTTTTTAAATCATAAAAGATAGTAGATTCTATTCTCTACTTGACTCTTTTAATGGATTGCTTGATCCGCTGCTGTTAAACTTGATGTCTATTATATTTTTTCAGTTTAACATTGTTGGAGGCTAATGATAATTTATTCTGCATTATCTTAGTCATAATATTTCTTACTGGGCTAGTTGAGCTCACCCTTTCTTTCACTGTTCTCTTCAGGAAATGAGAACATAGCAGGGACTAGCCGGGGAATGGAGTGACGGTCCAGAGGATAGCATTAGTAGTCCTCACTATTCTGTGAAATAGTGTATTAATAATTGTAATGAGGACTCTTTTTGAGTTTGTATGATCTCTAGTAGACAATATTTGTATTCAAACTCACAGTTTATGTTTTGTCGTATTGTACACGACAGTTGTATTAGTAAGTTGTATTTGAATTTTGTACCATGTATCTGGCGACCCAAGATGGGTGATGTATACCTAATTTTGGGGGCGTCACAGTTGGTATCAGAGCTTAGGGATATGATCCCTGGCTAAGATGTGAGACTAGAACTAGGAGGGGAGAGACGGGGAATTCCTTCGCTAATATGGCCTACTTAAATTTATTTTGTATTTAATTGGTCGGTGATGAGTGAGTTTTATACACATGAATTGGATACATTCGAGCTTAATTTATTGTTATTCTCAAGTCTTTTAGGATGTTTTTATGTGTTTGTGTCTATTCATGCATGTTTTATATTGTTTTGTAGGAATTGGGACAAAAGTTACTTGGATCGATGTTTGGGGTGGCTAGATTCGCATTTTCGGCTTACCATTTACACAGCAGTCACTTCAGATCCAATTTGACTATAGCTCCGGATATTATTTTGCAACACTTCAAGAATGAAAGTTGTAGATCTACTTTTCCTCTTTCCAGAACATCTTGAATCATCTAAATCGGAGTTCGGACGAAGAAGTTATGGCCATTTTCCCAAAGGACGTCGTAGCAGAAAATGTTGGAAAAAGGAGCAAGCGCCTAGGCGCTCCAGTCAAGGCTAAATCAAGCGCCTAGGCGCTCCAAGTCAGTAACCATTCATCTGACCAAGCGCCTAGGCGGTCCAGACAGCACAATCTCAAGCGCCTAGGCGCTAGGAAGCATTTTGGGCGAATTTTGACACCTTTTTGACTCCAAATTGGATTGGGTTTGTTCCTAAGCTAAAAATTAGACTTGTAACCTATAAATACATGATGTAAGGCATAAAATAAGGGGATTACATAGATTAGACTAGATTAAACACTCCTTTAGATTAGAACATAACCCTAGTTCTAATTATATTTGGAGATTGAAGCAACTTGGAGACCATTGAAGATTTAAAGTAGGAGCAAGGAGGGAGCGTCAAGTCTACTGACAATAGATTATTTCTTCTCATCTTCTTCTATCTTTATCTTTTAATGATTATTCAATTGTGGATTCTTAGTTTAAATTCAATAATCATGAACTAATTCTTTGTTTGAGATTACAATGGATCTTATTGTGTAGTTTATTTTAATATGCTTCGTTATCAATTAGTATTTTCTATTGTGAGGATTGTCTATTATGATTTGGAATTAATTGTTTAATTGATTGGCCATCAATTACCGTGATAATCTATATGAACTCGAGAGATGAAGTATAGATTTAGATCTAATCATGATAGCATGTGTTCAGGATTTTGTTAGTAGCTTAAACTTGATGAGTGTTAAGGTAGAGATATGCTTGACGCCGCATGTAATCTTATAGAGAACTTGTTCTTCAACTTTCTTCAATTGTAATTCACATAGAGATATAGTGGGTTAGTTGGTTAAGGTGTTTAACAGATTTTTATCTTAATTGTGGATTGACGTTAATACGGTATTAGTGCATCGAGAGGTGGTTAATACTACTTTCGTGTTCTTGATTAACAATTTGGGATAGAGAATAATTGATGAGAAGTGTGTTAACCTAAATGAAGCAATAAGTGAAGTTGTGATCTTAATTCTCCATAATCTGATTTTTAATTAGTGGTAATTAGAATTAGTTTAGTTAAATATTTTAATTTATAACATTAAATTCATTTGTTTAAATAAGATTGAGTTGGTTACGGGTTAGTACTTGGTGATTTTTATTAAATAATTCTCTGTGGGAACGATACTCAACTTATCACTTTATTACTTGTTGACCACGTATACTTGCGTGTTGTGCGTAATTAGATTTTACCCAACAAGTTTTTGGCGCCGTTGCCGGGGAATTAGTTTAATACAGTTTTACCAATATTAGCTTCAATCAAATTAGTCTTAATTTAAACATTTTTATTTTTATTTTTATTTTTAATTCTCTTCCTATATTTCTCTCTTTTCAGGTACCATGGATGACTTTGCGTATCAATGGCCATACACGAACATGACTCAACCAAAAGAAAAGGAGATTGACAGACTCGCGACACTTTCCGCAATGTCAGCACAAATTAAAGAACTTTCGAGGGAGTTGGACGTTATTGCAGCCCAACAGAGTCAAAGGATGGCAATCATGTGTGACTATTGTGCTGGCAATCATCCGAGTCATCAATGCACCGTTAGTTTTGGGCGGGGAAAACAAGGTGGTTTATACCTCAACCAGTATGCATATGATAATTACCATCAAGTTTGGGGGTATCACCCGGATTCTTCATGGAGCTACAACTATCAGGACCAATACTCTGCTCCAAATCCAACATATCCATCAAATTTCTCAAATCCACCTCCAATGCAACAAGAAGACAATTCAGATTTCAAGGAATTCATGTTAAGGATTATAGCAGAAAAAGAAGAGATGATAATGAGTCAAGAGTTATCAACCCAAAATTTTAATAATCGAATGGAACAACTCCTCACTACCTCAACCAATGGTCCTCAATACATGGCTTCCGAGACTGAAACAGAAAATTCAAGGTTGGAGGAATTGGTGTCCAAGTTCATAGCATCAAATGAGGAGAGAATGAGTAATCAAGCGAGGTCAATTCAAAATCTTGCAGATCAGATAGAGCAAATGACCGAAGCCATAAGCAACCTTCCTCCAAACACTTAGCTTTATGACATGGATGACGAAATTGACGGAGAACCCGAACCAAATCTGCAACTGGATGAGCCACAAGGTATAGGAAGTGTGGAGACAATTGGGGATAATGAAATAGAGGTCCACAAAGATCTAAATGGGTCTCCACCAAAGTTCAACGATCTGGTTAGATTTGTAAAACCGTGCCCGCTTGGTAGTCATGTGTCGTCGGCGAAGATCTTATTGACATAAGAGTGAGTACAATTTTGAATCCATGGTGGGACGAGAAAGAGAAGATAGACGAAGAGCACATTGTGTGTGACAAGCTTCCATGCCCCAAAGTGATCACATACATAATGAAGAAAACACCTAGCTGTGGGACGTTCTTGGTTGAGATCATACCAAACCAGAGCATGCTAGGTGACTTTGATGTAATGGCTATCACAAATGGGAACTTACCAAAAGCTATATTATTTCCGATGGATGGAGGGTTCCTCAACTTTCGAAGAGGAATTGGATAGCATTGACCAGAAAAAGTCAGGCTGAAAGACTATAAAACAAGCGCTTATTGGGAGGCAACCCAAGTTTAATTTTTATTTTTAGTTTTTATTAAGTTTTATATTAGTAGTTTTGAATTTGCATTTATTTAGGATTTAATAAAATTGCTTCTATCATGGTTTTACAGGTTATTCAAGTCAAATTCAAGTGTTGTGCCCAATTTGTTCCATGTGCTTAGCCTATTTAGCCTATTCTCCAAACTTAGCGGGCAAGGAGGACGATTGCTATATTTTCAGGGAAGTCCTCTGCTTTAATTTTTTCTATTTCAGTCATTGAGAACAATGTCTAGTTTAAGTTTGGGGGCATTTTAGTGTCGTATTGCATGTAGTTAGTTATTTACATTGTAGTTCGTTATGTTTTCGGGTTATTTACATTTAATTTTTGCATTCAGTTTTTTTTGTTTAAAAAAAAAATTTAAAAATCGCAAAAATAGTAGTTAGTTTACTATGTTTGTTGCAGTTAGTTTATATTTGTATGATTCCAACTGTTAGATAGTAAAAGTCTATTTTGGCCAATGATGAGACTTGAGTTAAGTAGATAAGTATAGTATTGAATATTCAGGCTTTGATGTGATTTCTTGTTATGAGTTGAATCTTTTCCTGTTTGAAACTGGTATAATTAAGGTTAACACGTTAATAACAGATATGTTGACTGATTAAGTTTAAATTGATACATAATGGATTTCTTAAGGATAATACTAATGTGAAGGAATGAAAGACATGAATAGGCGAAGATGACTGAATTTAGATAAAAACTTAAGTTTGTGGGAAAATTTGGGATATATAAGCTTCGTTAAAAAAAAAAAGAAAAAAAAAAGAAAATAAAAATTACCATGGCTAGTTTTGTTTCGGGGCCTTTGTTACTTGAGCAAGTACGCCCGAAGAGGTATCTTAAAACCTAGCGCCCTAAGGTCTTATATGGTCTGGGAGTCGTTGGTCGAAAGCTCGCTAAGGGGTGACACTGTTAGCCTAATGGAATGAGACATTGCACAATCATGGTTAAAAAAAAAGAAAAAAAAAGAAATATAATAAAATGGGAAAAGAGCAAAAAGCCCCCGTGATGAAAAGTAAAGCATAAGTATCCCAGATTGGACTCTTGAACTTGGTGGATGTTTGACTTTAGTTGGATCTAGCTTGTTCGTGAATTTTGTGAATTTGCACTGTATGATGCCTTCGAAGATATCTATTATGTCTTAAATTTGACTTTATATCAATTAACATTGTTGTGGAGCACACACGCACTATATTAGTGATAACAGTCTAAGATTTGATGATTGATTGAGAAATTACTGATTTGTTTAAATATGATGTATTATCATGTTTACTTGATTTCTATAAGGCCGGTTAAATAGACTTGTTTTTGTCATTACTGTTGGATTCGTAGGCATATAGATTAGTTTCATTACATTGCATTGCATAACATTTTTGTGTTTTTGCTTGAGGACAAGCAAATGTTTAAGTTTGGG